>CM035843.1:166331747-166960497 GCA_020510985.1 Pholidichthys leucotaenia | reverse complement strand
CCAGATTAGTAACAGTAGGTTGGACAAACTCTGTCAAGGGGCCCAGGTCAACATGGGGGGACTCACAGGAGCCACTGGGTCCAAACACAAGCACTTCTGTCTTCTTTTCATTAAAACTTAAGAAGTTCACTGCCATCCAATCTTTAATGTTGCTAAGGCATTCATGAAGTGATTTGATTGACAAGGCCTCATTCTGTCTTAATGGAAGATAAACCTGACAGTCATCAGCATAACAGTGGAAGGAGATACTATGCTTTTAAAGAACTGAACCCAGTGGAAGCAGATAAAGTGAAAAGAGCAGGGCCCCTAAAATTGAGCCCTGTGGGACCCCACATGACAGGGAAGCAGAGGAGGATTCAGAACCAGCAAGGTTTACACACATGGTTCTATCGGTTAAATAGTACCAGAACCATTCCAATGCAGTACCAGAAATACCCACAAGATGCTGCAGGTGAGAAATTAAAATGCCACGGTCCACTGTATCAAAAACGGTGGTTAGGTCTTGTAGAACAAGAACCACATAATCACTGGAATCAGACATCAAAAGGATGTCATTAAAAACCCTTAATTGTACTGACTCTGTACCATGTAGGGGTTTAAAACCAGACTAGAACACCTCCAGAATATCATGTTCATCCAAAAAAAGCCTTCAACTGGAAATAAACTATTTTCTCCAATATTTTTTTGACATAAAAGGCAGCTTGGAGATTGGCCAAAAATTAGCCAACACAGTGTGATCAAGACCAGATTTCTTAATCAGGGGTTTAACTATTGCATGTTTAAAATGTGCAGGAACCACACCAGAAGTTAAACTGTTGTTTAAAATGGTTAAAACTGACTGACCGACCTATGCTAGGAAAGACTTCTTTAAAAACAATCGAGGAGGAGAGCATCATAAGGGGAACCTGAGGGCTTAATATGACCAACCATGTCCTGTAATTGTAGCAGGGTCATAGGCTCAAACTGATTAAAAACAGCAGAGCAAGGGACAGACACAGAGGGGTCAGAAGCAGGAGCTGGGATAAGAGCCCTAATGGTGGTGACCTTATCAATAAAAAAATGTAAAAAGTCATTGCATGTTACAGATGATGCTTCCATACTGACAGTCAGTGAGGCATTAAGAACAAAGTCCATCCATCCATCCATCCATCTTCTACCGCTTTTCCGGAGGTCCGGGTCGCGGAGGCAGCAGTTCAAGCAGAGAAGCCCAGACTTCCCTCTCCCCAGCCACCTGCTCCAGCTCTTCAGAGGGGATACCAAGGCGTTCCCAGACCAGCTGGGAACGCCAGCTGGTCGCCAGCTCCAATAGTTTGAAATAACGCCAGCTCCAATAGTTTGAAATAACACATTATGACAGTTTGCTGCAATAATATTAGATAGATGTTCTCTTTGAGCCTCTTTAACACAGTTCTGGTAGAGATGCCAACAGTCCTTTAAGATTTGAAATGATACCTGCAACTTGTCCTTCTTCCACCTGCACTCAGCTTTGCGGTATTCCCGTCTGACTGCCTGAGTTGTGTCATTAAACCACGGCTCAAGTTTGGCTCTGGGTTGCTTAATTTTTAATGGAGCCACAAAGACCAGGACAGTTTGGCAGGAGGAGTAAAACCAGGAACTGATGTCTCCGTATCAGAAGTAGAATGAGGGGGAGCACAGAACTGGGTAAAAGCAGTGGAAAACTAACCAGTAGTGGAGGGGTTAAAAATTTGAGAGCAGCGAGTAGGAGTGCAGGTTTTAACTTTGGCACAGGATAAAACAGCATCAAATAAAATAGGCATATGGTCAGAAAATACAGCATCACCAATCTCCAGGTTAAACACAGACAAACCATGTGAAAGAACAAGGTCTACTGTGTGTCCGTGTTCATGAGTAGGTCCACCAGGTGAAAACCGTTCCAGATTAAAAGAATAAATAAGATTTAAAGTCATTCACCAGTGGCTTATCTGGACAGCACGCATGGATATTAAAATCTCCAGCAATAAAGACTCGGTCATACTTTGCTGATTTTCTGGCAGAAATTATGCCAAAGTCATTCATAAAATCCTTGTTGTATTTGGGGGGTTGGTAGATGAGAGCGACCAGCACCGGGTCACAGCGACCCACCTCAAATAAAGTTACTTCAAAACTGGAGAACAACAATGATAAAAAGCACTGTTTACATTTAAAGTTGTTTTTATAAATAGTCGCCATTCCTCCTCCTCGACCCAATATCTCCGGGGAGTTCAAATAAGAGCAACCAGCCGGTAGAAGTTCAGAAAAAGCGCTACAGTCACCAACACTCAACCAAGTCTCACATATGCAGAGGAAGTCCAGACCACGAGAGGTGAAGAAATCTCTGAGGATAAAAGTGATCTGGTGTTTACCAGACCAATCCTGGCAGGAGCTGGCCAGCACCGCGGAATCCACCGATTGCTGCAACCCGAGGCTGCTGGCTGAGCAACAGGATCTCAAAGGGCAATGTCTCACGCTGCGATACTCCACTCCTCTCCCACGGCCTGCCAGGGACTGCCCTGTCATGAAGTGGCTCCCCCACACTGCCTGCAAGAGCACAGCGGAGCCGCGCAGAGCCCCTTGAGGATGGTGGGGAGCTGAAAGCCAGCGGCTCCAGGCAGCATCCCCAGGTCACAGCATCTGCCAGCAACATGCCCCGGGTGCTGGTGCAGACAGTTGCCGTGACCCGGGGAGGGTTCCTGGAGCTGCTGGCTTTCAGCTCCTCATGACTGGCATGCCGGTGCCGGCAACCCATGGTGGAACCACCGGGAGACGGGCCTGAGCAATGTGAGGCACACTGTGGACCGCGGACTGGTGAACCAGGTGGTAACAGGGACGGTTATTAGGGTGACTAAGATCTGAAGAAAATAACAACATAAACCATGCTTGGTTCGAGCTTCCTGTTACCAGTCTTAGCTTGGGGCTAATAGGCTACCTTTAGCGCCACTTCCATATACATGATAGACAGCTAGGCGGGCCAATAATAGAGCAGTGGGAGGGTCTCAAGAACAGAGTTGGGTTGGCTTTTTCTACACATGATGTATAAGAGTTCCACAAAAAAAGTCAAAAACGTTTTTGGTGTTTGTGGGAGAGAAAAACGAGAGAAAGGCTGTGTTGTGGCTTATATTAATCATATATTCCATACCTACATATGTATAGACATATTAGAATGTTTAGTGATTACATATGTGGAATGACCTAACGCCTATGAACAGGACAAGAGGTCTCAACCGCCAGCGAGGATCAAAGAGCAGACAGAGTCGCACCGGTGGATACCGGATCAATCTCCCTGACCACCCAGGGTCAGGTGGAGGAGACGGAGGACAATGGAGGGGGGATTATGTTAATGCGGGATGTCAGCTTTGATATGCAATGTCTTTTGTTGAGTGTGGGTATAAGTATGAAGGTCTGACTGCGTTCGACCTCTAATTCTGCTTCTGCACCGAGATGAGACATGTTAGGGGGGCGAAGCTGATATTAAACTTTGATTTATAAAGTCACATCGCTTCCTCATTTCTAACTCCCTACACTGGTGACCAGACGTGAGGATGGAACAGAGACGTTCTCCCGCGATTAACTCATCAGAGGCGACCCAGGCAAGCGCCGGCGCCCATGCAGACAGGGGAACGGATGGAAGACGTTCCCCCACGGCAGAAGCTACAGACAGGGCTCAACCGAGCACCATCCCCAGCCCCGCCGTGAGAGCAGAAGAAAGGCGCTCTCACCCGGCGGACACATCAGGGACGGCCCACACAAGCGCCATCACCGTCAAGCTGCCAGAATTCTGGCAAGAAGACCCGAGCTCGTGGTTCCAGCAAGCTGAGGCTCAGTTTGCACTGGCGGGCATAATGGCGGATGAGACGAAGTTTTATCACATCGTCGCCAAACTCGACGCTACCACGTCAAGATGTGCGCGGAGCATAATCCAACAGCCGCCCACCCATGGCAAATACAGAGAACTTAAGGCGACCATCATCGAGAACTTCGTCCCCTCAGCCGAGGAGAGAGCAGAGAAGATCCTGGCGATCTACGGCCACAGAGGATGCAGACCCAAGGCCCTCATGGAGGACATGCTGCAGCTCAAGGAAGAGGACAACGACAACTTCCTCTTCCAACGCATCTTCCTCAGCACTCTGCCGCCACACATGAGAGGGATGCTGGTCAACATGCGGTGCAGCACCCAGCAGGACTTCCGCGCGCTGGCCCGAGAAGCGCAGCGGCTCATCAACGCCTGCGGGGAACAGATGGCCACAGCAGCATCCACAGATCTCAGCGCGGAAGCCCAGAGCAGCGGAGAACCACAGGCAACCGAGCAGAGCCCGCCCACCATGGCGGCAACACGACCAAGGCGCAGCAAGCGGAACGACAGCTGCTATTACCACCACCGTTTCGCCGAGAGGGCATACAAATGCGTGCCCCCCTGCAAATTCAAAAAGTTCGGGAAACGCCAAAGCCGAGAACTGTTAACAGCCACGGCTCTCGGCGAAAAAAATAAGCTACTTTATGTGACTGACGGACACACCGGGAGACAGTTCCTGATCGACACCGGAGCTCAGCTGAGTTTTATCACCCCTTCCCACGCAGACCGGGCCATGGGTCCCCGGGGAAATGGAGCGATGGCAGCCAACGGCTCGATCATCGACACCTTCGGTGAAAGGAACCTGGCTCTTTGCATCCACGGCCGCAACTATAGATGGACATTTATTGTAGCGGCGGTGAGTTTTAACTTGTTGGGCGCTGACTTTTTGTGTGCACATGGGTTGTTAGTAGATCTAGCAAATAGGCGCTTGGTTAATGCACTGTCATTTGCTTCTATCCCCTGCTCAGCTCGAGTTTCTCCACCACCCGTGCAGGCCAGCGTCACAACAGCAGGAGGTAAGTTTGACCAACTTCTCACCCAATTTCCAGCACTCACAGTTCCAAAATTTTCAGCGACAGTAGCGAAACACGGGGTTGAACACTTCATCCCCACAACAGGCCCACCCGTGTTCGCCAAAGCTTGGCGCTTAGACGCGACCAAGCTCGCCATAGCACGGGACGAGTTTGCCACCCTGAAAAATTAGGCATTATTAGACGCTCGAAAAGCCCCTGGGCATCGCCACTCCACATGGTCCCGAAAACCGACGGTTCTTGGAGACCTTGTGGCAATTACCGCAGACTAAACAATGCGACAGCGCATGACCGCAACCCAATTCCTCACATCCAAGACTTTTTACTACATCTGGCGGGTGCGCGCATTTTTTCTAAAATAGACCTGGTCCGCGGCTATCACCAAGTCCCCGTTCGAGCAGAAGACATTCCTAAAACGGCTGTAATAACCCCTTTCGGTCTTTTTGAATTTTTGCGGATGCCGTTCGGCCTCAAAGGCGCTGCTCAAACCTTTCAGCGTATGATGGACGCGGTATTACGCGACCTCCCCTTCGTGTTCGTCTACCTCGACGATATGCTGGTAGCCAGCCCGTCAGAGGAAGAACACGAACAACACCTCACTACAGTTTTTCAGAGACTAGAAGAGCACGGGTTAATAATCAACCCAGCCAAATGCAAATTCGGCGTGTCACAAATTGATTTTTTGGGACACAGAGTTTCACCGAAGGGGGCAGTCCCATTGCCAGACAAAGTCCGCGCGGTAAAAAATTTTCCACGACCACAAACGGTCAAATCGCTGCAAGAATTTTTGGGAATGGTGAATTTTTACAACCGTTTCCTCCCCCGCGCAGCTCAACTCATGCAGCCCCTGTATGCCGCGCTCAGAAAACAAAAGCCTTCCAACGCGGTCGAATGGACCCCGGAGTGCGAACACGCCTTCGCGGAAGTAAAAAGTGCTCTAGCGAATGCCACATTGTTGGTTCACCCCGATCCCTCGGCCCGCATAGTGTTAACCACAGACACTTCAGACCTGGCCATAGGGGCAGTCGTGGAGCAACATGTTAGCGGAACCTGGCAACCTTTAGCATTTTTTAGCAAATCTTTAAACCAAACCGAGCGTAAATACAGCACTTTTGACAGGGAGCTGCTAGCGCTTCATTTATCCATCCGCCACTTCCAGTTCTGGTTAGAAGGGCGGCGCTTCACGGCTTTTGCAGACCACAAACCGCTCACTTTTGCGATGGCTAAAATTTCAGAACCATGGTCAGGCAGGCAACAAAGACAGCTAGCTGCAATTTCAGAGTTCACCACAGACATTCGACATGTGGCAGGCAAACTTAACGTGGTAGCAGACTGCCTCTCTCGCGCTGTGACATCGCCAGAGCACGAGGAGACAGATTATACTACCTCAGCCGCAGAACTCTTCGCCAACGCGTACGCGTACGCGGCCCCAATTCACGTAGGGATAGATTACGCAGCCATGGCAGAGGAACAAAGCAGCGATGTGGACGTGCGCGCGCTCCTGTCTGGACCAACGGGGTTAAGACTGGAGGAAAGGGGTTTACGTGACGGCGTACCCCCCCTAATCTGCGACGTTTCAACCGGCCGACCTCACCCGGTAGTCCCAGCTGCGTGGCGCTGCCGCATTTTCGACTCGGTTCACTCCCTCGCGCGCCTCGGTTAAAATGGTCGCAGAAAAGTTTGTTTGGCCGGGCCTGCGCAAAAATGTAAAGGAATGGGCAAAAACTTGCATGTCTTGTCAGCGCGCCAAAATACACAAACACACAAAAGCTCCTCTAGAGCCTTTTCGAATCCCAGCCAGAAGGTTCGACCACGTTCACGTCGACCTCGTGGGACCACTACCTTCATCTCAGGGTTTCACACACCTGTTAACGATGATAGACCATACTACACGCTGGCCTGAGGCGGTCCCTTTGGCGTCAACCACAGCTGCGGAAGTCGCTCGCATTTTTTTAACAAACTGGATGGCACGTTTCGGCGTCCCATCGGACATCACGTCCGATAGGGGGCCTCAATTTGTCTCAGAGCTTTGGTCAGCCATGGCTAGCAGCTTAGGGGCGACAATTCACCGCACCACCGCATATCACCCTCAGGCTAATGGGCTATGCGAGCGTTTTCACAGATCTTTAAAGGCCGCCCTCAGGGCCTCACTAACGGATACAGATTGGGTGAATAAACTTCCCTGGGTTTTATTAGGGTTGCGTTCTGCGCCTAAAGAGGATCTAGACGCCTCCCCAGCAGAATTAGTTTTTGCACAACCTCTCAGACTCCCAGGTGAGTTTTTACCAGAGAACCCAGAGCCCGGGCATCTTCCAGCCCTGAGGCCTTTAGGCAGCACCGGACCGGACACTCTCCCCGGACTGGCACATCATTCTTTTCCACGGGTTTTTGTCCCCCAAGCTTTAAAAAATGCCGAGTTCGTTTTTGTTAGACACGAAGCTTTAAAATCAACCCTCCATCCACCATACGACGGACCATTCAGACTGCTGGAACCTGGTGATAAGCATTTTGTGCTTGATTTAGGGGACAGAAAAGAAACAGTCAGCATTGACAGACTTAAACCTGCCTTCTTGTTGAGAGATGAACCTGCACGGGTGGCGAGAGCACCTCGGCGGGGTAGACCCCCCAAGAAAAAAAACTCAGCCCCCCTGCAGGGAACAAACAACCACTCTCCTCCCCAAGCTGCAGATTCCTTACAGGAGGGTCCCACCACGACGCCAAAGTGGACCCACAGCAGATTCGGGAGAAGATTAAAACCCAGACGGCACAGGGACTGATACAAATTGACCAAGACTTGTTAACTGTGTTATCAGATTGTGCTGTGACAGTTCTAAGGATGATTTGTGATATTACTATACTGTTGTTGTTACCACTGAATTCTCTACAGGATCATGACTGCTGGAAAGGTTTTTCCTCGTTTTCCCTGTCAAGAGGTTAACAGTATAATATATCATAGAGATTATCTTAAACTGTAAACTTAATTTGATTGTCCTTTTCTTAGTCGTTTGGGGGGGGGCTGTGGCTTATATTAATCATATATTCCATACCTACATATGTATAGACATATTAGAATGTTTAGTGATTACATATGTGGAACGACCTAATGCCTATGAACAGGACAAGAGGTCTCAACCGCCAGCAAGGATCAAAGAGCAGACAGAGTCGCAGCGGTGGAGACCGGATTGATCTCCCTGACCACCCAGGGTCAGGTGGAGGAGACGGAGGACAATGGAGGGGAGATTATGTTAATGCGGGATGTCAGCTTTGATATGCAATGTCTTTTGTTGAGTGTGGGTATAAGTATGAAGGTCTGACTGCGTTCGACCTCTTATTCTGCTTCTGCACCGAGATGAGACATGTTAGGGAGGCGAAGCTGATATTAAACTTTGAGTTATAAAGTCACATCGCTTTCTCATTTCTAACTCCCTACAGTGTGTGTTTTAAGAGAATTGACTGTTTTGAATATTTTGGGATAATTAGGTGACAAGTAGACTCATTTGAGACAGTTAAAGCCTACAAACACCACTTTTTTCAGTCAATGACCCCTTTAAATGTCACAGTTTGGTATAGCTAATCTTCTTCTAATAAATTAGACAAAAATAAGCACACTGCTTTCTTCAAAATAAAGTTAACTTTTTTGCCCTGATTTAATTTTCTTTTTTCCTCCTCATGAATTTGCATCTTTACCCAACAGATTTTACAGTTTTTTTTTCTTGAAAATTTGTTATTTTTTTTCCCAAAAGAATCACATTTTTAAGGACAAAATTCAAAATCATCATCATCATAATAGCAGTCAAAATAGCAAGACTTTTTCTTATAAATTTAATGTAGTTCTTTGAACATTTTTTTAAACCTTGGCTTATTTCAAATAAATTAAACAAGTACAGAAAAACCTAAAAAAAACCTGCATTTCTTGACCACTAACATTGTTTTTCCAATTTTAGTTTCCATCTTTCCCCCACAGATCAGTGAGCTCTCCTAAAGTCTGGAGTTTTTCCTGTCAGACAACAAACTGATAATAAAGTAGCTGATAAACTCACAGTTCTGATACTGCTGCTCCTTGTCAGTAGAAAACAGACTGAGGGAGTCTGTTCCACCTGAATAATCCTCACATTCACATCCGGACTCCTCCTCTTCCTGACAGGGCCGGACCCTGATGATGATGATGATGGGGCCTCTGGGGGCTCCTGGGGGGAAGGGAGGGGGGCACTCCATGACCATGTGTAGAGCGAATCAGTCACTCTGGTGCCACCTGGTGGTGAAACTGCAAACCTGGGTCTGTTCCAGGGAGAGAATCAGGAATAAACATGATTTGTGACACAATGTAAAGATGTTAACGTCACTGATGATTCTGTTCATAAATCAGAGTTTTTTATTGATTTTTTCATGTCAATTTGAGAATTTATTCTCTATAACTTGATAGTTGTTTTTTTTCTTTTAAATCCATTTACCCTCTCATATATTATCATTTTTCTCATTTGTGACTTTTTTCAGATAAACTAAATATTTTTGGAAATAAATTTGTGATTTTTGTCAAGCAAATTTGTAGCTTTTTAGTAATAAATGTATGTGCCATATAGCAAAAAAAAAAAGTACTTTGATATTATTTCTATAATATGTATTTTGAGCATTGAATACCCTGGAGAGGGATAGGGATATTTGGCTTTCAGGTGAAATTTATGGAAAATGTAAAAAGATCACGCTACAGAGATATTATATCATGAAAGTAGGGCATCTAAGTAGAAGCATGCAAAGGGGATTTCCTCATCTCAAACAATTTATTGAACCAAAAGCCAACAACAGTGCTGGGTATACCACAACAAAAAATGTCAGTGTCTCAATAACTTGTCATGTGCCCTTGAGCATCAATTACAGCTTGAAGACGTCTCATGCTGTTCACAAGTCGACTTATTGTCTGCTGAGGCATGACGTTCCACTCTTCTTGAAGGGCGACTCTCAGGTCATTGAGGTTGTGGGGTGCAGGGTTACAAGCATCTACACGGCGACTCGGCTGATTCCATTGGTTTTCTATGGGCAGCCTCGATGAGCTAGAGCATTGTCGTCCATGAAGATGAAATTAGTCCTGTGTTGTTCATGCAGGGGCACAATCACTGGATTAATGATGCTATTCAGGTAGTATTGGCTTGCCACTGTACCATTCACAAAGTGTAGGGCAGTTCTGTATGGACTAGACACACCTGCACAGAGTGTAATGCCACCACAACAGTGGCTGATGCATAGTGCTCTCCTTGATGTCTCAAACATCATTGCCGGCCATCATTTCTGCTCAGCGTGAATCAATTTTTGTCAGAAAACAGCACTGAGGCCCACTGGTCCCTTGTCCAGCATAAATACTCCCTGGCCCATGCAAGACAACGACACTTGTGCCTGGTAGTGTGGTCAGGTACCTTTGCAGGTCATCTAGCATGCAGGCTACTCTGATGTAAATGATTTCGTATGGTCTGACGTGACACTTGGGTACCTCTCCCCTCCCTTAAATGTGCCTGGAGTTGAGTAGCATTCATCATCTGGTTACACAGGGCACTGTTCACAATGAAGTGGTCATCAGCGTGGGATGTGGCCAAAGGACGTCCACTTTTATGCCGTTCTGTGACTCTTCCAGTCTCTCTGTTGCAACCTGCTGTTTACACTCTGTGACATTCCAAGCTCAATGGCCACTTCCCTTTGAAAACATCCTGTTTGAAGCCTCACAATGGTGAGATACTGTTGATCAATTGTTAGGTGTTGTCTTGGTCTCATGATATAAAAGTGTCAACAGCATGATGAAGAGGATTGTTTAAATACCAATTCCAACTGAACCAGAAAATTTATTGGTCGATTCATGGATCAAATACCTGTTGTGAATTTTGCCTTTAAGCACCTTGTTAGAGAACAGTAAGTTATGCAAAAAGTACTGAAACATTAAACAGCTGGACATGTGCATTCAAAAGGTTAGAGAAGGTCAAATGAAGTTCACCTGTAAAGGTTATAGTGTAAGAGCATGCTCAAATAACGAGGCTGAGTTTCAGTCATAAACCAGCTTTATTTGACAGAACACAAGCTCCTAGCATTCTCAAAGCAGGAAAGAGAAAGAATCATACTTCAACCCCCTTTTATACATTTCCAGCATCAGAATTCAAGTCACATGGTGTCTTCAGTCAACATACAGTTACAAAGCATCCCTTTGAAGCTTCACCATTGTCTCTCATTTCTTGATGAACCGGAATACCCTCCGGGGCGTCTTCTGTGGGACAAAGAGACAAATCTCACACTTCCTTGTTACCTCCTGTAGATTTGAGTCCTCAGTCCTTGCAGACGTGACACTCCACAATACACATTCAGTTCTGTCTCTGTGGCAGCGTGAGCCCACAATGTGTGTCGGCCACACTACCCCCCCCCAAACGTCGAGTAAGGCAAAATCTGCATGGCATAACAAAAAGAGAAACACAAAGCACTCCATACATCGCTAATCAATCCACCAACTGCCTAGGTTTTAATCTTCTGCCGAATCTGCTGCAACTTGGCTTGGCTGCCTCTGCAACATCTCTCTGCACCTGTGGATTAAAGCTGTTAGCACCTCTCTGTGAAGACTTTGGAGAATGTCTTCTCGGCGGCCTGCCCCGGCGGGGGGGCCTCGCGAGCTGCACCTCCTCCTCAGCCAGAACAAAAGCGGGTTTGAGCCTGTTAATGCAAATCAGCTCCCTTCTGCCCCCTAAATCTAGCAGAAAATGCTTCTGCCCGGTCTCCAGCACTCGAAACGGTCCGTCGTAAAACGGCCGCAAACTTGGACGCTGGGCGTCATGTTTAACAAAAACAAACTCTGCATTTTTTAAAGCCTTGGGCACAAAAACGTGTGGGAAACTGTGATGGACCGGGCCAGGAAGCGTGTTTGTTCCTGAGCCGCTCTGCCACGGCTGAGCGGGGGGGCCATTAGGTGCGGGATTATCAGGAAGAAATTCCCCGGGCAAACGGAGCGGCTGAGCGAAAACTAATTCAGCCGGGGAAGCGTGCAAATCTTCCTTAGGTGCAGAACGCAACCCTAATAACACCCATGGAAGTTTGTCTACCCAATTTGTATCCGTTAGCGACGCTCTGAGGGCTGCTTTCAATGACCTATGAAAGCGTTCGCATAAACCATTGGCCTGGGGGTTATACGCGGTGGTGCGATGAATCTTCACCCCCAAGCTGCGGGCCATTGATGACCATAGCTCGGAAATAAATTGGGGACCCCTGTCGGACGTTATGTCCGACGGTACACCAAAACGCGCAACCCATGCTGCTAAAAATGCTCGCGCAACTTCTTCCGCTGTGGTTGATGTCAGAGGAATCGCCTCTGGCCAGCGCGTGGTGCGGTCTACCATTGTCAAAAGATGTGTGTGCCCGTGTGATAACGGAAGCGGGCCGACCAGGTCAACATGCACGTGATCAAAACGCTTAGCGGGGATGTGGAAAGGTTCTAACGGGGCCTTAGTGTGTCTGTGTATTTTAGCTCGCTGACACGCTATGCAGGCTGCTGCCCATTCCTTGACCTGCTTGCGCAACCCGGGCCAAACAAATTTCTCCCCCACCAATTTGATCGATGCGCGCACCCCCGGGTGCGCGAGAGAATGGACCAAGTCAAAAACACGGCGACGCCACGCGGTTGGCACCACAGGGCGGGGCCATCCCGTGGAGACATCGCAGATTAGCGGGGGCATACCGTTTTGTTGCACCCTGTGCTCCAGCCTTAACCCTGTTGGTCCAGACTGGAGCGCGCGCACGTCCGCGTCGTTAACCTGCTCCGCAGCCATGGCTGCATAATCTAACCCAACACAGACCGGGGCTGCGCGCGCTCCCGCGTCGCTGCCTGGGCCCGCGGCCATGGCTACAGAGTCTGCCCCTATAGGGCTTGGTGGTGCTATTGCACGCGAGAGGCAGTCTGCTACAACATTGTGTTTACCCGCGACATGCTGAATATCAGTAGTAAACTCCGATATTGCGGCTAGTTGCCTTTGTTGCCAGCCTGACCAGGGTTCTGAAATTTTGGCCATCGCAAACGTTAGCGGTTTATGATCCACAAAAGCGGTGAAACGTCGCCCCTCTAACCAGAACTGAAAATGACGGATGGCCAAGTGTAGGGCCAAAAGCTCCCTGTCAAATGCGCTGTATTTCCGTTCACTATCGCGCAAGGTCCTGCTGAAAAACGCGAGGGGTTGCCAGGTACCTGCCACAAACTGTTCAACTACCGCCCCCACCGCTACATCGGAAGCGTCAGTGGTGAGCGCCATGCGGGCCGTTGGAACTGGGTGCGCTAACAAAACTGCATTTGCCAGGGCTGATTTGACCTGGGCAAAAGCGCGCTCCCGCTCCGGAGACCATTCGACTTTATTTGCGGGCTTTTGTTTTTTTAACGCGGTGTACAATGGCTGCATGAGTCGTGCTGCGCTTGGGAGGAAACGGTTGTAAAAATTAACCATCCCTAGAAACTCCTGAAGCGCCTTAACCGTTTGAGGTTGCGGAAAATCTGTTATGGCACGCACTTTATTTGGAAGGGGAACTGCTCCCTCTGCCGAAACGCGATGTCCCAAAAAATCAATCTGCGCCACCCCAAACTGGCATTTCGCTGGGTTCACTATTAACCCGTGCTCTGCCAACCTCTGGAAAACTGCTGTGAGGTGTTTTTCATGTTCGCCTTCGGACGTGCTGGCTACCAAAATATCGTCCAAATAAACGAACACGAAAGGCAGGTCGCGTAAAACTGCATCCATCATGCGTTGGAAAGTCTGCGCGGCCCCCTTGAGGCCAAAAGGCATGCGCAAGAACTCAAAAAGGCCGAAAGGAGTTATGACCGCTGTTTTGGGTACATCGTGCGCGCGCACTGGAACCTGGTGATAGCCGCGCACCAAGTCTATTTTAGAAAAAATGCGCGCCCCCGCCAAATGAACAGAAAAATCCTGAATGTGCGGAATCGGGTAGCGGTCATGAGCTGAAACGTTGTTCAACCTGCGGAAATCGCCGCAAGGCCGCCACGAGCCGTCAGCCTTTGGGACCATGTGTAACGGCGAAGCCCAAGCGCTCTTGGAGCGTCTAACGATGCCTAGTTTTTCCAGATTAGTGAACTCCTCGCGCGCGATGGCCAGTTTAGCTGGGTCCAAACGCCGAGCCTTTGCAAAAACGGGAGGGCCTGTGGTTGTTATGAAATGTTCTACCCCATGTTTGGCCACCGTTGCTGAAAAAGTGGGGACTGTGAGTGCTGGAAACTGAGCAAGCAGAGTGTGAAACTTACCACCCGCGGCTGAGACGCTGGCATGTGCAGTTGGCGGGGCCACCCGAGCTGTGCAGGGAATAGAATGAAAAGACAGTGCATTAATCAGACGTCTATTAGCAAGATCAACCAATAAACCATGTGAGCACAAAAAATCAGCCCCTAACATGTTGAAACTGACTGCTGCTACAATAAATGTCCACTCAAATGAACGACCCTGTAAGGACAGAAGCATGGTCCTCTCACCAAACGTTTTAATTGTGGAGCCGTTCGCTGCTGACACTGACACCCAGGGGGCTTTAGAAGGCGACAGCCGTTCCGCGTAGGTGGGCGTGACGAAGCTCAGCTGCGAGCCCGTGTCCACGAGGAACTGTTTCCCCGAGCGTGCATCCGTCAGGTAAAGCAGCCTGTTCTCATTGCCGAGAGTCGCGGCTGCTACCGGCCCTCGGTCCTGGCGTTTAAAATTGCACGGTGGGACGCACCTGTGCGCTCTCTCTGCAAAACGGCGGTGGTAGAAGCACGAGCCGTTCTCCGCTCCGCGTCGTCTGGCTCCGGTCGCCGCCGTTGTTGGTGCGTCTGGTGCCGCTGGACCCAAGCTGTCTCCGGACGCCGTTCCCGAACTAGCCGCCGCGGCCGAAACCGCGTTCTGCTTGTGGGCGTCGACCAACTTCTGCGCCTCCTTGCTCAACCCATGGTAGTCTCGCTTGGCCAATCGGGGTGACTCTGCCAGGGCCACTCTCACTGCTGGTGGCAGGGTTCGAAGGAATAGGTGGGCGAAAATGAATTCGCCATCCTCGGAGGCTTTGAGCTGCAGCATCTTCACCATCAGGTCCGCAGGTCTATCGTTTTCTGCCTCCGTCAGCGCCAGGAGCCCCTCTGCTCTTTGTTGGACTGAGGGGGTGAAATGGCTGATCAGCGCGTCTTTCAATGCGCTGTACTTGTCGCTGTCTGGTGGATGATTAACCAAATCCTCCACTCTCTGGACCGTGTCGCTGTCCAGTTTCGCTACCACGTGGTAGAATCTTGTGTCGTCGTTGGAGATTCTCCGGAGGTTGAACTGCGCCTCGATTGCGCTAAACCATGAGCGCGGGCTGTGCTGCCAGAAATCGGGCAGCCGGAGCGTGGAGGCGGCCATCAGGCTGGCTTCCACCGAGCCCGGTTCGGAAGAATTCTCATTGCTCATTCTCCGTCGTAGGTCACCAGTGTAAGAGCATGCTCAAATAACGAGGCTGAGTTTCAGTCATAAACCAGCTTTATTTGACAGAACACAAGCTCCTAGCATTCTCAAAGCAGGAAAGAGAAAGAATCATACTTCAACCCCCTTTTATACATTTCCAGCATCAGAATTCAAGTCACATGGTGTCTTCAGTCAACATACAGTTACAAAGCATCCCTTTGAAGCTTCACCATTGTCTCTCATTTCTTGATGAACCGGAATACCCTCCGGGGCGTCTTCTGTGGGACAAAGAGACAAATCTCACACTTCCTTGTTACCTCCTGTAGATTTGAGTCCTCAGTCCTTGCAGACGTGACACTCCACAATACACATTCAGTTCTGTCTCTGTGGCAGCGTGAGCCCACAATGTGTGTCGGCCACAATAGTGCATTTTAGGTGCATCCTGAAATTTTACCCGAAAGTCGAATATCCCTAACTTTTTGTGAGTAGTGTATATGTATATACTGTGTATATATATATATATATATATATATATATATATATATATATATATATATATATATTGGCACACTATATAGGTCCCACACTGTCAACTGTGGGACCTATATAAGGTCCCACAGTTGACAGTGCATGTCAGAACACAAACCAAGCATGAAGTCAAAGGAACTGTTGGTACAGCTCTGAGACACGATTGTCTGAAAGCACAAATCTGGGGAAGGGTACACAAAAATTTCTGCTGCTTTGAAGGTCCCAATGAGCACAGTGGCCTCCATCATCCGCAAATGGAAGAAGCTCGGAACCACCAGGACTTCTCCTAGAGCTGGCCAGCTGTCTAAACTGAGCAATAGGGGAAGAAGGGCCTTAGTCAGGGAGGTGACCAAGAACCTGATGGTCTCTCTGTCAGAGCTCCAGCATTCCTCTGTGGAGAGAGGAGAACCTTCCAGAAGAAAACCATTTCTGCAGCAATCCACCAATCAGGCCTGTATAGTAGAATGGCCAGACGGAAGCAACTTCTTTGTAAAAGGCACATGGTAGCCCACCTGGAGTTTGCCAAAAGGCACCTGGAGGACTCTCAGACCATGAGAAACAAAATTCTCTGGTCTGATGAGATAAAGATTTAACTCTCTGGCATGAATGCCAGGCGTCATGTTTGGAGGAAAACAGGCACTGCTCATCACCAGGCCAATACCATCCCTACAGTGAAGCATCGTGGTGGCAGAATCATGCTGTGGGGATGTTTTTCAGCACAAGGAACTGGGAGACTAGTCAGGATAGAGGGAAAGATGAATGCAGCATTGTACAGAGACATCCTGGATGAAAACCTGCTCAAGAGCACTCTTGACCTCAGACTGGGGTGACGGTTCATCTTTCAGCAGGACAACAACCCTAAGCACACAGCCAAGATATCAAAGGACTGGCTTCAGGACAACTCTGTGAATGTCCTTGAGTGGCCCAGCCAGAGCCCAGACTTGAATCCAATTGTACGTCACTGGAGACATCTGAAAATGGCTGTACACCGATGTTTCCCATCAAACCTGATGGAGCTTGAGAGGTGCTGCAAAGAGGAATGGGCCAAACTGCCAAAAGATAGGTGTGCCAAGCTTGTGGCATCATATTCAAAAAAGACCTGAGGCTGTAATTGCTGCAAACGGTGCATCAACAAAGTATTGAGCAAAGGCTGTGAATACTTATGTACATGTGATTTCTTAATTTTTTTATTTTTAATAAATTTGCAAAAATCTCACAAAAAAAAACAAAAAAAAAACTTTTTTCATGTTGTCATTATGGGGTATTGTGTGTAGAATTTTGAAGAAAAAATAAATTTAATCCATTTTGGAATAAGGCTGTAACATAACAAAATGTGGAAAAAATGAAGTGCTGTGAACACTTTCTGAATTCACTGTATATATACTGTATATATATATATATATATGCATGCGATATCACTGGACAGCTACCGCTCGCCTCAAGCTGGGTAGCGTCCAGCCAATAAGATGTTGTCCCGCCAGAGCCTGCTTTCCTCATTGGGTGCATGGGGATGAGGAGAAGTCTGAACGGCAGGCTGAGAACCTTCGCACCAGGCAAGACAACAAAACAAAAGAGGACAACTCTAAAACTGGGAACTTGGAACGTCCGCACTATGATGACAGGACTCACTGCTAACCTCAAGGACATCAGCGACACCAGGAAGACTGCCATCATCAATAATGAGCTGAAGAGACTGGAAGTGGATATCGCCACTCTCCAGGAAACATGGTTGGCTGACGCAGGCACACTGAGAGAGAAGGACTACACGTTCTACTGGCAGGGAAAGGGCAATGACGAACACAGGGAACACGGAGTGGGCTTCGCAGTGAAGAACACCTTGCTGAAGATGGTGGAACAGGGCAGCAATGGCTCTGCACGACTCCTCACCCTCCGCCTCAACAGCACTCAAGGCCCAGTCACCCTCGTCAGTGTGTATGCCTCAACACTGACAGCCACACCAGAGGCAAAAGACGAGTTCTACGAGAATCTCGCAACAACTGTCAGGATCATCCCCAACTCTGAACAACTCATTCTCCTTGGAGACTTCAATGCCAGAGTGGGTGCTGACCACGACTCCTGGCCCTCCTGTCTTGGACCATTTGGGGTTGGCAGAATGAATGACAACGGACAGCGGCTGCTCGAGTTCTGCACATATCATGATCTGTGCATCACAAACTCGTTCTTCAAGACCAAGCCCCAACACAAGGTTTCCTGGCAACATCCGCGTTCAAAGCACTGGCACCAGCTGGACTTGATCCTGACCAGGCACACCTCACTGAAGAACGTGCTAATCACCCGTTCGTTCCAGAGTGCAGATTGTGACACAGACCATTCATTGGTGTGTTGCAAGGTCAAGCTGCAGCTGAAGAAATTCCATTGTGCCAGACAGCCTGGAAAGGCATGGATTGACACCAGCAAGATGGCCCAACCAGAACTTATTGAGCAGTTTGCCTCCACCTTTGAGAAGGAACTTGGTGTACCGCAAGAAGGAGAATCTGCAAAGCAGAAGTGGGAATTGCTGCGAAACACCATCCACTGCACAGCCTTGGCTACCTTTGGGAGGAAGACCTCGAAGTCACAGGACTGGTTTGATGCCAAGTTGACTGAGATGACCCCCGTCATTGAAGCCAAGCGCTCAGCACTTGCTGAGTACAAGAAGTACCCAAACGAGAAGAATCTCCAGATTCTCAGGGCTGCGAGAAGCAAAGTTCAGCAGACTGCTCGGCGCTGCGCCAACGACTACTGGACTCAGCTCAGCCAAGACATTCAAACCGCTGCCATAACAGGGAACATCCGTGGTATGTACGATGGCATCAAGAAAGCACTTGGTCCGGCTCAGAGCAAGACGGCCCCCCTCAAATCCTCCACTGGGGAGATGATCACAGAAAAGAACAAGCAGATGGCGAGATGGGTGGAACACTACTCCGACCTCTGCTCCATACAGAACACCGTGACACTGTCAGCCCTTGATGCCATCAACTGCCTGCCATCCATGGACGAACTTGACGCCGAGCCAACCATCGATGGACTCAGCAAGGCCATTGATAGCTTGGCCACTGGCAAGGCACCCGGCAATGACGACATACCCCCCGACCTGATCAAGCACTGCAAGACCGCCCTACTGCTGCCATTGCATGACGTCCTCTGCCAGTGCTGGAAGGAAGGTGTTGTACCACAGGACATGAGGGACGCCAAGATCATCACCCTCTACAAAAACAAAGGGGAGAGAAGTGACTGCAACAACCACAGGGGCATCTCCCTCCTCAGTGTTGTTGGCAAAGTCTACGCACGAGTTGTTCTTGTTCGTCTACAGAGGCTTGCCGAACGTGTCTACCCCGAGTCTCAGTGTGGCTTCCGCGCTGAGCGATCGACGGTAGACATGATATTCTCCATCCGCCAACTCCAGGAGAAGTGCAGAGAACAGAACATGCCCCTGTACGTCGCCTTCATCGACCTCACCAAAGCGTTCGATCTAGTCAGCAGAGAGGGCCTATTCAAGATCCTGCCAAAGATAAGATGCCCACCAAAGTTGCAAAGCCTCATCGAATCGTTTCACACCAACATGCAGGGGATAGTGCAGCATGACGGCAACATACGCAGCGGAGTGAAACAGGGTTGTGTACTTGCGCCAACCCTCTTTGGGATTTTCTTTGCTATGCTCCTGAGGCATGCCTTCAGCACAGCAACAGAGGGAATCTACCTGCACACAAGATCTGACGGCAGGCTTTTCAACCTCGCCCGCCTGAAAGCCAGAACCAAAGTACGCGAGGCTCTAATCAGAGACAAGCTGTTCGCAGACGACGCTGCAGTCGCAACCCACACACAGCAGGAGCTTCAGACCCTGATGGACCGCTTCTCCCAGGCATGCAAGGACTTCGGGCTTACCATCAGCCTGAAGAAGACTAACGTCTTGGCGCAAGGCACAGAAGCACCACCAACCATCACCATCGACGACTACGAGCTGGAGGTCATGAATCAGTTCACGTACCTGAATCAGAATCAGAATCAGAATCAGATTTATTGCCATTGTTCATGTAGTACACAAACTAGGAATTTGTCTCGGTGCCATGCTGCAACATTAAAAACATGATGAGATAAAGAGATAAACTAAAAAACTAAAGGACTAAAAACGTGCAATAATTGTAGAAAAATAAGTAATAATAATAATAATAATAATAATAGTAATAATGAGTAGTACTAGTCAAGGCAGTTTTAAAAAAAAATTAGCAAGTAGCAGATAATATGGGGTACCACAGTGCAGTTGATAATGCAACAGAAAAAACAGTGATGAATGACATGAGTCTGGTTGAGCTGCTGTACATAGTGCACGAGAGTCAATAAGTCACTTAATGTTCAGCAGTCTGATGGCAGAGGGGAAAAAGCTGTTCATGTGCCGGGAGGTTTTAGTCCGAATGGACCGAAGTCTTCTACCTGAGGGGAGGGGGGCAAACAGTACGTGACCAGGGTGTGAAGGATCGGCTATGATCCGGCCAGCACGCCTCCGGGTCCTGGAGATGTACAGGTCCTGGAGAGATGGGAGCTTGCAGCCGATCACCTTCTCAGCAGTGCGCACGACGCGCTACAGCCTTAGTCTGTCCCTGGCAGTGGCTCCTGCATACCACACAGTTATGGAGGAGGTGAGGATGGACTCGATGATGGCCGTGTAGAACTGCACTAACATCTTGGTGGGTAGCTTGAGCTTCCTCAGCTGCCGCAGAAAGAACATCCTCTGCTGGGCCTTTTTGATGAGGGAGCTGATGGTTGGCTCCCATTTGAAGTCCCGGGTGATGGTGGTGCCCAAGAAGCGGAAGGAATCTGCAATGGTGATGGGAGAGCCTGTGATGGTGAGGGGGGGCAGGGGGGTTGTGACTTTCCTGAAGTCCACAATCATCTCCGCTGTCTTCAGAGCGTTCAGCTGCAGGTTGTTATGGCTGCACCAGGACACCAGCTGGGCCACCTCTTTCCTGTAGACGGACTCGTCGCCGTTGGAGATGAGCCCGATGAGGGTGGTGTCGTCCGCAAACTTAATCAGCTTAACAGACTGGTGGGAGGAGGTGCAGGAGTTGGTATAAAGGGAGAAGAGTAGGGGGGAAAGTACACAGCCCTGGGGTGATCCAATGCTGATGCTAACAGAGTCCGAGACAGACTTCCCCAGCCGCACATGCTGCCTCCGGTCCGTCAGGAAGTCGGTGATCCACCTGCAGAGGGAGTCAGGCACGTTGAGCAGGGACAGCTTGTCCTGGAGCAGATCGGGGCGGATGGTGTTGAATGCGGAGCTGAAGTCCACAAACAGAATCCTGGCGTAGGTTCCCGGGGAGTCCAGGTGCTGCAGGATGGAGTGGAGGGCCAGGTTGACTGCGTCGTCCATAGACCTGTTAGCACGGTAGGCAAAATGCAGCGGGTCTAGGAGGGGTGTGGTGATGGACTTGAGGTGAGACAGGACCAGGCGCTCAAAGGACTTCATGACTACAGAGGTGAGCGCTACAGGTCTGTAGTCGTTAAGTCCAGTAATCCGTGGCTTCTTGGGGACAGGGATGATGGTGGAGGATTTGAGGCAGGTCAGCACGTGACATTGCTTAAGGGAGGTGTTAAAAATGTCTGTGAAGACAGGAGCCAGCTCTTTCGCACAGTGTCTCAGGGTGGAGGGAGATACACCGTCTGGCCTGGGGGCCTTGCGCGGGTTCAGTCTGGAGAACTGTCTGTGCACGTCCTGCTCACTGATGACAAGGGCAGGGGGGGAGGAGGAGGAGGAGGAGGGGGGGACCGCTTTTGATGAATTAGGGGCTGAGGAGGCAGTGGAGCTGGGTGGAGTGGGTGAGTTGGACACAGCTGACGAGGTGTCAAAACGGGCGTAATGTTGGGACAGTTTTTGACAAAGGTCAGTTTGACACTGATTTGACACGATCAGTTTTTTACTGATCGTGGACCTGGGGTCCACGATCAGTAACAACCTCTCCCTTGATACAGAGATCGACAAGAGGATTAGAAAATCAGCCTTCACACTCGCTCGCCTCACCACACGAGCATGGGAGAATCCCAAACTCTCTGTCAAGATGAAGATGTCAGCGTACAACGCCTGCGTCATCAGCACAATAAGTCAATAAGTCAATAAGTCCTTACAGACACAACATGTGCCTAAGATCTGGAAAGATGCCGTGGTTGTTCCCGTTCCAAAATCCAGCTGTCCTAAAACGGTAAACGACTTTAGACCAGTTGCTTTGACTTCAATTTTAATGAAAATTTTTGAAAAACTGGTCAGACGTGAGGTCCTAAGGCAGACTGAACATGCATTGGATCCTCTGCAGTTTGCCTATAGGCCTCACAGAGGAGTGGAGGATGCCACTGTCACTCTGTTTGACATGCTTTTTAAACATCTGGATTTTAATGGGACACACGCCAGGCTTTTATTTGTGGACTTTTCTTCTGCCTTTAATACAATCCAACCTCATATTTTAGTTGAAAGGCTCCTGCAACAATTTGATTTAAGCAATAATCTGGTGGGTTGGATTCTGGATTTCTTAACCAACAGGACGCAGAGAGTAAGGGTCAATGGCACATTGTCTGACCTAAAGTGCTCTTCTACTGGCTCTCCTCAGGGGTGTGTGTTGTCACCACTACTCTTCATCCTGTACACAAACATGTGTCGGAGCAGACATGACAACAGACACATTATAAAGTATGCTGATGACTCAGTCATTGTCAGTCTCCTCCAGGATGGTGAGAGTGGCCACGGCCCAGTAGTTGATGACTTTGTTCACTGGTGTGAGGATTCCTACCTGCCGCTGAATACAACAAAAACGAAAGATATGATTATTGACTTTAGGAGGAAAACTCCCAGGCACAAAGTCACCATACTAAAAGGCCAGACCACCGAATGTGTACAATCGTACAAATATCTTGGGACAATTATTGATAGTGGATTGAACTTTGAGGTGAACTGTGAAAGGGTGTGCAAAAAGGGTCAGCAAAATTTGCATTGTTTGAGGAAACTTGCACGCTTCCAAATTGACCGAACCATAATGACTATGTTCTATCGGGCTTTTATTGAATCTGTTTTATCCTTTTCTTTAATGTCATGGTTTGGTCAGATAAAACTGAAACAGAGGAAATCCTTGGATCAGGTAGTCAGATGGTCCAGTCGTTTGCTTGGTGAGTCACAGCTGAGCCTGACATCCCTGTACACCAGACAAGTACAGAGGATGGCCGACTCGATTTTAAATGATGACTCCCACCCTTTGCACTGCAACTTTCAGCTTCTTCCCTCCAGACGGAGGTTTGCTGTCCCAAAAAGTAGAACCCAGCGCTACAAAAACAGCTTTGTCCCTGCTGCTGTCAAAGAGTTGAACAAGCTATAAAAATTATATTGTACATATTTTATATTTACCTATTTTGTAAGATGTGTGCCTGTGTTTGTGTCTATGTTGAATGTAATTAGTGGCTTGTAAATATGGATGTCACCAACTGCAAAACAAATCTACCTACGGGTACAAATAAAGTAACCTGAACCTGAACCTGAACACTGCTCTATGGGAGTGAGACGTGGACAACATACGCCCGGCAGGAAAAGAGACTGAACTCCTTCCACTTGCGCTGCATTCGCCACATCCTGGACATATCCTGGCAGGACAAAGTGCACAACACAGAAGTTCTGTCCCGTGCCGGCCTTCCCTCCATGTTCACTCTACTCAGACAGCGCAGGCTCCGCTGGCTAGGCCACGTTCACTGTATGGAGGATGGCAGAATCCCCAAAGATGTCCTCTATGGAGAACTGGCGACTGGCAGGAGAGACGTTGGCCGCTCACAGCTGCGCTTTAGAGACGTCTGCAAGAGAGACACGAAGGCCCTTGAGATCAACACAGAGCGCTGGGAGGACCTTGCAACGGACCGCTCCAAATGGAGAGGCACCCTGACCAGACAGCTCAAGGCGGGTGAAGAGAGACTGACTACTGCAGCAGATAAAAAAAAGACCCGCAGGAAGAACCGCCACTGCTCCAGCAGCACGGAGACCACCCACAAGTGCGACCTGTGTGACAGGGACTGTCATTCGCGCATCGGCCTGTTCAGCCACAGGCAGTACTGTTCCAGCAGAGTAGACGTTTAGGATTCTCTTCCATGGTCATCATAGACCAACGGAGGCTGACGATGATGTGTGTGCGTGTGTGTGTGTATGTATGTATGCATGTATATATATATATATATATACTGTATATATATATATATATACTGTATGTATATATATATATATATATATATATATATATATATATATATATATATATATATATATATATATATATATATATATATATATACACACAGTGGGGTAAAAAAATATTTAGTCAGCCACCAGTTGTGCAAGTTCTCCCACTTAAAAGATGAGAGAGGTCTCCAAATTTCATAATAGGTATACCTCAACTATGAGAGACAAAATGAGAAAAAAAAAAAAAAATCCAGAATATCACATTGTCTGATTTTTAAAGAATTTATTTGCAAATTATGGTGAAAAATAAGTATTTGGTCAATAACAAAAGTTCATCTCAATACTTTGTTATATACCCTTTGTTGGCAATGACAGAGGTCAAACGTTTTCTGTAAGTCTTCACAAGGTTTTCACACGCTGTTGCTGGTATTTTGGCCCATTCCTCCATGCAGATCTCCTCTAGAGCAGTGATGTTTTGGGGCTGTCGCTGGGCAACACAGACTTTCAACTCCCTCCAAAGATTTTCTATGGGGTTGAGATCTGGAGACTGGCTAGGCCACTCCAGGACCTTGAATTGCTTCTTATGAAGCCGCTCCTTCGTTGCCCGGGCGGTGTGTTTGGGATCATTGTCATGCTGAAAGACCCAGCCAGGTTTCATCTTCAATGCCCTTGCTGATGGAAGGAGGTTTTCACTCAAAATCTCATGATACATGGCCCCATTCATTCTTTCCTTTACATGGATCAGTCGTCCTGGTCCCTTTGCAGAAAAACAGCCCCAAAGCACGATGTTTCCACCCCCATGCTTCACAGTAGGTATGGTGTTCTTTCTCCTCCAAACACGGCAAGTTGAGTTCTTACTAAAAAGTTCTATGTTGGTTTCATCTGACCATATGACATTCTCCCAATCCTCTTCTGGATCATCCAAATGCTCTCTAGCAACCTTCAGACGGATCTGGACATGTACTGGCTTAAGCAGGGGGACACGTCTGGCACTGCAGGATTTGAGTCCCTGGCGGCGTAGTGTGTTATTGATGGTAGCCTTTGTTACTTTGGTCCCAGCACTCTGCAAATCATTCACTAGGTCCCCCCGTGTGGTTCTGGGATTTTTGCTCACCGTTCTCGTGATCATTTTGACCTCACGGGGTGAGATAGGTGACTCACTCTTGTGAGATACTGTGTGTATATATATATACATATATATATATATAGTCGTGTGAAAAAATTAGGACACCCCATTAAATATTCAGTTCTTTATTAAGAAATGTTCACATATCTATGTCTAACCTTATTTTTGTTTTTAATTTGCATTTTTTAACATTTATTTTGGTCATTGCAAGTGGGAATGAATGTGGGGGTGTCCTAAAAAAGATGGGGGGTGTCCTAATTTATTCCTCACTATTTGTTTAGAATTACATTTTACAGAAAATTTGAAAGAAGCCTTTAATACATTTTTAATTGTTTAGTTGTATTAAATGAATCTCCCAGTATTTTTAACATTGATACTAAATATCCATATGTCCAAATATGTTAAAAAAAGCACAGAGGCTTACACACGGTGTCCTAATTTTTTCACACGAATATATATATATACATATATATACTGTATATATAGTTAGGCCCAAAAATATTTGGACAGTGACACAAGTTTTGTTATTTTAGCTGTTTACAAAAACATATTCAGGATACAATTATATAATCAATATGGGCTTAAAGTGCAGACTCTCAGCTGTAATTTGAGAGTAATCACATTCAAATTGGAGCAAGGGTTTAGGAATTACAGCTCTTTAATACGCAGCCGCCTCTTTTTCAAGGGACCAAAAGTAATTTGACAATTGACTCAGAAGGCTGCAAAAAAAAATAAAAAAATAACAAGGCTGCATGGGCTCTTCCTTCGTTAACCTGTCATCAGTTAAGCAGTTAAAAGGTCTGGAGTTGATTCCAGGTGTGGCGTTTGCATTTGGAAGCTGTTGCTGTGAACACACAACATGCGGTCAAAGGAGCTCTCAATGGAGGTGAAACAGACCATCCTGAGGCTGAAAAAAAAGAAGAAATCCATCAGAGAGATAGCAGAAATGTTAGAAGTGGCCAAATCAACAGTTTGGTACATTCTGAGAAAAAAGGGTGCACTGGTGAGCTTGGGAACTCAAAAAGGCCTGGACGTCCACGGAAGACAACAGTGGCGGATGATTGCAGAATCCTTTCCATGGTGAAGAACAACCCCTTCACAACATCCAATCAAGTGAAGAACACTCTCCAGGAAGTATGTGTATCGGTATCTAAGTCTACCATAAAGAGAAGACTTCATGAGAGTAAATACAAAGGATTCACCACAAGGTGCAAACCATTGCACGCAGGGGTGGACCAGCACCTGTCATCATGGATCCTGGACTACCTCACGAACCGGCCTCAGTTTGTGAGAACCCAGGACTGTGTTTCCGACACGATCATCAGTAGCACGGGGGCCCCCCAGGGAACGGTGCTGGCTCCCTTCCTGTTCACTCTTTATACTGCGGACTTCTCACACAACACAACACATTGCCATCTACAGAAGTTCTCTGATGACTCTGCGATCGTTGGTCTCATCTCCAACGGAGATGAAGCTGAGTACAGAGGGCTTATCCAGGACTTTGTGGACTGGTGCCATCGGAATTGCCTCCAGATCAACGCGAGGAAAACTAAGGAGCTGGTGGTGGACTGCCGCAGGCATGGGCAGCCCCTCACAGCACCAGTAAATATACAGGGAACAGACATCGAGATGGTGACATCCTATAAGTACCTGGGTATTCATCTGAACAATAAACTAGACTGGTCACACAATACTGACGCACTCTACAAGAAGGGACAGCGCAGGCTGTTCCTGCTGAGGAGACTCAGGTCTTTTGGTGTACAAGGGCCGCTGCTGAAGACATTCTATGACACGGTGGTGGCATCAGCCATCACTTTTGGAGTGGTCTGCTGGGGCAGTGGCATTACTGCAGCCGATAGGAAGAGACTGAACAAACTGATTAAGAAAGCTAGCTCTGTCCTGGGGCAGCGCCTTGATCCGATGGAGGAGATAGGAGAGAGAAGGACGGTGGCTAAACTGTCATCTCTGCTGGAGTCCGAGTTCCACCCTATGCAGGACATACTGGATGCACTGAGGAGCTCATTTAGCAGCAGACTACATCATCCCAGGTGCACAACCGAGAGGTTTCGTAGGTCCTTCCTACCAACGGCTGTCAGACTGTACAACCTAAGCAGGGCTGCTCGCAGAGATAGCAAAAAGACGTAACAAACTAATAGTTTTTTTGAATGCAAAAGATGCAATAGACTTACACAATGGTCCTCTCCGGCATACAACTAGGAACATACCGGTCGCTGTGGAGGGTGAGAATATGTATGGGCACATAATCATACCATGTAGGATAACTAAATAGACGGTTATGCTGTTTCATCCCACCTAGCAACAATGCTCTGCACTGTGTGTGTTTATATATTTACATATTTATTCCATCTAGCTACAATGCTCTGCACTGGGTGTGTTTATATTTATATATCTATATATTTATTCCATCTAGCTACAATGCTCCGCACTGTGTTTTTATATATCTACATATTATTCCATCTAGCTACATTGCTCCGCACTGTGTGTGTTTATATACTTGCATATTTATTCCACCTAGCTGCAATGCTCCGTACTGTGGGTGTTTATATATTTACATATTTATTCCATCTAGCTACAATGCTCTGCACTGTGTGTTCATATATTCATATATTTATTCCATCCAGCTACAATGCTCTGCACTGTGTGTCTGTGTGTGTGTGTGTATATATATATTTTATAGTAATATGTACATATGTATATTAGCTGCTCTTGCTTACTTGTTTTTTTTCTTGCCTTCTGATTGTTGCTCTGAGTGTTGCTATCCCTGTGCTCTTGCAATCCTGGAATTTCCCCGTTGTGGGACTAATAAAGGCTTATCTTATCTTATCTTATCTTATTAATCAGCCTCAAAAATAGAAAGGCCAGAATTGACTTTGCCAAAAAACACCTGAAGAAGCCAGCCCAGTTCTGGAACAGCATTCTTTGGACAGATGAGACTAAGATCAACCTGTACCAGAATGATGGGAAGAAGAAAGTTTGGAGAAGAATTGGAACAGCTCATGATCCAAAGCACACCACATCTTCTGTAAAACATGGTGGAGGCAGTGTGATGGCATGGGCATGCATGGCTTCCAGTGGCACTGGGTCACTTGTGTTTATTGATGATGTGACAAAAGACAGAAACAGCCGGATGAATTCTGAAGTGTATAGGGATATACTGTACTTTCTGCTCAGATTCAGCCAAATGCAGCAAAGTTGATTGGACGGCGCTTCACAGTACAGATAGACAATGATCCAAAACATACTGCAAAAGCAATCCAGGAGTTTCTTTAAAGCAAAGAAGTGGAATATTCTGCAATGGCCGAGTCAATCACCAGATCTCAACCCAATCGAGCATGCATTTCATTTGCTCAAGACAAAACTTAAGGCAGAAAGACCCACAAACAAGCAACAACTGAAGACAGCTGCAGTAAAGGCCTGGCAAAGCATCACAAAGGAGGAAACCCAGCGTTTGGTGATGTCCATGGGTTCCAGACTTCAGGCAGTCATTGCCTGCGAAGGATTCTCAGCAAAATATTGAAAAGTAACATTTTACTTAGGGTTATGTTTATTTGTCCAATTAGTTTCGAGTCCCTGAAATGAGGAGCGTTTGTATAAAAATAGCTACAATTCCTACATGTTTAATCATATATTTTTGTTCAGCCCCTTGAATTAAAACTTAAAGTCTGCACTTCAATTCCGTTGTAGTTGTTTCATTTCAAATCCAATGTGGTTACATGCAGAGCCCAAATCATGAAGATTGTGTCACTGTCCAAATATTTCTGGGCCTAACTGTATATATATATATATACAGTGGGGGAAAAAAGTATTTAGTCAGCCACCAATTGTGCAAGTTCTCCCACTTAAAAGATGAGAGAGGTCTCCAATTTTCATCATAGGTATACCTCAACTATGAGAGACAAAATGAGAAAAAAAAAAGTCCAGAAAATCACATTGAAGGATTTTTAATGAATTAATTGGTAAATTCCTCGGTAAAATAAGTATTTGGTCAATAGCAAAAGTTCATCTCAATACTTTGTTATATACCCTTTGTTGGCAATGACAGAGGTCAAACGTTTTCTGTAAGTCTCCACAAGGTTTTCACACATTGTTGCTGGTATTTTGGCCCATTCCTCCATGCAGATCTCTTTTAGAGCAGTGATGTTTTGGGGCTGTCGCTGGGCAACACAGACTTTCAACTCTCTCCAAAGATTTTCTATGGGGTTGAGATCTGGAGACTGGCTAGGCCACTCCAGGACCTTGAAATGCTTCTTACGAAGCCACTCCTTCGTTGCCCGGGCAGTGTGTTTGGGATCATTGTCATGCTGAAAGACTCTGCCACGTTTCATCTTCAATGCCCTTGCTGATGGAAGGAGGTTTTCACTCAAAATCTCACAATACATGGCCTCATTCATTCTTTCCTTTACACGGATCAGTCGTCCCGGTCCCTTTGCAGAAAAACATCCCCAAAGTA
Source organism: Pholidichthys leucotaenia (assembly GCA_020510985.1). Classification (NCBI taxonomy): domain Eukaryota; kingdom Metazoa; phylum Chordata; class Actinopteri; order Cichliformes; family Pholidichthyidae; genus Pholidichthys; species Pholidichthys leucotaenia. The sequence goes on along the minus strand of CM035843.1, from coordinate 166,930,870 downwards.
TAATGTTTTCACCCCCATGCTTCACAGTAGGTATGGTGTTCTTTCTCCTCCAAACATGATAAGTTGAGTTTTTACCAAAAAGTTCTATTTTGGTTTCATCTGACCATATGACATTCTCCCAATCCTCTTCTGGATCATCCTAATGCTCTCTAGCAAACTTCAGATGGGCCTGGACATGTACTGGCTTAAGCAGGGGGACACGTCTGGCACTGCAGGATTTGAGTCCCTGGCCGCGTAGTGTGTTTCTGATGTAGCCTTTGTTACTTTGGTCCCAGCTCTCTGCAGGTCATTCATTAGGTCCCCCCGTGTGGTTCTGGGATTTTTCCTCACCGTTCTTGTGATCATTTTGACCTCACGGGGTGAGATCTTGCATGGAGCCCCAGATCGAGGGCGATTATCAGTGGTCTTGTATGTCTTCCATTTTCCAATAATTGTTCCCACAGTTGATTTCTTCACACCAAGCTGCATACCTATTGCAGATTCAGTCTTCCCAGCCTGGTGCAGGTCTACAATTTTGTTTCTGGTGTCCTTTGACAGCTCTTTGGTCTTGGCCATAGTGGAGTTTGGAGTCTGACTGTTTGAGGTTGTGGACAGGTGTCTTTTATACTGATAATGAGTTCAAACAGGTGCCATTAATACAGGTAACGAGTGGAGGACAGAGGAGCCTCTTAAAGAAGAAGTTACAGGTCTGTGAGAGCCAGAAATCTTGCTTGTTTGTAGGTGACCAAATACTTATTTTACCTAGGAATTTACCAATTAATTCATTAAAAATCCTTCAATGTGATTTTCTGGATTTTTTTTTTTCTCATTTTGTCTCTCATAGTTGAGGTATACCTATGATGAAAATTGGAGACCGCTCTCATCTTTTAAGTGGGAGAATTTGCACAATTGGTGGCTGATTAAATACTTTTTTGCCCCACTGTATATATATATATATATATATATATATATATATATATATACAGTATATATACACACACACACACACACACACACACATATACATATATATATATATATATATATATATATATATATATATATATATATATATATACTGTATATATTTAGTCAGCCACCAATTGTGCAAGTTCTCCCACTTAAAAGAAAAGAGAGGTCTCCAATTTTTATCATAGGTATACCTCAACTATGAGAGACAAAATAAGAAAAAAAAATCCAGAAAATCACATTGTCTGATTTTTAAAGAATTTATTTGCAAATTATGGTGGAAAATAAGTATTTGGTCACCTACAAACAAGCAAGATTTCTGACTCTCACAGACCTGGAACTTCTTCTTTAAGAGGCTTTAAAAGGTGTCTGGTGTCTTTAAAAGGACACCAGAAACAAAATTGTAGACCTGCACCAGGCTGGGAAGACTGAATCTGCAATAGGTAAGCAGCTTGGTGTGAAGAAATCAACTGTGGGAGCGATTATTAGAAAATGGAAGACATACAAGACCACTGATAATCTCCCACGATCTGGGGCTCCACGCAAGATCTCACCCCGTGGGGTCAAAATGATCACAAGAACGGTGAGCAAAAATCCCAGAACCACACGGGGGGACCTAGTGAATGACCTGCAGAGAGCTGGGACCAAAGTAACAAAGGCTACCATCAGTAACACACTACGCCGCCAGGGACTCAAATCCTGCAGTGCCAGACGTGTCCCCCTGCTTAAGCCAGTACATGTCCAGACCCGTCTGAAGTTTGCTAGAGAGCATTTGGATGATCCAGAAGAGGATTGGGAGAATGTCATATGGTCAGATGAAACCAAAATAGAACTTTTCAGTAAAAACTCAACTCACCATACCTACTGTGAAGGATGGGTGTGGAAACATCATGCTTTGGGGCTGTTTTTCTGCAAAGGGACCAGGACGACTGATCCATGTAAAGGAAAGAATGAATGGGGCCATGTATCATGAGATTTTGAGTGAAAACCTTCTTCCATCAGCAAGGGCATTGAAGATGAAACGTGGCTGGGTCTTTCAGCATGACAATGATCCCAAACATACTGCCCGGGCAACAAAGGAGTGGCTTCGTAAGAAGCATTTCAAGGTCCTGGAGTGGCCTAGCCAGTCTCCAGATCTCAACCCCATAGAAAATCTTTGGAGGGAGTTGAAAGTCTGTGTTGCCCAGCGACAGCCCCAAAACATCACTGCTCTAGAGGAGATCTGCATGGAGGAATGGGCCAAAATACCAGCAACAGCGTGTGAAAACCTTGTGAAGACTTACAGAAAATGTTTGACCTCTGTCATTGCCAACAAAGGGCATATAACAAAGTATTGAGATGAACTTTTGTTATTGACCAAATACTTATTTTTCACCATAATTTGCAAATAAATTCTTTAAAAATCAAACAATGTGATTTTCTGGATTTTTTTTTTCCTCATTTTGTCTCTCATAGTTGAGGTATACCTATGATGAAAATTGGAGACCTCTCTCATCTTTTAAGTGGGAGAACTTGCACAATTGGTGGCTGACTAAATACTTTTTTACCCCACTGTATATATATATATATATATATATATATATATGTCATGGTCCACTCCGTTCATCACCGTCAGCTGCGCTCACACCTGGTTTTCATCAGACGCCACCTATATCTACCGCTCTGACCTTCGGGTTAGTGCGGAGATGTCTCACTGTGCTCCAGGAGAGCTTCATCACCGTTTCCAGTCATCTCGCAACGCTACAGCCAGCGCTTGTCTCCTGCTTCCTTCCCAGGAGCCATCCAGCCTGCCACATAAGCGCTCATTTCCACTAATCTTGTGATTCAGTTCCCCTGTGCACAGGTGGCAGCCTCGGCGGCGGATTTCCAATTTCCCCTTCCCAGGCGGCGGCTCACTCCTCTCTCCCTCTCACCACCACCTGCACGTCTGCATACCTACCGGAGTCATTCCACCATCCGAGGAGTACTGTCTTCCTGGCCACAGCCGTCACACTGTACCGGAGCTCACTTCCATCTGTTCCCACAGTAAGTGCAGTGTAACCGTTTACCTCCAGTGGTGGCACCAGGTAATCCTCTCTCCTTGTGTGTCCTCAGGGTTGCCAGGCTGAACGGTGTCTTGCTCAGTTCCCGGTAGTTCCAGACGACATCCACACCACTTGCACATTTCCTGGTTGTTAATAAACTTGACTGTATCGATTTGGAGTCTGTGTGTCACTGGGTCATGGAAGCTTGACAGTACATCTCCGCCAGAACGACCCAGTTGACAGCGCTTGGGTGCGCCATGCCAACCATATGGAGATCCGAATCGATCAATTGGTTTATCAGCAGCAGGTTATTTTGAGCCAATTAGGCCGAGTTACTGATCGATTAGACCAAATAGCTAACCCCCAGCCCTTTTCCCAGGCCTTACCGTTTCCCAGCAGCTCCTCGACTCCTGCTAACCTCTCAGCTAACCAGCTAAAACAGGCTTCTCCGACTTGTCTCACTCCCGTTCCAACTCCCGTCCGTTATAGCGATAAGTTGGGCAAGGCCCGGGGGTTTATAATGCAATTTGAGGTGGTTTTCCAGCGGGTGCCGGATGACTTTCCCTCCAACCACAGTAAGATTGGTTACGTCATTAACCTGTTGGAGGGGAGGGCGCTAGCTTGGGCATATGCGGTAATGGCTCGGGCAGATTATTCAAACCTCACCGTCAGCCAATTTATTGGGGAGTTTTTTTGAGGTTTTTGATCATTCTAATAGGGATATCGTTCTCACCTCCCGCTTGCTTAACCTAAGACAAGGGTCTAAGACCACAGCTGATTATGCCATTGATTTCCGAGTAGTGGCAGCAGAAGTGGGTTGGGAGGACGCCTCTCTTTGTAGTATCTTCGTTAAAAGTCTTAGTCCTAGCCTTTGGGATGAATTAGCCCTATTGGAAAAGCCGACTAGGCTGTCCCAGTTGATCTCCCTAGCAATTAACTTGGACAACAGGCTCAGGGAACGGGCAGCTGAACGTAAGAGCAATGGGCGGTCAGAGGAACCGTCATGTCACACCCCACGGTCCTCATATTTTGCCCCATCTTCTACTGAACCCTCGGGCTCCTCGGAACCTAGTACTGTGGGACACTCTAGGTTATCCGCAGCTGAGAAACAACGGCACCGTGAGCTGGGGTTGTGCCTTTATTGTGGGAGCGAGGAGCATGAGATTGAGTCCTGTCAGCTTTGGCTGAAAAGGGGAGATCCGTGAGTTACTGTTGGGGGTCTCGCGGACTCGTCCCGGCCTAATCCCCTATCTCGGTGTATGCTACCCATTAGATTCATTCACAAAAACACAGAAATTCCCACTCAGGCTCCAGTGGATTCCGGGGCTGAGCAGAGTTTTGTTTCCAAGGACCTGGCAACCCGGCTGGGCCTCCACTGCCAACCTCTGAAGCCTCCACTACAACTTATCTCGCTGTCTAACGCCCCTATGGCTACTGTCTCCCTGAAGACTGCTCAGTGTCAGTTATTATCTCCGGTAATCATCGTGAGGAGCTGTCCTTCCTGGTGTTGCCCGCCTCGTCGTGTCCGGTCATCCTGGGCTACCCTTGGTTTCGTGTCCACAACCCCAATATCGACTGGAGTTAAGGGAGTATTAAGTCTTGGAGCTCATTCTGTTTCAGCGCGTGCCTTCAGTCAGCCGCATGTTCCCCTTCTGTGACCATAGGGGTTGCTGCCGTTCCCCCTCCCGACCTGTCTAAGGTGCCCCCTGAGTATCATGACCTTGGGGCCGTTTTCAGCAAGTCACAGGCCCTGTCCCTTCCTCCCCACCGACTGTACGACTGTGCCATAAATCTTCCCCCAGAGGCTCCACTCCCATCCAGCCGGCTGTATAGTCCTTCCCCGCTGGAGCGGGCTGCCATGGACACGTATATTTAGGAGTCTCTGAGTTCGGGCATTATCCGCCCGTCCTCTTCAGCGGTGGGGGCGGGTTTCTTCTTTGTGGGGAAGAAGGACGGGTCTCTGAGGCCATGAATCGACTTCAGGGAGTTGAATAATATCATGATCAAAGACAAATACACCCTTCCACTACTTAACACTGCCTTTGACTCTCCAGGGGGTGTCCCTCTTCACGAAATTGGATCTGCGCAACGCCTAACATTTGGTGTGTATCCATGAGGGGGATGAATGGAAGACGGTGTTCCGGACCCCTAGTGGTCACTTTGAGTACTTGGTGATGCCATTTGGGTTGACCAGTGCGCCTGCTGTCTTCCAGAGGCTCATTAACGACATCCTGAGAGACTTTCTGAATGTGTTTGTGTTCATCTATCTGGATGACATCCTAATCTTCTCCCGTTCCCTAGATGAGCACCGAATACACGTCAGACGTGCTCTGCAGCGACTGTTGGAAAATCAATTGTTTGTCAAAGCTGAGAAGTGTGACTTTCATGCCTCCAAGACATCCTTCTTGAGCTTTGTCATCTCACACAAGGAAATCCTCTCTGACCCGGGCAAGATCGAGGTGGTGGTGGAGTGGCCAGTTCCAGCCTCCAGGAAGCAGCTCCAGCAGTTCCTGGGGTTCGCCAATTTCTACCACCAGTTTTATTAAGAACTACAGCTGCCTGGCTCTTCCTCTGACATGCCTCATTTCCTCTAAGGTCCCTTTCCGGTGGTCGGAGGAGCCAGCCACGGCCTTTTCGGATCTCAAGGAGCAGTTCTCCAACTCCCCTATTCTGGCTCAGGTGGATCTGGATCTACAGTCCCTCGTGGAAGTGGACGACTCGGATTCAGGGGTGGGGGCTGTCCTTTCTCAGCGTTCCCCGGCAGATGGCAAGGTCCGTCCATGTGCCTTCTTCTCTCGCCGACTGTAACCGGCTGAGCGCAATTACAGCATCGGCGATAGAGAGTTGCTGGCGGTGAAGCTGGCCCTGGAGGAGTGGCGCCACTGGTTGGAGGGATCCTCGCAGCCGTTCGTGGTTTGGACAGATCATCGCAACCAGGAGTACCTCAGGACTGCTAAGCGCCTTCACGCCCGCCAGGCCCAGTGGTCTCTGTTTTTTGGCCGGTTTAATTTCACCATAACGTATCGCCCTGGGTCAAAGAGCACCAAGCCAGACGCCCTCTCCAGGCAATTCGCCACGGACATGCCGAAGCCCGAAGACCATGCTGTCCTCCCTGCCTCTTGTGTCTTGGGCGTCTTCTCGTGGAGGATCAAGGAGAGGGTTCTGAAGGCCCAGGAGACGGAAAGGCACGTGGGCGGGGGGCAGGCAGGGAAACTGTTCGTTCCTTCATCCATCCGGGGTGACGTCATCCAATGGGCTCATTCCTCCAAGTTCGCCTGCCACCCGGGGAGACGGCGTACAGAGGAATTGCTGCGATGCTCATTCTGGTGGCCCTCTCTTCAAAGGGACGTCACAGAGTATATCCGGGCCTGTTCCCAGTGCGCTACCGGCAAGACCCCATCGTCCCCACCGGCTGGATTGCTTCATCCTCTCCCAATACCTGGCAGGCCCTGGTCCCATGTGGCGTTGGATTTTGTCAGCAGCTTCCCTCCTTCCAACAACCATACCGGGGTCCTCACCATAGTTGATAGATTCTCCAAAGCTGCCCATTTTGTTCCCCTTCCGGGTTTGCCCTTGGCCAAAGAGACTGCTGATCTTCTGGTCCAACATGTGGTGAGGCTTCATGGGATCCCCCTGGACATTGTCTCTGATCGGGAGCCCCAATTTATTTCACAGGTTTGGAGGTCATTTTGCACCACCCTTGGGGCTACGGTGAGCCTGTCATCGGGATACCATCCGCAATCCAATGGCCAGTGCGAACGAGCCAACCAGGACCTGGAGGTGGCGCTGTGCTGTGTGGCGGTGTCCAACTCGACAGCATGGAGCTCCTTCCTGCCCTGGATCGAGTACGCCCACAACTCGACTGTGTCCTCGGCTACAGGTATGTCCCCTTTCCAAGCCTCTCTTAGGTATTCTCCTCCCTTGTTTCCAGAAGAGGAGGGTGACATCACTGTTCCATCAGTCTGGGCACATCTGAGGTGCTGTTGATGTCTCTGGAGGGCGACCCGGGCCACACTACTGCTCACAGTGAGACGCAACACCGCAGTGGCCAACCGCTGCAGGACCCCAGCCCCTGCGTATCAGGTACGCCAGCAGGTATGGCTCTCTACCAAGAACATTAATCTGAAGGCTGAGCGCAGGAAGATGCAGCAGCGGTTCATTGGACCCTTCGCTGTATCCCGCATCATCAACCCTGCTTCTGTTTGACTTTATCTCCCCCCCTCCCTCCACATATGTCCTACGTTCCATGTCTCGCAGATCAAGCCTGGGTCTTCCAGTCCCCTGTGTCCCCCCCTCCAGGCCGTCACCTCCTCCGTGGATGATCGATGGCAGCCCAGCCTGGACAGTGACTGCCATCCTGGATGTTCGTCGTCGGGGCTGTGGGTTGTAATACCTGGTGGACTGGGAGGGCTATGGCCCGGAGGCCAGGTCCTGAGTGCGTCCTGACTTCGTCCTCGATAAGGACCTCATCAGGGAGTTTCATTGGATGCATCCAGGGAGACTGGAGCAACCGCCAGGAGGCGCTCGTTGGGGGGGAGTACTGTCATGGTCCGCTCCGTTCATCACCGTCAGCTGCGCTCACACCTGGTTTTCATCAGACGCCACCTATATCTACCGCTCTGAACTTCGGGTTAGTGCGGAGATGTCTCACTGCGCTCCAGGAGAGCTTCATCACCGTTTCCAGCCATCTCACTATGCTACAGTCAGCGCTTGTCTCCTGCTTCCTTTCCAGGAGCCATCCAGCCTGCCACATAAGCGCTCATTTCCACTAATCTTGTAATTCAGTTCCCCTGTGCACAGGTGGCAGTCTCGGTGGTGGATTTCCAATTTCCCCTTCCCAGGCGGTGGCTCACTCCTCTCTCCCTCTCACCACCACCTGCACGTCTGCACACCTACCGGGGTCATTCCACCATCCGAGGAGTACTGTCTTCCTGGCCACAGCCGTCACGCTGTACCGGAGCTCACTTCCATCTGTTCCCACAGTAAGTGCAGTGTAACCGTTTACCTCCAGTGGTGGCACCAGGTAATCCTCTCTCTTTGTGTGTCCTCAGGGTTGCCAGACTGAATGGTGTCTCGCTCGGTTCCTGGTAGTTCCAGACAACATCCACACCACTTGCACATTTCCTGGTTGTTAATAAACTTGATTGTATCGATTCAGAGTCTGTGTGTCGTCAATGGGTCATTGAAGCATGACAATATATATATAGATATATATACAGTATATATGTATGTATGTATGTATGTATGTATGTATGTATGTATGTGTATGTATATGTGTGTGTGTGTGTGTGTGTGTGTGTGTGTGTGTGTGTGTGTGTGTGTGTGTGTTTATTATATAGCGGTTTGAGCGTGTGTTTGCTGGGGTGTGAGTTTTGGAGTGAGTGTGTCGGGGAACGGTAGCTTCTGCTGCCCGTTTTTTTCCCGGCCGGCATCATGCCGGTAGTTGACAGCGTGGAGTTCAAGCGCTTGACCCAGAGGCATGGCGTGAGAATTCTCCCGACAGTTTCCTGTTCTATGGAGGAGGCCCGCCTCGCAGTGGGACAGGTGGTTGTGCATGACAGTATAAAGTCAGCATCATGGATGAACAGCGCATTTGTCATTTTTCTGGATCAAACTGAAAAATCTGATCAGGTGATGGAACAGGGAGTTGTCATAAATGACACTTTTACTCCTGTTTTACCGCTGGTGAACCCTTCTAGGAGGATCACCATCTGTAACGCTCCTCCTTTCATTAAAAATGATGATATATATATATATATATATACACACTACCGTTCAAAAGTTTGGGGTCACTTAGAAATTTCCTTATTTCTGAAAGAAAAGCACTGGTTTTTTTCAATGAAGATAACTTTAAACTAATCAGAAATACACTCTATACATTGCTAATGTGGTAAATGACTATTCAAGCTGTAAATGTCTGGTTTTTGGTGCAATATCTACATAGGTGTATAGAGGCCCATTTCCAGCAACTATCACTCCAGTGTTCTAATGGTACAGTGTGTTTGCTCACTGCATCAGAATTCTCCAGATTACCTCAACAAATTAACAGCTAGAATGCGAAAGGTCTGCAATGCTGTAATTGCTGCAAATGGAGGATTCTTTGACCAAAGCAAAGTTTGAAGGAAAAAAATTATTATTTCAAATACAAATCATTATTTCTAACCTTGTCAATGTCTTAACTATATTTTCTATTCATTTTACAACTCATGGTGGTAAATAAAAGTGTGACTTTTCATGGAAAACACAAAATTGTCTGGGTGACCCCAAACTTTTGAACGGTAGTATTGTGGGGCACATATGTATATCACTTTATGTATATCGCTTTATGCTTCACATGTCATATCACTGTAGGCTTCACATCTCAGATTGAACAAAGGACTGAGTCTCCTTGGAGATAACAGGAGGATGTGAAAGTTAGTCTTTGGTATGCAAAGAGACGGCCTTGGGGGATTTCCTGGCTGCCAGAGACTTTGGGTGGAGGTGGTAAGATCTAGGAGAAGATGCATTGTGACTTGGGATTAAATGCAATGTGACTGTGAGCTTTGAAGGTCCTGGGGTAGATAAAGGGCGAATGTCTGGGTTTCTTCCTCTTTCTGTTTTTGCTGATGTTGGAAAATGTGAATAAACCTGACTCATGGGATAAACTCTGCCTCGTCATTTTCACATTCCCACAGTATATATATATACTGTATATATATTATGGCGGCACATGGGGAGAGCATAATTGTTTACTATCTTAGACAAGAACAAAGAGCAAGGGTTCCCTAGTGAGATAACAGGGAGGTGTGAAGAATGAATGAAGTGAATGCAATGTGACACGAAGGTCACCTTTTGTGTGTTAGAAGCTTCTAGAGGAATGCCATGTTATTTAAGAGAAGAGTCTCTGCTGAGATGTCATTCTGTCTATGCTTGTTGTGTGAGTTGTGTAATAAATCGACTGAGCCAAATCCGCCTCTTCATTTACACGCTCCACACTGGTGACCCAAGACAAATCATGGAACACAGAGAAAGATCCTCGGAGCCAACCTCGACGGGAACCCCCAGCCACGCATGTGCTGTTGCGATCAAGCTACCGGATTTTTGGCAGCACAACCCGCGCTCCTGGTTCCACCTCATCGAGGTGCAGTTCGCCCTCCGGGGTATATCGGCGGATGACACCAAGTTCCACTATGTGGTCACAGCGCTCGACGCCCGCACGGCTCAGCACATAGAGAGCCTGCTCGATCAGCCACCAACCGACGGCAAGTACGACGCACTGAAGGCTGCGCTCATCCAGCACTACACACTCTCGGATGGTGAGAGAGGAGAGAGACTCCTGACGCGGACCGGGTTGGGAAATGGGTCGGCCATAGACCTGATGGAGAAGATGCTGAGGTTAAAGGGCACAGACGACGACCATTTTATATTTACCCACCTCTTCCTCCAGAACCTTCCGTCAGTGGCGAGAGCGACCCTGGCCAATTCGCCGTTGCTGGCCAAGCGGGACTATCGTGTGCTAGCCCGGGAAGCAAACCGGATCATCGTCGCCACCATGTTCACGACCATTGCGGCAGCGACGGAGCTCGGCGCGACGACCGGAGGAGACGAGGAGCAATCGACGGCAGCAGCAGAGCCACCGACAGCAGCAGCAGCGGGGGCCAAGGAACGCGGGGGAGACACGCTTTGTTTCTACCACCGCTGCTTCGCAGAGAGGGCACGCAAATGTATACCACTGTGCCAATTCAAGCGCTCGGGAAACGCCAAGACCGGGGGTCAGTAGCAGCCGCGACCCTCGGGGAGGAGAACAAGCTGCTCTACTTGACGGACGCACGCTCGGGGAGGCATTTCCTAGTGGACACCGGCGCCCAGAAGAGTTCATCCGGCCGACCTACGCTGACCGGCTGGCAGGATCTAGCGGCCCCGAGATGGCGGCAGCGAACGGCTCAGAGATTAAGACCTTTGGTGAGAAGACTCTATTCTTGTCTCTACACGGCCGTACATTTGAGTGGACTTTTGTCATAGCAGCATTGAATTACCATATACTGGGGGCTGATTTTCTGTGTGCACATGGTTTGTTGGTAGATGTCGCTAACAGACGCCTAGTTAATGCACTATCCTTTGACTCTCTCCCCTGTATAGCTCGAGTGACCCAGCCAACAGCACAAGCCAACGTCACAGCTACAGGCGGTAAGTTCCACACACTGCTCACTCAGTTCCCAGCACTCACAGTCCCGATGTTTTCGGCAGCCATCGCGAAACATGGGGTGGAGCATTTTATCACCACCACTGGGCCGCCCGTTTTTGCAAGACCTCGGCACTTGGACGCAGCTAAACTGGCCATAGCGCGCGAGGAGTTCGCCAACCTGGAGAGGCTGGGCATCATCAGGCGCTCAAACAGCCCATGGGCTTCCCCACTACACATGGTCCCTAAAGCTGAGGGTTCGTGGCGACCTTGCAGGGATTTTCGCAGGTTGAACAACGCCACAGCGCACGACCGCTACCCAATTCCTCACATACAGGATTTTTCCATTCACCTTGCAGGAGCGTGCGTTTTTTCTAAAATAGACCTGGTCCGCGGTTACCACCAAGTCCCAGTGCGCGCTGAGGACAACCCAAAACAGCGGTAATAACTCCGTTTGGTTTATTCAAGTTTTTGCGCATGCCATTTGGGCTTAAAGGGGCTGCACAGACGTTCCAATGCATGATGGATGCAGTGCTGCGCGATCTCCCTTTCGTGTTTGTCTACCTGGACGATATCCTAGTAGCCAGCGCGTCCGAAGACGAACACGAAACCCACCTCACGATGGTTTTCCGGAGGTTGGAAGAGCACGGGTTAATAATCAACCCAGCGAAATGTCAGTTCGGGGTGACGGGGATTGATTTTTTGGGGCACCGCATCTCTCCCGAAGGAGCGGTCCCGCTGCCTGACAAAGTGCGTGCAGTGGCAGATTTTCCCCGGCCGCAAACGGTCAGGGCGCTACAAGAATTTTTGGGAATGGTGAACTTTTATAACCGTTTCCTTCCCCGCGCAGCGCAGCTCATGCAACCACTGTACGCTGCACTCAAAAAACAGAAACCCGCGGATAGGGTCGAATGGACCCCGGAGCGAGAGCGGGCGTTCTCGGAAGTCAAAGCAGCCCTGGCAAACGCCGCATTGCTGGCACATCCAGACCCAACGGCCCGTATAGCGCTCACCACTGATGCTTCAGATGTGGCCATAGGGGTTGTCGTGGAGCAGCGCGTTGCCAGGGCTTGGCAGCCGCTTGCCTTTTTCAGCAGGACTTTGCGCGACAGTGAACGTAAATACAACGCGTTCGACAAAGGGTTGCTGGCTCTCCACCTGGCCATTCGCCACTTCCAGTTCTGGCTGGAAGGGCGCAGTTTCACCGCGTTCATTGACCACAAGCCGCTAACATTCGCGATGGCCAAGGTTTCAGAACTGTGGTCGGGCCGGCAGCAGAGACAGCTGGCCGCGATCTCAGAGTTTACTACCAATATTCAGCATGTGTCGGGCAAACTGAATGTAGTGGCAGACTGCCTCTTGCGCACCGTGTTGGCCCCGGTCTGCGTGGGGATAGATTACGCAGCCATGGCCGCGGAGCAGGTTAGTGATGCGGACGTGCGAGCACTCCAGTCTGGACCAACAGGGTTAAGACTGGATAGCAGGGTGCTGCAGGATGGCATGCCCCCCCTAATCTGCGATGTCTCCACGGGTCGCCCATGTCCCGTGGTCCCGGCCTCGTGGCGCCACCGCGTGTTTGAGTCGGTTCACTCTTTGGTGCACCCAGGAGTTTGCGCGTCAGTCAAAATGGTAGGAGAGAAATCTGTGTGGCTGAGCCTTCGCAAACAAGTGAGAGAGTGGGCGGCAGCCTGCGTGGCATGCCAACAAGCCAAAGTACACAGACACACGAAGACTCCCTTGGAGCCGTTTTGTATTCCGGCTAAGAGGTTCGACCATGTTCACGTGGACCTCGTGGGCCCCCTCCTGCCATCACAGGGGTACACGCACCTCCTGACAATGGTGGACTGCACCACGCGCTGGCCAGAAGCGGTTCCGCTGGCGGCAACCACGGCTGAGGAGGTGGCGCGCGCGTTTTTAACAGCATGGGTGGCGCGTTTTGGAGTCCTGTCGGACATTACGTCCGACAGAGTACCTCAATTTGTTTCCGAACTCTGGTCAACAATGGCCCGCAGCCTGGGTGTCACAATTCATCGCACAACCCCGTACAATCCACAGGCTAATGGGTTATGCAAATGTTTTCATAGATCATTGAAAGCGGCTCTCAGGGCTTCACTGACGGATGCAAATTGGGTAGACAAGCTACCGTGGGTATTATTGGGGTTACGTTCTGCGCCTAAAGAGGATCTGGAAGCTTCCCCGGCAGAACTCGTTTTTGCGCAACCACTCCGGCTGCCCGGGGAGTTTCTGCCAGATAATCCCGCGCCGGGCAGCTCCCCATCTCAGCTGTTGCAGCATAGCATAGACACAAGCAGGCTGCCGGGCCCTGCCCACCACAGTTTTCCGCGCATTTTTGTGCCTAAAACTTTGAAAAACGCGGAGTTCATGTTTGTCAGACACAACGCCCACCGTCCTCCACTGTGCCCACCCTATGATGGACCGTTCAGAGTGCTGGAAACAGGGGATAAGCATTTTTTGCTAGACTTGCGGGGTAGGAGGGAAAAGATTGGCATAGACAGACTCAAACCTGCTTTCGCTGTGGCGAACGAGCAAGTGCTGTTGGCGAGGGCCCCTCGGCGTGGAAGACCCCCACGGGGAGCTCCCCAGAGAAAGGATTCCCCAGAGCACCCACACGGACAGACAAAAAGTTTTCCCCCCCAAACATCAACCACCCAGCATGACAGCGCCGCGGAGGCAGTGAATCCTGGTTACAGCAGATACGGGAGAAGACTGAAGCCCAAGCAGCATGTGGACTGATGTTTAATGGTTCTATCACAGCATACGGACTGTTATTCTATTGTTCTATCCAAGATGCTCAGGGGGGTGGTATGGCGGCACATGGGGAGAGCATAATTGTTTACCATCTTAGACAAGAACAAAGAGCAAGGGTTCCCTAGTGAGATAACAGGGAGGTGTGAAGAATGAATGAAGTGAATGCAATGTGACGCGAAGGTCACCTTTTGTGTGTTAGAAGCTTCTAGAGGAATGCCATGTTATTTAAGAGAAGAGTCTATGCTGAGATGTCATTCTGTCTATGCTTGTTGTGTGAGTTGTGTAATAAATCGACTGAGCCAAATCCGCCTCTTCATTTACACGCTCGACAATATATATATATATATATATATACTATATATATATATATATACTCGAGGCTCCTCAAGTCCTGCGCAGACCAGCTGTGTGGGATCATGGAGCACGTCTTCAGCCTTAGCCTGAAGCTGAGGAGGGTACCACAGCTGTGGAAAACATCCTGTGTGGTACCCAAACCGGAGACTCCTCACCCCAAGGACCTGAACAGCTACAGACCAGTGGCCCTCACATCACACCTGATGAAGGCCCTGAAGAGTCTTCTCTTTGCTCAGCTCCGCCCCCTGGTGGGACCAGTGATGGATCCACTTCAGTTTGCCTACCAGCATGGCATCGGGGTGGAGGATGCAGTGATCTTCCTCCTACATCATTCCTTGTCCCACCTGGAGAAGCCTGGGAGCACTGTAAGGATCATGTTCTTTGATATCTCCAGTGGTTTCAACATCATCCAACCAGTGATCCTGAGGGACAAGCTGCTGTGCGCAGGGGTGGACCAGCACCTGTCATCGTGGATCCTGGACTATCTCACAGACCAACCACAGTTTGTGAGAACCCAGGACTGTGTGTCTGACACCATCATCTACAGTATGGGGGCCCCCCAGGGAACAGCTCTGGCTCCCTTCCTGCTCAGCCTCTACAATGCTGACTTTTCACACAACACACCTCACTGCCATCTAAAGAAGTTATCTGATGACTCTGTGATTGTCTGCCTCATCTCTGATGGGAATGATGCAGAGTGCAGAGGACTTATCAAGGACTTCGTGGACTGGTGCCTACAGAACTGCCTCCAGATCAATGTGAGGAAAACTAAGGAACTGGTGGTGGACTGCCGCAGGTGAGGAAAACCCCCCACAGCACCAGTAAACATCCAGGGAACGGACATTGAGATGGCAACATCTTACAAGTACCTGGGTGTTCAGTTGAAAAATAAACTCTACCAACTGAGTGGTGGCTCAGTTGGTAGAGCATCCGCCCCACACCTGGAAGGCAGGGGTTCAAATCCTGGCTGGGTCATGTCGAAGACCATATAAAAGTGGAACTTCCTGCCATCCAGCTTGGTGCTCAGCAATAATGGAATGGAGGAGGGAAATTTGTGGCGGCGCCTTGCATGGCAGCGGCCCTCTGATTCTACACTTGGGGTGTGTGTGATTAACACAGTAGATAGGTAAAACACAATCTCATTCTACTGTACATGATTGGTTGTACAGTTGAATGACAATAAAGGGTGATTTAATTTAATTTTTAATTTTTAAACTGGACTGGTCACACAACACCATCACATTCTACAAGAAGGGGCAGTGCAGGCTGTTCCTCCTGAGGAGACTCAGGTCTTTTGGAGTGCAAGGGGCACTCCTGAAGACCTTCTATGATTCGGTGGCGGCATCAGCCATCACATTTGGAGTGGTCTGCTGGGGCGACGGCATCACGGCAGCTGACAGGAAGAGACTGAACAGACTGATCAAAAAAGCCAACTCTGTTCTGGGGCACCACCTCGACCCAGTGGAGGAGATAGGAGAGAGGAGGATCAGGTTCAGGTTCAGGTTATTTTATTTGTACCCATAGGTAGATTTGTTTTGCAGTCAGGTGACATCCATATTTACAAACCACAATTACATTCAACATGAATGAGGATGGTGAGTAAGTTGTCATCTCTGCTGGAGTCCGTGTCCAACCCCATGTGGGACACGCTGAACACACTGAGGAGCTCATTTAGTGGTAGGCTGTGTCATCCTAGGTGCACGACAGAGAGGCTTCGCAGGTCCTCCCTACCTACGGCTGTCAGACTTTATAACCTAACCAGAGCTGCTCACAGAGGTCATATTAAATGTACTAAATGTAACAACTTTGCACAATAAAGATCATCCCCTCCAATACACAACTAGGACAATAACAATCATTACTGAGGGGTGGCAACAACACTGTTGATTCAAATATGAAATGTACTATATGGGTACATATTCATATTCTGCAGGGTAATTTAACAAACCGTAATGCTGTTTATTCCATCTAGCTGCAATGCTCCTGCGCTGTGTATATAGCTGTGTACATATGTATTCTGCTTTGGCTAACCAGTTCTTATCTTATTAACTATTGCTCTGAGTGCTGCTATCCCTTTGCTGCTATAATCCTGTAATTTCCCAGTTGTGGGACTAGTAAAAGCTTATCTTATCCTCTCTCTCTCTCTCTCTAAACTCTCTCTCTCTCTCTCTCTCTCTCTCTCTCTCTCTCTCTCTCTCCCTCTCTCTCTCTCTCTCTCTATCTGTCCCATCAACGAAAATCACCGTCTCAGGTGTTCCACCTTTCATCACTGATGAGCAGTTGGCGACGGAGCTCCGCAGATTTGGGAAGTTTGCGGGCCGTTTACAACTCTGACTTTGGGATGCAAGGCCACCAAGTTAAAACATGTGAAATCACTCAGGCGACAGGTGTTCATGTTTCTAGACTCGCCCACTCAAACTCTGGAAGTATCCTTCAGGGTCAAACACGGGGACGGATCCTATGTGGTGTATGCGAGCTTGGGACAGATGAAGTGTTTTGAATGTGGAGACATGGGCCATAAACGGTTCGCTTGTCCGCACAGGCAGCGGGCGGGGGGCCCTGATGGGGCTGCGGATGGTGCTGGCGGTGAGCCCTCTGCTCACGCCGCAGCTGCGGACGGCGGCGCGGCCTCCGCTCCCGCTGCTAATGCGGGCGATGTTGCGGGGCTTTCCGCCGCCCCTGCTCCGGAGCCTGCCGCTGTGTCTGTGGACAGCACGGCTGTGGCGCCCGCGGCCCAGCTTATGGCCGGGAGCGTTGATGGCGATGGCGCCAAAAAAGGTCACTGATGGTACGTCACAATCATCTCGCTGTGTGACGTCAGCAGCTGTGCCTCCGGCAGCTGCTACCGCTTCGGAGGAGGAGACGAAGCACCGACCTGATGGTGCATCAGAATCTCGCTGTGTGACATCAGTGGCTGTGCTTCCGGAGGCTGCTACCGTTACACAGCAGGGGATGGAACAGCGACAGTCAGCTGCTGAGGAAAATGTCCAGGAAAATGTCCAGGAAAATGTGGCCCATGATGAATCCCCTGGCCCAGGAGAACCAAAGGGTCAGCTGAGTGGTGCTGACGAGGAAATGGAATCTGATAACGACACTGTGTCTAATACTGAGTCTACTGAGGCAAAATGCAGTACAAACATGAGTTTGTATTCACTGGAAGAAATAAATGCTTTTCTGGATGAAACCTATAACAAAGCCATTAAGGTCACCGACTACTTCAGTGACACTGATAAATTCATTAAGTCTGTTGATGTGCTAAGAAGGCAGGTTGGTCTTGACCTCCTGGATGAAAGGAAACGTTTTCGCCTCAAGAAACACCTGACAGCCCTGCGTAAAGCAGCAGGGAGAACGGCAGTCAAGCGTGCCCGACAGGAGGAATAAATGGCGGTCATTCCTCTGCCTGTTTTACACATTTTTGGGATATTGTTTGATCAGACTTGTATATGACGTTTAATTGACTGTAATTGACTGTCACGGAACTGGATCTTTACCTGCAGGGCATGGACGCCCCACCGTTTTCTTTCTACACTCTGGACGAGCCTGCTGCACAGTTGACTTGCTTGAAAAACCCACAAGGTCTAAGGACTCCAATCCTTCTGAGATGGGGAAACTGTCTCTGGGATGTGCAACGGAACTGGCGGGGGCCTCTGGCTCGTCTTTGCACGGACTACGAGGAGGACTCACACTACTGCCACTGCCAATGTGGAATAGGTGGACTGCAAGGAATGCTCTGTGTTGTGTGGGGGGGGGCACTTCAGTTTGCATTTTTTTCCAATGTGACACACTTGGTGGAATGATAATGGTGTGCTTACATTTTTTTTTGAAGTATGCAATAAAGGCTTATTTTAAAAGTCAAGTCTCTCTCTCTGCAAGGCCACCAAGTTCAAACATGTGAAATCACTCAGGCGACAGGTGTTCATGTTTCTCGACTCGCCCACTCAGACTCTGGAAGTCTCCTTCAGGGTCAAGCACGGGGACGGATCTTATATGGTGTATGCGAGATCGGGACAGATGAAGTGTTTTGAATGTGGAGATGTGGGCCATAAACGGTTCGCTTGTCCGCACAGGCAGCGGGCGGAGGGCCCTGATGGGGCCACGGATGGTGCCGGCGGAGAGCCCTCCGCTCACACCGCAGCTGTGGACGGCGGCGCGGCCTCCGCTCCCGCTGCCCCTGCTCCGGAACCTGCCGCTGTGTCTGTGGACGGCCCGGCTGTGCCGCCCATGGCCCAGCTTGCGGCCGGGAGCGTTGATGGCGATGGCGCCACAAGGGTCACTGATGGTGCGTCACAATCATCTCGCTGTGTGACGTCAACGGCTGGGCCACCGGCAGCTGCTCCCGCTTCGGAGGAGGGGACGGAGCACCGACCAGATGGTGCGTCACAATCATCTCGCTGTGTGACGTCAGCGGCTGTGCCTCCGCCAGCTGCTGCCGCTTCGGTGGAGGGGACGGAGCACCGACCTGATGGTGCGTCAGAATCTCGCTGTGTGACATCAGCGGCTGTGCTTCCGGAGGCTGCTACCGTTACACAGCAGGGGATGGAACAGCAACAGTCAGCTGCTGAGGGTGGCGTCCAGGAAAATGTGGCCCATGATGAATCCACTGGCCCGGGAGAACCAAGCAGTCAGCTGAGTTGTGCTGCCGAGGAAATGTGGCCCATGATGAATCCCCTGGCCCAGGAGAACCAAATGGTCAGCTGAGTGGTGCTGATGAGGAAATGGAATCTGATAACGACGCTGTGTCTAATATTGGGTCTACTGAGGCAAAATGCAGTACAAACACGAGTTTGTACTCACTGGATGAAATCAATGCTTTTCTGGATGAAACCTATAACAAAGCCATTAGGGTCGCCGACTACTTCAGTGACACTGATAAATTCATTAAGTCTGTGGATGTGCTAAGAAGGCAGGTTGGTCTGGACCTCCTGGATGAAAGGAAACGTTATCGCCTCAAGAAACACCTGACGGCCCTGCGTAAAGCAGCAGGGGGAACGCCGGTCAAGCGCGCCCAACAGGAGGAATGAATGGCGGTCGTTCCTCTGCCTGTTTCACACATTTTTGGGATATTGTTTGAACAGACTTGTATATGACATTTAATTGACTGTAATTGACTGTCACAGAACTGGATCTTTGACTAGGTGGGCTGCAAGGAATGCTCTGTGTGGTGTGGGGGGGGAACATTTCAGTTTGCACTTTTTCCAATGTGACACACTTGGTGGAATGATATTGGTGTGCTTACTTTTTTTTGAAGTGTGCAATAAAGGCTTATTTTAAAGGTCAAAGGTCTCTCTCTCTCTCTCTTTCGCTCATGCGTGAGCATTTGTGGGAGCAGGTGTGTGGAGTGGCGTCGAGTGAGTACTCTAAACTTTGTTTTTCTAACTTTTCTCTATCTTGTGTGTTGAGGTGTGTGTGTTTATTATATAGCGGTTTGAGTGTGTGTGTGCTGGGGTGTGAGTTTTGGAGTGAGTGTGTCAGGGAACAGTAGCTTCTGCTGCCCGTTTTTTCCCGGCCAGCATCATACCGGCAGTTGACAGCATGGAGTTCGAGCACTTGACCCGGAGGCATGGCGTGAGAATCCTTCCGACAGTTTCCTGTTCTGTGGAGGAGGCCGGCCTCACAGTGGGACAGGTGGTTGTGCATGACAGTATAAAGTCAGCATCAAGGATGAACAGCGCAATTGTCATTTTTCTGGATCGAACTGAAAAATCTGATCAGGTGTTGGAACAGGGAGTTATCATAAATGACACTTTTACTCCTGTTTTACTGCTGGTGAACCCTTCTAGGAGGATCATCATCTCAAACACTTTCATTAAAAATGATCAGCTGATAAGAGAGTTGTCCCGTTTTGGCCAAGTTGTTTCACCCATCAGAATGGTCTCTCTGGGTAGTAAATCACCCCTGCTAAAGCATGTCGTGTGTCACAGGAGGCAGTGTTTGATGGTGTTAAAAGACAGCTCTGCAGAACTGAACATGTCTTTTAACTTCAGGACTGACGGCTTTAGTTATTTTGTTTTTGCAACATCTGAAACTATGAAGTGTTTTGCGTGTGGTGCAGAAGGCCATCTTATCAGATCATGTCCTGAAAAAGTGAACACGAATAATACTGGGAGTAAGAAAGATGACGCTGGTGTTTCTGGTGGTCCAGAGGGTAGCGCTACATGTGATGAGGTTGGTGCCGCTGCAGCGTCTGCTTCTGCCGGGGCAGCGGCGCATGCCGTTCACTTCTGCCAGGGTGGTGTCGGATGCCACTGCGGAGTCCGCATCTGCCGCTGCAGGGGAAGCCGCAGCGGGCATGGTGGTTGCTCCTCCAAACAGTGATGGTGGGGAGTTTTTGTCTGGCGGCAGCTCTGATCATTGTGACGAGCCTGTCACACAGAGTAAAAAGGTGAAGTGCAAAAAGAGTGTAGTTAAAGGAAAAAATGTGAATGAACAGACTTTGCAGGTGGAGGAAGAGCAGACCGGGGCTGTGATGGACACACCGAGTAAATGCTGCATGACAAATGCTGCAATTGATGAAGAAATGCAGGAATATAATTTTGTTGAGGAGGATCCTTTTAAAGCCGTACAAAAAAGAAAAAGTGCTGAAAACTTGCAGAGCTCTGCTAAATCTAGTAGGGTGGGGGATTTGGAAGTGCTGGATGAGAGCGCTTCTGATGACAGTGAAGCTGAGTCTGAGCTGATGCAGACACAGGAGGAGCAAAGCTCCTACTCTTTTACAAAGATCAGGAAGTTTCTTTAAGTGACTAAGGGGAGTAGGGCTGGTAAAGTAGAAAATTACTTTCCAGATCTGGAATTATTTGTGGCATCAGCTCGCAAGTTTATGAAACTGAATGATGGGAATGACACTTTCACTGATCAGGAAATATATCGTTTAAAGAAACTTGTGCTTAAACTGAAATCACAAATCACTAACAGTCATGTTGACTCTTAGTTTGTCTTTTCCATTTTCTGCTACGTGTTTTTTTACTGTACCTTATTTTTATCCTTTTTAATGCCTCACCTTAGAATTGGCACTCTTAATATTAATGGCTCCAGGGATGATGTAAAACGGTCCTCTTTAAACAAGCTTTTTAATTTAAAGAAGCTTGATGTGCTGATGCTCCAGGAGACTCACAGCACTGTAGACATTGAGAGCCAGTGGAGAAAAGAATGGGATGGCTGCAGTTTTTTTTAGCCACAAATCAAATAGCAGTGGGGGGGTGGCAGTACTTTTCTCTAGGGGTTGTGTGCCTGTCTCTCATGAGGTACAAGAGGTGGTGAAAGGTCAGTTACTCTTATTAAAGGTACAGTTTGAAATTGTGAACTTGGCTTTTATAAATGTATATGTGCTAACATACACATTTATAGAGCTAATACATGCAAACGAGCGCTGACCTCCGGGTATGCGTGCATTTATCAGATCCAACACAGAGAACAGAGAGGATCAAGGTCTTTGATGTGTTATCGGATACGGTTAGATCCTGTAATTTGAATAGTTTTTTATTTCTGGGGGGTGATTTTAATTGTACATTAAACCACAGACGAGACAGGAGCCATCAGGAGCCTCACCCTGCTTCTGCCAATAGGCTGAGGGAACTGGTGAAGGCACACAAAATGGCCGATGTGTGGAGATCACATCATGGGGACCAGAGGCAGTACACCTGGAGCCATGTTAAAGATAACCTTTTACCTATGGCTGGGTTAGACCGTTTTTATGGTTTTAAACATCAGATGAGTATTTTTTAAAAATAGTTGTATCTGTCCTGTTGGTTTCACTGATCACTGCCTGCTGTTTTGTTCTGTTTTCATTGAAAATGTAAAGTGTAAGAGTGCTTTTTGGCATTTTAATAATACACTTTCAAATGATGTGTCTTTTAAAGGAGTTTTTCATGGTGTATGAAAATCACACAGGGAACAAAAAACCTCTTTTAAATCTCTCCAAACGTGGTGGGATTTTGGTAAGGCACAAATAAAACGACTCTGTCAACAGTACACTCAAAATGTCACTCGTAGCTTGACCCAATCCTTGAAAGTTCTGGAGACTGAGGTGGTAGACTAGAGGAGTTGCTCTGTTCTACAGGAAAACAAGAGCACTTAGAGGCTCTTAAATCAAAAAGGTCAGCCTTGGCTAACTTGCTAGAGGTCACCGCACAAGGTGCTCTGGTCCGCTCGCGCTACATGGAGGTAGCTCTGATGGACTCGCCCTCCCAGTACCTTTTTGGACTGGAGTGGAAAAATGGCCAGAGAAAACTTATTCACTGCTTGTTGGACGATGATGGGAGAACAATCTCCACAGCAGCAGAGATCAGGAAATATACTGCTAGTTTCTACAGTGAACTGTATAAAGCAGAGTGGAGGGAAGACACGTCACTGGGCCAGAGTTTCCTTGGTGGTCTTCCAGTGCTCTCAGAGGACCTTGTTGCCGGCTTGGATGCTCCACTGTCTCTGTCTGAGCTGCATGCAGCGCTAATGAGCCTCCAGAATGGAAAGTCACCAGGCATAGATGGTCTCTCTGTGGACTTTTATAAGGAATTCTGGCCCCTGCTTGGTCCAGACCTGCTGGAGGTTCTCCAAGATAGTTTGAAAAGGGGGACCCTACCCACGACCTGCAGGAGGGCCATCATCACGCTGTTGCCCAATAAAGGGGACCTACAGAGCCTAAAGAACTGGAGGCCAGTCTCTCTGCTCTGCATGGACTACAAAATTCTTTCAAAAGCTCTGGCCGGAAGATTGAAAAAGGTGATGAGCGAGCTCATTCATGTAGACCAGACTTACTGTGTGCCTGGCAGGTTGATTAGTGACGTCACTTTAATTCGGGATGTTTTGGAGGTCTCTGGTTCATTGGCTGTAGAAACTGGTTTGATTTCAATAGACCAGGAAAAGGCTTTTGACGGGGTTGAACACCAGTATTTATGAACAGTTTTAGCTGCTTTTGGGTTCAGCCCAGGCTTCATAGCCAGGATACGGGCCTTGTACAGTGACATTGAGAGTGTACTGAAGATAAATGGGGGCCTGTCTGCCCCTTTAAAAGTCCAGAGGGGGGTTCAACAGGGCTGCCCTCTCTCAGGGATGCTGTACCCCCTCTCCATAGAGCCTTTGCTTCACCGTTTGAGAAGGGACCTATCAGGAGTCATGTTTCCTGGCTGTGAAACCACGCTTAGGCTGTTGGCCTATACAGATGATGTAGTCATTCTGCTAAACAAGCAAAGGGACACTGACGTTTTGGTTAGGAGTGTTAATCTTTTTGGCCAACTTTCTTCTGCAAAAATAAACTGGGGAAAAAGTGAGGCTCTGATGGTGGGGGAAATCAGAGTTTGAGCAAAAAAATTGGGACGGGGTCATAGAGAAAATCAAGGGGAGACTAAATAAGTGGAAGTGGCTAATGCCAAAAATATCTTTTAGAGGAAGAGTGCTCATTTTAAATAATCTTGTTCCCTCATCCCTGTCGCACGGCCTCATGTGCATGGACCCTCCTGCTGGTTTGTTGTCAAAAATTCAGTCTGTTATGGTGAACTTTTTTGGGGGGATGTGGACTCCACTGGGTCCCTCAAGCCCTGTTATTTCTTCCCAAAGAGGAAGGGGGGCAAGGAATGGTTCATTTAGTTAGTAGAGGTGCTGCTTTTAGACTGACTTTCATACAGAGACTGCTGACAGGCCCCCAGGACCTGGTGTGGAGGCCTTTGGCCTGTGTTATTTTACAGAGAGTCCTTGGGCTTGGGCTAGACTTCCCTGTGTTTTTAATGGATTTTAAGGACTCTAGTGCACTGTCTTTACCCAGTTTTCACCGCAGTCTGTTTTCAGTGTGGAATCTTTTTAAAAAACAAAGAGGGCCATGTGATTCCCTCCACTGGTTGTTGAGGGAGCTGCTGGTTTTTGGTGGTTGTCTTGGTGTCCTGCCGGGAGTTGGAAGGACCTTCCTTGATAGGCTGTGTTCCAGGAATGTTCTCACTTTGAAGCAGGTGGTGGAACTGGCTGGTCCTGGCTTCAACAATGCCTCAGCTTTAGCAGCACATCTCGGTTTTAGATCAAATCGTTTCATTGGTGGTCTTCTTTCACACTGGAAACAGGAGCTTCATGGACTTGAGCACTCCCTACTCATGGACTTTAGCAAAGGCACGCTGCAGCCAGAAAGTACGGACCCTTTTCCCTCCCTCACACTTCATATGGACTTTGACGTTTCTCCTAGCTCCTTACTGGCATTGTCTGCTCCCATTGGTGTGGACTTTGGAGGAGCCAGTGGTAAGGCACTCTACAGACTTGTGGTGATGGCACTCAACAAGGACAGACTGAACACCAGTGTAGACACTCCATGGAGAGCCTACTTTAGACTGGAAAAAGGGCTTCGGCCTGCCTGGAGGGCTCTTTATAAACCCCCTCTTCCTAAGAAGCATGGAGATTTACAGTGGAGGGTCCTGCATGGCATTATAGCTGTCAATGCTTTTGTTTCTGTGATTAACAGCAGTGTCAGTGATCAGTGTGTTTTCTGTTCCTCTAGAGGGACAGTTTTTCATTGTTTTACTGAATGTCAGCGTCTAAATGGTCTCTTTGAACTACTCACATAACTTTTTCACAGCTTTAAGGAAGTTTTCTCCAAGCAGGTTTTCATTTGTGTTTTTATGTACAATCATCATTTTAAACAGAAATGTCAACTACTGAACCTTGTTTTAGGGCAGGCAAAGTTGGCTATACTTAAAGCCAGAATAAGGCTGGATTTTGAATTTTTTATGGGGAATGGGGATGTGGAAGGTTTTAGGACCCTCTGGTCCCTTGAGGATGTCTTTTGTTTAGTCCGTGATGGGCAGCTTTTGTTCAGGCATTTTTTGGGGGGAATAATTCTTTGGTAATGTAGTATGGTATAGTAATTTATACTGAATGATGGAAAAATGTGTTTATTAAAGAGCTTTTAAAAATCTCTCTCTCTCTCTCTCTCTCTCTCTCTCTCTATATATATATATATATATATATATATATATATATATATATATATATATATACACACAGTACCGTTCAAAAGTTTGGGGTTACTTAGAAATTTCCTTATTTTTGAAAGAAAAGCACTATTTTATTCAATTAAGATAACTTTAAACTAATCAGAAATACACTCTATACATTGCTAATGTGGTAAATGACTATTCTAGCTGCAAATGTCTGGTTTTTGGTGCAATATCTACATAGTTGTATAGAGGCCCATTTCCAGCAACTATCACTCCAGTGTTCTAATGGTACAATGTGTTTGCTCATTGCGTCAGAAGGCTAATGGATGATTAGAAAACCCTTGTGCAATCATGTTAGCACAGCTGAAAACAGTTTAGCTGGTTAGAGAAGCTATAAAACTGACCTTCCTTTGAGCAGGTTGAGTATCTGGAGTATCACATTTGTGGGGTCGATTAAGATAAGATAAGATAAGATAAGATAAGATAAGATAAGCCTTTATTAGTCCCACAATGGGGAAATTCCAGGATTGCAACAGCACAGGGATAGCAACACTCAGAGCAACAATCAGAAGGCAAGAGAAAAAACAAGAGCAGTGAGTATACATATGTACATATAAATAAATAAATATATATATATATACGTGTATATATATATATATATATATATATATATATATATATATATATATATATATATATATATATATATATATATATACACAGTATATATACAGTATATATATATATATATATATATATACAGTGCGGAGCATTGTAGCTAGATGGAATAAATATGTAAATATATAAACACACACAGTGCGGAGCATTGTAGCTAGATGGAATAAATATGTAGGTATATAAACACACACAGTGCGGAGCATTGTAGCTAGATGGAATAAATATGTAAATATATAAACACACAGTGCGGAGCATTGTAGCTAGATGGAATAAATATGTAAATATATAAACACACACAGTGCGGAGCATTGTAACTAGATGGAATGAATATGTGAATATATAAACACACAGTGCGGAACATTGTAGCTAGATGGAATATTATGTAGATATATAAACACACACAGTGCGGAGCATTGTAGCTAGATGGAATAAATATGTAGATATATAAACATACACAGTGTGGAGCATTGTAGCTAGATGAAATAAATATGTAAATATATAAACACACAGTGCGGAGCATTGTTGCTAGATGGAATAAATATATAAATATATATATATAAACACACAGTGCGGAGCATTGTAGCTAGATGGAATAAATATGTAAATATATAAACACACAGTGCGGAGCATTGTAGCTAGATGGAATAAATATTTAAATATATAAACACACAGCGTGGAGCATTGTTGCTAGATGGAATAAATATATAAATATATAAGCACACACAGTGTGGAGCATTGTAGCTAGATGGAATGAAACAGCACAACTGTCTACTTAGTTATCCTACATGGTATGATTATGTACCCATACATATTCTCACCCTCCATAGCGACCGGTATTTTCCTATTTGTATACCAGAGGGGACCATTGTGTAAGTCTATTGCGTCTTTTGCATTCAATACTACTAGGTTGTCACGTCTTTTTGCTCTCTCTGCGAGCAGCCCTGCTTAGGTTGTACAGTCTGACAACTTTAGGTAGGAAGGACCTGCGAAACCTCTCAGTTGTGCACCTAGGATGATGTAGTCTGCTGTTAAATGAGCTCCTCAGTGCATTCAGTATGTCCTGCATAGGGTGGAACTCGGACTCCAGCAGAGATGACTGTTTAGCCACCATCCTTCTCTCTCCCATCTCCTCAACTGGGTCAAGGCACTGCCCCAGGACAGAGCTAGCTTTCTTGATCAGTTTGTTCAGTCTCTTCCTATCGGCTGCTGTAATGCCACTGCCCCAGCAGACCACTCCAAAAGTGATGGCTGATGCCACCACTGTGTCATAGAATGTCTTCAGCAGCACCCCTTGTACGCCAAAAGACCTGAGTCTCCTCAGTAGGAACAGCCTGCGCTGTCCCCTCTTGTAGAGTGCGTCAGTATTGTGTGACCAGTCTAGTTTATTGTTCAGATGAACACCCAGGTACTTATAGGATGTCACCATCTCGATGTCTGTTCCCTGTATATTTACTGGTGCTGTGAGGGGTTGTCCTTGCCTGCGGCAGTCCACCACCAGCGCCTTAGTTTTCCTCACGTTGATCTGGAGGCAATTCCGATGGCACCAGTCCACGAAGTCCTGGATAAGTCCTCTGTACTCAGCTTCATCTCCGTTGGAGATGAGGCCAACGATCGCAGAGTCGTCAGAGAACTTCTGTAGATGGCAGTGTGTTGTGTTGTGTAAGAAGTCCGCAGTATAAAGGGTGAACAAGAAGGGAGCCAAAACCGTTCCCTGGGGGGCCCCCGTGCTACCGATGATCGTGTCGGACACACAGTCTTGGGTTCTCACAAACTGAGGCCGGTTTGTGAGGTAGTCCAGGATCCATGATGACAGGTGCTGGTCCACCCCTATGCACAGCAGCTTGTCCTTCAGGATCATCGGTTGGATGGTGTTGAAAGCACTGGAGAAGTCAAAGAACATGATCCTCACCGCGTTCCCGGGCTTCTCCAGGTGGGACAGAGAATGGTGAAGGAGGAAGATCACCGCATCCTCCCCCCCAATGCCATGCTAGTAGGCGAACTGGAGTGGACTAAACGCTCAAAATGGCCAGAAAAAGAGAACTTTCATGTGAAACTCGACAGTCTATTCTTGTTCTTAGAAATGAAGGCTATTCCATGCGAGAAATTGACAAGAAACTGAAGATTTCCTACAACGGTGTGAACTACTCCTTTCAAAGAACAGCACAAACAGTCTCTAACCAGAGTAGAAACAGAAGTGGGAGGCCCTGCTGCACAACTGAGCAAGAAGATACGTACATTAGAGTCTCTAGTTTGAGAAATAGACGCTTCACAGGTCCTCAACTGGCAGCTTCATTAAATAGTACCTGCAAAACGCCAGTGTCAACATTTACAGTGAAGAGGCGACTCTGGGATGTTGGCCTTCAGGGCAGAGTGGCAAAGAAAAAGCCATATCTGAGACTGGCCAATAAAAGAAAAAGATTAATATGGGCAAAAGAACACAGACATTGGACTGAGGAAGATTGGAAAAAAGTGTTATGGACGGACGAATCGAAGTTTGAGGTGCTTGGATCACACAGAAGAACATTTGTGAGACACAGAACAACTGAAAAGATGCTGGAAGAGTGCCTGACGCCATCTGTCAAGCAAGGTGGGGGTAACATGATGGTCTGGGGTTGCTTTGGTGCTGGTAAGGTGGGAGATTTGTTCAGGGTAAAAGGGATTTTGAATAAGGAAGGCTATCACTCTATTTTGCAACGCCATGCCATACCCTGTGGACAGTGCTTGATTGGAGCCAATTTCATCCTACAACATGACAATGACCCAAAGCACACCTCCAAATTGTGCAAGAACTATTTAGAGAAGAAGCAGGCAGCTGGTATTCTATCTGTAATGGAGTGGCCAGCGCAGTCACCAGATCTAAACCCCATTGAGCTGTTGTGGGAGCAGCTTGACCGTATGGTACGCAAGAAGTGCCCATCCAGCCAATCCAACTTGTGGGAGGGGCTTCTAGAAGCGTGGGGTGAAATTTCTCCAGATTATCTCAACAAGTTAACAGCTAGAATGCCAAAGGTCTGCAATGCTGTAATTGCTGCAAATGGAGGATTCTTTGACCAAAGCAAAGTTTGAAGGAAAAAATTATTATTTCAAATACAAATCATTATTTCTAACCTTGTCAGTGTCTTGACTACATTTTCCATTCATTTTACAACTCATGGTGGTAAATAAAAGTGTGACTTTTCATGGAAAACACAAAATTGTCTGGGTGACCCCAAACTTTTGAACGGTAGTGTATATATATATATATATATATATATGTGAGGTGGCATGATTCTCATTAATTTGCACCTTTTCTTAAAAAATTTTGACTTTTTTCTTCAAAAATTTGAAATTTTTTTCTTCTAAATCTGCAGTTATTTCCTCCTAAACCTAGAGATTTTTTCCCCTGTAAACTGTTAACTTTTTTCCTCATAAATTTGTAACATTAATCTGCATGTTGATTAATTTTTTATTCTGTGTAATTTAATTGGTAATTTATGTGATTTTTTTCATTTTTAAATTATCATCTTTTATTATAGCTTTACACTTTTATTCTTGCAAATTTGTACCAAATTTACATTTTCACATTTGTACCTCATGATAAATTTGTGAATACCCCCAATTCCCCTTGTTAAAAAAAAACCAAAAACTACTCATCTCCGTTCTATAAGTCAGTAATGTCAGTGTCTGAAAATGAGTGAAAAAACAGATATATAGTGAAATCTAAATTAACTTAAAATACACAAACTGTGAAAAAATGACTTGAGAACATATAACTAGTTCCTATTCATGTGTAAAAGTTAAATGAGCTCTAATCCAAGGGTGTCCAACCTGTAGCTCCAGACCCAGATATGGCTCCTTTGCCCATAAGCAGTGATTCTTTTTGAAACAAATACAAAGCTCACAGATTCATGAGAAACTAGAAAAGCACTCATAGAGCGCATACCTATGCTCAGGCTCCTTCCGTTTCTCATGGATCACCTCCAAAATGTAATGGGTTTGTGTGTAGGCCTACAGCCACTTGTGGTGAAAACTGCATCAAAGTCTGTCCATCAGTTTTGGAGTATTGTTGCTAACACATTGTGAGAAGATAAGAGCCTTGGCAGAGGTATGCATTCTCAGATCATCACCAAAATATAATGGGTTCCTCTCAAGCCCAAGAACCACCTCTGGTGAAAATTTCATCCAAATCCATCCAGTAATTTTTGTGTAATCCTGCTGCACAAATACAAACAAAGCCCTTGGTGGAGGTATGCACTCTCAGATCATCACCAAAATGTAATCATCTGTTCCCCGTGCCATTACACATCTTTCCTGAAAATTTCATCAAAATTTGTTCATAACTATTTGAGTTATGTTGTTAACAGACAGACAGACAGACAGACAGAAGCCGGTAAAAACATAACCTCCTTGGCGGAGGTAATAAAAACTAAGGATTTCCAGAAAAAAGATGCATATTTACTAGAAACTGCATCAGCGTACTGGCTAGTTTTAAGGGTAATTTCATATTTGTGTGGAGTTATGATGATGAGACAAGAGACAGTTAACGATAAAGACTAGTTTCATCTTTAATCAAAAAAAATTATAGAAACTTTAAGCTTTAATGTTACAGCTGGTTAAAAATAACATTTAAGGCTTAAAAAGCTTAAAATGTGTTATTTTCAGCTGACTGCTATTATATCACAAATACTCTGGATAAACCAGAAAATACATTTATTCATAGCAAAAGACAAACACATTAGCATCAACAGAAATATCAATGCTAAGAATCCTGAGGGAAACTGCCATCTTCACCTCTGAGTTTCTGGACCAAAATTATTTTTGAAGACACTATCAAACCATTTGTGTTAGTTTTGTTCAACCTGAATGTCTAAACATGACACAGCTTGTCTGCTCTTAACCCAACTGTAAATGTTCAGATGTCCTTTAACCACATTAAGACATCAAGACTGTTAGTTTTCCAGAATCAAGGCTCAGTGATGAAGGAAATCTTCACCGTCCACGAGGGGAAAATAGTTGTGCAATACATATTTGTACAGTAAAAATGATCTGATAACAGATAAACAGAAAACATCAACATGAGGTTTAAAGAACAGTTTGATATCAATAATCATACCAGAATGTTCATGTTTCTGCACAGACTGATTATCAACTGTAAGATGCTGGTGTGATTTCAATACTATTAATCATAATATTTTACTTGATAGATTAGGACATCTTGTTGGATTTAATGGGACTTCTTTGCAGTGGTTTAAATCTTATTTATCTGATAGGTTCCAGTTTGTTCATGTCAAAAAGGAGTTTTCTTCAAATTCAAAGCTCAGTCATGGAGTTCCACGGGTATCTGTATTAGGTCCTATTCCATTTAGTTTATACATGGTTCCATTAGGTAATATTATAACCAAGTACTGCATACATTTCCATAGTTATGCAGGTGACACAATTATATTTATCACTGAAGCCAGATGACAGTAAAGTTAACTATGTCTTACATGTCTTAAGGAATTCAGAGTGTGGATGACTTGTAATTTCTTACATTTACTTAATTTATTACTATGCAGTACAAGTCACAGCAGATTTTCCTTCCAACCACTGTTATCACAAGATGATTTCACTGAATTTCCTCTCACAGATTGCTGATCAGTTTAAACATCTACATTATGACTGGCTACTTGTGGCTAGAAACAACCCAGCCACAGGGGGCTGCACAAAGCCAATGTATTCCTAGTGCCGGTTCCAAGCTTGGGTAAATGGGGAAGGTTGTGTCAGGAAGGGCATCCAACGTAAAACCTTTGCCAAATCAAACATGTGGATCATGACGTATGAGACTTTCATACGGTACCTGATTGGTCAAGGCCTGAGTTGACAGCTCTCTGCAGCCCTTTGGATTTCACTTGGCAGGAGCTCGTCACTTCCTTGTGGTAACGTATCGTCACTTCCTGTTTTGCTGTCTGCCTGTGTGGTTTGCTCTCCAGCCACTAGCTAGCCACTAGCTATGGCTACTAGCTCTCTTTCCTCTCCTCCTCTGGTGTGCTCTCTCTGTCAGATGTTTAGCTACACCTCTGCCTCTTTTAGTGATAACGGTAAATGTAATAAATGTTGTCTTTTTGAGGCGCTTGAGGCGAGGTTGTCTGATTTGGAATCCCGGCTCCGCTGCATTGAAACACCGTCTGCGCCAGTTAATCTCGACGGACGCCCATTAGCTGCAGCGGCGCTAGCTAGCTTAGGTCCCACTGTCAGCGGTTCCCCGGCTCTCCTCAGCAGCGAGGAGACTGGGTGGGTGACGGTGAGAAGGAAGCCTAGTCGCAAAGCCCCGGTTCACCACCAACCTGTTCACGTTTCTAATCGTTTTTCCCCGCTCAGCGACACACCCGCTGAGGAAAAAACTCTGATCATTGGCGACTCTGTAGTCAGAAACGTGAACCTAGAGACTCCAGCGGTCATAGTCCAATGTATTCCTGGGGCCAGAGCAGGCGACATCGAGTCAAATTTGAAAATGCTGGCTAAAAGTAACTGTAAATACTCCACAATTGTTATTCACGCCGGCATTAATGACATCCGTCTCCGGCAGTCGGAAGTCACGAAACTTAATATAGAATCGGTGTGTGAGTTTGCAAAAACGATGTCTGCCACTGTAGTATTCTCTGGGCCCCTCCCCAATCTGACCAGTGATGACATGTTTAGTCGCTCGTCATCCTTGAACCGCTGGCTGTCTGTGTGGTGTCCTAAAAATGACGTGGGCTACATTGACAATTGGAGCTCTTTTTGGGGAAAACCTGGTCTTATGAGACGAGACAGCATTCATCCCACTTTGGATGGTGCTTTTCATTTATCTAACAATCTGGCATCTTTTTTATCCAAATTTCCAAAACCGTGACTACTCAGAGTTGGGACCAGGAAGCAGAGTCGCAGTCTTACACGCCTCTCTGCAGCTCCTCTTCATCCGCCACCCCTCAACTTAGCCCCTGTCTTCCCCATCAGAGAATCGTTGTCTGCTCCCTCCAAAGTAAATAAAAATATAATGTATAAGCATCCCATAGTGATAAAGCAAAATATTGGTAAAACTCAAATTAAACATAAAGCCTCTAAATTGAATGATTTGGCCTCTGTTCCTCCTCATAATTTAAAAATTAAATGTGGTTTATTAAATATTAGGTCTCTAACTCCCAAGTCTCTGCTAGTCCATGATCTGTTAATTGATCATCAGATTGATTTAATTTCCCTTACAGAGACTTGGTTAGGGCAAGAGGATTATGTTGGTTTAAATGAATCAACTCCCTCTGGTTATTTAAACTGTCAAAATCCCAGAAGTTCTGGTCGTGGAGGAGTAGCAACAATTTACCATTCCAAATTACTAGTTAATGTAAAGCAAAAAACATGTTATAATTCCTTTGAGGGCCTGGTCCTCAGTGTTGGGCACTTTAGCAATTTCAGGTTAAACCCAATTTTATTTGCCATAGTTTATCGTCCCCCATCAACCTATTCAGAATTTTTATCCGAATTTGCTGATTTCTTAGCTGATTTAGTGCTGAAATCTGATAGAATAATTATAGTAGGGGACTTTAATATACATGTGGATGTAGATAGTGACTGCCTTAATGTGGCTTTTAATTCAATATTAGACTCGATTGGGTTTTCTCAGAAAGTAGGAAATTCTACTCATTACCTCCACCATACATTGGACCTTGTTCTGACATATGGCATAGAAATAGAAAATCTTGTAGTGTCTCCTCATAACCCTGTACTGTCAGACCATTGTCTGTTAACCTTTGATTTTACTATTTTGACTATTTGGCTCCTAAAGAAAAATATTATCACAGTAGATGCCTCTCAGATGATGCTGTTTCCAAATTTATGCAGATTGTTTCCTCTATGCCATGTGTCAACACAACGGAAATAAGCTACAGACAGCTTGCTCCTTCTGTAATTGATAACATGGTGGATAGTGTTTCAGCTTCTCTGCATCAGGCTCTAGACTTGGTGGCCCCCTTAAAAAAGAAAAAGTCTAATCAGAGATTTTTAACTCCTTGGTTCAACACAGAAACTCGTAGCTTAAAACAGAAGACTCGTCAATTAGAAAGAAAATGGCGCTCTACTAATTTAGATGAAATCTATTTAGCTTGGAGAAATCATCTTTTAATTTATAAAAAATCTCTTAGAAAAGCTAGAACGAGTTATTACTCTGCATTAATAGAAGAGAACAAGAATAATCCCAGGTTTCTTTCCAGTACTGTAGCCAGGTTGACAAAGAGTCAGGACTCTGTCAATCCTAGCATCCCCTTAGAGCTTACTAGTCAGGACTTTATGAACTTTTTCAATAATAAAATTTCATCCATCAGAGATAAAATCAATCAGATTCTTACCACAGTTAACTTAAATACTGTAACTACTACAACTCCTTCTATTGATGTCTGTCTTGATGAGTTTACTCCAATCGACCTTTGTGAGTTAGACAAAATAGTTTCCTCATCCAAACCTTCAACTTGTCTTTTAGACCCTATTCCTACCAGGTTATTTAAAGAAGTCTTCCCACTTATTGGTAGCTTTATTCTTCATATAATCAATTCTTCTTGAACTTTAGGCCATGTACCGCAGGCTTTTAAAACGGCTGTAATTAAACCCTTACTCAAAAAGCCAACGCTAGATCCAGGAGCTTTAGCTAACTATAGACCAATCTCTAATCTCCCTTTCATTTCAAAAATCTTAGAAAGAGTTGTTGCTACGCAATTATTTGACCACCTGCAGGGAAATGGTTTACTTGAAGAGTTTCAATCTGGGTTTAGAATCCATCATAGTACTGAAACAGCCTTAGCGAAGGTCACTAACAACCTCCTCATTGCATCTGATAATGGACTAGTTTCTGTACTTGTCCTTTTAGATCTTAGTGCAGCTTTTGATACTATTGATCATAATATTCTACTTGATAGATTAGAACACTATGTTGGACTTAATGGAACTTCGTTGCAGTGGTTTAGATCTTATTTATCTGATAGGTTCCAGTTTGTTCATGTAAATGATGAGTTTTCTTTCAGCTCAAAGCTTAGTCATGGAGTTCCACAGGGATCTGTGCTAGGCCCTACTCTTTTTAGTTTATATATGCTTCCATTAGGCAACATTATTAGAAAGCACTGTATACATTTTCATTGTTATGCAGATGACACACAATTATACCTGTCAATGAAGCCAGATGATACTAATCAATTAGCCAAGTTAGAAGCCTGTCTTAAGGAAATCAAAGCTTGGATGACTTGTAATTTCCTGCTATTAAATTCAGATAAGACTGAAGTCATTCTTGTTGGTCCAAAAAACCTTAGAAATTCCTTTCCAAATCAAACTTTCAGTTTGGATGCAGTTACTCTTTCTCTTAATAGCTCTGTGAGGAACCTTGGAGTTATTTTTGATCAGGATTTGTCCTTCAATTCACATATTAAATTTGTTTCTAAGACTGCCTTCTATCATTTGCGTAATATTGCCAAGATTAGGAGCATCTTGTCTCAGAGTGATGCTGAGAAGCTGATCCACGCTTTTGTTAGCTCGAGATTAGATTATTGTAATTCTTTATTATCAGGCTGTCCTAAAACATCTTTAAAAAGTCTTCAGCTGATCCAAAATGCTGCAGCAAGAGTTTTAACAGGTACTAGAAAGAGAGATCATATCTCTCTGGTTCTGGCCTCCCTTCATTGGCTTCCCATAGAGTTTAGAATGAAGTTTAAAATCCTTCTTCTTACTTACAAAGCTCTAAACAATCAGGCTCCTTTTTATTTAAAAGATCTGATACTACCGTATCATCCTAACAGAGCACTACGCTCCCAAAATGCAGGATTACTTGTAATACCTAGAATCTCCAAAAGTACAATGGGAGGCAGAGCCTTTAGTTATCAAGCTCCTCTCCTGTGGAATCAGCTGCCAATCTGGATTCGGGAGTCAGACTCGATCTCTGTTTTTAAGAATAGGGCTAAAACCTACCTTTTTGATATAGCCTACAATTAGGGAGGGATCATGTGTTTCTGAACCCTCCCTTAGTTATGCTGCTAATAGGTTTAGTCAGCTGGGGGACCTCCAGTAATGCACTGGGCCTCACTCCTTTCCTCACTCTCTATGAAATATTTTTTTTTTTTGCTGGTCATTAACATTTGTTTGTTCTCTCCCATAGATTGAGTCCCCATCGTGCTGTTTGCTCTCTACATGTCTGTTCTTTTCTTCTTCTCTATCCCCTCACCCCCCAGCCAGTCGCAGCAGATGACTGCCCCTCCCTGAGCCTGGTTCTGCTGGAGGTTTCTTCCTGTTAAAAGGGAGTTTTTCCTCTCCACCATCGCCAAGTGCTTGCTCACAGGGGATCGCCTGATTGCTGGGGTCTTTCTGCAACTGTGGGTCCCCCCTACAGTTGATAGTGCTATGAGATGACTGTTGTTGTGAAATGGCGCTATATAAATAAAGTTGAATTGAATTGAATTGAATTGAGTTAACAACAACCGCCACCAGTGCTGTTGTTCGACAGGGTGCAGGTGGAAATTGGGCCACTGTTGGTTGAAGATCGAGGAGGAGGAGAGGGGGAAGGTGGGTTAGGAGGGAGAGAGAGAAAAGGAAAGGAAAGGTAGAAGTGTGGAGGTGAGAGTAAGATAAGATAAGATAAGCCTTTATTAGTCCCACAACGGGGAAATTCCAGGATTGCAACAGCACAGGGATAGCAACACTCAGAGCAACAATCAGAAGGCAAGAAAAAAAAAACAAGCAAGCAAGAGCAGCTAATATACATATGTACATATTACTATAAAATATATATATACACACACACAGACACACAGTGCAGAGCATTGTAGCTGGATGGAATAAATATATGAATATATAAACACACAGTGCAGAGCATTGTAGCTAGATGGAATAAATATGTAAATATATAAACACCCACAGTACGGAGCATTGCAGCTAGGTGGAATAAATATGTAAGTATATAAACACACACAGTGCGGAGCATTGTAGCTAGATGGAATAAATATATAGATATATAAAAACACAGTGCGGAGCATTGTAGTTAGATGGAATAAATATATAGATATATAAATATGAACACACCCAGTGCTGAGCATTGTAGCTCGATGGAATAAATATGTAAATATATAAACACACACAGTGCAGAGCATTGTTGCTAGATGGGATGAAACAGCATAACCCTCTACTTAGTTATCCTACATGGTATGATTATGTGCCCATACATATTCTCACCCTCCATAGCGACTGGTATTTTCCTAGTTGTATGCCGGAGGGGACCATTGTGTAAGTCTATTGCATCTTTTGCATTTAAAAACTATTAGTTTGTTCCGTCTTTTTGCTATCTCTGCGAGCAGCCCTGCTTAGGTTGTACAGTCTGACAGCCGTTGGTAGGAAGGACCTACGAAACCTCTCGGTTGTGCACCTGGGATGATGTAGTCTGCTGCTAAATGAGCTCCTCAGTGCATTCAGTACGTCCTGCATAGGGTGGAACTCGGACTCCAGCAGAGATGACAGTTTAGCCACTGCCCCAGGACAGAGCTAGCTTTCTTGATCAGTTTGTTCAGTCTCTTCCTATCGGCTGCTGTAATGCCACTGCCCCAGCAGACCACTCCAAAAGTGATGGCTGATGCCACCACCGTGTCATAGAATGTCTTCAGCAGCGCCCCTTGTACACCAAAAGACCTGAGTCTCCTCAGCAGGAACAGCCTGCGCTGTCCCTTCTTGTAGAGTGCGTCAGTATTGTGTGACCAGTCTAGTTTATTGTTCAGATGAACACCCAGGTACTTATAGGATGTCACCATCTCGATGTCTGTTCCCTGTATATTTACTGGTGCTGTGAGGGGCTGCCCATGCCTGCGGCAGTCCACCACCAGCTCCTTAGTTTTCCTTGCGTTGATCTGGAGGCAGTTCCGATGGCACCAGTCTACGAAGTCCTGGATAAGCCCTCTGTACTCAGCTTCATCTCCATTGGAGATGAGGCCAACGATCGCAGAGTCATCAGAGAACTTCTGTAGATGGCAGTGTGTTGAGTTGTGTGAGAAGTCCGCAGTATAAAGAGTGAACAGGAAGGGAGCCAGCACCGTTCCCTGGGGGGCCCCCGTGTTACTGATGATCGTGTCGGACACACAGTCCCGGGTTCTCACAAACTGAGGCCGGTTCGTGAGGTAGTCCAGGATCCATGATGACAGGTGCTGGTCCACCCCTGCGCGCAGCAGCTTGTCCTTCAGGATCATCGGTTGGATGGTGTTGAAAGCACTGGAGAAGTCAAAGAACATGATCCTCACCATATTCCCGGGCTTCTCCAGGTGGGACAGAGAACGGTGAAGGAGGAAGATCACCGCATCCTCCACCCCAATGCCATGCTGGTAGGCGAACTGGAGTGGATCCATCGCTGGTTCCACCAGGGGGCGGAGGTGAGCAAGGAGCAGTCTCTCCAGGGTCTTCATCAAGTGGGACGTCAAGGCCACCGGTCTGTAGCTGTTCAGGTCTTTGGGGTGGGAAGTTTTTGGTACAGGTACCACACAAGATGTTTTCCACAGCTGTGGTACCCTCCCCAGCTTCAGGCTCCGGTTGAAGATGTACGTCACATCCCAAGTAGGGATGTTAAATGTAGGGACTATGACTGGAAAAGGCAGAGAGTTGGTTGATATGATGGAGAAGAAAGGTAGATACACTGTGCATTCAAGAAATCAGATGGAAGGGAAGCAAGGCTTGGGGCATTGGAGGTGGATTTAAACTGCTCTGCCGTGCCGTGCAGTCGGCCTCCGTCGGTCTATGATGACCATGGAAGAGAATCCTAAACATCTACTCTGCTGGAACAGCACTGCCTGTGGCTGAACAGGCCGATGCGCACCGGTGTTCTACCTTCCAGCGTTGGGCGTTGGTAGGATTCAAGCCTGGGCAGGAAGATATGGAGGACAAGATGTTACCCATGCAGCATGTCCCCCCTCTCCACGTCACTGATGAATCCAAAGGAACAGCAGGGCTGCTATAGTTTGGCACCAGTGCCATCGCAGGAGCTGCCACAATGATGTTGAGCACAACAGAGAACTGCCTTAGGGGCTCCAACTCTGGATTTTTTCTCAGGGTTGACTCCCGAAGCCTTTCCTCTGACCGGGTGTGCCGCAAGGCAGCGGAGGTTTGAAATCAGGGTTTACCTTCCCCTAGATGGGTTACCTTCCCAGGTTGACGAGCCACCATCTACCCGAAGCATCTGGTTTTAAGGCGCCAGAGATCTGCCCTCGCCCCTTCTCCTATTAGTAAAAGCAGTTCCGCCTGGCTTAGAGACTAAACCACATGGGCAGGCTAGGAGTTGGACTTAGTTGTCAGAGGCTTTTTGAGATGCACGCCATAAGGAGCATTTTATGAGCACTGGGAGCTTAACCCCAGTGCCGCTCCTGGCTATGACAACCTTGGAACCAAACTGCTCTACCATGGTGTAGATAGGAAGAGAAATGGAGTAGGAGTAATCTTGAAGAAAAAGTATGTGAAGAGTGTTCAGGATGTAAAGAGGAAGTCAGACAGAATCATGAGTTTGAAGCTAGAAGTCAAAGGTGTGATGTTGAATGTTGTCAGTGCGCATGCTCCACAAGTTGGTTGTCAGGTAGAAGAGAAAGAGGAATTCTGGAGTAAGTTGGATGAAGTGGTAGAGAGTGTTCCCAGGGGGGAGAGAGTGGTAATTGGAGCAGACTTTAATGGACATGTAGGTGAAGGTGGACATGTAGGTGATGAAGAGGTTCTGGATAGGTATGGCCTTAAGGAGAGAAATGTGGAAGGACAGATGGTTGTGGATTTTGCTAAAAGGATGGAAATGGTTGTGGTGAATACATAACTTCAAGAAGAGAGAGGAACATAGGGTGACTTACAAGAGTGGAGAAAGGTGCACACAGGTGGACTACATCTTAAGCAGAAGGAGAAATCTGAAAGAGATAGGAGACTGCAAGGTGGTGGCAGGGGAGAATGTAGCTAGACAGCATCGGATAGTAGTCTGTAGGATGACTATGCAAACAAAGACGAGGAAAACAGTGAAGGCAGAGCCAAACATTAAGTGGGAGATGTTACAGAAGGATGAAGGTCGCACAAAGTTCAGGAAGGAGTTGATAAAGTCTCTGGGTGGTAGCAAAGAATTACCAGATTGACATGTTTGCACGAAAACCCAGAAGCAGACACAGACTCAATATAACTCACAATGATCTTTTATTAATGTAGTGAATGCGTGTATGAGTGAGTGGGTATGAATGCAGAGCAGGAGAGAACTGGCAACCCTGCAGGAGGAGAAGAGAAGGAGAATTAATAACAGTTCAACCCCAGAGCCTCGAATGAGCTGAATAGTAGATAACCTTACTGGGTCCAGGAGTCGTTGAAGCACCAAAGAATCAAACAGTCCTCTCCAGGTTGCCGGAGTCCTGCTCCAGAGGTGTAGTGTGTGAGGTGAGGGAGAAGGAACAGGTGCAGCCCAGCTAAGGGAAGAGGGAGTGAGTGCGTATGGTGCACTGGTCTGGTCCACCGCCTGGAGGAAAAGTAAGTCCGCCGCCAGGAGGGAAGTCCACCTGTGCACAGGGGAGAGAGGAGGAGAGAAGCTGGGGATAAAGGTAAGGATTCCCGAGGGAACAGTCTTACTGTTAGTTGGGGAGCCGAGGCTCTCAGATGACAGGTGTCGAGATGATGTGAAAAGGGAGGCATGACTCCCAGTAGATACAGCAGGTGAGTTGAGGCGAGGAGGACTTCACCCAAGGAACGTAGACGTCTCCGTGTCGGAAAGCAGGAATCCACTCCTGATAAAGGGTGCCTAATTGGGGAGAGCAGGTGTGAAAGCAGGCACAGCTGGGAATGGTAATTAGTGAACAGAGGCACCCAGTGCAGATCACTACACAGATGACTGGGAAAGTACAGCAAAAGTATTGAGGGAAACAGGTAGAAAGGTATGTGGTGTATCCAGTGGACAGAGGAAGGAAGACAAGGAGACTTTCTGGTGGAATGAGGAGGTGCAGGAAAGTATTCAAAGGAAGAGGTTAGCAAAGAAAAAGTGGGATAGTCGGGGAGATGAAGAAAGTAGGAGTATTTGGAATCTAGGCACATAGCAAAGAGAGAGGTGGTAAGGGCAAATGAAAAGGCATATAGTGAGTGTAGCGTGACCTTGAGTTCCAATTTATAAAATTATTCTTTGCTGAAGAATTTTTTTTTCATCTCAAAAGTCTGGCTTTTGAGACTGCTTCTCTCACCCAAGAACTAGAGCTGTAACCCTATCCATCGGCCATAAAGTGGAAGATAATCCCTTTCTCCAAGACTCTTTTACAAAGGAATGTTCTAATTGACAGTTTTATAATCGACATAGTCCAGACCAGATGGGGAAGCCAGGACTGCTTTCCAGTAAACAACCAGACAGTTTCAGTATGCCATCTGGTGGACAAATCAGGAATATTTAACTTTCTCTCTCTGTGTGGTGGAATATATTCCTTATGGACAAATTAACTAATCTATATACTTTCTTTTAAGACAGCAGCTCCTACAGAAGATATGACTGAACTCTGGGACAGACAATGTGGTTTCAAATGCTTTTATTGATTTGATTCGGTTTGATACGATTGTGATATGTTCTGCTTTTTTCAGGAAGAAATTAATGTTTGCATGCTTATTATCACAAGTTAATTACAGTAGATGTAGATGCATTTTATGCTCGTTTATCGAGTAGAATATCTTAGTCACTAAAGTTTAAGGAATTTATGCTTTATTCAGCAACATGTGTCTTAAAGGAGGGTCTCAATTCTCAGATCAAATGTCTCTAACCCTCCTCATTCTTCAGCAGACCATAGCTGTACGTTAACTGACCAATAGAGTTCAAAGGTTCATCGCATTTTCCTTTTTAGGTCGATTTTATGATCCTTGTTGGAAGAAGCTCAAATACAATTGGGCCACCTCAGGTCTCATGAAATTTGGGACCACCCTGCAACACGAGAGAAAACTTAAGTTTTATGGCTCTTTGTCGAGAGTCTGCTCGGGTGTGGTTGGCCAAAGCTGTGAGCAGCTTTCTCTGCTCCTCCGATTTCTCCTATCTTTTCAACAGGGACCCAGAGCCGGTCATGCTCTGTGTAAATCCTGTTTCTTTTCTGTAAAATTCATTTTTCTTATTTTATTCTTCTTTTTCTTTAAATTATCGTGCAAGAAGATTTTGTTTAATTTTTTTAAAGCTTAAACCAACTCATTTAAACCACCA
The DNA here is from genome assembly GCA_020510985.1 of Pholidichthys leucotaenia. NCBI lineage: Eukaryota > Metazoa > Chordata > Actinopteri > Cichliformes > Pholidichthyidae > Pholidichthys > Pholidichthys leucotaenia. The sequence goes on along the minus strand of CM035843.1, from coordinate 166,888,846 downwards.
ACATCGGAAGAAACGAGTTTGTGATGTAATTTGACTTTCTGATGAGACTTTGCACAATAAACCAATTCCTTCTTCAGTGCATATTAGAGGACCTCGCCCCATTTGCTGAAGACCAGCCTTTGTGATCGTGGGAGGAGGTAATAACTGTGGTACGGGTCTCCCCACTGACCCACGCTGGTTCAGGGAAACAAAATCCAGTGGACCCGCCTGCTACCCACTGGGATACAAAGTTTCTGCGGCTGACGGTCTGTTATGTAATTTACACTTGTCTTCAGAATATTCCTGATATAAGTTCTTTGAACCTAATTTTATGCAAACTCCCATCAGAATCTCAAAATGCAGGTTGTCTTTCATTAATATATGTTCTTTTTTCAGAGTAAGACAAATTTTCTAAATTTTTTTATAAATTATCATTTTCTTCATAAAAATCTCATCCACTTTTCTCAACCAATGCTATTTTATGGTTTTCCAATTTCCAGTATACTGACAAATTAAACTATGCTTCCACAAATGCTCAGTAACAGTCTATGACACCTGTAGCGTAAAATAGAAATATTAATAAATAATAAATATGATCAGGTATGAATTATTTATTTATATTGATGTATTGGAATCTGAGATCAAATCTCATTTCATATACACCAGAAAAGTTAATAACACTCGTAAGGGGCACCAGCTTCTATCTTTAAGAAGCAATTTAATCTTTAATTTCACTTTATACCTGTTTAATCACTCGATAAATTAATCAATAATCAGTCTCAAAAAATTTTTTCCGTGAATTCGATACCTGGGCTTGAAACAGACTCAGAATGAAATAAATTCCCAACAACTTCTCTCATTTTTAAATATTTATTAAACAAAATGATTAACAGACATTGCAGTAATTTCATTAATCATAAAATCAGTCTTGTAAATGATAGATTAACAATGTCAATATTTTCGGAACCAGGGTTAAACTTGAGAAACCAATTTCTATCAGTTTGTGTTAACAGATTATTGAAACAACGCAAATTTATGGAGAAAGTTTACTAATTATATGAAAAAGTCCTTGATTCATCTTAAGAAAATAAAAACAGAATTTTAATGAAAAGAAGAGTTATGTTAAGGGCTTCTTAATTTGCATCTGATTAGATACACAAATTATTACCGAACCTCAGAAGTTAATTCAGCAGATGAATTAAAAGTTTGCAGCTCACGTGATTCCTCGTTCGGCGTCATTCTCAGCCCAAGATTTCGTGGATGTTAGGGTAAATATCTGCCCGCAGATATTTCAGGATCCACATTTCGACCTTTAAATTCAAGCGGTCGAAGGGGCTGGATCTTGGCCGTATGACCCACAGTTGAAACTGGGCTCTAAGCCAGATGGTGCCGATGCTTCTTCAGCGTGTGATGGACAGCTGCGCGTTGATTCCTCAGCTGCGTCTTTTCTTCCTGGTAGACAAGCAGCTGCAGAGGTCTTCGGGAATAATTAAAGATATCTAATCGGATCTCAAATTAAAAAAAAAAACTTTCGGACTTTAGTTAAAAATAGTAGCTTCTGGTGGGTGCTTGGTCAAGAAAATATTATAAAAATAAAGTCAAGATTAAAGTTTACATTAAAATTAAACAAATGGTGGTTTTACAGAAAGTTTAACAAAGAAAAAGCGATGAATAAAAATTGGAGTTTAACTCCGATTACGAATTGAGCTCAAAGAAATAGGAATTCCTAGGTATTTAAGAGAAAAAGAAAATACAAAGTTACACAAACAAATTACGAGTTATCTGCTCTGTGTTCAGAAAAGCGACACGTGGTCGAAGTCTTTGTTCAGACGGTCCTTTGTTCTTCCTTGCTGTGTGTAGACAATAGATAGACGATCAGTGAAAGGGAAGAGAGACAGAGGCAAAAGAGCCGAAGGGGAAAAGAGCGTGAAGCAAAAGAGGAAAAAGCAAAAGAGGCAGAAACAGGGGTCCCTCTGTTATTTAAGTCCCGTTGAGCTTCGTGGGCTTCCGGGATCTCAGCCAATGAGCGTCCTTCGTGGGCGGGCTCAATGAACTTTTAGTCCAATGAACAAACAGTCTATTGTTTGGAGTTCTTTGGGATGAAGAGTTGTCATGCAGAGGTTGGCTGCTGGAGTCACATGGTTTTAGAGGCAAAACTTTGATACATACTGGAAGTTAATATTTCCCTTTATGTATTAAACTAAGATAACTTTAGTGATTAGTATAAATTACAAGCAGTGCTTCTAAATCAACATGCAGGAATAAACATTCATTTAAACATTAACATGCATATATATAAAATCACAGATTAATGCATCTCACACATATTATGGATTTTCCACATTAAAACATCAGAGTCCATTTTCTTTTCATAGTTCTGAAAAGAAGAAGGTTTGGAATTGAGTGTGTAATAATGTACTTTAAAATTCACTGGTTAAATCCAGCATGTCCAGAGTTTAAGGAAATTAGCTGAGTCGTGGATCTGTTGCATGTTTTATGGGGGCAATAAAAGTGAAGCCGGACATTGGGGACATTCCTTAGGTTGGTTTTAACAAAAGAAGGGGGATTTCAGCTGTGGCCTGGAGGAAGAAAATCCATTTTTTTTTGTCTTACTCCTGGGTGAAACAAAAATGTCTTTAAGCAGAAGAATAATTGTTGCTGAGCCAAAGTGAGATGATGCTACAGTCCCCCCTCTGGTATCAATGGTGACGTTGATCCAGCGTTGATAGCAATCCTAGGCATCAAATTCCAATTTGGTGAGGCTTGATGCAAATGCTGAACTAAAGTTCTGATGTTGATAAGTGTTAAGCTTGTAAACAGTATCTATTCCATAGTGTAGGTCCTTAAATTTGGTTTTCTGAAAAACTTCTGGAAATTTCAAGAATAATTTGGGCATGACCAAATATAAACATTGTATAATTGTCTAGGATATACTAAAGTTCTGTATAAGCCTGTAAAGACTTAAAAATTCTGGGTACAAAAAAAAGTGAACTAGAAGTATGTGGGTTTCAACATACTTGATATAAATGTTTTGGGTTTGCTGAAAAATATCTATTCAAGATTTCAAAAACAGTTTAAATGTGCATAAAATCTAAATAAAGTATAAAGGATTATTTGTATATACACAAGCATGTATCCAAAAATCTTAGTCAAAAGCAAAAATAAAATTCTTTCATACTTGAGGTAGATTCAGACTAATCAATATTGAGGTGACTCAAGGAGGTTCAAATTGAATTTGTTTAGTTAGACTAAACCATGGTTCCACAGATGTCCAAATCATAGGGTGTTTGAGGCTTTTGTTCAGAAAGACTGAGTGGGAATAGGATGTCGTTATCATTCTTTGGATGGCAATGAGAAGTAAATTTGGATTTACTGCAAAAAGGATATGATGAGAGAGCATATTCATTGCTAAAGCGTTAACTGAGAAGCTAATGTTTCTAGCTACTTCTGAGAGTAACATAGACGTTGGCTGTGTGTGAGCATAGTCAACCTTCAACACAAAGAGTAAAGAGTTCAAGACCTTGTTGAGTTTGATTGAAGCTTCGGAGCAAGCATTCAAAACCAACACAGTGTCTTGTAAGATTTTGGTAACAGTTTGTGTTTCGACAACCTGGCGTTTCGGTTTAGTGGTGTTGGCCGAGTTAACAGTGGGCATGCTAAGGTTAACTAGAGGCTCTAACAATGAGGCTGTTATCAAGAATCCACCCGAGGATCTTTGATCTTTCGTTTTGGCTTGGCCCAATTCTGACTGGGTAACAGTGGGTGTGATTGCTAGGCAGATGGCTAAACTGATAAACAGGAGGGCCATCATCTTGGCAAACATAAAAGTGAGTGGTTTTGGATCTTAATCTTCTTGTTGATCTTTCTTTAGATACCTGGTTGGCAAATGAAAATTCCTCTCAGAGGTGGGATGATTTCTTTTAGATGGATGTACTTTATTGATCCCAAAATGGGGAAATTACAGAATAGAGATAGAGATTGAACTCTAAACCTTGTGCTTATTTTTCACCTTTGATGGGAGTTTTAAGATTATTAGCTCAAGCTAATGGTGTTGAATGTCTTGTGTATACTATTTGGTAATGGCATGTTTTACCTATGTTTCGGTAGGTGGATAACATCTGTGGATCGCTGAGTGCTCTCCAGAGAATGATCTAAAGCATGATTCAAGCCTGTATGAAATTTGAAGCACAGAATCGAAGAGAGGGAAATTTTTTATTCTCTGAGTGCACTGTGCAGATTTGACCTTGTGTTTTGGTGCCCTTGTTTACATTCCTCCTCGATGAAGATAACGCCGGAGAAGTGGCTTAACCCAAACATCAACATACAATGGCTGTTGTTCTGCAGATCGAGCTTCTCAAGGACAGCGCTATCATGTGTTTACAGAACTTGCCACCTGCATGAAGAATGGACATGCCGAGTAGAACACATGACTATCCGTTGCCAGGGGGTGCCCTCTGCTGTTCACCAGCAATTGACACACCTCCACACTGCATCACACACTGATCATATGCTGACTACATACACTGGTCTCTCTCGCTTTGTCATTTGTCAACGTCTGCTAATTGTGCATAGAGGGTTTTTTTCTGTGTGATCAAAATTTGGCTCATTTGAGCTTTATATGAGCTTATACGAGCATTATTCTGATAACTATGTTTTTTCTCTCTGCCTATTGTGTTTTCCTCTCCCCCCCCCTTCCCCTCTTTACCCTCACTGTTCGACTGGCGCCTTCGGGCTGCCCCGGCTATGGGATGCGCTTACTGAGCGTGCCCAATGTCAAGTCAAATTTCAATTCTCCTGTATGTATTACGTATGGTAGTATTGACAATAAACCTTATTCATTCATAATAGTAAGTTGATTGAAGTTTATTAGATTTTACAGAGGTCTTTGAACTTAGTTTAAGGGCTAATTTGGTTTTAATATACCCTTTCCTTTCTGGAGGTTTGGATGCAGTTAACTGGAGAAATTCGACTGAGTGTACCTGAGGCTAGTAGTTAGCTACAGTTATTTCTCCGACATAGGTTTGATTTTAATCTTATTTATGGACTTACTTTGACAGTGTTGTACCCGACAAGTCCCATGGGGTTTTGGTAAAGGTTACTCTGATCTTGGTGAGCCCATTTGAAAATGGGGTCCTGGGTTTGGCACTTGAGTGGCCAAAGTTTGTTGTTGACAATGTGTGGATTCATCCACTTGGGCAGGAATTTATGAGTGATTTTCCTTTCCTGTGAATTTACTTCAGGTGTCTGTGGTACAAATGTGGGATGGAAGATCTTGTCCCCCCTTTGCAGTTTGTCATGCAAGAGTTTTTGATCATTGTACGCCTTGTGTCATTTGGCGAATCGGTCCGAATGTTTTGGAAATACAGCCTTGGGAGCTTTGTATATCATTTTGACGCTTTTGTGTTCTGCAGCTGGAATGTTATAGGCATTGGCAGTCATCACCCCCCTCTGGTTTCGAGGAACTCTGAGCGGTGGCGATGATGGTTCGTTGGAAGCATGATCAGGAGTGCCATTGCGTAGCTGCAGAGAAGATTGTGTCGCATGAAGTGGTTTCAGTTTTGGTATGTCATAGGGTTTAGATGCGGGTAGCGCATGTACCATTTTATCCGACCGGTGTTTGACGGTTTCATGGATCATTTGGTTGCAAGGTTGAGGACTGTGCGCCTTGCGTTTGCAAAAGTTGGGTTCGTTGTCGCAAAAAGTTGAGGTTTTAGAGGGTCTAGAGAGCAGGTAGGTGTGGCTCTTGTGACCATGCAGGCCTCATGGGTGGGTGGGTGGGTTTCAAAATGTGACACCACCATTGAATCATGGGTATCAAGGGTTTCAAGGGGGCCGTTTGGGGTTTTCTGCTCGGCCGTTGAGTTTTCAAGGTCATTTGAGTGTTTGGCTTGACCTTGTATGTGAAGGTGACTTTTGACTTCTTGAGGACAGTACTCACCTTGGTCTTGGCGGTCGCTTTCACTCGGTTGCAGTTGTTCCAACAGTGCTAGTTGTGTGAGACTTGGGGTGTCTAAAGTGTTCAGAATAAAGCACTGTGATTCAATTGTTCTTGTTGGGTCAAATGGGTGAGGGTGTTGCATTTGAGCCCATAGTTTGAGGTTCTTGAAATCAATCAGTGGCTCAAAACGGTTCAGTAGGTCTTTGCCAACAAGCAATGGAATGGCGTCAAGTTTGGACACATAGACCGGATGTGTCAAGGTCATGGGTCCAATGGACATGTTTAGTAGTGATACGCCCAACAGGGTTGTTTTAGTGAGCGCATATGGTCGCACAGCTAATGAACAGGGTTCCAGTTTCAAATGTCTGTTAGCGCGGTTAGCGGCTACACGTAGTTTGTCAAAAAGGGTGTGTGACATGAGCGTGATGTCAGCAGCGGTGTCTAAAACAGCGTCCTGACACACCATGTCTTCAAGGGTCAGTGGAAGGTAGAATTTCCGTGCCACCCCCCTCTCGTTTAAATCGCATAGAAATTGTGGAACCGGTGGTTCGACACAGAGTTGCGACATGTTAGAGGAGTGGTCTGTGACCTGTGGTTGGGCTGCCATGACAGCACTGGACTGTGTTGAGTCCTTTGGTCCTTCCTCATTTGCATGAGGGATTTTCTTCTTGCGTTTCCTTCGTTTGGAACGCTTGTTTTGAGTTGGCACAGCTGATATAGCTAGAATGTTAGCAGTTTTATTCTCTTTGTAGTTTTGAATCTCTGCTAGGAGGTGTTGGACAATTTCAATAGCTTCTCTACTGAATGTAGGAGTTTCTTCTTCCTTCCAAGGTTTGTGATAGGTCTCTGCTTCTGAGCTTCTGTGATGGGATGGAGACCATTTGTCGCGGTTACGCGTGTCTTCGTATCGGTATCTGTCATCATGGTAGTCCGTATCGCGTTCTCGTGACCTATCCCGTGGATATGGTCTACGACGGTAGTCGGGTTTTCGCAAAGTTGGTCCAAAGTGATATCCAGAGGACCTAGTGTAGTTTTGACCTTGATGAGGTCGCTTGGGAAAATGCTTCGGCTGTTGATGTACTCATGGTGTAAGAGGTGGAGAAGAGCGAGGAGCTCCTTCCAACTCCAAAGTGTTAGATGCATCGCTAATAGCTAGCACTGTGGCAGGCTCAGCGTGCTTGTTGCGACTTTGTTGCTGTTTTTGGAACGCATAGTGTGCAAACTCTCTCAGCTGACTTATTGAGTTTGACCTTGGGTTAGCTGTAACTCCTAGGTAATGACTCACAGTGGGATGGAGGTTTTGGATGAAGAGGGTCTTGAAATTGTGGTCTTCTTCCATCCCTGGTGTATTTTGAGATCCAAAATATGCAAGTAGGAGTCTCTGGTAGTAGGCTTGTGTTGGCTCTGAGCGTCCTTGCTTCACAGCTAGGGCTGCGGTTAGCCCTGCCTGTAGGCAGTCGTCAGAGAACTCCTTTTCAATGGCTTCGCGGAGCAGCGTGTAATCTGCTTTGATGTTTGTCGGCTCTCTGTCTATGAATTTTGATACTGACCTGTTAGATGTTAGCTTTATCAGATAGATGCGATCGTCAATTGTAGCATCAGGATACTTACGCAGGTAGTAATCAATGTTCTGTAAATAGACTTTGGCATCAGGTGAACCCATAGGTCCTGGATCAAATTTGGTGATATTCCGCGCGATCTTGTCAAGGTCGCAGTCTGAAGGGGCACACGCACGCTGTCCACGCGGTCGTCCGTATTCGAAACGGGAATCGGGCGAGGGAGCGCGGTGGGTGTCCCGGTGTTCATGTCTTTCCTTTAGGAGCAGTTGACATTCCTTGTAGTCCTTCACATTTTCAAGTTGACCTTCAACTCTTCTGAGTTCCTTCTTTGTGTCTTGAAGGGCATCTTCAAGTTCATTGTTGTCATGCATCAACCGTTCCTTTTCTGACTCTGCACGGTCCAAATCTTGTAATGCTTCATCCAGTTGGTTTTGAGTTTTGTCATTCTCCTCTTGAGATTGTTCCAAATTTTTCTTCAGTGTTTCATTCTCTTCTTGGAGAGATAAGATCGTTGTTTGTTGATTTGCTAGCTCGTTCTCGGCTACCTTTAATCTTGCGACTAATGTTAGCGCAAACTTGCCTAACACACTGGTGAGATCCTTGCCTTCCGGTGGTTTTTCAGTGTGTTCATTCAAAAGTTCTTCAGCGAGTTGCTCCAATTCTTCGGGCTGCGTTTCCTTGACCCGTGTTGTGAAGCTAGAAATTAAATTAGAAGTCCATGCTTCCAATGTTGTTTGAAGGTCATCCAGTTTGGTAAATTGGTCGGTTGTCTGATGATTCGTCATGTTTGACCGCTGTTGTTATTTAGATTTAAAAAAAAAAAAAAAAAAATTCAACTGGTTGATTATTCTTAAATTTGTTCAACAAGGTTTAACCGTGAGTGTTTTATTTTACAACCGTGATAATTGAAAGTTCCTTTAGAATTTGTTTCAACTTGTAGGCTTGCAGGATGGGAAATAGAATTTTGAAATTATTTAGAAATGTAGAAATGCTTCAATTAATTCGTTCGTTGAAACTGTATTGATAAATAAAGTTGAATTGAAATTGGATTGAATTTGTTTCACAAAGCAAAACAGGAATTTCAATTGTGTGGATTGACTTCTTTCCTTTGATTTTCAAAGTCTAGTATTGGAATTTGTCATCAATAACTAGCTTTGGAATTTTGCAGAATGTCACTTTGAAAGTGAGGATTTTATTTACAAAAGAAATACAAAAACAAAAGAGGCTAAATGCTTTAAAGATTTAAAATTATAAGTTTCCACTTTCTTTTAAAGTTAAGGCTTTCCTTTGGTTTTATTTGTTAAAGCCTATTTTCATTTGACGCATTAAATTTTTAAATATTTACAAATTAGAAACAAGTGAATTGTTTGAGTATTTGATATCCAAGGATTTCTTAGGATTGAAGCCAATAGTGATCTTTCTTGATTGTGATCTATAAATTTCTTATTTACAGAATAATCAATGTTTGCACCTTTTTGACTTTTCTTAAATCCTGGGAAAAATTTGAAAATTATGGTGGTTGGTTAAATGTTTTTCTTTTCCTGTAGAGAAAACATGAATCAGAAATGACACAATGAGTTTAAATAACACCTAGAGCTTCGCTTAAGTGTTAATTGCTTAATGTGGTTTCCTAAATTTGAGAAAGAGGAAAAATCATAAATATTCAGTAAGTCTGTAAATTTGTCAAAATGCACAGATTAATCCTACTTTAATGTTACTCTTGAGTAAACATCAGCATTAGAATCCTTAATCTAAAACTGGGTTTCTGTGGGAAGGGAATCACACCATATCACATTTAAACAGCAAAATAAGCACACATATAGCTTCAAAGTTTGCAACTTTTTGCTTAAAAGTGTGTAAATATGTTTGCTTTTAGCTTAAAAGATTATAATATGTGGTTATATAAGTGATTAAATACAATAGGGGTGTTTGTAAATGTTCCTGCTATAGCTATCTATGCAATGAGTGGGATTTCACCACTGAGAAAAAACTTTCAGAAGCCAACAGGTCCTTTTCCTTTTATTCTTGGCATAAAAGTTTGGATTAGTGTTAAAGTTAGTTTATTCCGAATAATATGAATTGCTTTGAAGTTACTTTGAAGACTTAATTTGGTTATAAATCGTCTTTAAAGATTAGAAGTTTAAATAAAAATTGCAGTCCCTATGTTTCACCACAAGATGGAGGCAGTTTTCATCTGCACTTCCAGAAGAGGAAACCCAATGATGTCACAAGGAGCCAAGGATCTCTACTCAAAATGGCGGCTACAGGGAACTCTACCTAGACTTAAGATGGCGTCGCTGAGCCGATCTACACATGCGCAGTTTTTTCATGCACAGCTTGACGGTCACGTGCGCGACTGAGCGTGCACGTGCCACATGGATGCAGCTCAAGCTTCAGTCCATAAAACCACGCCTTGCTTTCCAAAGGCGGGAAAACTTTGGTCTCCCTAAACTTTATTCAACAAGTTTATACAATGATTAATTCAATTAAATCCCCCAAGGGTTTGCTTCGCCTGCAGGGTGTTGAAGTAACGGGGAAAACAAATAGGATTTCTTTGCTATTTTGTTCCCAGGCCTATTTTAATTATTCAGCGTGTAATCACTTTTCTTAAGCATGCATTGAACAACAACAAAAAAAAACTGACTAGAGTGCAGTGGAGTCTTTTCACCCCCACCTTCTCTTGGTCAGCAGACACACACACACACAGCAGTAATCAGGGGGGCAAATTCACCCCCTCCCCCTCGTGACACAGAGACAGACAAAGAGCTGCAGACAATGAGCCACCTTTTTTTGTGAGTTAAAATTTGACCAAAATCACACACAGCTTATGTATTAATTTTTCATTCTGAGTTGTGTCAAGTTCAACCAGGCCTCACACGGGGCACAAATAAATCTGTAGCGTAAAATAGAAATATTAATAAATAATAAATATGATCAGGTATGAATTATTTATTTATATTGATGTATTGGAATCTGAGATCAAATCTCATTTCATATACACCAGAAAAGTTAATAACACTCGTAAGGGGCACCAGCTTCTATCTTTAAGAAGCAATTTAATCTTTAATTTCACTTTATACCTGTTTAATCACTCAATAAATTAATCAATAATCAGTCTCAAAAATTTTTTTCCGTGAATTCGATACCTGGGCTTGAAACAGACTCAGAATGAAATAAATTCCCAACAACTTCTCTCATTTTTAAATATTTATTAAACAAAATGATTAACAGACATTGCAGTAATTTCATTAATCATAAAATCAGTCTTGTAAATGATAGATTAACAATGTCAATATTTTCGGAACCAGGGTTAAACTTGAGAAACCAATTTCTATCAGTTTGTGTTAACAGATTATTGAAACAACGCAAATTTATGGAGAAAGTTTACTAATTATATGAAAAAGTCCTTGATTCATCTTAAGAAAATAAAAACGGAATTTTAATGAAAAGAAGAGTTATGTTAAGGGCTTCTTAATTTGCATCTGATTAGATACACAAATTATTACCGAACCTCAGAAGTTTAATTCAGCAGATGAATTAAAAGTTTGCAGCTCACGTTATTCCTCGTTCGGCGTCGTTCTCAGCCCAAGATTTCATGGATGTTAGGGTAAATATCTGCCCACAGATATTTCAGGATCCACATTTCGACCTTTAAATTCAAGCGGTCGAAGGGGCTGGATCTTGGCCGTATGACCCACAGTTGAAACTGGGCTCTAAGCCAGATGGTGCCGATGCTTCTTCAGCGTGTGATGGACAGATGCGCGTTGATTCCTCAGCTGCGTCTTTTCTTCCTGGTAGACAAGCAGCTGCAGAGGTCTTCGGGAATAATTAAAGATATCTAATCCGATCTCAAATTAAAAAAAAAAAAACTTTCGGACTTTAGATAAAAATAGTAGCTTCTGGTGGGTGCTTGGTCAAGAAAATATTATAAAAATAAAGTCAAGATTAAAGTTTACATTAAAATTAAACAAACGGTGGTTTTACAGAAAGTTTAACAAAGAAAAAGCGATGAATAAAAATTGGAGTTTAACTCCAATTACGAATTGAGCTCAAAGAAATAGGAATTCCTAGGTATTTAAGAGAAAAAGAAAATACAAAGTTACATAAACAAATTACGAGTTATCTGCTCTGTGTTCAGAAAAGCGACACGTGGTCGAAGTCTTTGTTCAGACGGTCCTTTGTTCTTCCTTGCTGTGTGTAGACAATAGATAGACGATCAGTGAAAGGGAAGAGAGACAGAGGCAAAAGAGCCGAAGGGGAAAAGAGCGTGAAGCAAAAGAGGAAAAGCAAAAGAGGCAGAAGCAAGGGTCCCTCTGTTGTTTAAGTCCCGTTGAGCTTCGCGGGCTTCCGGGATCTCAGCCAATGAGCGTCCTTCATGGGCGGGCTCGATAAACTTTTAGTCCAATGAACAAACAGTCTATTGTTTGGAATTCTTTGGGATGAAGAGTTATCATGCAGAGGTTGGCTGCTGGAGTCACATGGTTTTAGAGGCAAAACTTTGATACATACTGGAAGTTAATATTTCCCTTTATGTATTAAACTAAGATAACTTTAGTGATTAGTATAAATTACAAGCGGTGCTTCTAAATCAACATGCAGGAATAAACATTCATTTAAACATTAACATGCATATATATAAAATCACAGATTAATGCATTTCACACATATTATGGATTTTCCACATTAAAACATCAGAGTCCATTTTCTTTTCATAGTTCTGAAAAGAAGAAGGTTTGGAATTGAGTGTGTAATAATGTACTTTAAAATTCACTGGTTAAATCCAGCATGTCCAGAGTTTAAGGAAATTAGCTGAGTCGTGGATCTGTTGCATGTTTTATGGGGGCAATAAAAGTGAAGCCGGACATTGGGGACATTCCTTAGGTTGGTTTTAACAAAAGAAGGGGGATTTCAGCTGTGGCCTGGAGGAAGAAAATCCATTTTTTTGTCTTACTCCTGGGTGAAACAAAAATGTCTTTAAGCAGAAGAATAATTGTTGCTGAGCCAAAGTGAGATGATGCTACACACCCATGATTCATGTAAATTCTCTATTTTAAAGTTATGCAAATATGTTAACCTATTTTGACATTTCGTATTAAATCATTGAAAGACAGATGGGAGTTATTGTTTGATTTCATGTCCATCTTCTTGATCCTCAGAGACAAGAACTCACACAAGGGGTTTATTATGAGACTGATCAAATATTTTCAATAGGATTATTAACTAAGGCTTAACTTACCAATTGCTAAATTCTTAAGCTTAAGTCTTTGTGCATAAGAGTTTCCACCTCTATAAAACGTGGATGGCACCCTAACGAGGAATTGCGTGTGATGAAAGTAAATCTTTATTCCTACTCACATTCATATTTACACTAATACATGTACCAACACTAAATTACCTATAAAACCCTTTAATTTCACTACATGAGTTTTATGAGGGGCTAAACACTAAGGAAGGAGAAAAGGACTTGTATTGATTGGCTGGACCAAGAGATCGAGCTGGAAAAGATGTGCAGCAGGTTAGGCTGATCAAGGGCAGAAATGGTATTGTACTATCAAATGATGAGTGTGTTGAGATGGTGGAAGGAGTACTTTGAACAGCTGATGAATAAAGAAAATGAGAGAGAGAGGAGGATGGATGAAGGAAAGATGGTGGACAAGGAAGTCCCAAGGATTAGCAAGGCAGAAGTGAGGGCAGCTTTGAAGAAGATGAAGAATGGAAAAGTGGTTGGTCCAGATGACATACCTGTGGAGGTATGGAGATTTTTAGGAGATGGCAGTCAACTTTTTAACCAGATTGTTTAACACAATCTTGGAGAGTGAGAGGATTCCTGAGGAATGGAGAAGAAGTGTTTTAAGATAAGATAAGATAAGATAAGATAAGCCTTTATTAGTCCCACAATGGGGAAATTCCAGGATTGCAACAGCACAGGGATAGCAACACTCTGAGCAATAATTTAGAAGATAAGAAAATAAGAGCAGTGAATATACATATGTACACATAAATATATAAATATATATACACAGTACGGAACATTGTAGCTAGATGGAATAAACAGCATAACCGTCTATTTAGTTACCCTACATGGTATGAATATGTACCCATACATATTGTCACCCTCCGCAGCGACTGATACTGTCCTGGTTGTATACTGGAGGGGACCATCTGTGTAAGTCTGTTGCGTCTTTTGCATTTAATACTATTAGGTCATCACATTTTTTTGCTATCGCTGCGAGAAGCCCTGCTTAGGTTATATAGTCTGACAGCCGTAGGTAGGAAGGACCTGCGAAACCTCTCAGTCGCGCACCTAGGATGATGTAGTCTACTGCTAAATGAGCTCCTCAGTGTGTTCAGTATGTCCTGCATAGGGTGGGACTCGGACTCCAGCAGAGATGACAGTTTAGTCACCATTCTTCTCTCTCCTACCTCCTCCACTGGGTCAAGGCGTTGCCCCAGGACAGAGCTAGCTTTCTTGATTAGTTTGTTCAGTCTCTTCCTATTGGCTGCTGTAATGCCGTTGCCCCAGCAGACCACTCCAAAAGTGATGGCTGATGCCACCACCATGTCGTAGAGTGTCTTCAAGAGCACCCCTTGCACACATAAAGACCTGAGCCTCCTCAGTAGGTGCGCTGTCCCTTCTTGTAGAGTGCGTTGGTATTGTGTGACCAGTCTAGTTTATTGTTCAGATGAACACCCAGGTACTTGTAGGATATCACCATCTCAATGTCTGTCCCCTGGATGTTTACTGGTGCTGTGAGGGGTTGTCCTTGCCTGCGGCAGTCCACCACCAGCTCCTTAGTTTTCCTCGCGTTGATCTGGAGGCAGTTCCGATGGCACCAGTCCGCGAAGTCCTGGATAAGTCCTCTTTATTCAGCTTCATCTCCGTTGGAGATGAGGCAGACGACTGCAGAGTCATCAGAGAACTTCTGTAGATGGCAGTGTGTTGTGTTGTGTAAGAAGTCCGCATTATAAAGGGTGAACAGGAAGGGAGCCAAAACCGTTCCCTGGGGGACCCCCGTGCTACCGATGATCGTGTCGGACACACAATCCCGGGTTCTCACAAACTGTGGCCGGTTAGTGAGGTAGTCCAGGATCCATGATGACAGGTGCTGGTTCACCACTGTGCACAGCAGCTTGTCCTTCAGGATCATCGGTTGGATTGTGTTGAAAGCACTGGAGAAGTCAAAGAACATGATCCTCACCGCGTTCCCGGGCTTCTCCAGGTGGGACAGGAAACGGTGAAGGAGGAAGATCACTGCATCCTCCACCCCAATGCCATGCTGGTAGGCGAACTGGAGTGGATCCATCGCTGGTCCCACCAGGGGGCGGAGGTGAGCAAGGAGCAGTCTCTCCAGGGTCTTCATCATGTGAGACGTCAGGGCCACTGGCCTGTAGCTGTTCGGGTCTCTGGGGTGGGGAGTCTTTGGTACAGGTACCACACAAGATGTTTTCCACAACTGTGCTACCCTCCCCAGCTTCAGGCTCAGGTTGAAGATGTGCTCTACAATCCCACACAGCTGGTCTGCACAGGACTTGAGGAGCTTCGCGCTGATGCCGTCCGGTCCCGACGATTTTGGTACCAATTTTCAAGAACAAAGGTGATGCTCAGAGCTGTTGTAACTACAGAGGCATAAAGTTGATCAGCCACACTATGAAGATATGGGAAAGAGTTGTTGAAGCCAGGTTAAGAGGAGAGGTGACAATTAGTGAGCAGCAGTATGGTTTCATGCCAAGAAAGAGTCCTACAGATGCAGTGTTTGCTCTAAAGGTGTGTTCACACCAAACGCAAACAGGCGGCACAAATCCATACAAAGTGGATGGGAAGACATGAGTACGCGCAAATTTGTGCGGTCGTGCGTTCGCGTCAGCTAGCTAGCAGCTAGCTGCTAGGCTTGAGATTCTGCTGTCACCGGAGTAAAATTATCACCATTGCAGAGTAAACTAGTTAGAAAATGAAACTCACTCACCTGGAGATAGGAGGACCGAGAACTCTTCAGCTGAATCGGGATTTTGGAGTTATTCACCCATGGTTTCTGGCCATGGACGTCCTAGCAAGCTAGCAACATAAACATCCATCATCTGTTAAGTTTTGGAGGCTTGAGATAACATTTTCAGGTGAGCCCCCGGTCGGATAATGTAAACCTAACCTTATTTTGGGAATTTCCACAGCAGGTTGAACACAGCTGCATAAGTTTTTAAGACAACTTTGCCTGTCTGCATCTCACTATTCATGTCTGTTGGCGTGTTTACATTGATTTATAATGTAATCGTGCCATGCAAAAAAGTCGCCTGTTCGAGTTTGGTGTGAACACACCTTAAGAATGCTGATGAAGTATAGAGAAGGTCAGAAGGAGTTGCACTGTGTCTTTGTGGATCTAGAGAAAGCAGATGATAGGGTGTCAAGAGTGGAAGTGTGGTACTGTATGAGAAAGTCAGGAGTGGCAGAGAATTATGTGAGGGTGGTGCAGGACATGTTTGAGGAAAGCGAGACAGTGGTGAAGTGCACTGTAGGAGTGACAGATGGATTCAAGGTGAGAGTGGCATTACATCAGGGATCCCCACTGATCCCCTTCTTGTTTGCCATAGTGATGAACAGGCTGACAGATGAGGTCAGGCAGGAGTCTCCGTGGACCATGATGTTTGTAGACGACATTGTGATCTGCAGTGAGAGTAGGGAGCAGGTGGAAGAGAACCTGGAGAGGTGTAGGTATGCTCTGGAGAAAAGAGGAATGAAAGTCAGTAGAACGAAGAGCGAATACATGAGTGTGAATGAGAGGGAGGCAGGTGCAACGGTGAAGATGGAAAGAGTAGCGGTAGTGAAAGTAGATGAGTTTAAATACCTGGGGTCAACTGTCTAAAGCAATGGAAAATGCACAAGAGAGGTGAAGAAGAGAGTGCAGGCAGGGTGGAGTGGGTGGAGACGAGTGTCTGAGGTGATTTGTGACAGAAGGTTTGCAGCAAGAGTGAAAAGGAAGATTTACAAGACAGTAGTGAGACCTGCTATGATGTATGGTCTGGAGACAGTGGCGCTGACAAAAAGACAGGAGGTGGAGCTGGAGGTGACAAAGTTGAAGATGCTAAAATTTTCATTGGGAGTGACTAGGAGGGGCAAGATTAGAAATGAGTATATTAGAGGGACAGCTCAGGTTGAGTGGTATGGAGAGAGGAAAGAAAGGAAAGGCTGAGATGGTTTGGACATGTGCAGAGGAGGAATAGTGGAGATACTGGACAAAGGATGTTGAAGATAGAGCTTCCAGGTGTTGCTCCCCTGGGTAGCGGCCCAGGAGGAGGCAACGTGCATGTGGAAGTTAACTCTCCAACCTGTGATAGAAGAATAGGCAGAACACGTTTCGTGCCGTTATTTCACACAAAGGAGTTTATTCTTCGTTCAAGTCATTCACATGACCAACATCAACTGACTAGTATTTACTATCAAAGTCCATAGTTTCTCTCTTATTATCTGATCACATCACCATTAAACAAAACACAATCATGTCCATTTATCACAATTTTCGATGTGACATTAACTGTATACTTAACATTTTTAACAAATCACCCTAACATGAAATGAATTATTGTTTTTATCTCCTTCCCATGTATATAGTTTTTAACTTGTTCAAATATTTATATTTTAAACAATAACCCATGAATTTACATTTAAATTAATCATTTTAAGCACTGTCATAAATGTACAAGCATGTGGTGTTATTCTTAACAATGCACTGACCTGGCCACTGTGTATCTAACACACTTTTACAATAGTATTCCTGGTATTCGGTAATACACCCAAAATATGCACACTTGGTGACAAATCAAACCAGTAAATGTCGTACTGTATGAAAACTGTTTCATAACTGTCTTTAAATAAAGTAAGCAAATGGTTCCTAACATGTGGGCGGATTTCACTGTTGTGGCACGTCCCATACACTCGATCATTAACATTAGCAGGTTAGCTTATACAACAACACATCAACTTTAACAGAAATACCCTTACAAACCCGCTTTTCGCCTCACACTTATCACAATATAATCTCGGACATCTTAGGACTCTTACAGTTTATATTGCACTCTTGAATTATTAGTATTTACCAACCTGTGATAGAAGAATAGGCAGAACACGTTTCGTGTCGTTATTTCACACAAAGGAGTTTTTTCTTCGTCCTCCGGTGCGTGAGTCTACTCTCTATCACTGTGCGACATGCGCCATCTATTGGTCGGCGTACGGAACTTCACTCAACTCAACTCACATGAGTTATAATGGAACCAGGTGGATTACAAATGCATTGTAGAAAAATAAAACAATTAAAGAATAAAATAAAATTGTAGGGGTTCCTGTTTTTTTTTTAAATTTTCTTATCCAAATGTCTTTTTAGCACCTCTTAGATAACTATTAACTATTTCCAAGCCTCTATACTCTCCCCCACTTCAAATAAATGTCTCCCGACATTTCATGTTCTAGGGTGACTTAATGCACGAGAGTGTACCAATTATAACCATGGGACTGAGGTTGGGTGGGGTATTGGAATGGCCTATAGTTTTGAGTTAGCGGCATAGGGGTAGGGAGTAAGACAGGTCTTACGTCTGCAGTCAAAGGCTGGTATGATGGCTGTCCCAGGACGTCGTAGGTCAGTCTCTCTACTGGCCTTGCTCGCCGCTGTGACCTTCTCAATTCCTCCTGTTCTCCGTCCATCACCTCCACTTGTCCTTGACGTTCTTCCTGCAGCAAAGCTGGTCCATCCATTTGCTTCTCAGCATCCCGCTGAATGGGGACCGGTTCCTGTCTTACTGGTGGACAGAACTCTCTAGCTGTCGCACGAAGCCTTTGCTGATTTTGAGGATTTTGCTATGGCATGACAGGTACTGGTTGCTGAGTGTTTTGGTCTGGGAGATTTGAGGCATTTTGCTGAGGATTTACGAGTCTGTAACATGGGATTTGGCTACGGAGGTTGCAGCGGTAAGTATTTTCCTCTTCTTCCTCCGAGCTGTCATTGTCTGTGTTGTCACTGTTAGGATTTGTCTCTGTCCTCTTCTTCCGTTTCTGTTTTGTCTTTTCTTTTGCAGGCAGTTCTTCTTCTAAAGGCAAGTCATTTACAGGCAACAGCAAGTTTCTGTGTAACACTCGCATCACTTTGCTGCCTCTCTCTGCTTGTACTTTATAGACTGGTCCATCTCCCACTCTCTCAACTACGTGATGTACTGCTGACTCCCAGTAAGCGCACAGTTTCCCTGGGCCTCCTCTTTCAGAGAGGTTTCTGACCAACACCCTGTCGCTTGGTTGGAATGTGACACCTTTTAAGCGTTTGTCGTACTGCTTTTTGCCTTTATCTGAAGACTTTTGACTGTTGTCTGCAGCGATTTTGTACGCAACACGCATCCTATCAGCCCATTTTTTAGCGTAGGTTTGATGGTTGTGTGTGTCAGTGTCTTTTGTCTGGTTCAAGGGTAGATCTACAGGCAACCTTGGGACTCTGCCATATAAAAGGAAAAATGGAGAATAACCTGTTGACTTGTGTCTTGTACAATTGTAAGCATGTACAATTTGGGGTAGGTGATCCTTCCATTCACTTTTTTTCTCCTCCTGTAGGGTACGAAGCATTTGGAGTAGTGTATGATTCAGGCGCTCCACGGGGTTGCACTGCGGATGGTATGGAGTGGTTCGTGAGTGAGAAATTCCAGACAGTTGTTGTAATCTGTGGAAGAAACTGTTTTCAAACTCACGTCCCTGATCGTGATGCAACTTCTTAGGGTACCCGAAACGAGGAATAAAATCCTGAAATATCTTTTCTGCGGCTGTTTTGCCTGATTTATTCCTTGTAGGGTATGCCTGTGCGAAACGAGTGAAATGGTCCACTAGTACGAGAATGTACTCATACCCTCCTTTACTTGGCTCAAGGTGTAAGTAGTTGATGGAGATTAACTCAAAGGGAACACTGGTTGTGATAGATCCCATTGGAGCTCTCTGGGGAACATTTGGGCGTTTTTGTTTGATGCACGGACATTTTTTTGTTACATAATCTTCAACATCTTGTTGCACATATGGCCAATAGAAACGCTCACGGGCCAGATGTATAACCTTATCATTGTCACGACTCGCCGCTCATCATCTGCCTCAGCTGCGCGCACACCTGCGCCTCGTCAGCCACGGGCTATTTAGCCCACACAGCCCTGTGCAGCGGTCTGGAGCCGTCTGTTCGCATCGGCACTCTCTCCCAGCTGGATCATCTCTCCACGTCAGCTGTACTACGCTTCCACGTAATCATCATTCTCCTTACCTCTTGCAAGTCTTCTCCCCTGTGCACAGGTGGATTCCTTGGTGGCGGATAACCCGTCATCGCCATCCCTTCCCTCATCGTCGTCACTGGCTCAGCAGGACGCTGTCTCCCGGGCTTCTCCCTTGGCCAACGCCAGCCACCCATCACCTACAAGTAAGCAGCACATCGCTCATTGTACCTGTCTTGGTGTGGTACCCTTTACCCTTGTCCTCTGCTCTCTCCATGGGGTTGCCTGGCTGTACGGCGTACTGCTGAGCCAGTGACGACGATGAGGAAAGGGATGGCGATGACGGGGTTATCCGCCACCAAGGAATCCACCTGTGCACAGGGGAGAAGACTTGCTAGAGGTAAGGAGAATGATGCTTACATGGAAGCGTAGTTCAGCTGACGTAGAGAGACGATCCAGCTGGGAGAGAGTGCCGATGCGAACAGACGGCTCCAGACCGCTGCACAGGGCTGCATGGGCTAAATAGCCCGTGGCTGACGAGGCGCAGGTGTGTGCGCAGCTGAGGCGGATGATGAGCGGCGAGTCGTGACAATCACACCCTATGTGACCCATGTCACTGTGTAGACTTTTTAACACCATCGGCCTTAGCTGTTCAGGTAGGACAAGTTGTTTGCTGTGCTGTTTTTCTGTACAATAACCCATTGTCAACTTCCAACTTGTTCCACTCATACAGTAGTCTCCGTGTCTGTCTACTCATTGCCCGTTTATCTTTATCGTTTGGTGTCCATCCCTTGAGTTTCAGTGAGATTACTTCTCTAATTGACTCATCGTCTTGTTGAGCAGCATTGATGTCTTTAGGTGTCATGCTCAAAACACTGTCAGTTGGCACATTGTTGTCATTAGAACTCAGTTGTAACGCAGCTATCCATGGCACATCACTGTTTTGTGCTGCCTTGCTCCCTTGCCACACTGCGGACACTACTTCCGGTAAAACTGTCTCTGCAAACTCATTCATTTGCTCTTGCAGATCTAATGGGTGTCTGGACAACATATCTGCATCTGCATTCCTTTTCCCTGGCCTATACTTGATATCAAAATGGAAGTCAGCCAACTCCCCAACCCACCTATGACCCACTGCATTCAACCTGGCTGAAATGAGAACATAGGTTAAAGGATTGTTATCTGTATAGACAGTAAAAGTCAGTGCATAATACAGATAGTCGCGGAATTTGTCGCAGATGGCCCACTTGAGAGTTAGAAACTCTAGTTTACCGGAATGTAAGTGACAATTCTTCTCGGCCGGTGTGAGAGTTCTGGATCCATAGCCAATCACCTTAAGTTTGTTTTCTCGTTTTTGATACAAGACGGCTCCCAGGCCTTTGTTTGACGCATCTGTATGCAATACAAATGGAAGGTCCAAATTGGGATAGGCTAGAATGGGAGGATTAGTCAGAATGTCCACAAATCTTGACACAACTTTCTGATGTTCACTGGTCCATATTATTGGTGTGCGAGAAGGAAGCTGGTTTTTGTCTCCTTTCTTTGTTTGTCCTTTACTCCTTTTTGGTGCTGGTTTATTGTCATTGCTTGTTTCATTAGTGCTCTGGAGGAGTTCGAACAAGGGTCTTGCCAGACGTGAAAAATCTTGAATAAATGATCGGTAATAGCTGAGAAAACCCAGTAACATTCTGAGTTCTCTGACTGTGCGAGGTTTCTTGTCTTTCAGAGCGAACACAGCATCCAAGTCTTTTGGGTCAATTGGACTCCTTCTCTCGACACTAGCCTACCCAGGTAGCGTACTTGGTTTTTGAACAGTTCACATTTGGCTGGCCGAAGTTTTATGCCGTGTTGTCGCATTTTGCACAAAACCTGTTTAAGGTGTTCTACATGCTCATCAAAGGTTTTGGAGTAACACAGTACATCGTCCAAGTAAGGCATGCAACACTCGTCTCTGATCCCTTCTAACACCCCTTCCATACACCTTTGGAATGCGGCCGGTGCGTTTGACAACCCGAATGGAACACGCACCCACTCGTATAGTCCCCAGGGTGTGCTAAAAGCAGTCAAATATCTTGACTCCTCACTTATAAAACCCTGATGGTAGGCACTTCCCTGATCCAATATGGAAAACCAGGAGTTACCCCCAAGACTGTCCAGTAGATCTTGTATCCGTGGTAACAGATGCCTGTCAGGTATGGTTTTTCGGTTCAGCTCACGAAAATCAACGCACAAGTGCAAAGTATTGTCCTTTTTATGCACACACACTACTGGCGACGAGTTGTTTGACACTGATTTCCTGATCCAGCCCCTGCTTAAAAGGTTTTGAACATACTCCTTCACCTCTTTATACAGTGGTCTTGGAATGGAGTTGTAACTTTTCTGCACGGGTGTGTTGTCAGTGGTGTTGATTTTTAGCTGTAGTCCAGGAATACAGCCAATGTCTCCTTCATCATGAGCAAACACATCAGACTGTTCATAGAGCATCTGCCGAACCACCTCCCGATCACCCTCTGAGAGATGGTCTAAATTGACACTAGGGTGCCAT
The DNA here is from genome assembly GCA_020510985.1 of Pholidichthys leucotaenia. NCBI lineage: Eukaryota > Metazoa > Chordata > Actinopteri > Cichliformes > Pholidichthyidae > Pholidichthys > Pholidichthys leucotaenia. Next base: position 166,866,609 of record CM035843.1, on the reverse strand, counting down.
CTCAGGTGTGAGGGGGCAGTGCTTAATGTTTCTTCACCCTCACCTTGACTGTCACATGTCACTTGAGCAGAGTGACAAAATGGCTTGTCTGTAGTTTTGGTTGCATTTTCAGCACTGGAACAAACATTTACAGGCTTGTATTCAGTGATCTCTGAAATAAGTCCTAACACAGTCTTTGGATTTAGAAAAATGTTGTGCTTTGTTGAGTTTTGGATTGGGATTTTGACAGTTTTTGAAGCACCAGCGGGTACATCAATAAGAGCTGGGAATAACTCCAACCCATCCGGTAAGTTACATTTCACAGCTGGCTCGAACAACATTTCTCCTCCTCTAGGAAATGCTCTGATGTGACATTTTACCATACAGATTTGGCTTCTGTGAACAGTGAGTCCTTTTTTCCCCAACTCTCACCACCGGACTTTCTGGTTCATTTTCTGTTGACTTGGTGTGGACAACAGAGATGAGTGACTCAACATTACCTTTCTGGACCTTTAAAGTCTCCGACAGTAAGCCCACTAAGCTAATATTGTCACTTTGTTCACTGTTTGCCATTATTATCTCTTGGATCACGTTAAATCCCAGCAGCGGAGTGCTTAAATGCTGCTGACTGACAAGCATTGGAACATACAAGGATACAGAACCCTACTGTGAACTCGTGATCTCGAGCAGGACATCTATCCACCCCTCGAACGGAACATCCGTTCCATTGGCTGCGGTGATTTCGAGTGGATGGCCTGGGAGTAGGCTCTCGAGTGGCTGTATTTTCACATTTGGTAAGGCTGCTTGTACCCATGACTTTTCAACAATGCTTACTTGTGCCCCACTGTCCAATAACATCTGTAGGTTTACTCCATTTAACTGGTAACTGATCATACACCTACCGCCAATGAGCTGTGCCACACGCTTTGTGTTGGGTAACTTTTGGGACTTGGCAGTAGTCTGTTCGGAGTTCAGTCTTTTAGTGTTGTGGGACACTGCTGGTGGTTCAGTCACTGGTGGTCCCTCCCCAGCGACCTCCTCCAGTTTCCCGAGACATTGCTTTTCTGAAGGCAACCTATAGCTCTGTGCCCTTCCTTTCCACATCGAAAACAGTGTGTGCAGCGCTCAGTCTCTTGGGCGATACACTTTTGGCACTTTCCTTTCACTGCAGGTTTCAGTGCTGGCTGTTTAGGGACAGGTGCTGTGAGACTGGTGTTTACTGTATTTACCATTGGGGTTAGGGCCTTTTCTAAACTCTTGGTTAGGGAGGAGACCTGTGCCGTCAGCTCCTGGATAGCTACACGATTAGCTTGGACTTCAGTGTGCATTTTAATAGAGCTTTGATCTGTCTCTATCTGTGCCACATTAACACTGGTGACTTTCTGTTTGTGACTTTGTCCCAACCTACTTAATCTCTCTGTCTCTTCACTAACAGAATTTGCTATGAGCTCCAGGATAGAGTCATCTGTGACACTGGTGTTGGAGATGTGAGGTTTAAGGTCTCTCCTGACATAAGAGTATTTTTCATTCAAACCCTGATACAGTGAATGGATAAACACACCTTGTACCAACTTGTTGTCATAATGAAACCCACTACTGTTTTTAGATACAGTCAACACACGCTGTTTTAGCCCCATTAGTCTATACATAAACTGTTGTGTTTCTTTGTCATTTTGCTTAGCATTACTCAGCTCCTGAAATAATTCAGTGCTGCTTTTCTCGCGTAGATGTGTCCTTAAGAGATGTTTTAACTCGGCTACAGTAAGGCTATCCTTGGTTACAAGCATATCTTTAAGGGTACCAGGCTTAATTATCTTAAACACCGTTCTGATAATCTCAGCCTCTGTGAACCCTTCATCTAGCCCTTCATCAAGCTGTTTGCACAAGTTATTGTAACACAAATCAGAATCTAAAATCAGAGATTTGACCACCATAAATCTTGTACTCTCTACGTGGCAACAGTGATGTAAGTTCAGTTAGTCTGACTAACCCTGGGTCAGGAACTACAGATGATGATGTATCTATGTCGGATGGTTCTTCTCTGATGGTGCTGCACCTCCAGTGGTCACAGGAATTACTATGAACCGGATCATCGTCGGGTGACACCTCTGCATCCACTTCTCCAGCTGCTGTGGGCCGTTGCAGTTCAATGATGAGGTCACGGAAAGCAAGCAGGCGAGACATCCGCTGGTCCTCAAGGCTCTTCAGTTGTGGACTTCTCAGTGAGTCAACAATGAAGTCGAAGAGTTCCACTTCGGTCGATTCTGCACCTGGCAGATCTTCTCCCACCTCATCCCTGAACGACACAGCCAGCTTGTAAAGAATGTTTCTGCAGCGGGCAATGGTCAGCTGGCGCAGCTCTTGCTGGATTTCCCATCTCAGGTCATGTAGAGCACACATGGCTGTGGTTTCCTGTAGTCAGTCGCTTAGGTCAATGGCTCAGGAACAGGTGGTCAGCATCCCTTGGTTCTTCAATGATTAGTGCCAGACCGGTAGGTGGCGCTAATCCCGGACGAGCACCCAAAATTGTTGCTCCCCTGGGTAGCGGCCCAGGAGGAGGCAACGTGCATGTGGAAGTTAACTCTCCAACCTGTGATAGAAGAATAGGCAGAACACGTTTCGTGCCGTTATTTCACACAAAGGAGTTTATTCTTCGTTCAAGTCATTCACATGACCAACATCAACTGACTAGTATTTACTATCAAAGTCCATAGTTTCTCTCTTATTATCTGATCACATCACCATTAAACAAAACACAATCATGTGCATTTATCACAATTTTCGATGTGACATTAACTGTATACTTGACATTTTTAACAAATCACCCTAACATGAAATGAATTATTGTTTTTATCTCCTTTTTTTTTTTTTTTTTTTTTTTGTTACTTATTTGTACCCGTAGGTAGACTTGGTTTGCAGTCTGGTGACAAGCCACCGGCTGCTGGTCGCTGCGTGCGCGAGCGCCCTAAACCTACATGTTTTTGGTATGCGGGAGGAAACCGGAGAAATCCCGGAGTAAACCCGCGCAACACGGGGAGAACATGCAAACTCCACACAGCTCACTGTTGGTCGGGGGCTGGGATCGAACCCACGATCTCATGATCCCCGCGGTCCCCCGGCCGAGGGTAAAACTGTGCTGCCACAGTGCTAAACCACTGCGCCACCGTGCAGCCTTCCCATGTATATAGCTTTTAACTTGTTCAAATATTTATATTTTAAACAATAACCCATGAATTTACATTTAAATTAATCATTTTAAGCACTGTCATAAATGTACAGCATGTGGTGTTATTCTTAACAATGCACTGACCTGGCCACTGTGTATCTAACACACTTTTACAATAGTATTCCTGGTATTCGGTAATACACCCGAAATATGCACACTTGGTGACAAATCAAACCAGTAAATGTTGTACTGTATGAAAACCGTTTCATAACTGTCTTTAAATAAAGTAAGCAAATGGTTCCTATCATGTGGGCGGATTTCACTGTTGTGGCACGTCCCATACACTCGATCATTAACATTAGCAGGTTAGCTTATACAACAACACATCAACTTTAACAGAAATACCCTTACAAACCCGTTTTTCGCCTCACACTTATCACAATATAATCTCGGACATCTTAGGACTCTTACAGTTTATATTGCACTCTTGAATTATTAGTATTTACCAACCTGTGATAGAAGAATAGGCAGAACACGTTTCCTGCCGTTATTTCACACAAAGGAGTTTATTCTTAGTCCTCCGGTGCGTGAGTCTACTCTCTATCACTGTGCGACATGCGCCATCTATTGGTCGGCATATGGAACTGCACTCAACTCACAGGAGTTATAATGGAACCAGGTGGATTACAAATGCATTGTAGAAAAATAAAACAATTAAAGAATAAAATAAAATTGTAGGGGTGCCTGTTTGTTTTTTTTAATTTTCTTATCCAAATGTCTTTTTAGCACCTCTTACATAACTATTAACTATTTCCAAGCCTCTACACAGGCAGGAGGAAAAGAGGAAGACCACAGAGAAGATTCATGGATGTAGTGAAGGAGGACATGGAGAGGGTTGGTGTTACAGAGGAAGATGAAGGGATAGGGTGAGTTGGAGGCAGATGATCCACTGTGGAGACCCCTGAATGGAGCAGCCGAAAGAAAAAGAAGACTTGTGGCTAGAAACAAAACTTTAAAGTATCTCAGCCCTAAATGACACATGGTCCCCTATATCCCTAATCTATGGCATCATTTTAAAAAGCGAAGCATGATCTTTCTACAGTTACTGCACTCACCAGGTAGGTGTTGTGATGGACTCAGAAAAAAGCACTCTGGAGAAGATTCGGCTACAGAGTATCATTTCCCATCTTGTGGTTCTCTTATTTTGATTAAGTCTTTCAAGTTAACTGCTGTATTCTCCTTTGGTCATGAAGTCAATCGTAGTCGATCCTCTCAATCCTGTAGCTAGGTCTGTTGCTGTGGCCATTATCTCCGTGGAGCCAAATTTGACTTCTATCTTGACTTTACGATCTATGCCTGCTGCGACATAAGGCAGGGTAACGTGTAAAGAAGCAACCATCTCTACTCCAAAATCATCTACATACACTGGATTTTTGGATTCTGAGCGGTAAAATTTGAAGTCTGCTGCAGGTGAGGATTGATCTGCTGGAAATAAGATGTGTTTTCTGGTTTCATTGCATTCAATGTCTTCACCTTCTTCCACAAGTTTAACAAAGAGGTCAGAACACAGCTCACCTACAGGAGTTCTGACTTTCTTTTCTTCCTTATGTGTGAATCGATCAAACCTCTGCAGAGCACTGAACCCATACGTAAAGGCACATTTCCGAGAAATCACCAACCCTGGCTCTCTACCGTACATTATTGCCCCCCTCAGGATTACTTCTTGGGGTCTGTAAGGATACAGAACTTTACACTCACCACCAAACTGATCGTTAACATGCTGACGGACTATTTGACTTTCAGCAAAGCCCCCCACCAACAGGATGTAATCAATGTTTAAATCTTTCATCAAGATTTTTGTTAGACATTCAGTGACACCTTTCATACTGTCATCAAAGAAAGACCTCAATCTGTCTTTGGAGATTGTGATTGAGCCATCATCCCATAATGCACCTGACACCATTTCAAAGAACTCTTGTATGTCCTTTTTGTTTTGAGCTAACATTCCCAGTTTATACGAGCAGGTTATCTGAACCTCGTCATCTACCTGTTTGTAATATGTAAACTCATACATCAATTTTTGGGCCTCACTGGGATACTGTGTCTCATACTCCTCCCAAACACCATTGCAGAAGATTTCTCTGAGGAACTCTTTGAATTTTCTGTCCACAGTTTGCCCTCCCAGATCATTTCCAGAGGCCTTGTGCAGCTCTTTCAGCCTTCCTCCATCCAGGACTTCATGGACAGTGATGTCAATAGTTCCACCTGAAACACACATATGGAATGAGTTGCAGAGGGCAGCCCTGGTGGAGTCTAGCTCTTATTTGGTATGATTTTGACTGATTGTCGACAATACCAGACTCTCACAGTGACCATCTAGAGACCGAAGAGCTCATAGAGATTATCCTGATTCTAAATATTTCATATTACTACACAGCCCACACAAGAAACCTCAAAGTATGCAGTTGAAGGCTTTTTAAAGACCACAAAACACACGGCGACTGGGTGGGCAAACTCTGGTAAACCTTCCAGGATCCTTGAGAGGGTAAATAGTTGCTTCAATGCTCCATGGCCAGAAAGAAAACCACATTGCTCCTCCTGAGGTTGAACCAATTACCTGACTCTCCTCTCCAGTACCTTGGCATAGATCTTCCCAGGGAGGCTGAGGAGTGTGATTCCACTAAAGGTGGAACACACCCCAGTTTGTTGTGCTACTGTCCCCAACTTCTGCACAATGTTACAATGTTGCAGGAGTATGTCACCCAGGACAGCCTTACAACATCCAGAGCCTTGAGGTAGTCAGGGCGGATCTCATCCATCCCGGGGGCCTTACCACTGAAGAGTTTGTTTTAACATCTTCAGCAACCTAGACCTCATTGATGGAAAGGTCAGTGGGATGGAGGAGATCCTAGAAAGTTCTCCTTCCACCGCCTAACAATGTCCACACTTGAGGTTAGCATCACCTATCCCCACCATACACAGTGTGGACAGGGAACTGCTTTTCCCTCCTGAGTCACCAGACAGTTTGCCAGAATCTTTTTGAGGCTGACTGAATGTCTTGTTCTATTTCCTCACTTAAATCCTCCCACACCTGAGTTTTTGCTTCAGAAACTACCTGAGCTGGATTCAACTTGACCTGCCAGTACCCCTCTTGCTACTTCAGGAGTTCTACAAACTAACCAAAATGTTGGTGGTCAAGTCCTTTATCCAAGACCAGAGAAGGGTTCCATGTGAACAGCAGATGAACATGGGTCAGTTGGTCCTAATGGATGGGCGGACGTCGTTCGGAACCAGGGGCAGGTCGCAATAACAACATAGTTCCTGGGATCACTGGGGAACATAAATCCTAGAATTGAGAATGTGTGGGAGATTGACAGACAGATTGGAGCAGAATTTGCAGTGATGTGGATGTTGTTCTGATCTGGTGTGGTGAAGAGGTGACGCTGTCAATTTACTGGTCAGTCAATGTTCCTACCCTCATTTATGGCCACAAACTTTGGGTAATGACCAAAAGAATTGGATCACGATGATGAGTGGCTAAACTGAGTTTTCTCCATAGGGTGGCTGGGCTAACTCTTAGCGATAAGGTGAGGAGGCTCAGTTTTCTAGAAGAGGCTCAGAGTAGAGCTGCTGCTCCTTGATATTGAAAGAGTCAGCTGAGGTGTTTTGGGACTCTAATCAGGTTGCCTTTGGGATGCCTTCCATGTGAGATGTTTCAAGCATGTCCCACTGGGACAAGACCCTGGGGCAGACTCGGGACATGCTGGAGAGACTATGTCTCCCAGCTGGTCTGGGAATGCCTTGGTATCCTCCCTGAAGAGCTGGAAGAGGTGGCTGGGGAGAAGGAAGTCTGGGGTTCTCTGCTTTGACTGCTTCCTGGGCAACCTAGACCACTGGACAATAATTTAGAAGATACAGTAGATGAAAGGTATTTTATCAACAACTTTTAACTAAAGTTTTCAATAACCTGTTAGAGTAGAGCTGCTGCTGGGTTCAGTACTTGGACCTATTTTGTTTCTACCATACATGCCCCCTCTAGGTCACCTTTTCAGCCAATTTTTGGATGTGTCATGTCACTGTTATGCCAGTGATATTCAAATCTTACTTTTCTGCCAAAACCAATAACCTGAGTCAGCTATCCTCCCTCCATAATTGTGTAGCTGCTATCAAAGATTGGTTGTCTATTAATAACTTTGTTGCCTGTGTTGAACAATTTATTGGTTGCCATTACTCTAACATCACACCCACTACTAAAAACCTTGGTATCATCTTTGACCTTTACGTGTCTTTTGATTCCCACATAAACAAGCTCATCCAGTCCTGTTTTCTACAGCTTAGAAACATTGCAAAAATCAAACATAAACTTCCTTGGTCCCATCTTGAGCTTTTAATTCACACTTTCATCTTCTGCTGTTTAGATTACTGTAATTCTCTTTACACCTGCCTCAGTCAATCTGCAATAAACTGGTTACAATTAATCCAAAATTCAGCTGCCAGGTTATTAAATCACCCTTTATTGCCATTCAACTGTACAAACAATCATGTACAGTAGAACGAGATTGTGTTTTACCTGTCTACTATGTTAATCACACACACCCCAAGTGTAGAATCAGAGGGCCGCTGCCATGCAAGGTGCCGCCACAAATTTCCCTCCTCCATTCCATTATTGCTGAGCACCAAGCTGGACGGCAGGAAGTTCCACTTTTATATGGTCTTCGGCATGACCCGGCCGGGATTTGAACCCCTGCCTCCCGGGTGTGGGGCGGATGATCTACCAACTGAGCCACCACTCCGGTGGCTGGTATTAACTAGAACTAGCTGTCACTCTCGCATTACCCCTGTACTTGCATCCCTTCATTGGCTCCCAGTAAAATTTAGGATTCAATTCAAAATTCTCATAATTACATTTAAAGCACTGCACAATCTCACCCCGATCACATTTCTGACCTCCTGGTTCAGTACTCCACATCTTGTCCGCTCCACTTCTCAAATACTGCTCTCATCTACACCACATTTTACCCACAATACAAGAGGTGATGGTGCCTTGGTGTTGGTCCTACCCTCCGGAATCAGCTACCCCAATCCATCAGATGCACTGAAAATCTGAATTGTTTTAAACATCTTTTGAAAACCCACCTCCACTGACAATCATTTTTATAATCCTACATTACTCAGTGTGCGTGTTTGTAATGAGTCCAGTTATGAGTCTGCATGTTTATGTTTTTGTCTGTGTGTTTGTGTGTGTGTCTGTCTCTTCTGATGTGTTCAGTTTTGTTGTGATGGAAATGTTGTCTGGCTTTATCTTGAAATACTTTATTTTACGCTTGTGCAGCACTTTGTAACTGTGTGTTTTAAAAAGTGCTATATAAATAAAGACTTATTTACTTACTTACTTACCTCCACAGTCGACCACGATGTACCGAGTTCCTGGTTTTTGGTCTAGGGTGACTGTATCTTCCTTCTGTTTAATGAAACCGTCAGCTGGAAGCTTCTTACACCACACTGAGGCTGCCTCTGGTTCCAGAGCAATGATCAGTTTGTCTTTGGTTTCTTTGGTCACGATACCTGCCTGAAAGTGAAAGGATGAATCAGTCATTTACAGATGAAAAAAGTGTGCACTACCTCTTGATTAACGCATATTGTTTTTACCTGAGTTGCGGCTTCTCTCATGAACTGTTTTGCTGAAGGATCCCAGATGGCAGGAACAGTCAGAACCCAGATGAAGTCAGAAGCTATGAACTTTCTCCCTGCTGTGTTTTCAGCGATGGTGTTCAGGGCGTCGTCCTTCAGGAATCTCAGTGCCTCTGTGAACACCTTCAGTGCCTTCATGGTCTTCCCATTTGCAGCTTTAATCATCACATGACTGCTGAGTTCCTGGGAATGATTGATAGCACCAGACCATAGGTCTGTGCGATATGACCAAAATTTCCAATCACCATATAAGTAATCTTATTTGACAATAACAAGAAGCAAGACTGAAATGGTTTGGACATGTGCAGAGGAGGGATAGTGGCGATATTCTCATGAGTCTGATCACAGTGTTTCCACCAGCTGTGACTCTTAATTTATTTCTAAGTATTTTATGTCTGTTATTATTATTTTGTCAGTTTATGTGTTACTTTGGTTTTGTGGCATGAGTCCCCTTCCTCCTTTCCCAGGCGACACCCACCATCCACTCACAGCCTGTTTTCCAGCCATCCCAGCTGTGAGTGGTTGGACAATTGGGTCACCTTGCTGCTCATCGCCCGCACCTGCTGCTCATTTGTCTGCCAGCTATTTAGGACTGATTCACTGTCTCACTGCGGCAGTATTGATCTGGATTGTTCCCAACTCCACTGAACAATCTCTTCGTCTCCTCCAGAGCATATTCTGGCTCTGGAGCATCTTCTCTGTAAGTTTTATCGTTGCCTGTATTTTGTGTTTCCTGCACAATTTTTGCACTATTCTGTTTGTTTTGTTAACAAATGTCACTACTGCAGTTCAGTTCCTTGGTATGTTTTTCTGCCCTGGAGAGGCATTCATAACAGAATACTGCCGCTAGATTAAGACCCAGCTGCTGCAGTAGTGCATTTTTTCCTTTTTGTGTTTTTTTTTTTGCTAACCTGATCTGGAGCTCATCATGTCCAAACCCTGGTTCACAGCTAAGCTCAGACAGATCAGGAAGGAGAAGGAAGCAGCACTGAAAAGTGGAGACAGGGACTGCTACAGGGAGGTTAAATACCGGTTTAACAGAGAGCTGAAGAGGGCTAAATCTCTATACTCAGAGAGACTCCAGCAGCAGTTCACTGCTAATGATTCGGCTTCCGTGTGGAGAGGACTGAGGCAAATCACCAACTATCGACCTAAGGCTCCTAAAGGTCAGGATGACAAAGCCCTTTGTCAGAGACTGTCCCAACACTATGCCGGGAACCTACGCCGGGAACCTACGCCAGGATCCTGTTTGTGGACTTCAGCTCCGCATTCAACACCATCCGCCCCGCTCTGCTCCGGGACAAGCTGTCCCTGCTCAACGTGCCTGACTCCCTCTGCAGGTGGATCATCGACTTCCTGACGGACCGGAGGCAGCATGTGCGGCTGGGAAAGACTGTCTCAGACTATACTAGCATCAGCACCGGATCACCCCAGGGCTGTGTACTTTCCCCCCTACTCTTCTCCCTTTACACCAACTCCTGCACCTCCAGCCACCAGTCTGTCAAGTTGATCAAGTTTGCGGACGACACCACCCTCATCGGGCTCATCTCCAACGGCGACGAGTCCGCCTACAGGAGAGAGGTGGCCCAGCTGGCGTCCTGGTGCAGCAATAACAACCTGCAGCTGAACGCTCTGAAGACAGTGGAGATGATTGTAGACTTCAGGAAAGTCACTACTCCTCTGCCCCCCCTCACCCTCTCAGGCTCTCCCATCACCACTGCTGATTCCTTCCGCTTCCTAGGCACTACCATCACCAGGGACCTCAAATGGGAGCTGACCATCAGCTCACTCATCAAAAAAGCCCAGCAGAGGATGTTCTTCCTGCGGCAGCTGAGGAAGCTCAAGCTACCCACCAAGATGTTAGTGCAGTTCTACACAGCCATCATCGAGTCCATCCTCACCACCTCCATAACCGTGTGGTACGCAGGAGCCACTGCCAGGGACAGACTAAGGCTGCAGCGCGTCGTGCACACTGCTGAGAAGGTGATCGGCTGCAAGCTCCCATCTCTCCAGGATCTGTACATCTCCAGGACCCGGAGGCGTGCTGGCCGGATCATAGCCGATCCCTCACACCCTGGTCACGTACTGTTTGCCCCCCTCCCCTCTGGTAGAAGACTTCGGTCCATCCAGACTAAAACCTCCCGTCACATGAACAGCTTCTTCCCCTCTGCCATTAGACTGCTGAACACTAAGTGACTTATTGACTCTCGTGCACCATGTACAGCAGCTCAACCAGACTCATGTCAATCATCACTGTTTTCTTCCTGCATTACCGACTGCACTATATAGTTCTCCACAGTATCTGCTGCTGGCTAATATATATTTTAACTGTTGACCAGTATCACTTAATCTTATCCTACACTTTATTACATGTATAGTTTATTTCTCTTATCTTATCATGTTTAATGTTGCAGCATTGTACCGAGACAAATTCCTAGTTTGTGTACTACATGAACAATGGCAATAAACCTGATTCTGATTCTGATTCTGATTCCCTGGCTCGCCGGCCTCACACTAATAAAGGAGGATTCGGCAGTGGGGTCCCCGACCTTGGAGGAAGAGTGGGCGGCGGAGTTTTTCCAAAGCTTTGTGGATGAAGCTGCCGCTGCCCGTGGACCCAAGAAGGTCTGGGAGAGTTTGAATGGAGCGGTGGGCATCATGGAGGCACATCCCGATTTGTGGAGACAGCTCCAGTACAATGAACTACTGTCCACAGTGTCTACATTCCAGCAATTTTTTCTGGGACTGTCGATGGAGGCATTTCCAGCGGAGGCGCTCTCCACGGCAGAAGTCCATCCCCTCTCCCGGTTTGCCTACTCCAGCGTCCTCCCGCTCCAGACCGCCAGAGGAATCCTCCTGCCTCTCCAGCAGCCATTTTCCCAATGTCGAAGCAGCAGCCTTCCTCGGCAGTACAGCCATCTTTTCTCTCTCCCCCGGTTGGATTATCAGCTTCTTCCTGTGCTGTAGCTGCCATTTTTTGTCCTACTTCGGTGTCCTCTCCTGCTGCAGAGAGTGCATCTGTTTTTTTCCCGCCTCAGTCCGTCTCTGTGTCAACAGAGGCAACTCCTCCGCAATCCTCTGAGAGGCCCACTGCCAACGTAGCCATGGAGAGGGAGGACAATACACTTGCTTCAGCAGGCAACACCAAAGACTGGGAAAACAGGCAAGTGCCATTTTATTCTCATTCAATTTATGATGACATGCCTTTCCTGATTCCCAGTAATGAGGCTCAGGGTATGCAGTCCCCTGAGCTCTCACTACCTGCTGCAGCCACCAGTTGCCCGCCAGTCCTCTCTGTGACTCCTCCTTTTCCCCCTGAGTGTCCGCCGTCCCGAGACTGAGTCGCCGGATGCGACGAGCCTGAGGTCCTGGAGAACCCAATTCCAGTACCAGTGGTGAGCCGACCCCCAGCTGCCAGACTGGACGAACCACCAGCGTGTGCCACTTCGCCCGGGGGCAACGAAACTGCATCTACCATCACACCTGCTGCGGAGGCTGCCGCAGCAGAGTTGGGGCTGGATCTCCAGCGAGCTGTGCCCAAGACACCATCGTTTGGATCAAACGAGTCCTGGACGGCGGTGGAGCTCGAGCTCAGGCAAGTACTCTCTTTTATTTTTGTGGTTTCTGTTTTGAAGAGATCCTGCCTGGCTCTTGGTGAGGAGAGTCGGGTGCAGCCGTCAGCTGCACCTGAGCTCACCTCGCCGGACTCCGCCGCTGCTGGTGACCCTGACCCTGTCTCTCCGTCTGTCTTGTCTGAGCTTTCTCCCAGGGTCACCGATGTACATCCTGATCTGCCAGACATCTCCGTGGGTCCAGACTTGTCACCCAAGGTTGCCAAGGGTCCAGCTTCCCCCACTGTGGAGGTCGTCGTGGGTGCTCTGTCCCAGCCGGGACCTCCATGGGTGCAGCTTCCCCTCTGCCTGAGGCCGTTGTCTGGGTTCCTCCTCCTTGGTCCGAGTCTCCATGGGTGCTGTGTCCCTGTCGGGGACCATCGTGGGTGCTATGCCCCAGCCTGAAGCTGACCTGGGTGCTGCATTTCAGTATGGGCCCGCCATGGGTGCTGCGCTCCAGCCCGGGTGCCACCAAGGGTGCAGCACTGGCCCAGCCCGGGCCCACCGAATGTGCAGTGTTGGCCCAGTCCGGGCCCATGGAGGATGCAGCGCTGGTCCAGTCAGAGGCCACCGAGGGTGCGGCTAGAGCTAGAGGGTGCGGCTAGAGCCCAATCTGAGCCCACCACGGGTGCTGCAATGCTCCAGCCTGGAGCCACTGGGGGTGCTGCAATGCTCCAGCTCTGAGCCACTGCGGGTGCTGCCTTGTTCCAGCCTGGAGCCACCACGGGTGCAACCCTATTCCAGTCTGGAACCACCAAGAGTGTCGCCGGCCACTGCCAGACACTGTCGTAGGTCCTCTGCTGCCACTAGACACTGTCCTGGCCCCCCTTCTTTGGCTCTCCTTCCCTTCATTGGGCCTTCCCATGGGGGGGGGGGCTGCCTTCTGGGTCACCCCTCCAGTCCTGGTGGCTGAAGAACTCTGGCTGGCTACTGGCTAGCCACCCGATAGACTAGGCTGTTGGGTTGGGTAGCCCATATTGTCCGGCAGGCCACCTGACTCATACCACCTTGCCGTCTGTCTGGCCTGGGACTTTGGTTGGCCTTCGGAACTGCCTAGTTCTTTGGCCTGAGGGACCCAGGGGCCTGGTGTAGTGTGGCTGCGGGCTCCGTAGTTTTACTCCCTCCTAACCTGTTTCCCCCACATCCCACCCAGGGTAGTTTATTGCTGTACCTTCTTTATTTTTTTGGGGGGGGTCATTTTGGTGTTACCTTGGGGTGTCTGGGGGGGGCTGCCTTCTGGGTCACCCCTCCAGTCCTGGTGGCTGAAGAACTCTGGCTGGCTACTGGCTAGCCACCCGATAGACTAGGCCGTTGGGTTGGGTAGCCCATATTGTCCGGCAGGCCACCTGACTCATACCACCTTGCCGTCTGTCTGGCCTGGGACTTTGGTTGGCCTTCGGAACTGCCTAGTTCTTTGGCCTGAGGGACCCAGGGGCCTGGTGTAGTGTGGCTGCGGGCTCCGTAGTTTTACTCCCTCCTAACCTGTTTCCCCCACATCCCACCCAGGGTAGTTTATTGCTGTACCTTCTTTATTTTTTTTGGGGGGGTCATTTTGGTGTTACCTTGGGGTGTCTGGGATCCACCCCTTAGGTGGGGGGGGGCTCTGTCATGAATCTGAACGCAGTGTTTCCACCAGCTGTGACTCTTAATTTATTTCTAAGTATTTTATGTCTGTTATTATTTTGTCTGTTTATGTGTTATTTTGGTTTTGTGGCATGAGTCCCCTTCCTCCTTTCCCAGGCACACCCACCATCCACTCAGTCTGTTTTCCAGCCATCCCAGCTGCGAGTGGTTGGACAATTAGGTCACCTGGCCGCTCATCGCCCACACCTGCTGCTCATTTGTCTGCCAGCTATTCAGGACTGACAATTCACTGTCTCACTGCGGCAGTATTGATCTAGATTGTTCCCAACTCCACTGAACAATCTCTTCGTCTCCTCCAGAGTGATTCCGGCTCTGGAGCATCTTCTCTGTAAGTTCACCATTGCCTGTATTTTGTGTTTCCTGCACAATTTTTGGACTATTCTGTTTGTTTTGTTAACAAATGTCACCACTGCAGCTTAGTGCCTGGGTATGTTTTTCTGCCCCGGAGAGGCATTCATAACAGATATTGGACAAAAAGATGTTGAAAATGTAGCTTCCAGGCAGGAGGAAAAGAGGAAGACCACAGGACATCCTATGAACTCAGGCATCATAGGACACATAGACAAATGTGTCTCGGCGCCACACCAGTCGGCTGCCTTTTGCAACAGCGGCTCGATTCCGAGTTTTTTTTCCCTTCCTCTCTCTTTTGATCACTTTTTTTTTTTTTTTTTTTTTTTTCACCCCACTTATATCACGGACACACAGATCATCCCAAATGTCTCCTGAGCCGGTGGACGGAGCCACTGTTTATAGCAGGATACGATATAACAGGGAAGAGCTGCTAGCATTTAACCGCCACCCGGTCCCATTGGAAAATCTCGACATACCGAGAGAACTGAGGCGAAAACGCCGCGGCTGCCGGGCTGGAGTAAGGCGGAGGACAAAAAATATAAGGTACAGACCCTCCCTTCCATCTGTTGTCATGGGAAATGTACGGTCGATACTGGGAAAGTTAGATGAGCTAGCGGCTATCTCCCGTTATGATAGCACTTACCGGGAGTGCTGTCTCCTTTTGTTTACTGAGACGTGGCTAACTGAACTAGCAGCAGATGCTAACATTGAGCTGGAGGGTTTTCACACGATACGAGCTGACCGAACACCAGAGAGTGGCAAGACTAGGGGCGGTGGAGTGATCATGTATGTTAACAACAACTGGTGCAGACCGGGACATATCACTGTTAAACAACGACACTGCAGCAAAGACATTGAGTTGCTAGCTGTTAGCATGAGGCCTACATATCTCCCGAGAGAATACTCACACGTGATCTGCATTGTTGTTTATGCAAATCCGACGGCGAACGCTGGGACAGCGCGTGACGTCATCCATTCAGTAACCAGCAGGCTGCAGACAGAACACCCAGATGCTCTTCTCCTCATCTCAGGCGATTTCAACCACGTTTCACTGTCTCCCATTCTGCCCACTTTCACCCAGTATGTCACATGCCACACTAGAGACAATAAAACACTGGATTTGTTCTACGCAAACACTAAGGAGGCGTACACCTCATCACAACTCCCCCCACTTGGGAGATCGGATCACAACTTGGTTCATCTCCGACCGGTGTACAAACCTCTAGTGCACAGACAACCTCCGGCAATGCACACAGTGGAGTTATGGTCTGAGGAGACAATGGACACTCTAAGGGACTGTTTTGAAGCCACTGCCTGGAAGCAGCTCTGCGATCCACATGGTGAGGACATCGATGGCCTCATTCACACCTTCACGGGCTACCTCAGCTTCTGTGTGGACAAATCCGTTCCCACCAAGACCATACGGCGTCACTCAAACAACAAACCCTGGATCAACCCTGAGATAAAAACACTTCTGAGAGAGAAGAAGAGGATCTTCAGGTCGGGGAACAGGGAGATGCTGAAGTCCGTACAGAGGGAGCTGAGGAGAAAGATCAGAGAAGGCAAGGACAGCTTCAGGAAGAAGATGGAGGACAAGCTGCAACAGAGCGACATCAGCGGGGTCTGGAGAAACCTCAAAACCATCTCGGGGCTCCAGAATACCTCCCCCCAGGCCACGGGGGGCAGGGAGTGGGCGAACAACCTGAATCTGTTTTTCAATAGATTTGACCAACCGCCCTCCCCCCTGTCTGCACAACAACCACTGCTGCCTCTAAGAAATCAAGTCCTGCTACCCACTCCCCACTCCACCGACACCCCCCCCACTCCCAACACACAGCCCCCCATCCTGACCCTGACCAAGACCCAGGTGAGGACGGAGCTGAGGAAGATCAAGGCGAGGAAGGCGTCGGGACCGGACGGCATCAGCGCAAAGCTCCTCAAGTCCTGTGCAGACCAGCTGTGTGGGATTGTGACGTATATCTTCAACATGAGCCTGAAACTGGGGAGGGTACCACAGCTGTGGAAAACATCTTGTGTGGTACCTGTACCAAAAACTTCCCACCCCAAAGACCTGAACAGCTTCAGACCGGTGGCCTTGACGTCCCACTTGATGAAGACCCTGGAGAGACTGCTCCTTGCTCATCTCCGCCCCCTGGTGGAACCAGCGATGGATCCACTCCAGTTCGCCTACCAGCATGGCATTGGGGTGGAGGATGCGGTGATCTTCCTCCTTCATCGTTCTCTGTCCCACCTGGAGAAGCCCGGGAATATGGTGAGGATCATGTTCTTTGACTTCTCCAGTGCTTTCAACACCATCCAACCGATGATCCTGAAGGACAAGCTGCTGCGCGCAGGGGTGGACCAGCACCTGTCATCATGGATCCTGGACTACCTCACGAACCGGCCTCAGTTTGTGAGAACCCGGGACTGTGTTTCCGACACGATCATCAGTAGCACGGGGGCCCCCCAGGGAACGGTGCTGGCTCCCTTCTTGTTCACTCTTTATACTGCGGACTTCTCACACAACACAACACATTGCCATCTACAGACGTTCTCTGATGACTCTGCGATCGTTGGTCTCATCTCCAGCGGAGATGAAGCTGAGTACAGAGGGCTTATCCAGGACTTTGTGGACTGGTGCCATCGGAACTGCCTCCAGATCAACGCGAGGAAAACTAAGGAGCTGGTGGTGGACTGCCGCAGGCATGGGCAGCCCCTCACAGCACCAGTAAATATACAGGGAACAGACATCGAGATGGTGACATCCTACAAGTACCTGGGTATTCATCTGAACAATAAACTAGACTGGTCACACAATACTGACGCACTCTACAAGAAGGGACAGCGCAGGCTGTTCCTGCTGAGGAGACTCAGGTCTTTTGGTGTACAAGGGGCGCTGCTGAAGTCATTCTATGACACGGTGGTGGCATCAGCCATCACTTTTGGAGTGGTCTGCTGGGGCAGTGGCATTACTGCAGCCGATAGGAAGAGACTGAACAAACTGATTAAGAAAGCTAGCTCTGTCCTGGGGCAACGCCTTGATCCGATGGAGGAGATAGGAGAGAGAAGGACGGTGGCTAAACTGTCATCTCTGCTGGAGTCCGAGTTCCACCCTATGCAGGACATACTGGATGCACTGAGGAGCTCATTTAGCAGCAGACTACATCATCCCAGGTGCACAACCGAGAGGTTTCGTAGGTCCTTCCTCCCAACGGCTGTCAGACTGTACAACCTAAGCAGGGCTGCTCGCAGAGATAGCAAAAAGACGTAACAAACTAATAGTTTTTGAATGCAAAAGATGCAATAGACTTACACAATGGTCCTCTCCGGCATACAACTAGGAACATACCGGTCGCTATGGAGGGTGAGAATATGTATGGGCACATAATCATACCATGTAGGATAACTAAATAGACGGTTATGCTGTTTCATCCCACCTAGCAACAATGCTCTGCACTGTGTGTGTTTATATATTTACATACTTATTCCATCTAGCTACAATGCTCTGCACTGGGTGTGTTTATATTTATATATCTATATTTTTATTCCATCTAGCTACAATGCTCCGCACTGTGTTTTTATATATCTACATATTATTCCATCTAGCTACATTGCTCCGCACTGTGTGTGTTTATATACTTGCATATTTATTCCACCTAGCTGCAATGCTCCATACTGTGGGTGTTTATATATTTACATATTTATTCCATCTAGCTACAATGCTCTGCACTGTGTGTTCATATATTCATATATTTATTCCATCCAGCTACAATGCTCTGCACTGTGTGTCTGTGTGTGTGTGTGTGTATATATATATTTTATAGTAATATGTACATATGTATATTAGCTGCTCTTGCTTGCTTTTTTTGCCTTCTGATTGTTGCTCTGAGTGTTGCTATCCCTGTGCTGTTGCAATCCTGGAATTTCCCCGTTGTGGGACTAATAAAGGCTTATCTTATCTTATCTTATCTTATCTTATGATGTCACACAAAGATTTGTCTGTGTGTCAACAAATGTGTCTTTATGATGTCACATAGACCACAGAGGTCATAGGATGAGTTGTCTTTATGATATTGCACATAGATTCATCATAGGACACATAAATGTGTCTTTATGATGTCATATGATCTCTGCCTGAACATCATAGGATGTCCTATAGGACACAAACAAATGTGTCTTTATGATGTCATAGACCATGTGTCTTGGAACTCAGGCATCATAGGACACATACAAATGTGTCTTTATGATGTCATACAGACCATGTGTCTTGGAACTCAGGCATCATAGGACACAGACAAATGTGTCTTTATGATGTTATATAGACCGTCTTAATGATGTCACACATAGATTCGTCTGTGTCTACAAATGTGTCTTTATGATGTCACAGACCACAGAGGTCAAAGGACAATTTGTCTTTATGATGTCACACATAGATTCATCATAGGACACAGACAAATGTGTGATCGCTCCCTGAACATCATAGGACATCCTATACGACACATAGACAAATGTGTATTTATGATGTCATAGACCATGTGTGTTTGAACTCAGGCATCATAGGACACAGACAAATGTGTCTTTAGGATGTCATATAGACCATATGTCTTTATGATTTTCATGATCCTGTCCATGAACTGAAATTACGATGCACCGTCAATACAGCCTATGAGTTTAGACTCTCAGCTTTAATTTGAGGGTATTCACATCCAGTGCTTAGGAATTACAACTATTTTTATACAAAACCTCATTTCAGGAGATCAAAAGTAATTTATAATTATTATTAAGCAATCTCGGGGTGTAATTCATGAGTGACAGGAAATGCAGCAGGAGATTGACAGATGGATCGTAGCAGCGTCTGCAGTGATGTGGACATTGTACCGGTCTGTTGTGATGAGTTAAGGAGATCCCAGGGCAGACCCAGGACATGCTGGAGAGACTATGGGGCAGTTTTACTAAGGCAACGCAAATTAGCGAGTGCGCAATTTAAACAGTACCTAAGGGAGTGGCCAATTTTTGCCAGTGGTCTACTAATAACACGCAGAATTATGAACACAGATGCAGAGACTTCATTGCAATAATGACCACCCATCCACCAAGAGCAGTGCAAAATTGCACACAAGCACACCTGAGGAAGCGGGTCATCTGTATGTCCACTGCAGGTAGGAAGGGCTCCTATAACCTATTTTATGGATGCAAATTCATGTAGTAGGCTATATACAGTATAAACAAATGAAATTAAAAAAAAACAACCTAGGGAAATGAGACGCGGGCAGTGAAGATGGCTGCTTAGGTGAGGAGCACCGCAGTGCAGACAGCCTTTTTTTTTCTTCTACGAGGGCGTTTTTCTCTTGTTTCCTCAGCTGAAATTATTATTATTACAACACTTTACATCGAGACTGGATTTGTGGAGAACAGGATTAGTATGCCAACGCAACAGCAGAAAATTAATCTTCGCTCCAAAGCCGGTGCTAGCAAGGAAAATCTGGCTAGAGCTGGTGATACCACATCGAGCCCTCCTCCCTCTCCGCCACCTTCAACAGGTGCAGGTGTTGCCAAAGACCAAATGGCGGAGGACATCTCTAAGATCTTTGCACTGTTGAAGGAAATATCGGAGAGGCAAGACGCCAAACTCAACTCTATTGAGGCGTCAATGAGGGCGGTGGACACCAAGCTAACGGAGTTGGCTACCCGGATGGGAGATGTGGAGTCTCGCATCGCTTTTCTTGAGGATGCTAATACAGCTCTGGATGCTAATCCCCCCACAACCCAGACGCAGGTAGAAGATTTACTTTTGAAGCTGGACGATTTAGAAAATAGATCACGCCGAAACAATCTACGCTTTGTCGGCTTTCCAGAAAATTGTGAAAAATCAGATGCCCTTACCTTCATGCGCAAAGCTATCCCACATCTGCTGAAAATGGAGTTCCCTGGAGGGCTGGAAATTGACCGTGCGCATCGGAGCCTCGCTGGACGCAGACCTGACGGGCAGCCGCCCAGGGCTATCCTGATTCGACTTCTGCGCTTCCAGGATAGGGAGCGTATTGTGGAGGCAGCACGCAGGATGGGAAAGCTGGATTGGAATGGTCATCACATCATGATTTTCCCGGATTATTCCAGACGAGTATCCGAGATGAGAGCGGCGTTCAAGCAGTGTAAACACCTGCTGCACCAGAAGAAGATTGCATTCTCTCTCAGGTACCCTGCAGTTCTCGTTGTGAAGTTGGCAAGTGGTAAACAGGAGTTCACTGACCCTAAAAAAGCATTGAACCTGATTCTTTCACTACCGTGAGACATTGATGAACAATGGTATGAATATATGCTATATGTTTATTTGTTATATATTTTTGACTGAGGATTTGATGCAGTATTAATGTAAGGTTCCTTTTTTTTGCCCACGCTATATTATCTGTAGGCATGAGGCTGCTGCGATGTTGCGGCTCTCCCTAAGTTTGTTGCACTGTTCACAGTCACGGTCCTAGAGTTTTTTATTTTCTTTTTTTTGGTTGGTGCGGTTTTTGTGCACCGATGGGTGACATTGGTTTCAGGTCACCGATTATGTTACTTTATGATTATGTGGTTTTCGTTTTTTTTTTTTTTTTTTTTTTTGTATTTTTAATTTTTATTGTGTTTGTCTTTTGCCCAGTGAGGGGGTTTTTGGTGGAGAATTGCTGGATATTTTGGATGGTAATATGTACCGTTTATGATGTCGGCTAATTGTCAGAGCTTTCTTAACCTCATTACTTGGAATGTTAAAGGCCTTAACCACCCAATTAAGAGGAAAAAAAATTTGGCGTTTATTAAATCAAAAAAAGTGGATGTAGCGTTGCTTCAGGAGACCCACCTCACTAATACAGAATCTAAAAAACTCTGTCGGGACTGGGTGGGCCATGGGTTTGCGTCTTGTGGTAATAGCCAGAGCAGGGGAGTGGCAATCCTTATTCATAAACATTTGCAGTTCAAGTGTCTAAAAGAGGTTAGTGATGATGATGGACGACTCCTTATAATTCTTATAGAAATTCAGGGCCATAGGATGATACTCGCTAATGTTTATGCACCAAACATAGTTGATTGTGCATTTTTCGCACAATTGGAACTCGAATTAAGCGAAATGGGTAATTATCCCATTTTAGTAGGCGGGGATTTTAATCAGGTCATGGACAACATTTTAGATCGGAGCACCCCCTCACAGCGTTCATCTAAATCTGGCTCTACATTGAAAGATATGTGCAATGCAATTGGTTTGGTAGATGTTTGGCAGCTTTTTAATCCATCCACAAGGGATTACACTTTTTATTCCACTGTTCATAATGTCTTTTCCAGGATTGATTATTTTTTAATGTCAAAATTTTCTGTTTCTTCTGTAAATTCGAGCTTCATTGGTAGCATAATACTATCAGATCATGCCCCTGTTTTTCTACATATGATCCCGCCTTGTCAGTTGAAAAAAAATTCTAGATGGAGGCTTAATTCAAGCTTTCTTTTTAATCCAGATTTTGTGTCCTCTTTGAAAGCAGAGATCTCCTTATATCTTGAGACAAACTGGGATTCTGCTCCCTCTGCCAGGGTTGCTTGGGAGGCCTTTAAGGCATTTATTAGGGGACATATTATTCAATATGCATCTTTTAAAAAGAAAACTAACATTGCTAAACAGATTGATTTGGAGAGGAGAATAGCTATATTAGAGACTTCATTCAAACAAGACACAAATTTAGTAAATTTGTCACCCCTTCTGAAGCTTAAGTATGAGCTGAATTCAATTCTAACACCAAAAGTTGAATTTTCCCTATTTCGTCTTAGGCACAAACAATTTGAGGAGGGGGATAAAGCTGGCAAAATGCTGGCTAGATATATTAAAATGAAAGAAGCTCAGTGTACTATATCTGCTATTAGGACACAGGATGGTACTCTGGTGTCAGACTTAAATGAAATTAATGGTGCTTTCAGAGAATTTTACACCTCGCTTTATTCTTCTGAAATGGAGGCTGGATCTCAAGAGATCTATGCATTTTTATCATCCCTATCTTTGCCCTCCTTAACGAAGGAACAAATAGACTTACTTGACGCCCCAATTACTAAAGAGGAAATTGTGAAAGTGATTAAGAGCTTCCCGACTGGAAAGGCACCGGGCCCTGACGGATTCACTGCAGAATTTTACAAGGCCTGTGTTGATGAGCTTTCTCCTTTACTTTTAGAAATGTTTGCGGAATCTTTTGAACAAGGCCGTTTGCCCCCTTCTTTAACAGAGGCTTTCATTTCGCTTATTTTAAAAAGCAATAAAGATCCGTTAGAATGTAAGAATTATAGACCAATTAGTCTTATAAACTGTGACTGTAAAATTCTCTCCAAAATTTTGGCATTAAGATTAGATAAAGTAATGATATCTCTTATAAATCCTGATCAGGTGGGTTTTATTCGTTCCAGGGGTGCGGCAGACAATATTAGGCGATTTATTGATATCATATGGTTAGTTCAAAATGATCCCTCACTTGCACACCTCTCTCCAGTGGCAGCCCTCTCCCTGGATGCTGAAAAAGCATTTGACAGGGTTGAGTGGCAGTATCTCTTTGCAGCTCTAGAGACTTTTGGTTTTGGTTCAAAGTTTCTTTCTTGGATTAAATTACTATATAATGAACCTAGAGCTTCAGTGATATCAAATCGAGTTACATCACAATCTTTTAGACTTTATAGGGGTACGCGCCAGGGCTCCCCTTTAAGTCCCTTGCTTTTTGCTTTGGCATTAGAACCATTAGCTGTTGCTATCCGCAAAGACGGCAATTTTCCAGGTATTCAGGTCCATGGCAGTACCCATAAGATAATGTTGTATGCTGATGATGCATTGGTACTGATTACACAACCTCAAAAATCAATTCCAGCTCTCCTTAAAATTATTAACCAATTTTCACGTTTGTCTGGTTATAGAGTTAACTGGATAAAATCAGAAATTCTCCCTCTAACATCTTATTGCCCTAAAACACTGTTTACATTTGGTCAAAATATAGGCTTCTCTTGGCCAAAATTAGGAATTAAATATCTTGGCATCCTGTTTCCTCACATTTTATCAGATCTGATTCAGATTAATTTTGAACCCTTGCTTGAAAAATTTAAAATAGACATAGAAAGGTGGTCACCTCTTTTTTTGTCTCTCTGGGGCAAGGTCAATGTTATTAAGATGATTTGTGCACCCCGATTTAATTACCTTCTGCAATCTCTTCCTCTTAGGATCCCAGTTGGTTATTTTCGACAATTTGATAGGTTGTGCAATAAGTTTTTATGGGATGGTAAGCACCCTAGATTAAAGTTGAAAAGATTGCAGAAGTCTATAGATTCAGGAGGTTTGGGGGTCCCAAATTTGGTTTTATATCATTACGCTTTTAGTCTTAGACATTTGATTCATTGGGCTCTCCCCCCTGAGAGAGCTCCCCCTTGGTTTTATTTGGAGAGTTATTTGAGCAGCCCTCTTCCCCTAGTACATCTAATCACAGTTAAACTGTCTCCTGAATTTCAGTCACATCCTATTATATCCTTTTTACAATACGTTTGGAAGAGAGTTGCTTCTATACTAGAGTTTAGCTCTCATCTTCATTCTATGGCTTCTATTTGGCTTAACCCAAGTCTCCATATTGGAAAATCCCCATTTATGTGGAAAATCTGGGTGAAAAAGGACATCTTGATGTTAAAAGATCTATATGAAGGGGGAGCTCTCAAATCATTTGATGTTCTACGGGCACAGTATGGACTACCACAGAATCAGTTTTGGAAATGTCTACAACTTCGACATCTGCTGTGTCAAGTCTTTGGATCTACAACTACCCCTCTTCCTGATGTAGATTGGCTCATCCAGGCTTTGAGTTCCTGTGGCAAAAGATCTAAGGCCTCAAATTTCTATTTAATGCTCCTTAAGAGCTCAAATAAAGATTCTACATTCCTTAAACACGTATGGGAAAAAGATCTGAATTCACAATTTACTGATGTTGAATGGACAAATATTTTAAAGAATGGGAAGAAAGTGTCTAGGGAATTGAAAACCAGACTTGTTCAATTTAAAATTTTGAATCGATTTTACTGGACACCTCGTAAAATGTTGAGAGCGAATCTCACTCACTCTTCAAGCTGCTGGAGATGTCTACAGGGGAAGGGGACATTAATCCATATGATCTGGAGTTGTCCGGTAATACAGGACTTTTGGTTGCAGATCCATAGACATATTATGACAATTGTTAAGCAAGAAGTGTCATTTACTCAGAGACTTTTTGTCCTTGGGGATCCATCAATGATTCAGGACCCAATCTCTGATGCCGAGTGGATCCAGACTGCTTTGATGCTGGGCCGAAAGTTGATCACTTTTTACTGGAAATCTTCCTCTGCCCCACCCGTAGCTCAATAGCTCAGGGAGCTGGGCAAGCTTGCTGCACTAGAACGCCTTTCATATAAGCTTCTGGACAGGATGGACAGCTTCTATAATAAGTGGGGATCCTATCTTACCTTTATAGGTGTAGTAGATTAAACTAATCATCTTAAGAGTATTAGGGTGGAAATGGAATGTTTTATCCTCTCACTGGGTATACTTGTGTTTTGTTTTTTTTTTCCTTTTTTTTTTCTTAGTTTTTTTTTTGTGTTTGTTTGTCTCTGTTTTATTTTCTAAATTGAAAACCCAATAAAATTCAAATTACAAAAAAATAAAAAAAACCTGCCAGCTGCTATCCAGTTCAGCATAACACCAATTTCTGTGAGACCGTATAATCTGTTCTTCTGTCATGTCAAATAAAGTCACATGCAGAGAAAAGCTTCAGTGACAGGCAGGAGAAGTAACAAGCAGGGGCAAAAAGTCCCAGATGGCAGGGCATATTTTGTGTGATTTTAATGTTTTGCTGCATACAAAAGCCAACACATGTGATTGCCACTTAGTGCTGTGTTGCTATCCCAACTGTCCTGTAACTGGCAAGAATTCTGTTCCAATGCATCCCCTCTACGGGCATGCACAGGTTTCTACGGGCATGCACAGGTACACACTAGTAACCAATAAAAAAGGCCATCTCTTTTCTACATTTTAAATTACATACTGAAAAAAATCAATTGTACAAATTCATCTGTCATTAATTTTACGCACCCTTTCCCTTCTTAATTTTGCAGTGTTGTTGTAAAATTGTTTTTAATGTGCATTTGAGATGAGTTCAACTTTATTCATTATCGCTACTTAACTAGTTAAAAAATATTAGAAGTCAAGTAACATTAAGAGCCAGTTTGTTCCTCTGATACGTTTTAATTTTTTATTTATTTAGTGTGTATGTGGCCACATTCACACACTTTTGCAGCTTCAGTAATGTTTTTTCAGACAAAATTAAGAAACTCGGCAGTAATTTAAACCAAACTGGGATAGATCAGGCGAGCGTGCTGCCCCTCCCCTCTTGTTCCTGTCTTCTCAACTCCAGAGGATCAGTTGCACCTGCGTGATTATACACCTGTTGTACCTTGATGACCCAGCATATTTAAGAGCCAGCGTGTGAGGAATCCATCGCTGGATCATTAGGTTTGCTACCAGAGAATCTAAGCCACACTGCACTATTTTCCTTGGTTTTTCTATGTTTTCACTCCCCGTGTCTTCCTCTCCTCTCAGGTTTGCTGCCCACCTTCGTGGTGTGTACTCCGGAGCTGATCACGCTCGCTTGACCAAGAAGACGCTGGACACCCACCCAGGTCAACCGTCTTCCCCCTGTTTCCCTGGTGCCACGCAGAAGTTCCCTGCCGGGCTCCTCTGCTCACCGCAGTAAGAGTATTTGCCTAATCTTTTCTCCTCTTTTGAAGAATCTGCTCCTAATCATCTCTTTCTGCTCTTTCCCCGTAGGCTGCGTGCACTCCAGCTGCACCAGTTTTGTGTATAATTTAAGTGTGTGTTTTTGTGCTGCTCTTTTCCTTAGTTATGCACTTTTATTTAGAGTTATGTGTGGGTTTTGTTTTTTTGCAATAAACTGGTAAATTTTTATATCTGTGTCTGAATGTTCATTCTGGCAGCTCTGGGTTTGAGCCTCACTTGCCCTGAATCATGACACAAACAAACGATGGTCTGATACACTATAATGTTTCATATAAGTGACAAGTTAGCATTGTCATTTAGCATTTGCTGTGTTATAGTCAGAGAGAGATGATGTTAACGTTACTTATATTATGTCTGGAAAACGAATGACCAACAGAGAGTGACGTTTCCTGGGAACACAAACTTTATTAAACTATACACAAAAAGTGGCAGTACAGGTCTTATGCTGGGAGGCAGAGCATGCTAAGAGACTGTAAAATGGCTGTCCCTTACCTTTAAATGCTTGGCGTGATGACATCACCAAGTGACTGTGTCATCACGCCAACGTTGACCAAACTTGTGGTTTTCCTTACACCACATTCACCCCCCCCCTCCCCCTTGGAACAACATATATGTTCGAATTCACCCTCCCCAATTTGGTACAGTTAAAGAATCCCAAACTAGCTAGGGCCAGTGGGTAGACTACTGCATGGCCCAGCGCGGCTGAGTGGTTTATTATGCCACTATTCACTGGCAGCCACATCCCTAGCTAAACAGTCCTTTTATTAAGGAAGGCAGTTCAGTTCCTTGAGGCGAGCCCGTGGAGGACACGCCCCTGGAGGCGCTGGCTGCAGTGGACCCGGGTGCCATCTCATTGGAGCCACGGCTCACATGTCAGCAACGTCCCAGCCAGGATCCCACACCAGCTGGATCAGCTCCAGCGCTGCATCTTGAGCCGAGGCAGCTGATTTTACCTTCCACAGATGGCTGGCTTGCCATCTCGAACCATCAGCCATCTGGACGACAGCTGGTCTCCCTTGTGCGGTGACTCTCATCTGCAGTGACTGGAGCATCTGTAGGTCCAATCGCCCAGATCGGCTGACCCAAACCCAATCAAACACTGTGAGTGGTGATCTGTTCGGCTGCACTTGGCTCCGCCACCCTCTGATGCTGGTTGCTGCTGTGGTGGTGTGCCATTCATGCCGATGGCAGGATGTGCCTTCGGTTGGCAATGCTCTGCTGGGTCCTGCTGGGCCATGAACTCTCTATTCTGCTGTGCTGTGGCGGTTCCCTGAAGCTGATATCCAGCGAGGATGCGAGATGAGTTCTGCTTCTGCCCTCTCTCTCCTGGTGCTGGCTGTGGTCACGGTGATGTGTCGCTGTTGTTGGTGACGGGACGTGCGCCGGGTTGTCATTGTTTACCGAGGTCACCTTTCTCCACTAACTCCCTCTCCTGCGGCTCCACGGCGGTTGCTTGAAGCTCATGCCTGGTGAGGATCGGAGGTGAGTCCGGTTGGTGCTGCGGGGCGCATGGGTTGGGGCCCGCGAGCTGCGATGCTTGCTGGCCATCCTCTTCTAGCTCAAGCAGGGATGCCATCTCCAGTGCTTCAGCCAGCGTGAGGCTGTCCGGCATCGCCACTAGCTTCTCCCACCTTGGTGGGAGCACCTTGGGTTGGTAGTGTGCTCTGCTAACTGGTCCCGCACGAACTCGTCTGCCATGTGTCCAAACCAACACGTACTAGCCAACGGTGGAGGTTGGCGACATACTACTGGACCGACTCACCTGCTTGCTCTCGGTGCTGGTAAAACACAGGTCTCTGGGCCATCACACTTTCAGGCTCATTGAAATGTCCAGCTAGTAAACAAAGACATCTGTCATAGGAGTCCCCCGGTCCAAGAATTTGGACGATGCGCTGACTCTCGGTGTCAAGGAAGTGGCTTTGCATGATCTTCAACCTAGCATCACTAGCGAATATCAGGACGGTGGCTAACATGTGCCCAACATAAGCTCCATAATACCAGTGGGACCAAGGGAAAGGCGTCTCACCGTGCAAAGCGAGGAATGGCTTCGGTTCCATGATTGGTGTCATTATTCTCTATCTTGTTGCCATTTATATCCGAAAATAAGAAAGCGGAGGCAGGAGTGGAACTAAACACAAACTTTATTACAAGAACACAATGATGGTACGCGTGTTGTATCAAGATAGCATTTAGCTAACACTAAACTGACATAGGCTCTTACTGCTACCAAGGTGGAGGGGCCAAAGACCTCGATTCCCACCATCAGTCTCTCTATATGGGCACGGTGTGATGACGTCACCTGTGCCAGCGTCCTCAAGTCCCTGCTGCCTATTGTTAATATCTAACATTTAGCCCAATAAACGGGATGTCTTGGCAACTCTAATTGTTATATCGCACAGTCCTATCACATCGTATGGCTATAAACTGCCTATAAACATATTCACCCTCTTGAATGTTCCCTCTTTAATTCATGAAAACAGATTTCTAGAGTTTCAGTTTAATAAAAATACTGTAAATAACTGACTGAGTAAAGACCTCATCAATCTACTTCATATCTGTGATGCATTTACAAACTACAAAATTTAATCAACCTCCCTGCCAGCATGTCCCTATGGGCCCCACCATAGGCTAAACTGGGCTGTCTTATGGGTCCATGTGGGTTTGTCCATGGCTTCCATGTTGGCCCCATTGGGTTTGCCCACATGGACTTTACCTGTTTGCCTATTTTCAACTTAATTTCTAATAAATTTGATATTTTCTTGTACATTTGTGATGTTTTCCCCCCAATTTGATTAGACTTTTCTCAAAAATTTGAACCTTTCTCACAAATTTGCAACTTTTCTCTCATAAATTTGTTAGCTTTTCTTGTAAAATTTTGACTTTATTCTTGCATATTTGCTAACTTTTTCGTGTAATTTTAGAACTTTCCGATAAATTTTCCACTTTTTTACTGTAATCTTGCAACTTTTTCCTCCTAGACTTGTTACTTTGTTCCTTGTAAAGTTGCCATTTTCTTGTAAATTTGTGAAGTTTCCCATAAATTTGTAACATTTTTCTTGTAAATTTGGAACTTTTTCCAACATTGTACACTTTTTTTTTTACTGTAAACTTATAGCTGTCATAACCCGAGTGTCGGTTCTGGCCACACTCGGGTCTCATATCTTTTTGTTCCCTGGCTTTGGCAGCTGAGGGTTCCTTCCAGCTCCTCGGGCTCTTATTGTGAAGGCGCCCGGGGGAGCTCCCTGCTGTCAAAGTCAGCTGCTGCTCTGCTGTCATTAGCAGCAGCTGTGCCGCGTTGGGGTCATTAGCCGCCAGAGATATAAGCGGGTGCTAAATGTCCTCCAGCGCGGCAGTCTCTGTTATATCCTGTTATGTTCTCCTGTTATGATCATCGGTTACGATCATCTGTTATATCCTGCTACGTTTTGATGGTGCTCCTTTATGCTCAGGTATGTTCCTGTTTGCCTAGCTCATCATTAACGTTGTCGTCTGGCGCATCGGGTGTTCCCCGGCTCAGACTTCAATTCAATTCAATTCAATTCAACTTTATTTATATAGCGCCATTTCACAACAACAGTCATCTCATAGCACTATCAACTGTAGGGAGGACCCCCACAGTTGCAGAAAGACCCCAGCAATCAGGCGATCCCCTGTGAGCAAGCACTTGGCGACGGTGGAGAGGAAAAACTCCCTTTTAACAGGAAGAAACCTCCAGCAGAACCAGGCTCAGGGAGGGGCAGTCATCTGCTGCGACTGGCTGGGGGGTGAGGGGACAGAGAAGAAGAAAAGAACAGACATGTAGAGAGCAAACAGCACGATGGGGACTCAATCTATGGGAGAGAACAAACAAATGTTAATGACCAGCAAAAAAAAAATATTTCATAGAGAGTGAGGAAAGGAGTGAGGCCCAGTGCATTACTGGAGGTCCCCCGGCTGACTAAACCTATTAGCAGCATAACTAAGGGAGGGTTCAGAAACACATGATCCCTCCCTAATTGTAGGCTATATCAAAAAGGTAGGTTTTAGCCCTATTCTTAAAAACAGAGATCGAGTCTGACTCCCGAATCCAGATTGGCAGCTGATTCCACAGGAGAGGAGCTTGATAACTGAAGGCTCTGCCTCCCATTGTACTTTTGGAGATTCTAGGTATTACAAGTAAACCTGCATTTTGGGAGCGTAGTGCTCTGTTAGGATGATACGGTAGTATCAGATCTTTTAAATAAAAAGGAGCCTGATTGTTTAGAGCTTTGTAAGTAAGAAGAAGGATTTTAAACTTAATTCTAAACTCTATGGGAAGCCAATGAAGGGAGGCCAGAACCGGAGAGATATGATCTCTCTTTCTAGTACCTGTTAAAACTCTTGCTGCAGTATTTTGGATCAGCTGAAGACTTTTTAAAGATGTTTTAGGACAGCCTGATAATAAAGAATTACAATAATCTAATCTCGAGCTAACAAAAGCGTGGATCAGCTTCTCAGCATCACTCTGAGACAAGATGCTCCTAATCTTGGCAATATTACGCAAATGATAGAAGGCAGTCTTAGAAACAAATTTAATATGTGAATTGAAGGACAAATCCTGATCAAAAATAACTCCAAGGTTCCTCACAGAGCTATTAAGAGAAAGAGTAACTGCATCCAAACTGAAAGTTTGATTTGGAAAGGAATTTCTAAGGTTTTTTGGACCAACAAGAATGACTTCAGTCTTATCTGAATTTAATAGCAGGAAATTACAAGTCATCCAAACTTTGATTTCCTTAAGACAGGCTTCTAACTTGGCTAATTGATTAGTATCATCTGGCTTCATTGACAGGTATAATTGTGTGTCATCTGCATAACAGTGAAAATGTATACAGTGCTTTCTAATAATGTTGCCTAACGGAAGCATATATAAACTAAAAAGAGTAGGGCCAAGCACAGATCCCTGTGGAACTCCATGACTAAGCTTTGAGCTGAGAGAAAACTCATCATTTACATGAACAAACTGGAACCTATCAGATAAATAAGATCTAAACCACTGCAACGAAGTTCCATTAAGTCCAACATAGTGTTCTAATCTATCAAGTAGAATATTATGATCAATAGTATCAAAAGCTGCACTAAGATCTAAAAGGACAAGTACAGAAACTAGTCCATTATCAGATGCAATGAGGAGGTCGTTAGTGACCTTCGCTAAGGCTGTTTCAGTGCTATGATGGATTCTAAACCCAGATTGAAACTCCTCAAATAAACCATTTCCCTGCAGGTGGTCAAATAATTGCGTAGCAACAACTCTTTCTAAGATTTTTGAAATGAAAGGGAGATTAGAGATTGGTCTATAGTTAGCTAAAGCTCCTGGATCTAGCGTTGGCTTTTTGAGTAAGGGTTTAATTACAGCCGTTTTAAAAGCCTGCGGTACATGGCCTAAAGTTAATGAAGAATTGATTATATGAAGAATAAAACTACCAATAAGTGGGAAGACTTCTTTAAATAACCTGGTAGGAATAGGGTCTAAAAGACAAGTTGAAGGTTTGGATGAGGAAACTATTTTGTCTAACTCACAAAGGTCGATTGGAGTAAACTCATCAAGACAGACATCAATAGAAGGAGTTGTAGTAGTTACAGTATTTAAGTTAACTGTGGGAAGAATCTGATTGATTTTATCTCTGATGGATGAAATTTTATTATTGAAAAAGTTCATAAAGTCCTGACTAGTAAGCTCTAAGGGGATGCTAGGATTGACAGAGTCCTGACTCTTTGTCAACCTGGCTACAGTACTGAAAAGAAACCTGGGATTATTCTTGTTCTCTTCTATTAATGCAGAGTAATAACTCGTTCTAGCTTTTCTAAGAGATTTTTTATAAATTAAAAGATGATTTCTCCAAGCTAAATAGATTTCATCTAAATTAGTAGAGCGCCATTTTCTTTCTAATTGACGAGTCTTCTGTTTTAAGCTACGAGTTTCTGTGTTGAACCAAGGAGTTAAAAATCTCTGATTAGACTTTTTCTTTTTTAAGGGGGCCACCAAGTCTAGAGCCTGATGCAAAGAAGCTGAAACACTATCCACCATGTTATCAATTACAGAAGGAGCAAGCTGTCTATAGCTTATTTCCGTTGTGTTGACACATGGCATAGAGGAAACAATCTGCATAAATTTGGAAACAGCATCATCTGAGAGGCATCTACTGTGATAATATTTTTCTTTAGGAGCCAAATAGTCAGAAATAGTAAAATCAAAGGTTAACAGACAATGGTCTGACAGTACAGGGTTATGAGGAGACACTACAAGATTTTCTATTTCTATGCCATATGTCAGAACAAGGTCCAATGTATGGTGGAGGTAATGAGTAGAATTTCCTACTTTCTGAGAAAACCCAATCGAGTCTAATATTGAATTAAAAGCCACATTAAGGCAGTCACTATCTACATCCACATGTATATTAAAGTCCCCTACTATAATTATTCTATCAGATTTCAGCACTAAATCAGCTAAGAAATCAGGAAATTCGGATAAAAATTCTGAGTAGGTTGATGGGGGACGATAAACTATGGCAAATAAAATTGGGTTTAACCTGAAATTGCTAAAGTGCCCAACACTGAGGACCAGGCCCTCAAAGGAATTATAACATGTTTTTTGCTTTACATTAACTAGTAATTTGGAATGGTAAATTGTTGCTACTCCTCCTCCACGACCAGAACTTCTGGGATTTTGACAGTTTAAATAACCAGAGGGAGTTGATTCATTTAAACCAACATAATCCTCTTGTCCTAACCAAGTCTCTGTAAGGGAAATTAAATCAATCTGATGATCAATTAACAGATCATGGACTAACAGAGACTTGGGAGTTAGAGACCTAATATTTAATAAACCACATTTAATTTTTAAATTATGAGGAGGAACAGAGGCCAAATCATTCAATTTAGAGGCTTTATGTTTAATTTGAGTTTTACCAATATTTTGCTTTATCACTTTGGGATGCTTATACATTATATTTTTATTTACTTTGGAGGGAGCAGACAACGATTCTCTGATGGGGAAGACAGGGGCTAAGCTGAGGGGTGGCGGATGAAGAGGAGCTGCAGAGAGGCGTGTAAGACTGCGACTCTGCTTCCTGGTCCCAACTCTGAGTAGTCACGGTTTTGGAAATTTGGATAAAAAAGATGCCAGATTGTTAGATAAATGAGAAGCACCATCCAAAGTGGGATGAATGCTGTCTCGTCTCATAAGACCAGGTTTTCCCCAAAAAGAGCTCCAATTGTCAATGTAGCCCACGTCATTTGCAGGACACCACACAGACAGCCAGCGGTTCAAGGATGACGAGCGACTAAACATGTCATCACTGGTCAGATTGGGGAGGGGTCCAGAGAATACTACAGTGGCAGACATCGTTTTGGCAAACTCACACACCGATTCTATATTAAGTTTTGTGACTTCCGACTGCCGGAGACGGATGTCATTAATGCCGGCGTGAATAACAATTGTGGAATATTTACAGTTACTTTTAGCCAGCATTTTCAAATTTGACTCGATGTCGCCTGCTCTGGCCCCAGGAATGCATGTGACTATGGCCGCTGGAGTCTCTAGGTTCACGTTTCTGACTACAGAGTCGCCAATGATCAGAGTTTTTTCCTCAGCGGGTGTGTCGCTGAGCGGGGAAAAACGATTAGAAACGTGAACAGATTGGTGGTGAACCGGGGCTTTGCGACTAGGCTTCCTTCTCACCGTCACCCACCCAGTCTCCTCGCTGCTGAGGAGAGCCGGGGAACCGCTGACAGTGGGACCTAAGCTAGCTAGCGCCGCTGCAGCTAATGGGCGTCCGTCGAGATTAACGTGCGCAGACGGTGTTTCAATGCAGCGGAGCCGGGATTCCAAATCAGACAACCTCGCCTCGAGCGCCTCAAAAAGACAACATTTATTACATTTACCGTTATCACTAAAAGAGGCAGAGGTGTAGCTAAACATCTGACAGAGAGAGCACACCAGAGGAGGAGAGGAAAGAGAGCTAGTAGCCATAGCTAGTGGCTCGAGAGCTGGAGAGCAAACCACACAGGCAGACAGCAAAACAGGAAGTGACGATACGTTACCACAAGGAAGTGACGATCCACTCTGACTTCACTCAGCCGCTGTATGTGTTCTATGTGTGTTCATCCTTATCCACAATAAATTACCACTGCAAACTCACTGGTGACTGAGGCGTCTTGTGACGGTCCGTGAGGGCCGTTGTGACAATAGCTTTTCCTCATAAATTTTGGACTTATTTCTCATAAATTTTCACTTTATTTATTCATACATTTGCTACTATTTTTTGTTAATTTTCAACTTTTCTATTTTTTTTCCTCATAAATTTGTAGCTTTTTTGTTGTAGGGAGACCGGGGTCAGTTGTAACACTAGGGTTAGGACTCACCCGATTCACTCTACACATGCTCAGTTTCGTCCTTAGTCCACATGGGAAGTTGTAGTGCCTTGAGGCAGACACACCAGAATTTGTGAGGTTGTGTAAGAACAAAATAAGTTCAGGCGAGACACGGCCAGCTGAAGGTTTCAGAGTTTTATTCCTCCATCATCATGAGACACACAGTAGCGCTGTGCTGTGCTGTGTGTGTGTACTCTGTGGGTGCGCTGTTGAGGCATGTAAAGTCAGCTCTTCTATACAGACAAAGAGAGAATGCATGGCACATTTGCATATTGAGTAAATACATATCAATCGCATCACTAGAAGACCCAGAGAGGGGCCATTTGGCCTTTTTGGCTAGAAAACCCATAGGGGGACCATCAAGTGGCCACAAGAGGGCTAATGTCTGGGTCTTCTAGTGTTAACTGGCACCGGAATTCCTCTCCTTACTCCGGGGATGTATAACAATAGTCATTGTTCTGGTTGTCCCCCTAGGGTGCTCTGTTCGTATGCAATCCCTGCTGAGCGTGAATATTATCAGTCTGCATTGTGCTGGGTGCCCACAAGGGAAAACATAATTTTGAGATAAGAAAGTAATTTTATTTTTGCTCAAATTATTTTTGTGATTACATAACTTGCTTTGTAGTTGGACTCATAAAAGGTATATTATGTTGATTATGTGTCTGCTTAGCTATCTTTCATTCAGGTTAGTTGTGGTAATGTTTTAGCTGTTCCAAGGTTGTCATAGCCAGGAGCGGCACTGGGGTTAAGCTCCCAGTGCTCATAAAATGCTCCTTACGGCGTGCGTCTCGAAAAGCCTCTGACAACTAAGTCCAACTCCTAGCCTGCCCGTGTGGTTTAGTCTCTTAAGCCCGGCGGAACTGCTTTTACTAATACGAGAAGGGGCGAGGGCGGATCTCTGGGGCCTTAAAACCAGACACTTCGGGTAGATGGTGGCTCGTCAACCTGGGAAGGTAGCCCATCTAGGGGAAGGTAAACCCTGATTTCAAACCTCTGCTGCCTTGCGGCACACCCGGTCACGGGAAAGGCTTCGGGAGTCAACCCTGAGGGAAAATCCAGAGTCGGAGCCCCTAAGGCAGTTCTCTGTTGTGCTCAACATCGTTCTGGCAGCTCCTGCGACGGCGCTGGTGCCAAACTGTAGCAGTTCTGCTGTTCCTTTGGATTCATCAGTGACGTGGAGAGGGGGGACATGCTGCATGGGCAACATCTTGTCCTCCATATCTCCCTGCCCAGGCTTGAATCCTACCAACGCCCAATGCTGGAAGGTAGAACACCAGATCACTGGAGAGGACACTCCAGCTTCGCCTTTGGCGTAGACAAAACACGGGGAATGACAGTTACCAGTTATAAGCCACCGCTCAATTGGCGTAGAGCGCGGCGCCAGGGGTTGTTCCCGACGGTGGGAGGGATCATCTGATCTCACTGGACAGCTACCACCCGCCTCAAGCTGGGCAGCCCCCAGCCAATAAGGTGTTGTCCCGCCACAGCTTGCTTTCCTCATTGACTGCATGGGGATGAGGAGAAGTCCAAACAGCAGGCTGAGAACCTTCACACCAGGCAAGACAAAAAAACAAAAGAAACTAACTCTAAAACTGGGAACTTGGAACGTCCGCACTATGATGACAGGACTTGCTGCTAACCTCAAGGACATCAACGACACCAGGAAGACTGCCATCATCAATAATGAACTGAAGAGACTGGGAGTGGATATCGCCACTCTCCTGGAAACACGGTTGGCTTGACGCAGGCACACTGAGAGAGAAGGACTACACGTTCTACTGGCAAGGAAAGGGCAGTGACGAACACAGGGAACACGGAGTGGGCTTCGCAGTGAAGAACACCTTGCTGAAGATGGTGGAACAGGGCAGCAATGGCTCTGCATGACTCCTCACCCTCCGGCCTGAACACCACTCAAGGCCCAGTCACCCTCGTCAGTGTGTATGCCCCAACACTGACAGCCACACCAGAGGCAAAAGACGAGATCTACGAGAATCTCGCAACAACTGTCAGGATCATCCCCAATTCTGAACAACTCATTCTCCTTGGAGACTTCAATGCCAGAGTGGGTGCTGACCATGACTCCTGGCCCTCCTGTCTTGGACCATTTGGCGTGGGCAGAATGAATGACAATGGACAGCGGCTGCTCGAGTTCCGCACATATCACGATCTGTGCATCACAAACTCGTTCTTCAAGACCAAGCCCCAACACAAGGTTTCCTGGCGACATCTGCGCTCAAAGCACTGGCACCAGCTGGACTTGATCCTGACCAGGCGCACCTCACTGAAGAACGTGCTAATCACCCGTTCGTTCCAGAGTGCAGATTGCGACACAGACCATTCATTGGTGTGTTGCAAGGTCAAGCTGCAGCTGAAGAAATTCCATCGTGCTAGACAGCCTGAAAAGGCATGGATTGACACCAGCAAGATGGCCCAGCCAGAACTTGTTGAGCAGTTTGCCTCCACCTTTGAGAAGGAACTTGGTGTACCACAAGAAGGAGAATCTGCAAAGCAGAAGTGGGAAGAGCTGCGAAACACCATCCACCGCACAGCCTTGGCTACCTTTGGGAGGAAGACCTCGAAGTCACAGGACTGGTTTGATGCCAAGTTGACCGAGATGACCCCCGTCATTGAAGCCAAGCACTCAGCACTTGCTGAGTATGTAACAGGATTGTATAATAAAATATTTGTCATAAGGTACAGGAATTATTTATTTTATTTAATAGTGGGTGTGAAAGGGGGCGGAGTTAAACCGTCACTTCTACACCCGCTAAATTAAATAAAAGCACTCGTAAAAGGGGGCACCAGTCACAATGGACAATAATATTAACTTTAATTTGAATTAATTTTGTACCTTCAATTACTTAATGAATCAGTCTCAAAGTTTCAGTGAGTTCTTTTCCTGCCGTGATTAGGAAACAGATATATGCGAAAGGAAAACGCTTCAACTTCTCTCGTTCACCCTTTTATTAAACTCATTCAGGTTACATGACATGGCATTCAAATGATGGATAAACAGATTCAAATGATAACAGTGTACGATATCACATCAACTGATATTGGATTCCTGAACATAAATTCCAGCGTTACACCTTTGTAGAACCAAGGAGGAACCAGACTTATGTTTCAACGGTAAATGAGGCTGAAATGTCCAACAAAACAACGCAATTTTATGGCGAAAATTCATAAGCTGATTATCTAAAAATGACTTCTGAATTAATCTACAAAAATTAAGGGCAGTTACTTAAAAATGACTAAGAGAATTCCTTCAGTTTACAGCTTTACCCTATGGCTGAGAGACCAATTGAGCCCTGAAATACGGGCTATATTCAATTGTAATTTAATTGTTCGGACATCATGTTTTAACCCAGCAGATAGGAGAAGTAGGAGTTTCACTTACAAAACAGCTGTAGGTCCACGTTTCAGTGGGTCGATACCGTCCGAGTTGGGAGTTAGGACGTCGGAGGAAGCGGCTGCTGTGATGCTTCCTCACAGCTGTGGAAGTGCAAACTCAGCTGGGGGCTCTCCAGACAATGGCAGCAGTGGGTGGTCTGTCACCGAGTGGCGTGACAAGTCCTTGGAAAAGGGTCCGAATTTGAGGTCTCTTGTAGCGGGATAGACCAAAAAACTGAAGGAGAAACTTCTCAGTCAGGCGGGTATGAGGCCGGAAAGAGAGTCCAAAAACAGTCTCTGTTCACTTTAAATTAGGAAAATTAAAGGTCCACTTTAACGGCGTGAAAAGTCATAAAAAAATGAGAAACATTTTCTAGGACAAGAATGGCTTCTGAGGTGAAGGAAAAAGTTTGAGAATTTGATTCTCTGAAAAAGCGAGCTCTAAAGAAAAAGGTGATTTCTCCTCAGTAACCAGAAAAACTAACACAGGATTTGACAAACTTCACAAAGAACAATTTAGATAAAATAAAACTACACAGGACCTTGAAACGGTGGAATAAAATCTTCCTCTGAGATCTAGATCACTATTCTGCTTCTCTAATCTTAACTTGGTTCCTAATCTTTCTCAATCTCTTTCTTTCTTCTTTTCTGTGTTTCTAATTCTAACTTAACCTTTTAACTGCTTAGCTTGTCTCTGTGTAGGTGTTTCTCCTGCTCTCCTGACTAAACTTTTCTTTCACTTTGATCTTTTCTTGTTCTCTCTCACATAACTGTCCGCAGGGCAGCTTCCATTACTTTTAAATAACCCCGCCTGGTCATAAACTTGTGATGCCGATCGCAAGACTGACCAGTCGACTTTATCAAAAGCAGTTTGAAATGGCTGCTATCCAATGTGAGAACATTTCTTTGTTTGAGAGCAGCCAATCAAACGAAGACATCATCCCATGAAATTGCAGAGAAAAATCAACACTCAGTCAGTTCTTATGAAATTAGGTGCTCAATATAAAATCCAACTAAATTAAATGACTTGGCTAATATTTGGTGATCATGCATTTATATCATTATTCTAATATTACATTTGTTTGAATAACACTCATGAACATAACATTTCTTATACATAATTATAATACATGCATTCATATTTAGATCAAAGCTTAATGTAGTACAGTAAACCATGGTTGGTGATAAAAAGGGATGATTTTCAGTGTCCTTAGGATCCAGGGGAGAAGAGGATAAGCTGAAAGAAACTTAATGTTTAGAACAAATTAAAAAGTCATCCTACATACTGAAACACATTTCGTAGGTATCTGCTAGGAGGTACTGTTGAGATGTAGATGATTTCTTTTAGGTCCATGGGATCTGGAAGAAAATCTGGAAAACATCGGAGGTTATAAACCTGTCTGATTAAGCCGTTTATGACCCTTTTAAGAGCACTGGTTTCTTGTAAAGGAGGATGTTATCCAAATGCAGTGTTCATGTTGGAGGTCTGGTCTCCCGAGTTTTATGTTCCTTTGAGCCTTTAAAAGCAAATTCTGATCCTTACAATCTCTGCAAGAGGCAACTGTTTACATTGGGGTCCTGGGAAAACATCTTTGGGTCTGGCCTGGATGAGGCCTGGATGAGTCGATATGAAAGCCAGTGATATTCCTGTAGAATGCATAAGAGGGGTATTCCTGTAGAAGGAATAAAGTGAAATTCCTGTAAAATGGAGAGAAGTGATCTTCTGTCTTGGTTTGAGGAGACGATGATGCTACAAGTACAAGAAGTACCCAAACGAGAAGAACCTCCAGATTCTCAGGGCTGCGAGAAGCAAAGTTCAGCAGACTGCTCGGCGCTGTGCCAACGAGTACTGGACTCAGCTCAGCCAAGACATTCAAACCGCTGCCATAACAGGGAACATCCGTGGTATGTACAATGGCATCAAGAAAGCACTTGGTCCGGCTCAGAGCAAGACGGCCCCCCTCAAATCCTCCACTGGGGAGATGATCACAGAAAAGAACAAGCAGATGGAGAGATGGGTGGAACACTACTCTGACCTCTACTCCAGACAGAACACGGTGACACCGTCAGCCCTTGATGCCATCGACTGCCTGCCATCCATGGACGAACTTGACGCCGAGCCAACCATCAACAAACTCAGCAAGGCCATTGATAGCTTGGCCGCTGGCAAGGCACCCGGCAACGACGGCATACCCCCCGACCTGATCAAGCACTGCAAGACCGCCGTACTGCTGCCATTGCATGACGTCCTCTGCCAGTGCTGGAAGGAAGGTGCCGTACCACAGGACATGAGGGACGCCAAGATCATCA
The DNA here is from genome assembly GCA_020510985.1 of Pholidichthys leucotaenia. Taxonomy (NCBI): domain Eukaryota; kingdom Metazoa; phylum Chordata; class Actinopteri; order Cichliformes; family Pholidichthyidae; genus Pholidichthys; species Pholidichthys leucotaenia. The sequence goes on along the minus strand of CM035843.1, from coordinate 166,826,264 downwards.
CCCTCTACAAAAACAAAGGGGAGAGAAGCGACTGCAACAACTACAGGGGCATCTCCCTCCTCAGCGTTGTTGGCAAAGTCTACACACAAGTTGTTCTCGTTCATCTACAGAAGCTTGCCGAACGTGTCTACCCCGGGTCTCAGTGTGGCTTCCGCGCTGAGCGATCAACGGTAGACATGATATTCTCCATCCGCCAACTCCAGGAGAAATGCAGAGAACAGAACATGCTCCTGTACGTCGCCTTCATCGACCTCACCAAAGCATTTGATCTGGTCAGCAGAGAGGGCCTTTTCAAGATCCTGCCAAAGAACTCCTTCCACTTGCGCTGCATTCGCCACATCCTGGACATATCCTGGCAGGACAAAGTGCCCAACACAGAAGTTCTGTCCCACGCCGGCCTTCCCTCCATGTTCATTCTACTCAGGCAGCGCAGGATCTGCTGGCTAGGCCACGTTCACCATATGGAGGATGGCAGAATCCCCAAAGACGTCCTCTACGGAGAACTGGCGACTGGCAGGAGAGACGTTGGCCACTCACAGCTGCGCTTTAGAGACGTCTGCAAGAGAGACATGAAGGCCCTGATCAACACAGAGCGCTGGGAGGACCTTGCAACGGACCGCTCCAAATGGAGAGGCACCCTGACCAGACAGCTCAAGGCAGGTGAAGAGACTGACTGCTGCAGCAGATGAAAAAAGGACCCTCAGAAAGAACTGCCACAGACCCAGCAGCACGGAGACCACCCACAAGTGCGACCTGTGTGACAGGGACTGCCATTCGCGCATCGGCCTGTTCAGCCACAGGCGGTGCTGTTCCAGCAGAGTAGACATTTAGGATTCTCTTCCATGGTCATCATAGACCAACGGAGGCCGACGAGGTGTAAGGCAAGCTAGCTCATTGCTAATGCAGTCAGGGACAGTTGTAACAAACTTGCTTGGGGTAGGTTGTAGCACTTTCTAAAATGGTACAACCTACCCCAAGCTAAATTTCAGTGAATGCATGAATAAAAAAATTATTTTAATTAGCTACTTTTTTTTTTTTTTTTTTTTTAAACATGCCTAGGTCCCGGAAGACAAAGACTGACAGGGGGGTTCTTCTCGACGTTTTGAAGAGGGCATCCACTCATGTAAAGGTCCAGGGAAAGTCAGTCAGATCTGTGGCAAAATTGAATGGCATACACCATGTCACACTATATAGATTCTGCAAAGTGAGGAAGAAGTTAGAAGATCAGGAATCAAGTGAACTTCCACGAGTAGGCTACAACTCTGCAACAAAGGTGTTCACTGATGAACAAGAAAAGATGTTGACAGAGTATTTGGAAGGTGCTAATACGTACTATGGACTGTCCATGGGAGGTAAGCACATAGGAATTGATAAAGGATTAGTCAGGCTGAATTTATGAAAGTTATCCTGGTGGCAATGTAAAATATATTGAATGGGGAATTATTTAATGTTTTTATGATTAACATTAGAGAACTTGCATATCACCTTGCTGAAAATATGGCTGCAAACATCCAAAGTCATGGGATGAGACTTCAACTACTGGTCCAGATTGGTTTTAAGATAAGATAAGATAAGATAAGATAAGATAAGATAAGCCTTTATTAGTCCCACAACGGGGAAATTCCAGGATTGCAACAGCACAGGGATAGCAACACTCAGAGCAACAATCAGAAGGCAAGAAAAAAAACAAAAAACAAAAAACAAGCAAGCAAGAGCAGCTAATATACATATGTACATATTACTATAAAATATATATATACACACACACACACACACACAGACACACAGTGCAGAGCATTGTAGCTGGATGGAATAAATATATGAATATATGAACACACAGTGCAGAGCATTGTAGCTAGATGGAATAAATATGTAAATATATAAACACCCACAGTACGGAGCATTGCAGCTAGGTGGAATAAATATGCAAGTATATAAACACACACAGTGCAGAGCAATGTAGCTAGATGGAATAATATGTAGATATATAAAAACACAGTGCGGAGCATTGTAGCTAGATGGAATAAATATATAGATATATAAATATAAACACACCCAGTGCTGAGCATTGTAGCTAGATGGAATAAATATATAGATATATAAATATAAACACACCCAGTGCAGAGCATTGTAGCTAGATGGAATAAATATGTAAATATATAAACACACACAGTGCAGAGCATTGTTGCTAGGTGGGATGAAACAGCATAACCGTCTATTTAGTTATCCTACATGGTATGATTATGTGCCCATACATATTCTCACCCTCCATAGCGACCGGTATGTTCCTAGTTGTATGCCGGAGAGGACCATTGTGTAAGTCTATTGCATCTTTTGCATTCAAAAAAAACTATTAGTTTGTTACGTCTTTTTGTCTTTTTTTTTTCCAGCTTTATGAAGAAAAAACCAACTCTTTTCATAAGAAGTGCTAAGGCCACTAGCCTTGCATAGGCCACCAGTTTTAATAAACACAATGTGGCACTTTTTTTTGGAAAGCTTGATGATGAAGTGATAAAAAAGCACAACCTGACCGCAAACGACATTTGGAATGTTGATGAAACTGGCATCACTACTGTGGAGACCCCTGACAGATTGCAAAACATGGAACCAAACAGGAGCCATGACATCTGCCAAAAGGGGTTCATTGGTGTCAATCGCATGTGCAATCAATGCCATCGGCAACACAATTCCTCCCATGTTTGTTTTCCCTTGCATGCGTTATGCAGACCATATTGTGCGAGATGGGCCAATAGGAAGTATTGGAAGTAGAAATAAATCTGGATGGATGTAGGAGGTGGATTTCATGATATTTCTCAAGCACTCTACAAACCACACCAAAGTCAACCCTGATAGAAAGGTGCTACTTATCTTGGATAACCATAGCTCACACCTCTCTATCGCAGCCATCAACTTCTGTAAGAGTAATGGAATAGTGATGCTAACTTTCCCTCCGCATACCAGTCACAAGCTTCAAAAACTTGATTGCAGTGTTTGTGGGCCATTCAGAAAGACGGTGAACACTGCAAGTGATTTCTGGGTGAGAATGAATCCTGGACAGACCATGGCAATATATGACATACCAGGCCTTGTCAAGATGGCACTTTCAGTGGCAGCTACACCAAAGAAGATACAAGCTGGATTCCAGTGCAGTGGAATTTGGCCATTCACTCCATCCATATTTGAGGAATATGAGTTTGTACCTTCAAAAGTAACAAATTGTCCAGATCCAGCTCTTCGGGCCACAACCTCAGCTACTGACCAAGCCTATGCTCCAGCCAGCAACCCAGCCTCTGCTCTAACTACCAACAAAACCATTTCTCCAGCTACCAACCAAGCCTCTGCTCTATCCAGCAACTTAGTTTCTGCTCCATCTTCTGACCAAACCAGTGCTCCAGCTGCCAACCAAGCCACTTCTCCAGCCACTCAAAAAGCTACAAGCTCTGCTGAAGAAACACTGACTTGCTTGGACTTTAGCCTAATCGCTGTGCGACCCTTACCACAACGGAAACTCCCTTTGACAGGAAGGAGGAGGAAACAAACAGCAATACTTAGTGATGCACCTGTCAAGATGGCAATGGAAGTAGAGCAGAGGTTGAGATCTGAGAAGGTGAAACGAAAAATAAGCTTGCCAAAAAGTCAGTGCAGCAAACAAGACAAACCAAAACAACGTCCTAGGGTACAAAAGAAAACTCCAGGAAAGAAAAAAGAGAACATGGAACATTGAGCCAGAGATTCCTCTGATGACAATTTCTGTATCATCTGCATGGAACACTTCAATAACTCAAAGCCAAAAGAAGTCTGGGTGAAGTACATTACATGTCATCTGTGGGCCCACAAAGCCTGTACTCCCAAGAGTGCCATACACCTGCTACCACTGTCTGTCCGACAGTGACTAAAGAACTAGGCACAAACAACCCCCTCCCCACAAATGCACACACTGTTTGATTGTTGAAACTAGTGCAGTTATACAAAAAGTACAGCCCGTGGGTTTAAAGCAGGGCGCAGCCCACTTTAAACCCATATGGGCTTAAAGCAGGCTGCCCCAAAGCTAAAGTCCATGTGGGCAAACACAGATGGGACCAACATGGAAGGTGTGGACAAACCCACATGGACCCATAAGACAGCCCAGTTTAGCCTATGGTGGGGCCCAAATGGACCTGCTGGCTGGGCTGCTGCAGTTTTTAGGGCCTGCTACTGTATGCAGATGATGCAGTTAGTTAAGCAGCTGCTCTGTCAGTCAGCTGACAGAGACGTTAGACCACATTCTTTAATGTGGTCTAACCAGCAGCTACAACAAAACCAGCTGGTGCCTCATCACTGTTTAATATGACCCATTTGAACATTCTTAAAGATTCTACACCAAAGTAAAGGAGTGAAGAGGTAAACAGGGTTTTTAGTAATTTTAGCTTCATGTCAGACCAAATTCTGTAATCATAAGGATAAGGCTCTCACTTATGTGTTACTTGTTGTAGTAGGATTTATTTGTGAAGGCCAATGAGTGACACGTCTAAACTATCAGGGTTAGGGTGGTTCCAGTTTAACCCCTTGAACTCTGTGAATTCCGCGGGCAGTCACGTCTCTGCATCTTAGTGCGTCTCAGTGCGCACTGAAAAAAACTGTATTTCCGGTCTTCCAGTACAGATACAGCCTTGTTACAACCTGAGAAAAAAGCTGTGTAATATATTCATTTTTTGTGGTATTTTTTACAAAATTTTGACCTGAGCTTGAAAACACTTGGTTCTACATTTCTGTTGTGTTTTCCAGCCAGTATCTTGACAGCTGTATGTTATTTACAAGCATTTGTATCTAAAAAAACATCCAGGCGAACTTTCTTGTTACTCAGTGGCAGGAGCACTTAAAGAGATTATGACTGTTTCGCCAAAAAATTCAGAGTGTTTTCTTTTAAATGAGACTAACCCCATGAAGATGCTGCAAAGGGTTGAAGAACAGCTTTTGATTTACTTTGGGCATGTTATTTTTAGGCGTTTTTTAAGGAAGTTGAACAGAGTTCAACAGGTAAATAAATCAAAGCCCAGCTACATAAATCTGACCCATCAAGAGTTTTACTCACTCTGTCATAGAGAGCCATCTTGAAGTTTTCAAAGTAAAAGTGTTTTTTTCCTTCTGCTCCTCTCATGCTGGTATATGCTGCTCTGGCTTCATAACCAAACTTGAGGAATTCTCCATATTCATTGAACAGAATGCAGGTTGGAGTCTTGGGTGTGTCCAGTCCCTGCTCTTTACCCCACCGTTTGACCTGGGGGTCGATCTGAGCCCCTCTGGCTGTGATACTGAAGGCATGACCGCTGTAGGCAGTACCAAAGTCTATGGCTATGATGTACAATTCCGTCATGGTAACAACTGCTACATCAAGTCATAGCCAGGAGAGAAGTTAACATAGAGCTGAGCAAACACACCTCTGCCTTACTGGTTTGTTCGGTTAGCTCCGCCCACTGTTTACTGAAATCACTTTAATCACATGATCCAGTAGATTCACTCAAGACACAGAGCCCACACCTATTCTCTGAATTCAGCAACAGGTCTGAGTAGTTCCCATAACTGAGCAGACATACATGCTGTAAACATGCATCAGTAGCCCTGTTCCCAAATAAAAATGTAGTGGCTGGGAACTTTAATAAGGGCTGTTCCTGTAGCTGGTCCTCTCACATGTCTCGTCTCCACTGTGGAAGGTGGATCTACACTCAGAAAATGAACTAGGGTTCTTGTTAAGGGTTGGACTCATGACTAACCTCACGATCGCAATACTTGGGTCAGGATCCAATACTACCACGATCTATCACGATCCCATCACTATTACAATCCATCATGATGTCTCCCCTCCCAAATCAATGTCAAATTTTATCCCGAAAGTACAACTGTCAGTATCTGTTTAATGTAAAGTTTGAACTCACCGCGGCCGCTTGTCTTGCGGTGGCTGGTGACTCTCACTCCTGCAGCTGCTGCCATCCTTTCTGCTGCCCACATTCCCGGGGCTTCATTTTCCACAGACATGTCTCTGCTGACAGGTTGATGGTGGCAAGTCTCCAGAGTTGGCTGGTCAGCGCCACTCGGACAAAAAGCAAGATACACGCCAGTGTGTTTTTAGCTTAGCCATTGCTAACACTACTCTGAGATGTGTGCTGGCCTGCATATTCAAGTGTTTTATTTTTTTGTGCAGTACTTCTTGCAGGTTGTGTGACATGTCAAGGTCTTCCATTCCATCTTTGTTATAAAATCCAACAAAGGCCTGACATTTGAGCTAACTTTTTGTCACATTCAACTGCTTTCTAACTTTGAAAGCTGGCTGCAAATCTTACCAGACCAGGTATGACTTCACTTGACTGGGTGCTTGCTTTGCATCGGCTAGTGGACTGAAAATGCAACTGGTTGATTAATATCCAAGACTATGCAACTTTACATGAATACTGTATATATACAGTGGGGCAAAAAAGTATTTAGTCAGCCACCAGTTGTGCAAGTTCTCCCACTTAAAAGATGAGAGAGGTCTCCAATTTTCATCATAGGTATACCTCAACTATGAGGGACAAAATGAGAAAAAAGAAAAAAAAATCCAGAAAATCACATTGAAGGATTTTTAAAGAATTTTATTTGCAAATTATGGTGGAAAATAAGTATTTGGTCACCTACAAACAAGCAAGATTTCTGGCTCTCACAGACCTGTAACTTCTTTAAGAGGCTCCTCTGTCCTCCACTCGTTACCTGTATTAATGGCACCTGTTTGAACTCGTTATCAGTATAAAAGACACCTGTCCACAACCTCAAACAGTCAGACTCCAAACTCCACTATGGCCAAGATCAGAGAGCTATCAAAGGACACCAGAAACAAAATTGTAGACCTGCACCAGGCTGGGAAGACTGAATCTGCAATAGGTAAGCAGCTTGGTGTGAAAAAATCAACTGTGGGAGCAATTATTAGAAAATGGAAGACATACAAGACCACTGATAATCTCCCTTGATCTGGGGCTCCACGCAAGAACTCACCCCATGGGGTCAAAATGATCACAAGAACGGTGAGCAAAAATCCCAGAACCACACGAGGGGACCTAGTGAATGACCTGCATAGAGCTGGGACCAAAGTAACAAAGGCTATCATCAGCAACACACAACGCCGCCAGGGACTCAAATCCTGCAGTGCGAGACGTGTCCCCCTGCTTAAGCCAGTACATGTCCAGGCCCGTCTGAAGTTTGCTAGAGAGCATTTGGATGATCCAGAAGAGGATTGGGAGAATGCCATATGGTCAGATGAAACCAAAATAGAACTTTTTGGTAAAAACTCAACTTGTCGTGTTTGGAGGAGAAAGAACACCATACCTACTGTGAAGCATGGGGGTGGAAACATCAAGCTTTGGGGCTGTTTTTCTGCAAAGGGACCAGGACGACTGATCCGTGTAAATGAAAGAATGAATGGGGCCATGTATCGTGAGATTTTGAGTGAAAACTGACATGATTGCTTGACCCAGGAGACAGACACTGACACGAGTAAGACCGTTTGACAATTATTTATTAAATCAGTGTGTGTTGTGTGTATGGATGTGTGGGTGAGTGTAATGCTGGAGGACAGCTGGAGCTGAGCGAGTCCCGCTGCGACCTGGCAACCCTGGAAACACACAAGCAATGGGGGATTAATGCAGCTCGCAGTAAGAAGATGTAACAAAGTGCACTGCTTACTTGCAGGTGGCGCTGGGAGACTCTTGCCTGCTCCGTGGCTTAATGTGGCTAGGTGAGCGTGGGGCTTGGTGCTGTGACGATGAGGAGGAGGTCCGAGGAGGAGGAGGAGAAGCCCCATTGCTAGGGGAGACAAGTCTGCCGCCAGGGAGGTCCACCTGTGCACAGGGGAGAATACTCAGACAAGGTGAGTTATTCTGTGGCTTACATGACGAGGCTTGACGATGATGCGTTGTGGATGCTCTGGCTAGAGGTCGAGTCCGTGACACGTTGTGTGGTGAAGTAGACAGACGATACTGTGCTGAGCAGTCAGTGACACCGGCTTTTAAGGTCTGCTGGTTATTGGCGGCAGGTGTGTGCGCAGCCGGGGCTGATGACGGCCCAGCGGCCGCCATGACATGAACCTCCTTCCATCAGCAAGGGCATTGAAGATGAAACGTGGCTGGGTCTTTCAGCATGACAATGATCCCAAACATACCGCCCGGGCAACGAAGGAGTGGCTTCGTAAGAGGCATTTCAAGGTCCTGGAGTGGCCTAGCCAGTCTCCAGATCTCAACCCCATAGAAAATCTTTGGAGGGAGTTGAAAGTCTGTGTTGCCCAGTGACAGCCCCAAAACATCACTGCTCTAGAGGAGATCTGCATGGAGGAATGGGCCAAAATACCAGTAACAGTGTGTGAAAACCTTGTGAAGACTTACAGAAAATGTTTGACCTCTGTCATTGCCAACAAAGGGTATATAACAAAGTATTGAGATGAACTTTTGTTATTGACCAAATACTTATTTTCACCATAATTTGCAAATAAATTCTTTAAAAATCAGACAATGTGATTTTCTGGATTTTTTTTTCTCATTTTGTCTCTCATAGTTGAGGTATACCTATGATGAAAATTGGAGACCTCTCATCTTTTAAGTGGGAGAACTTGCACAATTGGTGGCTGACTAAATACTTCTTTACCCCCACTGTATGTAAGTAATAAAACATCAATCCATGCATTTAGGGATTGGTGGATCAACATTGGTGTCAAGTATTGTGATCCATCACTGAATCGATCTTTTGTCCTACCCCTAGTTATTGCTCACTTTTACATTCAGCTTATTTAATGTTAATTAGCTCAGACTGTGTCTGCCAACAAAAGCCAACAGCTAACAGCCTGTGGTTAAATGAGGCTTACGAGCGTTTACACATGGAAAAGGTCAATACGTCTCTTTTAATCATTTTTATAATCATTTTCATTTTTTAAGGAGAAAAAAGCATCTACCAAACAAATCTTCATCACACATGAGTAACCTGCAGCTGCTGTTTTTATAATGAATGTTGCTATGTTTCTGTGGCATTAACGATAGAATACCAGCTATAATGACCCTTTACTGAATTACACTGGTCAACACCAAATTTATTTGTGTAAGTTTTTTTTTTAGCTTATTAAGGACAATTTTGATGTGCTGAATCAAAAAATCACATTGGTTTTGCTCAATCAGGTCAGCTGGCCACATGTTTTTTACATTTTTGTTTACATGTACGGGTATTTTTGCTTTATACGTATGATGCAAAATTCTTTTTATTTCTTGAAATTTCTTGAACTCTGAAGAGTTTGCATGCACCAATTTATGACATGATGTCATAAACTGTCATGATGGCTGATTACTGTTGGACTCTGAAGAGAGATATCCCTCCCGCTGAGCATTCTAGAGGTTCGAATAAATGGAAGTTGAAGCTCTGAATTTTGAACAATGATGACGTAACATTCAATTTTCATGTACTTACCTTTATCAGTGTCTACTATTCAATTTACAGTAATCGAAGTTTGTAACATTTGATCAGTAAATTGTGTTAGAAAATTATTTTTTCCTCTTAAAAATCTATTTCGGATGAGAAATATTAACAAAAATCAACTGATATTTAGTCAAAAGATCAGGTTTTTTAAAAATCAACTTAAGATAAGATAAGATAAGCCTTTATTAGTCCCACAACGGGGAAATTCCAGGATTGCAACAGCACAGGGATAGCAACACTCAGAGCAACAATCAGAAGGCAAGAAAAAAAAAAAAAAACAAGCAAGCAAGAGCAGCTAATATACATATGTACATATTACTATAAAATATATATATACACACACACACACAGACACACAGTGCAGAGCATTGTAGCTGGATGGAATAAATATATGAATATATGAACACACAGTGCAGAGCATTGTAGCTAGATGGAATAAATATGTAAATATATAAACACCCACAGTACGGAGCATTGCAGCTAGGTGGAATAAATATGCAAGTATATAAACACACACAGTGCGGAGCAATGTAGCTAGATGGAATAATATGTAGATATATAAAAACACAGTGCGGAGCATTGTAGCTAGATGGAATAAATATATAGATATATAAATATAAACACACCCAGTGCTGAGCATTGTAGCTAGATGGAATAAATATGTAAATATATAAACACACACAGTGCAGAGCGTTGTTGCTAGGTGGGATGAAACAGCGTAACCGTCTACTTAGTTATCCTACATGGTATGATTATGTGCCCATACATATTCTCACCCTCCATAGCGACCGGTATGTTCCTAGTTGTATGCCGGAGAGGACCATTGTGTAAGTCTATTGCATCTTTTGCATTCAAAAAAACTATTAGTTTGTTACGTCTTTTTGCTATCTCTGTGAGCAGCCCTGCTTAGGTTGTACAGTCTGACAGCCGTTGGTAGGAAGGACCTACGAAACCTCTCGGTTGTGCACCTGGGATGATGTAGTCTGCTGCTAAATGAGCTCCTCAGTGCATCCAGTATGTCCTGCATAGGGTGGAACTCGGACTCCAGCAGAGATGACAGTTTAGCCACCGTCCTTCTCTCTCCTATCTCCTCCATCGGATCAAGGCGCTGCCCCAGGACAGAGCTAGCTTTCTTAATCAGTTTGTTCAGTCTCTTCCTATCGGCTGCAGTAATGCCACTGCCCCAGCAGACCACTCCAAAAGTGATGGCTGATGCCACCACCGTGTCATAGAATGACTTCAGCAGCGCCCCTTGTACACCAAAAGACCTGAGTCTCCTCAGCAGGAACAGCCTGCGCTGTCCCTTCTTGTAGAGTGCGTCAGTATTGTGTGACCAGTCTAGTTTATTGTTCAGATGAATACCCAGGTACTTATAGGATGTCACCATCTCGATGTCTGTTCCCTGTATATTTACTGGTGCTGTGAGGGGCTGCCCATGCCTGCGGCAGTCCACCACCAGCTCCTTAGTTTTCCTCGCGTTTACTTAGCATAAAAACCTGACCTGATCGAGAGAAACGGATGTTATTTTCGGATTCAGCGGTGCGAAATTGTCTTAAATCAGTTGACAAAACACAGACAACTTACAAAAAAATTATTTTTGTAAACCTGTATTATTCTAAAGGCGTGTTCAGACAAAACCTGAAACACAAATTTTTGGTGTGGTGTGATTACATGTAAAGTCAACGTAAATATCTGACCTGATGTAAATTTGCAGAGTGGTGGGGTTGCCTTCATAACTTCTGCAGCTCCTTTCCACCTGCTGGGGAACTCACAAAAACATGATCAAAATGTCACTGCTCCCTCCAGAAACTGCACCTGGATGATGGTTGTTTACACTGCTAGCTTGCTAGCCCCCGTTAGCACATCTACAGCACGAGGACGTGGCTGGTAGTGATACTTTTACTTTATCACTTTTTTGATGCTTTTGGGGCCAATAGTGATACTTTTACTCCGGTGGCGGTGGAATTTCAAGGCTGAAGAGCTATCATGACCAACTCATTTGGACATGAATTTGTGTCTGTTAGCAACTTTACATTAACCTGACATGTGATTGCACCATGGGAAAAATTTGAGTTTTATCACATCTGGAATTTAACAGTAACCTGTTGCCTGGGCTGCACGGTGGCGCAGTGGTTAGCACTGCGGCAGCACAGTTTACCCTTGGCCGGGGGATTGTGGGGATCGTGGAATCGTGGGTTCGATCCCAGCCCCCGACCAACAGTGATCTGTGTGGAGTTTGCATGTTCTCCCCGTGTTGCGTGGGTTTACTCCGAGATTTCTCCGGTTTCCTCCCACATGCCAAAAACATGCATGTTAGGTTAATTGGCTGTTCTAAATTGTCCCTAGATATCTGTTTCCTATAGGCCCTTAGAATAGAGGGTTAGTATTAATGAAAGTGCTTTGAGTGGTCTTTGTGACTAGAAAAGCGCTATATAAGTGCAGGTTAGTTAGTTAGTTAGTTAGTTAGTAAAAACGCCTAAAAATAACATGCCCAAAGTAAATCAAAAGCTGTTATTCAACTCTTTGCAGCATCTTCATGGGCTTGGCCTCATTTAAAAGAAAACACTGAATTTTTTGGCAAAACAGTCATAATCTCTCTAAGTGCTCCTGCCACTGAGTAACAAGAAAGTTTGCCTGGGTGTTTTTTTTTAGATACAAATGCTTGCAAATAACATACAGCTGTCAGATACTGGCTGGAAAACACAACAGAAATGTAGAACCAAGTGCTTTCAAGCTCAGGTCAAAATTTTGTAACAATACCACAAAAAATGAATATATTACACAGCTTTTTTCTCAGGTTGTAACAAGGCTGTGTCTGTACTGGAAGACCGGAAATACAGCTTTTTTTTCAGTGCGCACTGAGACGCATGAAGATGCAGAGACATGACCGCCCATGGAATTCAGAGTTCAACAGGTTAAATTGACATGTTTGGAAAGTCAAATGTTTCCTTATTAAAAATGTAATACAGAACAAAGATATGAAAAGCAAAGTTCAAACAAATGTGTGTGAAGTCAGAATGAGTTTGAACTTTATGACAAAGAAATGTCAACGTCAGGAGATGAAGTTCACTAAAGAGTGAAACATCTTCAGTCTAGTGTCAGTTTGTAGAACAATAACTCATCTTTGACCGGAAACATTGGTTTCTCTGCCAAGTTTTTCTTTTAATTGCCAGCCTGTTCTGATGAACTAAAGTTGTGATCAGGTAAGAATGAGAAAGATAGTCCGACCTGTTCTGATTCTTCAGCCACGACTTTAAACTCGGTATGATGGTCTGATCAACCCTGTTTGTTAGCATTATTTAACTTGATGGTGACGCTGAAGGATTTTTGTGTGTTTTTGGTTTCTTTGTGGATCAGGACTTAAATTTGGAGTAACAAATTCAAGTTAAAGAGTGTTGGATCATTATACTTCTGATCCTGAATTAGTCCACGGTGTGTCTTCTCTTATTTTAGTGCAGGATCTCATGGAGAAGTGAATGCTGGTGGATGTTGAGATTTTTTGATTCACCAACTTTTCTGATGAACATCAATGAAAACCAAGCTAGGATTTGAAGGAGCAGGAATGCTGATGAATGTAGTGATTTTTGGTTCCATCAGGGTTCAGAAAAGATTGAAAAAATTGTTCTGTGGGCGACACACATTGTGGGCTCACATTTCCACAGAGACATGACTGCATGTGTATTGAGGGTGTCACGTCTGGAAGGACAAAGGACTCGAATCTGCAGAAGATAATGAGGGGGTGTGAGATTTGTCTTTTTGTCGCCCGGAGAGATTTCCGGTTCATCAAGAAATGAGAGACAATGGTGAAGGTTCAAAGGGATGCTTTGTGACTGTGTTTACTGAAAACACCATGTGACTTGAATTCTGATGCTGGAAACATATAAAAGGGTGATGAGGTATGATTCTTCCTCTTTCCTGCTTTGAGAATGCTAGACGATGTGTTCTGTCAATAAAGCTGGTTTACGAACTAAACTCAGCCTCATCATTCGAGCACATCCTCTACACTGGTGACCTACGACAAGAAATGAGCAGACAGAATTCTCCCGAGCGGGGCTCGGCGGAAGCCAGCCTGATGGCCGCCTCCATGATCCAGCTGCCCGATTTCTGGCAGCACAGCCCGCGCTCATGGTTTAGCGCAGTCGAGGCGCAGTTCAACCTCCGGAGAATCTCCAACGATGACACAAAATTCTACCATGTGGTAGCGAAGCTGGACAGCGACACGGTCCAGAGAGTGGAGGATTTGGTTAATCATCCACCAGACAGCGACAAGTACAGCGCATTGAAGGACGCGCTGATCAGCCATTTCACCCCTTCAGTCCAACAACGAGCAGAGGGGCTCCTGACGTTGACTGAGTCAGAGAACGAGAGACCTGCGGACCTGATGGTGAAGATGCTGAGGCTCAAAGACTCTGAGGATGGCGAATTCATTTTCGCCCACCTTTTCCTTCGGACTCTGCCGCCAGCAGTGAGAGTGGCCCTGGCAGAGTCGCCCCGATTGGCCAGGCGAGACTACCATGGGCTGAGCAAAGAGGCGCAGCGGCTTGTACACATGCAGTCATGTCTCTGTGGAAATGTGAGCCCACAATGTGTGTCGCCCACACTAATCTGCAATGTCTCCACCGGACGGCCCCACCCCGTGGTGCCAGCCGTGTGGCGTCGCCGCGTTTTTGACTCGGTCCATTCTCTCGCGCATCCGGGGGTGCGCGCATCGATTAAGTTGGTGGGGGAGAAATTTGTTTGGCCCGGGTTGCATAAACAGGTCAAGGAATGGGCGGCAGCCTGCGTAGCGTGTCAGCGAGCCAAAATACACAGACACACTAAGGCTCCGTTGGAACCTTTTCACATCCCCGCTAAGCGTTTTGATCACGTGCATGTTGACTTGGTGGGCCCGCTCCCATTATCACATGGGCACACACATCTTTTGACGATGGTGGATCGCACCACGCGTTGGCCAGAGGCGATTCCTCTGACATCAACCACAGCGGAAGAAGTTGCGCGAGCATTTTTAGCAGCATGGGTTGCGCGTTTCAGTGTACCGTCGGACATAACGTCCGACAGGGGTCCCCAATTTATTTCCGAACTATGGTCATTGATGGCCCGCAGCTTGGGGGTGAAGATTCATCGCACTACCGCGTATAACCCCCAGGCTAATGGTTTATGCGAACGCTTTCACAGGTCATTGAAAGCAGCCCTCAGAGCATCGCTGACGGATACAAATTGGGTGGACAAACTTCCATGGGTTTTATTGGGGTTGCGTTCCGCACCTAAGGAAGATTTGCATGCTTCCCCGGCTGAATTAGTTTTTGCACAACCTCTCCGTTTGCCGGGGGAATTTCTCCCCGATAACCCCGCACCAAATGGCCCCCCTGCTCAGCCGTGGCAGAGCGACTCGGAAGCAAACACGCTCCCTGGCCCGGTCCATCACAGTTTCCCACACGTTTTTGTGCCAAAGGCTTTAAAAAATGCAGAGTTTGTTTTTGTTAGACATGATGCTCAACGTCCAAGTTTGCGGCCATTTTATGACGGGCCATTCAGAGTGCTGGAGACCGGGCAGAAGCATTTTCTGCTAGATTTAGGGGGCAGAAGGGAGTTGATTTGCATAAACAGGCTCAAACCCGCTTTTGTTTTGGCTGATGAGGAAGTGCAGCTCGCGAGGCCCCCCCGCCGTGGCAAGCCGCCGAGAGGACATTCTCCAGAATCTTCACAGAAAGGTGCTAACAGCTTTAATCCACAGATGCAGAGAGATGTTGCAAGGGCAGCAAAGCCAGGTTGCAGCAGATTCGGCAGAAAGTTAAAACCTAGGCAGTTGGTGGATTGATTAGCGATATATGGAGTGTTTTGTGTTTTTCTTTTTTTATGCCATGCAGGTTTTGCCCTTACTAGACGTTTGGGGGGGGTAGTGTGGGCGACACACATTGTGGGCTCACATTTCCACAGAGACATGACTGCATGTGTATTGAGGGTGTCACGTCTGGAAGGACAAAGGACTCGAATCTGCAGAAGATAATGAGGAGGTGTGAGATTTGTCTTTTTGTCCCACAGAGGATGCCCCGGAGAGATTTCCGGTTCATCAAGAAATGAGAGACAATGGTGAAGGTTCAAAGGGATGCTTTGTGACTGTATGTTTACTGAAAACACCATGTGACTTGAATTCTGATGCTGGAAACATATAAAAGGGTGATGAGATATGATTCTTCCTCTTTCCTGCTTTGAGAATGCTAGACGATGTGTTCTGTCAATAAAGCTGGTTTACGAACTAAACTCAGCCTCATCATTCGAGCAAATCCTCTACAGTTCACAGTTTTTGAGGATGTCAAAAACTTGAGTTTTGTCCTAAAGGTTGTTTAACAGCTGCTAGTCTTCACTACTTGTTGAACTAAAAAGAACGTTAGTGGCATGTGTTACAATAAAAACTGTTTGCAAACTGTTTTACAACCTTCTGAGAACCCTGACAAAGCCCAAAAATACAGTGGTGTGAAAAAAGTGTTTGCCCCCTTCCTGATTTCTCAATTTTTTTGTACGTTTGTCACACTTAAATGTTTCAGATCATCAAACAAATTTAAATATTAGACAAAGATAACACAAGCAAGCACAAAATGCAGTTTTTAAATGAAGGTGTTTATTAAGGGAAAAAAATACAAACCTACATGGCCCTGTGTTGAAAGGTGATTGCGTCCTAAACCTAATAACTGGTTGGGCCACCCTTAGCAGCAACAACTATAATCAAGCGTTTGCGATAACTGGCAATGAGTCTTTTACAGCGCTGTGGAGGAATTTTGGCCCACTCATCTTTGCAGAATTGTTGTAATTCAGCCACATTGGAGAGTTTTCGAGCATGAACAGCCTTTTTAAGGTCATGCCACAGCATTTCAATTGGATTCAGGTCAGGACTTTGACTAGGCCACTCCAAAGTCTTCATTTTGTTCTTAAGCCATTCAGAGGTGGGCTTGCTGATGTGTTTTGGATCATTGTCCTGCTGCAGAACCCAAGTGTGCTTCAGCTTGAGGTCACAAACAGATGGCCGGACATTCTCCTTCAGGATTTTTTAGTAGACAACAGAATTCATGGTTCCATTTACCACAGCAAGTCTTCCAGGTCTTGAAGCAGCAAAACAGCCCCGGACCATCACACTACCACCACCATATTTTGCTGTTGGTATGATGCTCCTTTTCTGAAATGCTGTGTTGCTTTTACGCTGCATGTAACGGGACACACACCTTCCAAAAAGTTGAACTTTTGTCTTGTCAGTCCACAGAGTATTTTCCCAAAAACCTTGGGGATCATCAAGATGTTTTCTGCCAAAACTGAGATGAGCCTTTATGTTCTTTTTGCTCAGCAGTGGTTTTCGTCTTGGAACTCTGCCATGCAGGCCATTTTTGCCCAGTCTCTTTGTTATGTCTGTAATTACCTCTCCAATGACGTAGCCAGGTGCATGACAGAAATCAGCTCTATCCGGGTAAACATACACAATACAGCCACCAGGCAGGGGCAAGGGCAAAGAGGCCGAACCCCAATACCTGCTGCTATTTATAGGAATGGTGCAGTGGCAGAAAAGGAAGTGGCCGCCACTACACCGCACTTCACAAATGAAAGCATATACCCCCCCCCCCCCCCGTAGAAAAGTCCAAAACACACACACACAATTGAGACCCTCCCCAATTTAGGACCCAAATCACCCACTAAAAAAACTACACTGAAATCACTAAAGGGCCTATCACATTCGCACAACAAACCTAAGCTAGGGGGAACGGGTGGACGACCGTCCTTCCCCACACGGCAAGGTTGGTTATTATTCCACCTGTAAAATAAATAAAAAACCATTCATAAAATAAAATTACTGCTGTATTCCTAAACTAAATAAAATACACAAAATAATCCCAGAACAATAACAGATTAATAACTGTTGTTTAACACGTGCAAGCATATGAACATTGGAACATTTTCATAATTATTTTTTTCACAACATCTGCAAACATATAAACACCAGAATGCTAGAACGCTTTTTTCTTATTTTTTTATATACATAAACTCACTCTACTGTCCTCTTGGCAGGAAGGGATAGAACTGGCTTGTGGGGGGACCTGGGTAGCCCCTCAGTAGACCTGCCCATGGAAGCGGCATGCCTCCAGGATTGTAGTTGGCCTCATAGACAAGAGCGCCTCTTCTCTTTGCCATCCACCACCTTTCTCGTCCGGACCCGCCATCTGAAGCCTCTAACTGAGCATGCCGCAGCTCACTGGCGTGCCTCCATGAGCCGTCCGACAGATGGAAGTAGGCTGTGCCCTGCTTAGCCACAATGCACAGCCGCTCCTGGTGACCCTCCGACTGTTGTTTGGCCCCAATCCGCCATGGATGTCTCTCCCCATGAACCCGAACCAGGTCCATAACTCTCAGGGGAGCTTTACTCAGCCTGCAGTGTTGCTGATTGGCACTTGGTTCCTCTGTGCCTATCGGTCTGGCCCCGACGCCTTGCAAAGCTGCTGCAGCGGTTGCCGTTGAAGCTTCAGATCCTCCAGCCCACTGTGGCCGACCGCCAGAGGAAACTGAGGCTCGCTCGTCGGCGTCACTCTCTGACACAGGCGCCTTGCTGTCACGGTTGGTACCTTCGTTCAAGGTAACCCGAGCGCCGGCGCTGAGACCCTCCTGTGTCGAACCTGAGTGAGACTGGTCCTACTTGACCGCCGTGGTGCAAGATAAATCCTTCCCCCACACCGTGTCGTCCTCCGCCAACAGAACCGAACAGTTCCGCTAGCCACAACCAGTCCACTCTTTCTCAGCGTCATCTCTAATGGCAAGCCCCGGTCCATAAAACAGGTCCCAGCCCATAATGTCATCACTGCTGACTTGTACCAAGCTGTCAGCTCCAGCATTCCAACTGTGCACAGTCTGCCACCTCCATAACCGTAGAGTGGTGCTGGGTTTTCTCTTATTCTGTAGTAGGGGAAAAAATTCCTCACCGTGGCCCAATTCAATAATGATCTCGCCGCCCCTGTGTCGATCAGCAGTAGCACCTCCTTGTTATCCAGTGTCACCATAGAGTACTTGAACCCATTGGTACTTGGGGACACTACATGGACAGTTATTGGGGCGGGTGCAGTTGTTTTTGTCTGTAGGCTCTCCGGCTCAGACACTCGACACACCCTGGCATAATGGTTCAAGCGTCCACACATGCTACAGCGCTTCCCTCTAGCTGGGCATTCCCTGGCCTTGTATTGGTGCTTCATGCACCACAGCCCATACACAACCCACAGTCCATACACACGGGCTTTCTCGGGAAAAACCTCAGGTTGATTGTGTGGGTTTCCGCGCTGTCGTCAGCCGCGCTGTCCTCTCTGTCAGGGTCTGCTACTAATGCTGTGGCGGCAGGTCCCAGCTGTCATTGTGATTGGTGCCACTTTAGCTCTGAAGCTAGCTTGTCTGCGGTCTCCACCTGGAGAGCTAGTTCGACAGCCTCGGCTAACGTCAGGTCACTCAGCGCCGAAAGCAGCCTAGCTCTCAAAGCATCGCTGGTTGGGTGTTCCGCCAGCTGGTGATGTACCATTACCTCCTCCAATGTCCCGAAACAATGCTCGCTAGCCAGTGGCCGTAGGTCGGTGACAAACTGGCGGACAGGCTCACCCACTCGCTGGTGTTATTGCTGAAACCAAATCCTCTGGACAGTGATGTTGTCCAGGGTGTGGAAATGGCACGCTAGCAACTTGATCACATCCTCATATGAGTCGGTAGCCCCGAGTGTACACAGGATTTGGTGGCCCTCAAACCCCAAATTATGCACCAGAAGCACATGTGCCCTCCGTCTATCTAGCTCACCCAGGTCGAGCACCGCGGTGTAGTTTTGAAAGGCAGCAAACCATCTTGACCAAGGCACAGGAAGGGCTGAAGTGGTGAATCACACGCCTCCATTTTTTTTATTCTCGTTGCCAGAATGTTATGTCTGTAATTACCTCTCCAATGATGAGGTCAGGTGCACTATAAAACTCAGTTTTATTCGGGTAAGCACACACAATATGGCCACCAGGCAGGGGTATCGGCAAAGAGGCCAAACCCTGATGCCCCTTGCTATTTATAGGGGCGGTGCAGTGGCAGAAAAGGAAGTGGCAGCCACTACACCACACTGCACAAATAAAAGCATATGGTGGATCTATCTATCATATCTAATGGTGGAGTCATGAACACTGACCTTAACTGAGGCAAGTGAGGCCTGCGGTTCTTTGGATGTTGTTGTGGGGTCTTTTGTGACCTCTTGGATGAGTTACTTCCCAGTGTGGCTCTGTCTACTTTCCAGGGTGGCTCGGTTTGCTTCCCTCTGGATTCTCTCATCAGCCGAAACGCACAGAAAACTCTGCTGGACCGTGGTGTTGATTTCTGTGAAGCTGTGGGACACATGTGGGTTTCATATGCACAAACGTATATCACCTTATGCTTCATATGTATATCACTGTATGCTTACTGTATGCTTCACGTCTCAGATGAACAAAGGACTGAGCCTCCTTGGAGATAACAGGAGGATGTGAAATGTGGTCTTTGGTATGCAAAGAGATGGCCGTGGGGGATTTCCTGGCTGCCAGTGACTTTGGGTGGGGGTGATACTGTAAGATCTGAAAGGGATGCATTGTTACTTGGGATTAAATGCATTGTGACTGGAGCTTTGAAGCTCCTGGGGTATAAAAAGAGATGGATGTCTGGTTTCTTTCTCTTTCTGTTCTGCTGATGTTAGAGAATGTGAATAAACCTGACTCGTGAGATAAACTCTGCCTCGTCCTTTTCACATTTTCCACAAAGCCATTCTATCGTTGTTGCTTAATATCACTTGTTGGCTGGCTCACAGACGAATCGTTGCAAATGGCGGATCACCAGTGATTGTGGAAAGTCAGCATTACGCCCACTCTCATGACGCTATGCCTGGACCAATCAGTGGGCTGCAGTGTTTTTACGTCACCGGGACGGTACCCTTGAAACCTCAGTCGAGGGGTTCTGAAAAAAAGGAACAATTCCGAAAAAACAGAACTGAAAGCAGTTACGGTCCCTAATGGAAAAGCGGACAAACTGTGCCATACCGAACCGTACCGTACTGACCCTAGTGGAAAAGGGCCTGATGATGGATGCAGCTGGCGGACCCCCAGCCATGGCGACCGACGTCGGTGGATCTCCCAGCGTGGTGGCTGATGCTGGTGGTGCCCCAGATGAAGAAGCTAACGCTGGTGGACCTCCAGACGTGGTGGTTGGAACTGGAGGTCGCCTCCCCGCTAGCGCTGAATCCTGTGCAGCTGAAACCAGGGGACACTCTTCTGTCAGCTCAGGCTTTAGGGCACAGGGGGCGCTTCTCTTCCATCCAGGACGTGGCTGCGGGGCTGGCACGGAACTCTCCAGGGCCACAGGCTCCTCCGCTGTCCGGTGGCTTCTTCCCAGGACTGGCGGACAGTCAGGGGAAATAGGAAGAGACACGGGAGAAGCAGGTGAGGAAAAGGTGGCAGCAGCAGGCGGTGAGGACTCAGTTAAAGTGGGCTGCTGATACTGAGCATCACCACCTGGAATAAGGCAAGACAGTTAATCTTTATGCATAGGAGAATGGATAAACACTTGCCTTAATTCCTGGGGTGTGATGGTAACTGCTGCTGCTGGACCAGATGATGTCCTCCCGGGAGTGGTGGAGGTCATCTGGCGAGGAGGTGGAGACAGGTGAGACACTGGGGTCCGGGGACGCTGGTTTGCCAGCGCAGACCTCGGTGCAGATGATTTCCCTGGCCTCCAATCACGGAGCCACTGTGGGGCTGGTGGAGCAGGGACTGGAGCTGGTGACTGGTGAGGAGCAGATGGTACCGAAGCCTGGGGACGTCTCCTCATTGGCTCAGACCTGGGCTTGTTGGTGGGACTCCTTACCTTCCCGCGGTTCTCCCGCTGCAGATTCGCCACCAGAAGTATCCTCTCCATTTCCTCAGCATGCTCCGCGAGCCGAGGATGACGCTGCACAGCCACCTCTGTGAGACCCAAGTACCCAAGAGTGACTTTCGGGGTGGTGACTAAATGAGCTGAAGCAATTAGTTTGTTTATTTCCATAAAGGCTTGGCAGAGCTCCCACCCCAGGCTCACAGGATACACTCTTCCACCTGCTGGCATCTCAGCAGGTGCAGATTACAAAAGGGGAAAAAATATGACAGGAAAAAAGAAAAAAAAAAAAAGGCACACCCACAGCTGCTGGTGCCTTACACTGCTAGCGTCTTTGTGTCATAAACTGCCCTGGCAGGAGCGGATTGAGGACACCAATCACCAACTGTGACTTTGCACAATTTAATAACAAAAAACAAATACAAAAATACACAAAAACACAAACCTTGTGAATAAGAGCAAGATACAAATGGATGAACAGCCTGGAGGCTGAGGCGCATAGGAACACCGGCGAAATGGGGGATACCCAAAAAATATAAAAAGGACAAGAGACGAGGGATTCCCATCTGGACACTCGAGGACTGCTCCAAGCAAGCATCCTTAAGTAAGCAGGTGAGGAGAAACCAAATGTGGATCAGGTGTGGGTACATGAGTGATGATAATGGGATCAAATTAATGACAGGTGTGACAGCCTGCGAGCAGGGTTCGAGAGGAGGAAGTAAACAAGGTGACTGTCAAAAGCACAAACCATGACAAATGAAAATCAAGAAAAGTACATGAACAAGTATGCACTAAAAATAATAACTGAGCACAGACTGAATAGAAGTAAGAGAAACTAAAAATACACTTAAGGAGAAAACTGAGGAGAGGATGAAGATCTCTCTCTGGTAGTCCATCGATTCGATGATGACCATCTTCTTTATTTGTGAGTCTGCTGGTGTTTGAATAGTCCGATCCTGGATCTACAGATTCGGTTACAGACCGGGCATGTGAAGGAGGTGCTGGGGGGAGCAGGGGGGACTTGGCGAGCATGCCTCTTTGCACGCTTTGCTGTCCGGTGTTGTGTGCGCTGTTCTTCCATATAATCCACTCCCTGTGAGGAGTGGAAGCGCCAGATGTCTTGGCAGGAAGCGAGTTTCTCCAGTGAAGAGGGGTTGATCTGACATCTCTTCAGGATGGACTTCATTTGATCTTTGAAGCGCTTCTTCTGCCCACCAGCGCTGCGTTGGCCACGGTGTAACTGACCATACAGGATTCTGCGTGGGAGTCTGTGGCTGGGCATCCGGATGACATACCCCAACCACCTGAGTTGATGCTGGGCCATGATGGACTCCACGCTACAGCTGCCAGCTCTCTCCAGCACTTCTGTGCGCGGCACTCTGTCCTTCCAAGTGATGCCAAGGATCTTCTGGAGACATCTTACATGGAAGGTCTCCAAGCTTCTCAGATGGCGTCTGTAAATAGTCCATGCCTCACATCCATATAGTAAGGTGGTGATAAATACAGCTCTGTAGACCAGCACTTTGGTGTGGAGTTTGAGATTGCTGTTCTGAAGAACCCTTCTCCTTAGACGACCAAAAGATGCTGATGCTTGCTTGAGGCGGTTCTGGATCTCGTCATCCATTGAGCAGGTGTCAGACATTATGCTCCCCAGGTATTTGAATGTGGGCACTGTGAGCAGCTGTTGCCCTGCTGCTGTGAGGGTTATTGGGTTTTGTGGGGGGTCGGTACTGGACTGACAGAGTACCTCTGTCTTCTGGGTGTTGATTGTCAGTCCCATTCTGGTGTATGCAGTTACAGCTGCCGAGAGGATGTTTTGTAGAGCGTCTGGTGTATGAGCAACCAGGGCACAGTCATCGGCGCACTGTAGCTCAATGATGGTCTCTGATGTCAGTTTGGAAGTTGCCTGTAGCCTCCTGATGTTAAACAGGTTACCATCAAGCCTGAAGTCAATGGTAACTCCAGCTTGTTTCTCCACCCTCCTACGTAGCAGAGTTGTTACACAGACAAGGAAGATGTTGAAGAGAACTGGGGCCAGCACACAGCCTTGCCTCACTCCGGTTTGCACTCCAAAAGGTTCTGAGCTGTGCCTTCCCACTACCACTCGGGCCATCATCCCAGAATGGAACTGCGCAAGGATGGTGAGAAACTTGGGTGGACACCCAAATCTCTTTAGGACTTGCCACAGTAGTTCCCTGTTCACTGTGTCAAATGCCTTTGACAGGTCGACAAAGGCAATGAACAGGTCCTCATGCTGCTCCCGACATTTCTCTTGGAGCTGACGCGTCACAAAGATCATGTCAACTGTTCCCCTGTCCTTCCGAAAACCACACTGTGACTCTGGGGTGACCCGCTCTGATATTGCAGAGATGAGTCTGCGGAGCATGACCTTGGCAAGGACCTTTCCAGCAGTAGCCAACAGAGAGATACCCCTACTATTGGAGCAGATGGCTTTGTCTCCTTTGTTCTTGTAGATGGTCACAATGTTGCTGTCTTTCCACTGTTGTGGGACACACTCTCGTCTCCACACCTCTGAGATATAGAGATACAGTGTCCGAGTACAGAGGTAGCCTCCTTCCTTGAGAAGTTCAGCTGGGATGCCATCAGGTCCAGGGGATTTATTGTTTTTCAGGGTTTTTACTGCTTGCAGGATTTCTTTGAAGGTTGGGGGGAGGTCAAGATCTGGCATGGTAGGATGTTCAGGGAGCTCTGCAATGACAGTTGGGTCCACTGAGGTGGGCTGGTTAAGCACGGTGTTAAAATGCTCAGCCCACCGCTCCACTATCATGGCCTGATCCTTGATTAAAGAACCATCAACAGATCTCACAGGTGCCAGGGAGCAGTTTCTGGGGCCGTAGATGGTTTTGACTGCATCATAGAAACTGTGCATATCGTTTCTATCAGCATGAGTCTGGATTTCGTTGGCCTTTGAGATCCACCACTCATCTTGCAGTTTCCTGAGAGTTGTTTGGACCTCAGAACGAAGGGCTTGCCATTGCTTCTTATGGAATTGGGATTGTGGGTTGTTCAAGGTGGCTCTGTGTACCCTGTGCATTCTGTCCAGGAGGGTGGAGATCTCTCCAGCATTCTGGTCAAACCAGTCTTGATGTTTCTTGGTTTTGAAACCGATGGCTTGGGCTGCAGTGTCAAAGAGAATGGTAGATAGAGCGGTCCACTTCTCATCCATCCCAGACTCTGAGATGATCAGTTGTTCAATACCTTCCAGCCTCTCAGCTAGGGAGCGACGGAAGTTGTCACAGATGTCGCTGCTGGAGAGTCTGGCACAGTGGAGTGTTTTCCTCTTTGGGCCACCGTGGCGAGCTAGGGGCCGAACATGCATTCTGACCTTTGACAGAATCATGCGGTGGTCGGTCCAGCAGTCTGCCCCTCGCATAGCTCTTGTGATGAGCACGTCCTTGAGGTCAGCCCTCCTCACGATCACATAGTCGATCAGGTGCCAATGTTTGGACCTGGGTTGCATCCAGGATGCCTTATATTTGTTCTTTTGTTGGAAGATTGTGTTAGTGATGGTAAGATCATGTTCCGCACAGAGACTAAGAAGTCTCATGCCATTGGGGTTGACTTTTCCAATGCCATGGGCACCGATCACACCATTCCAGTTTTGCAAGTTCTTTCCGACTCTTGCGTTGAAATCACCAAGCAGCATGATTTTGTCATCCTTTGGGATGTGACTGAGGATGTCATCGAGTGCCTGGTAGAAGCGGTCCTTCTCTTCAGCATTCGATGACAGAGTTGGTGCATAGGCACTTACCAAAGTGACATACCTGCATTTTGCAAGGGGGATGCGAAGAGTCATGAGCCTTTCACTGACACCCACTGGTGATTCTGTGAGCTTGTGCAGGAGGCTGTTCTTGATTGCAAAACCAACTCCATGAAGGAGTTGACCGCCAATGGGGTATCCTTTCCAAAAGAATGTATAACCCTCTCCTACTTCATTGAGTGAGCCTTCCTCGAGGAGTCGTGTCTCACTGAGTGCTGCCACATCTACATTGTAACGCTTCAGCTCGCTGGCAACGAGTGCTGTTCTGCGCTGTGGTCTGTCCGGACTGGCATCCAGGAGTGTCCTTATGTTCCATGCTGCAATTCTAAATGGTATTGTTTTTATTTTTCAACCGCATAGTGGAATGTCCCGACAGGTGCGGTTTCCTATCCGGGTGCTGTGCTGAGTGGGCAATGTTTAGGCCACCTTTTCTAGGCCTTTCCCCAGTTGGGGTGAGCAGTGCGGTCCCTAAATAGGGCTGCTCAGACGCACAGGAGTCTGCCGGAAGCAACTGCCACTCAATCCCAACTGCTAACGACCGTTGTCCTGTGCCGCTGACGTGCAGAGTTCCAGCTAGAAGCTTCCAGCTCATTCAAACCTGCCCCCGTTACTGGATGCTCCATCGCCGCCAGACTTTAGAGGTCGGAAACTCGGGTAAAGAAGATACCTGCGCAGTGATGGTTTTTAGAGTGGCATGGGGGGTGCGCTTTTCCCAATGCCACTACCTTGATTGTAGAGAAGATGGTTCCAGTGGCAAGGGAGACCCTAGACGACAGGCATCTTCTCACAACTGCAGGAAGCTGCCGGAATCCAGATTTTTGGGAAACCGCCTCAAAGCATGCCACCACCAGCTTGCTTTTTGTCTGGGTGTGCTCCCTTAGCCTTCGTCCGCTATTACAGCCATTGTGGTGTTTATCGTTACTACCAGCTTCTGCCTGCTCTACCTTTGAGGTCTTCATCTTTGTCTTCGGGATCACTCTTAGTCTGGCCTCTACCCTTCGACCTGTTCGGCTTGGGTGACCCTGCCAGGAGTACGAGACTCCGGCCGACATAGCTCTAGGGGTCATGGAGACGCTCAAAGTGCCCCACCACGATAAGGTGGTGATCCCATCGAGGCTAAAATAAAGACTTGAGACTACTGTGGTGGAAATTTACTGTCTATGCATTAATTACTGCCTGTGCATTTAATTTGTTGAGTAACTAGGGATCCTATGTTTTATAAGTGTGTCTCAATATATGAATTGTTCTTATTGTGGCGTAACCCCCACAGCAGACTGGGACAGACACAGCGCTCGGCTAGAGCAAATAACAGAACAGTGAAATGTGTGTATTAATGTCTACAGGCAGCCCTGCTTCTTTTGGCTCACTACTGTGATGTTAATGTGCCATTCATGCATTGTGTTCATGCGTCCTGTTCTTACTGTGATCTAGGGACTGATATCAATATGTAGATGTGCCTTGTAACCTCTTTGTCCTGCAGCTGGAGCAGAGGCCAGCAATCTCCTTATTGTTATGTATGTCTCTCATATGCAAATGCCCATACCAACTGCTGTGAATGCTCTTTCATGTATTGTTTGTAGCTGGGTATATAAGCTGCACTACTCTGTAATTCATTCTCTCTCATTCCTTCAACTGCTGCTGACACACACACTCTGTGTCTCTTTGCTGGAGAGCCTGAGGACACACACCAGCCCGCCTGCACAAGGGCTGGTGTGGAGTTCCTATGATGGCGGTATGATTTAATAAACCTGCTTAAAACCTCTCATCGCTGCCTTTATTTTATCATCCGCCATATTGGTGACCCCGAGGATGCACACGCTTTGTGCATCGCAACTTTCTGGCTTGGACCGCCACGCTGCCGGCGAACGCAGCACCCGGCGGTGATGCTCCGACGACAAGCGAACGCAGCAGCTCCCTTCTGCTTCAGGGAACTCTCCGGACATCACCCACGGCTAGGAAAGCCACAGCAAACTTCATGGTGGGATCTGCACGCCTAGATCGGCACATCCACGCTGGACCGGCCGCGCTCACAGCTCCTCCACACGAGAGCGCATGCACCTTGTCCCCTCTCCACGACGGCGACCTCCATGGCCGATGGAGAATGCAGCATGTGGACCTGAACGCACCATGCCGAGCGAGTGACAAAGATCGTCTTCTCCCTCTCACCACTCCAACGCATCTGCACGAGCGCGAGGGACAAAGATCGTCTACTTCCTTTCACCGCTCCAACACATTGAACAGGGATGATTACGCTCCCTGACCCTGTCTCCTCTCCAGCTGGCCCAACAACGCACGGACCCCGGCACACGCACCGGGGAGTTACGAGGACGGCGCACCACGCACGGGACACATACGGCTCCACTGATCGCCTTCCTTCTTCGCCGCGGCACACTGGCCCTTCAGGCTTGCTCGTACACCTGAGGCACGCACACGGCTTGCTCACTGGATTTTATGGTCTTAGCCATGGCGCACAACGGGGATTTAGCAGTCTGCAGTCCCTGAAGGCTTTAAGGTTGTGCCCACACCTAAAGTCAACACGCCAAGTCCCTTTGCTTTGATTTTCTTCTTACAGCCGCCCCTGTTTTCTTCATGGACGCTGTTTATCCTTGCCGCTTCCTTTTTCTTCACGGCCACTATTAATCCTTGCAGGACTTAATCGCGAGAGCAGTCAGTGACTAATTTTTCTTCTTGTGGACCTCCGCACGTTCAATGGGACAGCCCCTCAAGATCGCGGACTCACAAGCAATTTTTGCGCGGCTCAGGCGATTTCACCGTCCCCGGCCGGCACTTACAGCCCCCCTCCTCCCTCCCCCTCCCCCTGCAGCGAGCTTCCCCCGCCGCTCGCTCCCAAAGATGGACTATCGAGGCCTCGGCCACCTGCCGAGCCCTCTGGGGGGGAGCATGTGGCGTAACCCCCACAGCAGACTGGGACAGACACAGCGCTCGGCTAGAGCAAATAACAGAACAGTGAAATGTGTGTATTAACACTAGAAGTCCCAGAGAGGGGCCATTTGGCCTTTTTACCTAGAAAACCCACAAGAGGGCCAATTGGCCCCAAGTCCCCCCTGTGGTCACTCATTTTGTTATGGTAATGAGGCTGTTAGTGGCAGTGTGTGGGGTGAGGGGGGTGTGGGGTGTGGGGTCATGTTGGCTACTTCTGTGAGAATGAGGAATAAAAACACATTCTCTACATGTAATTATGAGCAATGGGAAAGTCAAATGATATGTCAATGATACGTGTAGAGATTGAAAGGGTATCTGAAACTAAATTCCTTGGAGTAATAATTGATAACAAACTGTGTTGGAAGTCACATATTAATTATATTAAAGGTAAAGTATCCAAATCAATTACAATACAGTGATCCCTCGCTACTTCGCGCTTCACCTTTCGCGCCCTCAGTGCATCGCGGATTTTTCAAAAATATTCATCAAAAATTCAAAATTGAGAAATAATGGGCGGGCGCTAGCAGAAGGCAGGGAGACTACATTAGACCATCAGGTGTCAACACGGAGAGCAGCACAACTCTCTGTTCGCTGTTGTTGTGTTGGCTGGGCTCGGAAATCTCGCAAGCTGATTGGCCGAGACGTTTCACCCCGCAAGCTGATTGGCCGAGACGTCTCACCCACCTCCTCTCCCTGCCAAGCACCCATGAAGGGAAGAAAGACCGCATTCATTGCTTTTTATCGCTCGTGTTACTTGGTCTCGCCGCGTGGAACTTTTTGCTGTTCTCTTGTGCCATTTTGTGCGAAATAGTCTTCCCGTCGAGGCACTACGCCGCCTCCTGCAGCTTCAGCTCTATCGGAAGCTGCCCTCGCTGATCCTGCGCCTCCAGCACCTCACGATGAGGCGTCACCTGAGGAGCAGTAAAGCTCTCATTAACCTGTGCAGTAAATCATTTTCATCTTGAGTTACGTATCTTGTTATAAGAATAAGAGTTCTAAAAACATATTTATGTACACTTTGTTTACATCTACGTATGTATGTACACGTACACACACACACGTATCATATGAGAGAGAGAGAGTGAGAGAATGAACGTACGTATTGTTTATGGATGACGTCATTGGGGTGACGCTACTTCGCGGTTTTTCACTTTTCGCGGTCGGTTCTGGAACCCATTAACCGCGATAAGTGAGGGATCACTGTATTACACAGAGTGAAATATTTGCTGAATCAACCCACACTATATACCTTGTATCATTCATTAATACTCCCATACATGACCTATTGTAATGAAGTATGGGGAAATGCATATAAAACAAACATATATCCACTCTTTATGCTTCAAAAGAGAGCTATTAGAATAATAAACAAAGCAGCTTACAGGGAACCAACAAACCCACTTTTTCTCAAACAAAAAACTCTCAAGTTGAAAGATCTGGTTGACTTTAAAACCGCAATAATAATGTTCAAAGTGAAGAATTTATCACTGCCCGCAAATATCCAAAAGTTGTTCCAAACAAGGGAGAAACGATATCACTTCAGAGGAACATGTATATTTCAAAAGCCTACAGTGAGAACAACCACCAAGCAACACTGTATTTCAGTGCAAGGAGTCAGATTATGGAACGATTTTGGACCTGAATTAAAATCATGTACAACGCTTGGACAATTTAAACAAAAACCAAAGGAAGAAATACTCCAAACATATTTACAAGACGACATGTAAACTCACATAAGGATTGACATATCCAGCCTGTGTTGTGTTGTAGCTTAGTTTTTTTTTTCTTTTTTTCTCTGTGACATTTTCTTAGATTTGTTTTGAATAGTAACCGCTTAACTTAGCTTAGCTCAGTTTGTTGGTTCCCTGTAAGCTGCTTTGTTTATTATTCTAATAGCTCTCTTTTGAAGCATAAAGAGTGGATATATGTTTGTTTTATATGTATTTCCCCATACTTCATTACAATATGTCATGTATGGGAGTATTAATGAATGATACAAGGTATATAGTGTGGGTTGATTCAGCAAATATTTCACTCTGTGTAATATTGCAATTGATTTGGATACTTTACCTTTAATATAATTAATATGTGACTTCCAACACAGTTTGTTATCAATTATTACTCCAAGGAATTTAGTTTCAGATACCCTTTCAATCTCTACACGTATCATTGACATATCATTTGACTTTCCCATTGCTCATAATTACATGTAGAGAATGTGTTTTTATTCCTCATTCTCACAGAAGTAGCCAACATGACCCCACACCCCAAACCCCACACCCCACACCCCCCTCACACTGCCACTAACAGCCTCATTACCATAACAAAATGAGTGACCACAGGGGGGACTTGGGGCCAATTGGCCCTCTTGTGGGTTTTCTAGGTAGACAGAAAAATGCTGGGACTTCTAGTGTTAATGTCTACAGGCAGCCCTGCTTCTTCTGGCTCACTACTGTGATGTTAATGTGCCATTCATGCATTGTGTTCATGCGTCCTGTTCTTACTGTGATCTAGGGACTGATATCAATATGTAGATGTGCCTTGTAACCTCTTTGTCCTGCAGCTGGAGCAGAGGCCAGCAATCTCCTTATTGTTATGTATGTCTCTCTTATGCAAATGCCCATACCAACTGCTGTGAATGCTCTTTCATGTATTGTTTGTAACTGGGTATATAAGCTGCACTACTCTGTAATTCATTCTCTCTCATTCCTTCAACTGCTGCTGACACACACACTCTGTGTCTCTTTGCTGGAGAGCCTGAGGACACACACCAGCCCGCCTGCACAAGGGCTGGTGTGGAGTTCCTATGATGGCGGTATGATTTAATAAACCTGCTTAAGACCTCTCATCGCTGCCTTTATTTTATCATCCGCCATACTTATATGAACTGTTTCTGTAAACTGCCTTTTGTAACCGTATTACGACATAAACTGCATAAGTGTCTCTCTGTTTTCCTCCTGTCCTTCCCCCTCTGCCTCCTAACACATTCCAGAGGGTTATAAAAACACTGTTGCATTTCCTTTGGGGCAGCCTTTAAAAGGAGATGCCTCCTTTGTTTGGGCAGAGCAGGGCAGAAACTTCAGGCGCGCTGTTTCTAAAGGATACATATAAACACAGGAAAATAAATTGGAATAAACAATAATACAAAAATACATCCAAAAACCACACTAAGATAAACTTACAAGAAACTAAGAACAGGAACAAGAGGACATCTCAGACACCAAAAATACAACAAACCATACTCAATACAAAATAAACCCAGTTGAAGAAATACAGAACATAATAATTGAAGCGTGTGCCCGGTGCTCCCCCCGTGCTCCGCTTCATGACAAATTACTTTGTTTCCTGAATTTATTTGGATCGCAGCATGATGTCTAGCTTTTGAGGATCTTTTGGTCTACTTCACTTTGTCAGGCAGGTCTTATTTAAGTAATTTCTTGCTTTCCAAAGATGTGATAAACACAGTTATGTTTTAATGGGGGGGGGGTGTCACTTTTTCACACAGGGCCATGTAGGTTTGGATTTTTTTTTTTTTACCCTTCATGATACACACCTTCATTTTAAAACTGCATTTTGTGTTTACTTGTGTTATCTTTGTCTAATATCACTGGTCAACACCAAATTTATTGTCTAGGCTTTTTTTTAAAGCTGATTAAGGACAATTTTGATGTGCTGAATCCAAAAATCCCATTGGTTTTACTCAGTCAGGTCAACTTTTTGAATTATGGCCACATGTTGTTTTATATGTTTCTGTTTACATGTACGGGTATTTTCGCTTTATATGACGCAAAATTCTTTGTCTTAAAATGCTCTGAATTTTGAACAATGAATGATAACGTTCAATTTACATGTACTTTCCTTTATATAAAGGTAAGTACATGCACAGTACTAAGTAAGTACTACGTAAGTACAGGTTTTTACTTGGCACCTGATCGAGAGAAACAGATGTCATTTTCGGATTCAGCCATGCAAAATTGTCTTAAATCAGTTGAAAAAACAAGGCAACTTACAAAAAAATTATTTTTGTAACCCTGAGTATTTAAGCTTGTTTGATGATCTGAAACATTTAAATGTGACAAAGGGAGCAAACATTTTTTCACACCACTGTAGCTGCGTTCACTAGCATACAATAACAATATCTGATACAAATGGAATTACTATTAATACTAGCAGTATAATTAATTGAAATAATTATTTTTTATGTTTTTTCTAAGGAAAAATTCTTTTTCCTTAGAAAAAATAATTGTAAATAATGAAAAAGTAGTTCATAAAAAGCGCGGGACTGACCGCGATTCATATTTCAGTCACACAGAGAAACGGAGAGGAGATCATTTTCTTTTGTTTAAAAGTTGTATTTATTCACCAGATCCATCCTGATGGTGCTGGGTCTGTTCGCCACTGTTGGCCCTATGGGACTACCGCGCGCTGGGCCGAGAGGCGCAGCGGATTGTCAACGCCACCAAGCGGCACGCAGCCACGGCCGCTGCAGCGGAACTCGGCGCGACAACCGGAGACGACAGGAGGCCAGAGGCAGCGGTGCCAGACTCACCGACGACGGCGGCGGCAAGGGCCAGGGAGCGTGGACCGGACGTCTTTTGTTTCTTCCATCACCGCTTCGCAGAGAGGGCACGCAAGTGTGTACCGCCGTGCCAGTTCTGGCGTTCGGGAAATGCCAAGACCGGGGGTCGGTAGCAGCCGCGGCCCTCGGGGAAGAGAACAAGCTGCTTTACTTGTCGGACGCACGCTCCGGGAGGCAGTTCCTCATCGACACAGGCTCCCAGTTGAGTTTCATCACTCCTTCCTACGTGGACAGACTGGCTGGTTCCGGAGGTCCCCGGGTGACGGCAGCGAACGGCTCGGAGATTAAGACCTTTGGTGAGAAGACTCTGCTTCTGTCTCTACACAGCCGTGCATATGAGTGGACTTTTGTTGTAGCAACAGTAAATTTCAATATGCTGGGGGCTGATTTTTTGTGCTCACATGGGTTGTTGGTTGATCTCGCTAACAGGCGCCTGGTTAATGCACTTTCTTTTGATTCTATCCCCTGTACAGTGCGAGTGGCCCCGCCTACAGCACCAGCCAACGTCACAACAGCAGGTGGTAAGTTCCACACACTGCTCACTCAGTTCCCAGCACTCACGGTTCCCACATTTTCGGCAACAGTCGCTAAGCACGGGGTGGAGCATTTTATTACCACTACCGGACCACCTGTTTTTGCAAAAGCTCGGCGCTTGGACACAGTTAAACTAGCCATAGCGCGCGAGGAATTCGCCAACCTGGAGAGGATGGGCATTATCCGACGTTCAAACAGTCCGTGGGCTTCCCCCCTACATATGGTCCCGAAAGCTGACGGATCATGGCGCCCTTGCGGGGATTTTCGCAGGTTAAACAACGCTACAGCGCACGACCGCTACCCAATCCCACATATCCAAGATTTTTCGGTTCATTTGGCAGGGGCGCGCATTTTTTCTAAAATAGACTTGGTCCGCGGTTACCACCAAGTCCCAGTGTGCGCTGAGGACATACCCAAAACAGTGGTAATAACTTTGTTTGGGTTATTCGAGTTTTTACGCATGCCATTCGGACTTAAAGGGGCTGCTCAGATGTTCCAACGCATGATGGACGCGGTGCTTTGTGATCTCCCTTTCGTGTTCGTCTACCTGGACGATATTTTAGTAGCCAGCGCGTCCGAAGACGAACACGAAAAACACCTGGCCACAGTTTTCCAAAGGTTGGGAGATCACGGGTTAATAATCAACCCAGCGAAGTGTCAGTTCGGGGTGGCGCAGATCGATTTTTTTTAGGACACCGCGTCTCCCCCGAAGGAGCAGTTCTGCTGCCTGACAAAGTGCGTGCTGTGGCAGATTTTCCCCGGCCGCAGACAGTCAGGGCGTTGCAGGAGTTTTTGGGAACGGTGAATTTTTATAACCATTTTCTCCCCCGTGCGGCGCAGCTCATGCAGCCGCTGTATGCCGCACTCAAAAAAAAGAAACCCGCAGATAAGATCGAGTGGTCCCCGGAGCGGGACCAAACGTTCTCGGAGGTGAAAGCAGCCTTGGCAAACGCTGCGTTGTTGGCACACCCAGACCCAACGGCCCGCATAGCGCTCACCACAGACGCGTCAGATGTGGCCATAGGGGCGGTCGTGGAGCAACATGTAGCTGGGGTTTGGCAGCCCCTCGCATTTTTCAGCAGGACCTTGCGCGATAGCGAGCGTAAATACAGCGCGTTCGACAGGGAACTGCTCGCTCTCCATTTGGCCATCCGCCACTTTCAGTTCTGGCTGGAAGGACGCGCTTTCATCGCGTTTGTTGATCACAAACCGCTAACATTCGCGATGGCCAAGGTCTCGGAACCGTGGTCAGGCCGGCAGCAGAGACAGCTGGCCGCGATATCAGAGTTTACCACTGATATTCAGCATGTGGCGGGCAAACTCAATGTAGTGGCAGATTGCCTCTCGCGCGCTGTGGCGGCCCCAGTCAGCGTAGGGTTAGATTATGCAGCCATGGCCGCAGAGCAGGTTAATGACGCGGACGTGCACGCGCTCCAGTCTGGACCAACAGGGTTAAGGCTGGAGAGCAGGGTGCTGCAAGACGGCATGCCCCCCCTAATCTGCGATGTCTCCACTGGACGGCCGCATCCAGTAGTACCGGCCGCGTGGCACCGCCTCATTTTTGAATCGGTTCATTCTTTGGTGCACCCTGGAGTGCGCGCGTCAGTCAAAATGGTGGGAGAGAAATTTGTGTGGCCGAGCCTCCGCAAACAGGTCAGAGTGGGCAGAAGCCTGCACGGCGTGTCAATGAGCCAAAGTACACAGGCACACGAGGGCTCCTTTGGAACAGTTTCACATTCCGGCCAAGAGGTTCAATCACGTTCATGTGGACTTCGTTGGACCCCTCCCGCTGTCACAGGGGTGCACGCATCTTCTGACAATGGTGGACCGCACCACGCGCTGGCCTGAAGTGGTCCCGCTGGCATCAACCACAGCCGAGGAAGTGGCGCGCGCGTTTTTAACAGCTTGGGCGGCGTGCTTCGGCGTTGCGTCGGACATTACGTCCGACAGAGGCCCTCGATTTGTTTCCGAGCTTTGGTCGACAATGGCCCGCAGCCTGGGTGTCACAATTCACCACACAACCATGTACAATCCGCAGGCTAACGGGTTATGCGAACGTTTTCATAGGTCATTGAAAGCGGCTCTCAGAGTGTCACTGACGGATACAAATTGGCTTGACAAGTTACCATGGGTGTTATTGGGGTTGCGTTCTGCACCTAAAGAGGATCTAGAAGCCTCACCAGCGGAGCTCGTGTTTGCGCAGCCACTCCGGCTGACTGGGGAGTTTCTCCCAGATAACCCCGCGCCAAACGCCCCCCCCCCCCGTCTCAGCTGTTGCAGAGTAACATAGGATCAAGCACGCTGCCAGGCCCCACGCACCACAGTTTTCCGTGCGTTTTTGTGCCTAAAACTTTGAAGAACGCAGAGTTTGTTTTTGTTAGACACGATGCGCATCGAACCCTGCTGCGACCGCCTTATGACGGATCTTTCAGAGTGCTAGAAACAGGGGACAAGCAGTTTTTGCTAGATTTGGGGGGTAGTAAAGACAAAATTGGCATAGACAGACTTAAACCCGCTTTTGTGGTGGTAGAGGAAGTGCTGTCGGCAGAGGCCCCGCGACAAGGTAGACCACCACGGAAGGTTTCACACAGTAATGTTTCCCAAAGTAATGTTTCCCCAGAACACCCGCAGAGACTGACAAAGGGTTTCCGCCCCCAGACGGCAAATCCCCAGCGTGACAGCACCGCAGAGACGGTGAACCCCAGCTACAGCAGATTCGGCAGGAGGCTGAAGCCTATCCAGCATGTGGACTGATGTGTATTGATGCTATCACGACATGCATGTGGTTATCTTTTGGTTGTTCTATGTTTCTAAAATGCTGGGGGGGGGGGCTTGTGTGGTGAACACTCAATGGACCTGTTGGACCGGTTCTGTGACTCGCATTTTAGGTCAGAACAAAGGCAGGAATCTTAGCCTTGATATGCAAGGCTGGAGACTGTGGGGGGTCGATTAAAGAATGCACGGGAGACAGTGGAAGTTATATCATGGAGAGAAATGCATTGTGACTGTCTTTATTATGCAAGGGGTCTGTGTGACATGGGATTTATGAGGTGTGAAGTCCCTGATATTTAAGGACGAGAGTTTACTGTTTCATTCACTCTTTTTCTGCTTGGAAATGATGGAGATGTGAATAAACCTGACTCTGAGAAAGAACACTGCCTCGTCATTTTC
Organism: Pholidichthys leucotaenia; assembly: GCA_020510985.1. Lineage (NCBI taxonomy): Eukaryota > Metazoa > Chordata > Actinopteri > Cichliformes > Pholidichthyidae > Pholidichthys > Pholidichthys leucotaenia. The sequence goes on along the minus strand of CM035843.1, from coordinate 166,789,908 downwards.
ACATCCTCCACAAAACCATAATAAACAGTTTTAGGCTATCACAAAAAGAAATTATTTAAAGGGGTCACTGACTGAAAAATAGTGTGTGTGTAGGTTTTAACTGTCTCAAATGTGTCAACTGGTCATGTAATTAACCAAAAATTTCCCCAGCAGTCAACAATCTGAAAAAAGCATGCTGCCTTTATTTTGTTTTTGTCTCAGAGAAACTCCCAAAAACGTTTTTTTGAGTCTTCCGGGTAAGTTTCCTACGTCAAGTCTTGAAAAGACCCGCCCACTGCTCTATTATTAGCCCGCCTAGCTGTCCATCATGCAGATGGAAGTGGCAGCTTAAAGTAGCCTATTAGCCCCTGAGACTGGTACCAGGACACTGGCTGTAAGCACGGCTTACATTGTTGTTTTATTCAGATGTTAGTCATCCTAATAGCCATCCCTGTTACCACCTGGTTCACTCTAGCCCATCTCCGAGTGGTTTTGTCATGATTCCGCGGCGGATCATCCATACCGGCACACTGGTTGCTTTTATGGTCCAGGACCAGGGCTACTGGCCGGTGTTATGCCAAGAACTCCCCCGGATGGGCGGGGAGTTCTCAGCATAACACCGGTACAGGCGGTCCGCCGCGGAATCATGATGAAACCACTGAGAGATGGGCTGCAGTGATGCGAGGCACAGCCAAACCTGGTGATAACAGGGATGGCTATTTGGGTGACTAAGATCTGAAGAAAATAACAATATAAACCATGCTTACAGCCAGCGTCCTGGTACCCGTGTTAGCTTGTGGGTTAATTGCTCAGGGGCTAATAGGCTACCTTTAGCTTTTAGCTGGCCGTGTGAGCCATGAGCCGGTACAGGCGATCAGCCACGGAATCATGACAAAGCCTCCAACTCACTGCAATCAAAATGCCCCGGGACCAAATGCTGCTGGCTGGATGCTGCTGGCTCTCACAACCAACTCCACCACCGTCCTCCGTGGATCCAAGCGAGTCCGCGCTGCTCTTCCAGGCAGTGTAGTTGTTCCAGCTCTCAGCTGGCTGTGAGAGCAGAGTGGAGTCCCACAGAGCCCCACTTCCCTTTGATTTCACTTGGCTCAGTAACTGGGCCAGTAGCCTTGGTTCACGGGCCAGGTCTGGGTTGCGGCAATCAGAGGAGTCGTCCAGCGTGCGGTGCTAGCGATTTGTTGTGGAATCACCCTAAGATTATTGGTAGATAGACCGGACTGATATGGGACATGCCATCGACTGTGGATCAGCGCACCAGAGCGCTGCTCAGCCCAGCTGGGAGGCTAGAAGCTAGTCAGCTATAATGGCTAATTGACATAAGAGGGAGGGCAAAGTTGAAACGGTGAAGGATGGTTCTCAAAGTGACAGGCTTTAAATCAGAGCAGTTATAGAAAGCCAGGAAAAATACAAAACAAATTTTAATAATGTAAGAAAATGTGAACAACATATGTTGCAATCGTTTCATTAAGACGTATGAGCTGGTAAAATGTGGAAAAAGTTCAGTCAATGACCCCTTTAAAATATAGATCAATTTGTAGGATATTTAATCATTTCAGGGTGATGTCTTAGAGGTAGAGCATCCACCCCACAACTGGGAGGTTGTGGGTTCGAGACCAGGTCATACCAAAGACCATATAAAAAAATGGTACTTTCCCCCTTCTAGCTTGGTGCACAGCATAATAGAATGGGGAAAGGAAAGTTAAAGCACAAAGCTACCAGAGGACTGACCCCCCCCACTGTTACTTCTTTCAGTAGCTGTGGCCCACGGTCAGAGAAACGGAGGAAGGCGCCGCCCCATACACCACAGGGTGTCCCACATGCTGTGGAAGGGAATTAATGTGCACAGCAGTCAACCATCCTGCATGACCACAAAACAGAACAAGCTGGACTTCCCTTACCTTGGAGACGTTTATTCAACAAGTTTATGTGAGTTATCCCGTCCAGCATGAAGTGAAACGATTCCAGTCTGTATCTGGCAGTTCAGGGTCGGGTGGTAAGACGTTAAAAACGAGCCCATATTCATGAATAAAGATGAACACTTCCTTTAGATTCCACACCATATTTATTAAAGACGAGAACAGAACAACCCAAACACCATGATTTCACAAGTTACGCACAGATCAAAAAGCACATCTATATTACAACAGACAAGGACGGGACTTCCGGATCACCGAGGTCTCATTTTCTGGGTCATATTGGTTCTTTTCAAATGGTGACTCACTGTGGAAATTAATTTATTCAGCACAGTATTACAATTCTCACATATAAGAAGCATCTGATATTAACTGTTATTTAAAGATTATTAAAACACAGCTGAAGTGGAGAGCTACATGTCTGATGAAACGTCTTGAGTGTGATAATTGTTTATAGTCACTCCTGGAACCACAAATGTCCAGTCAGATTGTTTCGTCAGAACTAACTGTGGTATACAGCAGATTAAACCACTAAGAAAGGTTAAAAAAAAAATCAAAATATTGAAATTTAATGGAGCCTTTTATTTCAAAATGTTTTTCTTTATGAAATTTCCCTTAAATCAGTATTTTTTCCTCACCATTGTCACCATTATACCAAGCAGCCACATTACAGTACACTCCCTTTAACTCTCAAAATATGCTAGGTTTGATGTGGAGTTTCCTTGTCTTCAGAAAGTACTCCAGGGAGAAAGGCCCAAGAATCCATACTGGGAATCACGCTGTTCCAGTCCAGACAAAGAGGATGATTAGCTAAAGCCAACAAGCGGCTCATTCAGTAGCATTCAAGGAGCAGAGGCGTCAGAATGTTCAGAACATCCTGGGAGAACTTAGCTTCAAGGTCAGGGACAGACGACTGCGGGCAGAATTTGATCCAATTTAATTCTTTTGTTTTCAGATTAAAGCAGAAGAACTTAAAACTGGTAGAAAAATACTCTAGTTTCATCGAAACTAAGATAACATGACAACTATAACAGTCTACACACTGAAGTTTTCTCTGTTGTTTCTATTAAAATATTTTATATATAATTTCCCATAAAAGTCCATAATTAAAGTCATATCTTAAAGTCCAGACTGCTGACTGTCCTCACAGAGGCTACGGTCACACTGCAGGTTTTAATGCTCAATTCCAATTTTTTTGCACAAATGTGACCCATATCTGATTTTTTTAATGACAGTCTAAACAGCAGATATCTGATTTTTTTCACACCAGACCCAGGCCACTTTCATAATTGGTACTAATTCAGAAACGTATCTGATATTTTTCCAAAGTGACCTCAGTCTGAACGGTCATGTTGTTGGGGACACAAGAGGACATAGAACTCCACCCAGGACAGGGGGTTGGTGGGGGAGAAGGTAGTCAGAAATGGTAATGGGGAAAAGGCGAGAAGAGCCTGATCAGGGCACCAGAGCACTAGGGGGTATAAAGCCAAAGAAAGATGTGCTTTCTCACCCCGCTGTGCCAGGTTCACACCTGAGGACACAGGGGTGTGAACGTATTAAGACCTGCTCTGTGATGGTATGTTAATGTGGATGTGGATGTGTGTGCATATTTCACAGCTTCTATGTTAATGTGTTTACCCTGGGTGCCGGAGGCGGGAATAAAGTGTATAAGAGAGTTCGTTCTGGCACTCAGATTGAGTCTGTTATGTTTGATGGAGGAGAATAAAGTCGGTGTTTTCAGCTCGTGGTCTCATCTGATTCCATCTTCCACATTGGTAACCTAGAGACGTGAAATGGAACATGGACCGAGCACCACCACGGAGACACTCCCGCTGGAGGCTCCCATCGCTGTATATGCCGCAGCAGTCAGACTCCTGGACTTCTGGCTTCACAACCGGGCCACTTGGTTTATTCACGTGGAAGCCCAATTCGCCCTCCACGGAGTCTCAACAGACGACACAAAGTACCATCATGTGGTGGCATTGCTGGACGCGCGCGCCACGCAGCAAGCCATGAATCTACTCCCAAGACCCACCAGCCCAAGGAAAATACAACATTCTCAAGTGGATGCTGTTGCACCGTTATACCCTTTCGGATGGGGAGAGGGCAGAAAGGCTCCTCACACGCTCGGAGTTAGGGGACAGATGGGCTGTGGAACTTATGGAGAGCATGCTCACGCTAATGGGTAAAGATGACGGATTTTTCCTGTTTACCCACCTCTTCCTCAGGAATCTACCAGCTACAGCATGGGCGATCCTCACTAACTTGCTGCTGCTGATGGCCAGGAACTACCGCGCACTGGCAGAAGAGGCAGACCAAATCATCCTGGCAAACAAGGCTCTCAGCGTGCACGCAGTAACACCAGGATCTCCAAAGGAATCTAGCGAGGTCAAGGAGCCAGTTGTGGTGGCAGGGATGGCACCTGGGGACACGGGACCAGGACGCTGTGTTTTTATCACTGCTGTTTTGGCAAGGAAGTGTAACGTTGTCTGCCGCCATGCCACTTCAAGAAAGCTGGGAAACGAGACAGCCAGCGGTCAGTAGCAGCTGTGACCACTGGCGACAGGGAGAAGCTGCTTTTCATCACGGACACACGTTCTGGGAAATGTTTTCTGGTGGACTCCGGCTCCCAGAAGAGCCTCATTTTGTCATTTAGCACGGACTGGTTGGCAGAAGGCAGCAGCTTGGCTCTTACAGCTGCCAACGGATCCCACATCAGGACGTTTGGCAAAAGGAAGGTGACTGTTTGTTTACACGGGCACAATTACCAGTGGGACTTTGTGGTAGCTGCATGTTCGGTCCCCATCTTAGGTGCTAATTTTCTGTGTGCTCACGGATTGCTTGTTGATGTTGCAAACAGATGCTTAGTGGACGCTATTTCTTTTTCCTCCTTGCCCTGCACAGCTCGGGGAGTTGGGCCACCAACGCATGCTAACATTTTAGGTTCTAAAGCATTTGCTTTCTGAGTTCCCAGCACTCACGGTTCCCACCTTTTCCACTGCGGTAACCAAGAACGGGGTCAAACATTTTATCACAATGAAAGGGCCACCTGTGTTCGCGTGCCCTTGCCGCCTGGATGCAGCTAAACTAGCCAGCATGCGCAAGGAATTTGCTAACTTAGAGCAACTGGGCATCGTTAGGTGCTCCAACAGCCCTTGGGCATCTCTGCTGCACATGATGCCCAAGGCCTATGGGTCGTGGCGGCCGTGCGGCGATTTCTGATGCTTGAACAATGCCATGGAACATGACCGGCATCCCATCCCACACATCCAGGATTTTTCCATGCACCTGGCTGGGACGTGCGTTTTTTCAAAAGTGGATTTGGTCCGCGGGTACCACCAGGTCCTGGTTCGCACAGCAGACGTTCCTAAAATGGCAATAATAAATCCTTTGGGCCTTTGAGCTTTACGCATGCTGTTGAGGTTAAAAGGCGCTGTGCAAACTTTTCAAAGAATGATGGACGCGGTGCTCTGTGACCTGCCATTTGTTTTTGTCTACTTGGACGACATTTTGGCGGCTAGCGCGTCAGAGGAGGAGCATCTTGCCCACTTCAAACAAGTTTTCCAACAGTTGGAAGCACACGGGCTTATTGTTAACCCAGCAAAGTTCCAATTTGGGCTGCCAGTGATTGATTTTTTGGGCCACCGCATCTCGCCAGACAGCACAATCCCGCTGCCGGATAAAATGCATGCAGTGTTGGATTTTCCATGTCCACAGACCATGAAGTCGCTGAAGGAATTTTTTGGGATGGTCAATTTTTACAACTGTTTTCTCCCCTGGGCAGCACAGCTGCTGCAACTGCTGTATGGCGCGCTCAAAAAAAAGAAGGCGGATAGCATCGCCTGGACCCCCGAGCGGGCCTAGGCTTTCACAAATGCCAAAATGGAGCTCACTAATGCAGGTCTGCTGACCCACCCATCCCCGTCAGTGCGGATAACGCTCACCACAGACGTGTCTGACGTCACGCCAGGGGCAGTGGTGGAGCAGTACGTCTCCGGTTCATGGCAGCCGTTGCGGATCCCGGGAGAATTTTTGCCTGAGAGCCCTGTGCCCAGGACCATCCCACCCATGCACCTTTTTTCCGGTGCAGGGGCTACCAGCGTTCCGGGTCCGGTGCACCATTGTTTTCCCGGCACTTTTATTCCAAAGTGCTTAGAGAACACCAAATTCGTTTTTGCCAGGCATGATGCTCACAGAACCCCACTGTGGCCGTCGTATGATGGCCCGTTTAGAGTATTGGAAACTGGGGAGAAGCATTTTGTGTTTGACTTGGGTAGGCGCAAGGTAACTGTCTGCATAGACAGGCTGAAGTCCGCTTATGTGTTGGCAGATGAACAGGTGGTGTTGATCTAAGCTCCCTGGCGCGGGCGCCTGCCTACAGTGGCTCCACAGGCTTGCGTTTCCCCAGCAGAGAATGGTTTGCACTGAACTAACCCTTTTCCCTCCCCACCCTTTCCCCCTCCAGAGACCGATCTCCCTTCCCACCCACCTCGACAAGAAGGAGTTTCGACCAGCCTGGCGGCTCCGCCGCTACGGGCGCTTGCTCAAGCCCAAAATTCCAGAGGGATAGGACCCCTTCTGGGTGTTTGGGGTTGGGGGCTGTGTGGGGTACACAAGAGGACATGGAACTCCACCCAGGACAGGGGGTTGGTGGGGGAGAAGATAGTCAGAAATGGTAATGGGGAAAATACGAGAAGAGCCTGCTAAGGGCACCAGAGTGCTAGGGGGTATAACGCCAAAGAAAGATGCGCTTTCTGCCCCCGCTGTGCCAGGTTCACACCTGAGGACACAGGGGTGTGAATGTATTGTATTAAGACCTGCTCTGTGATGGTATGTTAATGTGTATGTGGATGTGTGTGCATATTTCACAGCTTGTATGTTAATGTGTTTACCCTGGGTGCCGGAGGCGGGAATAAAGTGTATGAGAGTTCGCTCTGGCACTCAGATGGAGTCTGTTATGTTTGATGGAGGAGAATAAAATTGGTGTCATCAGCTTGTGGTCTCGTCTGATTCCTTTCTACACAATGTCACATTTCTCCCAACTTTTTCCTCATTGAAGTGAGACAGACACTACAATTCTGCGGTGGAGGATGCAGCAAGCATGGCACACACAGCTGATTTGTGCTCTCTTTTTAATCTTCTTCCTGGGGCTGAAACCGTCACACTGCAAATTCCTTTTTCTCTGTAAACAGCACACTGAGTCCTGGCTGCTGTAATATCTAAAATGTAAAGTTAACACGAACATGACTATGGAGCGGAATGGCCAGATAGGAGGACACACAGGAGAGGGGAGGCGGCTTTTCATTCCTGTGCAGGACCAGTGTTTTGGTACGAGGTGTGCAGTTTATTAGGACAAGAGCCACTGACAATGTCAGTGGGCGAGAGCCTTATTGCTAGGATTATTTATCCATCCATCCATCCATCATCTACCGCTTTTCAGGAGGTCCGGGTAGTGGAGACAGCAGTTCAAGCAGAGAATCCCAGACTTCCTTCTCCCCAGCCACCTGCTCCAGCTCTTCAGAGGATACCAAGGCGTTCCCAGACCAGCTGGGAGACATAGTCTCTCCACTGAGTCCTGGGTCTGCCCCGGGGTCTCCTCCCAGTGGGACGTGCCTGAAACACCTCAAGTGGGAGGCGTCCAGGAGGCATCCTTATCAGATGCCCATACCACCTCAACTGACTCCTTTCAATGTGGAGGAGCAGCGGTTCTACTCTGAGCCTCTCCCAGATGACTGAGCTCCTCACCCTATCTCTGAGGGTGAGTCCAGCAATCCTACGGAGAAAGCTCATTTCAGCCGCTTGTATCCGCGATCTCGTTCTTTCGGTCATTACCCAAAGCTCGTGACCATAGGTGAGAGTAGGAACGTAGATTGACTGGTAAATCGACAGCTTTGCCTTAGAACTAAGCTCCCTCCTCACCACAACAGACCGGTACAACGTCCGCATCACTGCAGATGCTGCTCCAATCCGTCTGTAAATCTCTCGCTCCATTTTCCCCTCGCTCGTGAACAAGACCAAGATACTTAAAATCCTCCACTTGGGGCAGGAGCCTGTCCCCAACACAGAGAGGACAATCCACCTGTTTCCGGCTGAGGACCATGGACTCGGACTTGGAGGTGCTGATTCTCATCCCAGCCGCTTCACACTCCGTGGCAAACCATCCCAGCAAGAGCTGTAGGTCATTGCTGGATGAAGCCAACAGGACAACATCATCTGCAAACAACAGATGAGATCCTGTGGTCATCAAGCATGACACCCTCCATTCCCTGGCTGTGCCTAGAAATCCTGTCCATAAAAATTACGAACAGGATCGGTGACAAAGGGCAGCCCTGGCGGAGTCCAACTCTCATTGGGAATGACTCTGACCGAGTGTTGGCAATACGAACCAAACTCTCACAATGGTCGTAAAGAGACTGACTAGCTCGTAACAACAAGCCCGATACCCCATATTCCCGAAGCACCCCCCCAAAAAACCATGAGGGACGCGGTCAAATGCCTTCTCCAAGTCCACAAAACACATGTAAACTGGTTGGGCAAACTCCCACTAACCCTCAAGAATTCTCGAGAGGGTAAAGAGCTGGTCCGATTTGCCACGGCCAGGACGAAAACCACATTGCTCCTCCTGAATCCGAGGTTCGACCAACGGCCGGACTCTCCTCTCCAGTACCTTGGCATAGACCTTCCCAGGGAGGCTGAGGAAGTTGGATCCCTCTAAAGTTGGAACACACCCTCCGGTCCCCTTTTTTGAAGAGAGGAACCACCACCCCGGTTTGCCATGCCAAAGGCACTGCCCCCGACCTCTACGCAATGTTGCAGAGGCGTGTCAACCATGACAGCTCAACAACATCCAGGGCCTTGAGGTACTCAGGACAAATCTCGTCCACCCTCGGGGCCCGGCCACCAAGGAGATTTTTAACCACCTTGGCGACCTCAGCCCCTGTGATAGGCGAGTCATCCCCCTCGTCCCCAAACCCTGCTTCCTCTGTGGAAGGCGTATCAGTGGGATTGAGGAGATCCTCGAAGTATTCCTTCCACCGCCCGACGATATACGCAGTCGAAGTCAACAGTGTCCCATCCGCACCATACACAGTGTGGACAGGGAGCTGCTTTCCCCTCCTGAGCCGCCGGACAGTTTGCCAGAATCTCTTCGAGGCCTACCGAAAGTCTTGTTCCATGGCCTCACTGTACTCCTCCCATACCCGGGTTTTTGCTTCAGCAACCACCCAAGCTGCACTCCGCTTGACCTGCCAGTACACCTCAGCTGCTTCGGGAGTCCCACAAGCCAACCAAGCTTGATAGGACTCCTTCTTCAGCTTAATGGCCCCCCTCACCACTGGTGTCCACCACTTGGATCGGGGGTTGCCACCACGAGATGCACCAACCACCTTGTGGCTGCAGCTCTGGGCCGCCGCTTCAACAATGGAGGTGGAGAACATGGCCCATTCAGACTCCATGTCTCCAGACTCCCTCGGAATGTGGTTGAAGTTCTTCCGGAGGTGGGAGTTGAAGACCTCCCGGACAGGGGCCTCAGCCAGATGTTCCCAGCACACCCTCACTATACGTTTGTTTTTTTTTGTTTTGTTTTGTTACTTATTTGTACCCGTAGGTAGACTTGGTTTGCAGTCTGGTGACAAGCCACCGGCTGCTGGTCGCTGCGTGCGCGAGCGCCCTAAACCTATATGTTTTTGGTGTGTGGGAGGAAACCGGAGAAATCCCGGAGTAAACCCGCGCAACACGGGGAGAACATGCAAACTCCACACAGCTCACTGTTGGTCGGGGGCTGGGATCGAACCCACGATCTCATGATCTCCGCGATCCCCCGGCCGAGGGTAAAACTGTGCTGCCACAGTGCTAAACCACTGCGCCACCGTGCAGCCCAGACCTGCCACCGTGCAGCCATTCAGACCTGGTAGACCCGTTTGGGTCTACCAGGTCTGAATGGCTTCCTCCCCTGCCATCGGATCCAACTCACCCCCAGGTGGTGATCAGTTGACAGCTCTGCACCTCTCTTTACCCGGGTGTCCAAGACATACGGTCGCAGGTCTGATGACACGATAACAAAATCGAACATCGACCTGCAATCTAGGGTGTCCTGGTGCCAGGTGCACATATGGACACCCTTATGCTTGAAAATGGTGTTCGTTATGGACAAACTGTGGTTAGTACAGAAGTCAAATAATGGAACACCACTCGGGTTCAGATCGGGCAGGCCGTTCCTCCCAATCACCCCCCTCCAGGTTTCACTGTTGTTGCCCACGTGAGCATTGAAGTCCCCCAGTAGGACAATGGAGTCTCCAAGAGGAGCACCCTCCAGCACCCCAGTCAGAGACTCCAAAAAGGGTGGGTACTCTGAACCATCATTTGGTGCATAGGCACAAATGATGGTCAGGACCCGTTTCCCAACCCGAAGGTGCAGGGAAGCAACCCTTTCATCCACCGGGGAAAACTTCAATATAGAGGCAGCAAAGTGGGGGGATACAAGAATACCCACCCCTGCTCATCGCCTCTCACCCGGGGCAACTCCAGAAAAGGCCAAGCTCCAGCTCCTCTCCAGGAGACTAGTTCCGGAACTGGAGCTGTGTGTTGAGGTGAGGCCGACTATATCTAGCCGGTATCTCTCAACCTCATACACCAGCTCAGGCTCCTTCCCCACCAGAGAGGTGACATTCCACGTACCAAAAGCCAGTTTAGAAAGCTTGGGATCAGTCCGCCAAGGTCTCCGCCTTTGACCGCCAGCTAATCCACATAGCACCAGACCCCCATGATCCCTCCTGCAGGTGGTGAGCCCACTGGAGGGCGGACCCATGTAACTCCTTCGGGCTGAGCCCGGCCGGGTCCCATGGGTGGAAACCCGACCACCAGATGCTAGCCTTCGAGCCCCTCCCCCAGGCCTTTATTATTAACTTTATTTATACAGGTAATCCCATTGAGACACAGGGTCTCATTTTAAAGAGAGCTGTTTAATGGATCAGTTCTGTTAAAGCAGATCTGATTACAGCGGTCATCTGGCATGTAGAGGAAGGAGGCTGGTCTCATGATTTTAACATTTTATTTTGCTGCTCCACATCAGGGTGAAGAAGTTCTGTCCCCCTCAATCGTTCTGGGCTCATATTTATCTCCGTAAACACAGCGCTGTATCTGACTTTACGTTTTCTTCTGCACATGTGGGTCACTTCATAGCTGTGTAAACTGTTCATACAGGAGTCTGATGGGGGTTGCATTTAAATTATAATGTGAACGCCCACACACACACAAAAAAATCAGATCTCGGCAAAAAATTGGAACTGAGCATTAAGACCTGCAGTGTGACAGTAGCCAGATTCTCCAGTGAGATTTTAGAATCATTCATGTTCGTGTTTGATCTTCAGACCTGCCAGTGGATTTACTGTTTAAAAAGTCTGAACATGTTTCCCATAGACCTTCACAAATTCGTCCTTCCTCTGGTACAGAGACAGCTGATGCTTCAGAATGGCTAACTTTCAGTTCTTTAAACTGGAAGTACAAAAATATGTTATTTACAAGTACAACAAAAAACTTTTTAATGATTAATCAACAGACCAATACCTTCTGAAGAGGCAGTCCACTTTCAGACTCCAATGGAGTCAAACACTTCTGTCTGGTTCCTCCATGTCTTCATGTCTGCCGATCCATCGTCGGCCTCCGTCAGTCTATGATGACCATGGAAGAGAATCCTAAACGTCTACTCTGCTGGAACAGCACCGCCTGTGGCTGAACAGGCCGATGCGCACCAGTGTTCTACCTTCCAGCGTTGGGCGTTAGTAGGATTCAAGCCTGGGCAGGAAGATATGGAGGACAAGATGTTACCCATGCAGCATGTCCCCCCTCTCCACGTCACTGATGAATCCAAAGGAACAGCAGGGCTGCTATAGTTTGGCACCAGCGCCGTCGCAGGAGCTGCCAGAACGATGTTGAGCACAACAGAGAACTGCCTTAGGGGCTCCGACTCCGGATTTTTCCTCAGGGTTGACTCCCGAAGCCTTTCCCATGACCGGGTGTGCCGCAAGGCTGCAGAAATTTGAAATCAGGGTTTACCTTCCCCTAGATGGGCTACCTTCCAGGTTGACGAGCCACCATCTACCCGAAGCATCTGGTTTTAAGGTGCCAGAGATCCGCCCTCGCCCCTTCTCCTATTAGTAAAAGCAGTTCCGCTGGGCTTAGAGACTGAACCACACGGGCAGGCTAGGAGTTGGACTTAGTTGTCAGAGGCTTTTCGAGACGCACGCCGTAAGGAGCATTTTATGAGCACTGGGAGCTTAACCCCAGTGCCGCTCCTGGCTATGACAACCTTGGAACCCTGCCGATCCATGTTTAAATGATTTCTGTTCAGAGAAGTTTAGGTTTCAGTCAAACAAAAAAACCACAGTAGCTTTGAATCTTCAACAGGAACTAAAGAGGTTTTAGTCTCATTTAGAACAAATAAAAGCATAAAACCAGTTTTTATTAATAAAGCAGAGCAAAGTTTGTAAATGCATATGAGTTTGTTTCTGAGTTTCACAGATATGATATCACACTGGTCAAGATTTGGTATTTAAAGCAGGACACACATCAGCTTGGTTAGTAGCTGGTGTCTCAGTTGAAAGTGAACAGTGTCCTTTGGCTTCACGTAATATATAACAATGAGCAGGATTACAGCTTTAAAGGACATGTTTACTTGTGGATCTTGTATATTTTATTTTTTATTTTAGTTTATTTGACAGGGACAGTGCAATAAACATAGACAATCAAATGACAATCAATCTAATGTGTTGCACAAAGAGTGTATAGCTATTAGCTAATTTGTAACTCTTGTCCCTGGATGGGCTTTAGAAAGAAGAAACGGGTAAAAAGAAGGATAAGGAAAAGAAAAAATGAAAACAGAATAAACAATAACCACATACATCAATGCAAACAAGATTATGAATACACAATATAAAAACCTGGTTCACATTTGCCTATTTCAGGTCTCCCTCCCTTCGTCACTCACTATAAACAAAAACATTCATTCCTTCCCTTCATTCACTCTCACCCTGCAGACAATCATTTCATACATGGGTACATTCTTGTTTATTTTTCAGCCAGTTTTTAACCTTTGTAGTAAATGTTTTAAAGTCCGTTATTATTTTAATTTCATTTGGCATTGTGTTCCAGATATGACTGCTCTTTATAGAGAAAGCTGTTTGTCCAAATGTGGTTCTGCGGTGGGATATTTTACAGTTATTGTTAACAGAACTCCTGGTGGCTCTGCTGCTGTCCTGTCTTTGGATGAAACCAGCAAGTGGCTCTGGCACTGATTTATGGAAACATTTGAAAATTAATTTCAGAAAACAGAGGTCAATGAAACTCTCAAAACTCAATAGATTGTATTTTTTTTAAAATATAACAGTGATGCCACCTAATGGGCTTTTTATCCAAGATTTTTAGAGTTTGATTATATAATGAACCTATATGTTTTATTGTGGAAGGAGCTGCTTGAGCCCAGACTGTCAAACAGTATGATATATGAGAAAAAACCATAGAATGCATATACAGTACAGCTGCTTGGTATGGTATGTAATATCTAATTAATTTAAAGCAGTTCAGATTTTTTTTTTACTGTTTTGGAAATTTTCTTTATATGAAGATTAAATTTGAATTGAGGATCTTGTACAATGCCAAGGTATTTGAATTCTGTAACTAAACTGATGTCTTGATCATGTATATTAACTTTAAAATGTTGCAGGTTACATTTTTTGATTGAAAAGCACATTGAAACGGTTTTCCGAAGTAGTGACAAGTCATTAATAAAAATGCTGAAAAGTAAAGGACCAAGAATGGACCCTTGTGGGATACCCATACGGTTGTTTAAAAATAAGGATTTATCCTGGTGAACTGTGAAATATGAGGTTCCCGGCGCACACTGGAGTGGAGGGGAATGAGCTAGCAGATAAATATGCAAAAAGGGCAACTAGGATGAGTCAAGTTAGTTGGAATGTGAAACATAGCAAAGCAGAAGTCAAGAGCATTATCAAAAGGCAAATTAAAAAGAAGTGGCAGAAAGAGTGGGACAAAGGAAGTAAAGGACAAAGCCTGTATGGCATACAAAAGAAAGTAGGGGGAGCTAGAGAAGGACAAAGGAGCAGAAAGGAGGAGGACATCATATCCAGGTTAAGATTAGGTCACACAGGGCTGAACAGTACATTAGTTATCATGGAAAAACACCGAAATGGAAAATGTGATTATTGTGGAAATGATGAAACAGTTGAACATGTATTTAAGCACTGTCCAAAGTATGAGGTTGCACGGTTAGCATTGGTGGACAGTCTATACAGGAACAAAACCCAGCTCAGTATAAAAGACATTTTGCAGAGAAGTTCAGGGGATGCGGTCTATAAGGCAGTTTTTAGGTTTATGAGGGCAACAGGATTAATTTCAAGGATATAGGAGAGTAATGCCATTCTGAATCACACTCCATTCCAGAAGTTGGCGGTAATGCACCCACAAGCTGTTTGCCAACCGCCATAAAACATCAGAAGAAGAAGAAGAAGAAGAAGAAGAAGTGAAATATGAGTTTAGTTTATTGATTTATTTGTCAGGGACCATGTACAGAAAAAACCTGAAACACAGGGTAAAGATGCTCTGTACCAGATTATAGCATTCTCACTAATTAGGGCCTGAGCCACTGACAACGTCAGTCGGCGAAAGCCCTATTGTATCCGCTTGCGTTTCTTTATTAGGGCCTGAGCCACTGACAACGTCAGTCGGCGAAAGCCCTATTGTATCTGCTAGCGTTTCATTTTTTTTTTTCGTTATTATTCTGCCTAAATGATCGCATTTTTCACCCTCTGAATGTTAACCAAAACGCGATTTTTTTTGGCAAACCCCTCTGACCGGGCAAAAAATTTGATAAACTGGAAAACATATGTGACCCCCCACCCCTCATTTTTGTGGGTGGGGCCAAACGTGCAAGGTCTATGGAGACTGGAGACCAAAAACTTTGCCGTAGACACATCAAATTTGGGTGAGGTGTGAATCACCTCAAGACATGCAAAAAACATCATTGTGGCCCATAACCACCGCCAACAGGAAGGCCGCCATCTTGTCTCAAAGTTGCCCCACCTCGAATTCGGGAAAAAAGTCACACCTCGCATTTTAACGCACTTGTCCTAGGGACCTGATCCAATTGAGCTCATTTTTGCATGGCGGCATCTATAGGCATTGGCCATTAAAAGTTATATAAATTAAGTCAAAATCTCAAAAGGCGTGGCCAGGGTGCTATGGCGAAGTTTGACTCCTCCCCTTACAAATTCAACCAGCTGTAACTCGCGCAAAACTTGTCCGATGTCCACAAAAATTTCCATGAAGGAAAATAGTGCCACCCTGGATACAATGACATCAAAATACCGGACAAAAGATATAGCGCCACATAGTGGTTAACGAAAAAATTGCTGAAAACTTTTTTATTTATTACTCACGCACGGCTGGCCAGAATGACGTGAAATTTTCTGAGATTCATCAGAACACAGCCATGATCATAACTGAACATCAACGTTAGTATGACATCATACGTGTTACCATGGACACGCCCTTCTCGCCATTCAATCCATGAGCTTATGGGGAGGGGTGGGAAGGTCTTGGAAGTCTAAATTTTTCAACATATGTTGAGGTCACTGTCATACGTAGTCCAATATGGGTGGACAACACATAACTTACAGGGAAGTGGTGCCATGGCAACATGGCGACGGGTGACTACACGCCATGAAATTTCGGAAAGTTGTATCTTGGACAAACTTTTTCTGATTTCCACCAAATTTTCAAAAATGGATAATAATCCCACCCTGAACATTCCTATATAAAATAACAAAAGTTTTAGCGCCGCCTAGGGGTAACATAATTAGACCCTTGTAAATTGGACATACTTTGCACGATTTGCAACAAATTTTATACAATGAATATTCTCCCTTCCCCGAACTCGTCTATATACAAATAATAAACAACACTCATAGCGCCCCCTAATGATTAATGGAAGAATTACTGATGGGCAAAACTTGTCCGATGTCCACAAAACTTTCCATGAAGGAAAATAGTGCCACCCCGGACGCAATGACATCAAAATACCTGACAAAAGATATAGCACCACATAGTGGTAAACAAAAGAATTGCTGAAAACTGTTTTATTTATTACTCGTGCGCGGCTGGGCAGAATGATGTGAAATTTTCTGAGATTCATCAAAACATAATGATGATCCTAACTGAACATCAACGTTAGTATGACATCATACGTGTTACCATTGACACGTCCTTCTCGCCATTCAATCCATGAGCTTATGGGGAGGGGTGGGAAGGTCTTTGAGGTCTAAATTTTTCAACACATGTTGAGGTCACTGTCATACGTAGTCCAATATGGGTGGACAACACATAACTTACAGGGAAGTGTTGCCATGGCAACATGGCGACGGTTGACTACACGCCATGAAATTTCGGAAAGTTGTATCTTGGACAAACCTTGTCTGATTTCCACAAAATTTTAAAAAATGGAAAATAATCCCACCCTGAACATTCCTATATAAAATAACAAAAGTTTTAGCGCCGCCTAGTGGTAACAACATTACACCCTTGTAAATTGGACATACTTGGCAAACAACATAATTGTGGCCCTTAGTCGCAGCCATCACCTAGTGCTGACCCACATGTCTGAGTTTACTTGATCGTCATATGTTGGGCAGTTGTAATTTTGACAAACTGTGTCTGACATGCATGATCAATATGTATCATTGTTCTACCATGTTATAGCGCATAACTGTCTCATGCTACAGCACTTCTCTAATGCGCACGTCACAAAACCACGGCTGCGGTGGGGTTGGTGCTTCAGAGTCCCCCACATCCTAAATGGAACCACTGAATTTCACAGTTTTGGTTATCACAGGCAACCATGTCATCCAGCTCTTCTGGCTGCCTGCAAGTCCACCACACTGCTGCTGTGTTCTGTGCCTGTCTTCTGGGATTGTGTGTGGGACGTGGCTGTTATGCAGTTAGACGTCGTCTTTTGGGCTTCTGGGTGGGTTTATCAGCTGCAGCTTTCCTCTTTTGTGTTGTGGGGTCAGAATCAGTGAAGTGACGGGCAACAAGCTCAGGTAGGACAACTTTATAAAAAAAGTTCTGCGCCACTGGTAAAAGTGTTTGCTCCCAAAGGTCAGAATCTGGTGTGACGTGTACAACAACACAACTTTTTGTGGTCCACACAACAAAGTCACAGAAAGGTGAGCCTGTCACAAAGATTTGCGTTTGTACCTGCTTGTAGTACTTGGGACTGTGCTTGAGTTCTAGTCTCCCATCAGAGAGTTTCAGGTAAAAATCCTTGTCTGCACAGGCCTGCAGGATGTTGTTGCGATGCTTGGAAAGCACATGGAAATTCATTTAAAGAATGTCCTGCTCGCAATGCAGACTGCAAGAAATGTCAGAAAAAGGGGCATTTTGCTGCTTTGTGTAAAACAAAAATGAGAGTGGAGGAACTTCAGCAGAGGGACATGAGTGAAAGTTTGGAGACATTGTTTTTGGGCACAATGACTATGGCACCTCCGCTTCAGAGTCCCCCACATCCTAAATGGAACCACTGAATTTCACAGTTTGGGTTATCACAGGCAACCATGTCATCCAGCTCTTCTGGCTGCCTGCAAGTCCACCACACTGCTGCTGTGTTCTGTGCCTGTCTTCTGGGATTGTGTGTGGGACCTGGCTGTAATGCAGTTAGACGTCGTCTTTTGGGCTTCTGGGTGGGTTTATCAGCTGCAGCTTTCCTCTTTTGTGTTGTGGGGTCAGAGTCAGTGAAGTGACGGGCAACAAGCTCAGGTAGGACAACTTTATAAAAAAAGTTCTGCGCCACTGGTAAAAGTGTTTGCTCCCACAGGTCAGAATCTGGTGTGACGCGTACAACAACACAACTTTTTGTGGTCCACACAACAAAGTCACAGAAAGGTGAGCCTGTCACAAAGATTTGCGTTTGTACCTGCTTGTAGTACTTGGGACTGTGCTTGAGTTCTAGTCTCCCATCAGAGAGTTTCAGGTAAAAATCCTTGTCTGCACAGGCCTGCAGGATGTTGTTGCGGTGCTTGGAAAGCACATGGAAATTCATTTAAAGAATGTCCTGCTCGCAATGCAGACTGCAAGAAATGTCAGAAAAAGGGGCATTTTGCTGCTTTGTGTAAAACAAAAATGAGAGTGGAGGAACTTCAGCAGAGGGACATGAGTGAAAGTTTGGAGACATTGTTTTTGGGCACAATGACTACGGCACCTCCACCTAATGTGCGTGGAAGAAGTCGATTGGATAAAATGGCCAGCAGGTAGTGTTCAAGCTCGACACCGGCGCTGCAGTGACAGCCATTCCAAAACACATGCACTCTGAAAAGCTGCACGGGAAACTTTCACCTCCCAGCAAAAAACTGTGTGGACCAAGCAATGTTCCTATCGCAGTACAGGGATGCTTCACCGCCGACATGAGCTACAAGGGCTCTGTTGTGAAGCAGCAGGTGTATGTTCTCCCAGGGTTAGCTATTCCACTACTTGGCTTGCCAGCCATACAAGACCTCAGCTTGCTTAGTCAAGTAGATGCCATTGCAACAGAGAATGCTTATGTGAAGCAATATCCCACAGTGTTTACTGGTTTACGGAAGCTAGAGGGTGAATATAGGTTTAAATTGAAAGAGAATGCCACTCCATTTGCCCTAGCGGTTCCACGCCGCTTGCCTCTGCCATTGAGAGGGAAAGTTCAAGAGGAGCTGAATAGGATGGAGGCAATGGGAGTTATTTCACCCATAGAAGATGCAATTGAGTGGTGCTCCGGAATGGTCGTAGTACCAAAGCCAAACGGAAAAATCCGTATATGTGTCAACCTCACCCACCTAAATGACAACGTGTGCAGAGAAAGACACATCCTCCCTGCAGTCGATGAGACGCTCGCAAAAGTAGCTGGAGCTAGAATTTTTTCAAAGCTAGGTGCCACTGCAGGTTTTTGCCAAATCCCTTTGCATAAAGAATCGGCACTAGTCCAAGTCCGCGCACTCCTACATAAAATGATTTGACAAAAGGGATAGTGCCACTTACTGCTCATAGGAAGATCTGTGTCAAATGGTTTAATTTATTATTTATGCAGCCCATGCAGTGATGACGGCACATTTTCCGAGCCAGCGAGGGAGGACGGGCGGCAGGTTCCGCGGTCGCACGGGGGGCGAAGCCCGTTTACACCTGCCTGCAGGTTTAATTATTATTTTTCACTATTATTCTGCCTAAATGATCGCATTTTTCACCCTCTGAACGTTAACCAAAACGCGATTTTTTTTGGCAAACCCCTCAGACCCGGCAAAAAATTCGATAAACTGGAAAACATATGTGCCCCCCCACCCCTCATTTTTGTGGGTGGGGCCAAACGTGCAAGGTCTATGGAGACTGGAGACCATAAACTTTGCCGTAGACACATCAAATTTGGGTGAGGTGTCAATCACCTCAAGATGTGCAAAAAACATCATTGTGGCCCATACCCACCACCAACAGGAAGGCCGCCATCTTGCCTCAAAGTCGTCCCACCTCCAATTCGGGAAAAAAGTCACACCTTGCATTTGAACGCACTTGTCCTAGGGACCAGATCCAATTGAGCTCATTTTTACATGGGGGCATCTACAGGCATTGCCCATTAAAAGTTATATAAATTAAGTCAAGATCTCAAAAGGCGTGGCCAGGGCGCCATGGCGAAGTTTGACTCCTCCCCTTACAAATTCAACCACCTGTAACTCGGCCCAAACTGGTCCCATGTCCACAAAACTTTCCAGGAAGGAAAATAGTCCCACCCTGAACGCAATGACATCAAAATACTTGACAACCGATATAGCACCACATAGTGGTTAATGAAAGAATTGCTGAAAACTGTTTCATTTATTACTCACAAGTGACATAACGCACGGCTCAGGAGACGCACACACACAGGCTTAGAGTAGTTCAAAGAGTTTATTAACAGCAGGAGTGAATGAGTGCGTGTCTGCGGGATGTAAATGTGTTGGTGATGGTGTCTGCCCCAGGCACAGAGGCAGGTGACCGTACAGCCGAGCAACCCTATGGAGAGAGCACAGGGAGAGGGTGACGGGCATACACCAACACAGGAGGAATTTATGGCGAGAGAAGGACTTACTTGGTGGGTCAGGACAGCTGGCACAACAAGGGGGTGAAGCCCGGAAGACAGCCACCTGGAGAGCTCCGTGCAGCAGCGAGGATTGGGCGATGGAGAGGAGATGTCCGCCGCTGGGGAATCCACCTGTGCACAGGGGAGAAGACTGAAGAGAAAAGGTAAGCGATCTTCTTACCAAAATGGTTACGCTGAAGGGAAGTATGCTCACAACGGTGAGGGACGAAGTCTGACGGCTTCAGGCCGAGCCTCCGGGCGAGACGGCCTTTATCCCTCGCCGCTGATGATTGTCAGGTGCGTGAGCAGGTGGCGCCGCTGATGAATGGCGCGGCGTGACAGTACTCCCCCCTCTAGCAGCGCCTCCTGGCGATGGCTTATCCGGGTGCGCTCGGTGGAAGTCCGCGATGAGCGATGGGTCCAACACAAACGACGGGGGCACCCATTGTCGATGCTCGGGCCCATAGCCCTCCCAGTCCACCAGGTATTGCAACCCACGACCTCGGCGCCGGGAGTCCAGGATGGAGGAGACGGACCAGGCCGGATGGCCACCAATCATCCGGGGCGCGGGTTGCGCTGCAGGAGGAGGGCAAAGGGGGTCAGTGACTGCCAGTTTTACCTTCGACACATGGAAAGTGGGATGGATGCGGAGGGAGGGGGGAATAGCCACGCGCACAGCCACCGGGTTGATGATCCGGGTGATGGGAAAGGGACCCATGAATCGCTGTGCCAGCTTCCTCCTCTCGCCTTTTAATGTGACGTCCTGGGTAGACACATACACGAGTTGCCCAACCCTGTACGCCGGGGCAGGTCTTCTGTGCCGGTCCGCCACGGTCCTGTTGCGCTCCGCTGTGCGTAAAAGCGCATGACGCGCGGCAGCCCAGGTGGAGCGGAACTGCCTAAGGTGCGCCCTAACAGAGGGGACAGTCACCTCGTTCTCCTGCGCTGGAAACAGCGGGGGGTCGTAACCCAGGGACGCCTTGAAGGGGGACATCCCCGTTGCAGAAGAGCGGGCGGTGTTGTGGGCATACTCCACCCAGGCGAGATGGTTGCTCCAGGACGTCGGCTTGGATCTAGTAACACAGCGGAGCGCAGCCTCCAGCTCCTGATTGGTCCTCTCACACTGCCCGTTAGACTGGGGGTGATGGCCGGAGGAGAGGCTCACCTTGGCTCCGATGGCGTTACAAAAGGATCTCCAAACCTCGGATGAAAATTGGGGACCCCGGTCCGAGACCACGTCCACCGGAATCCCGTGCAGCCTGACCACGTGTTGGACGAGGAGGCCCGCCATCTCCAGGGCAGTAGGGAGACCTCGCAGGGGAATGAAGTGCGCAGCCTTGGAGAAACGGTCCACAATGGTCAGGACGGTGTCAAAGGAGTTGGAAACGGGGAGTCCGGTGACGAAGTCCAGTGCGATGTGCGACCAGGGCCTGCCGGGGACGGGCAGAGGCCGGAGCAGACCCGCTGGGGGGGCATTTCCCGACTTGCTGGTGGCACAGATTGGGCAAGCCCGGGCGTAGCGGGCTGCATCCCTCCGCAGGCCTGGCCACCAAAAGGACCGTTGGAGGAGGCTGATCATCCGAGAGGTGCCGGGATGACAGGTGAGCCGGGAGGTGTGGAGCCAGTGGATGACCTCTCCTCGGACCGCAGATGGGACGAACAGTCTTCCCTCCGGTCCGCCGCCAGGATCAGGTTCCACCTCCTGCGCCTTCCGGATCTTGTCTTCAATGTCCCAAGAGATGGCACCGAGGACGCACGACCTGGGCAGGATAGTGTGGGGCGTCTCCTCAGCCTCCACGGGGGTGAACTGCCTAGAGAGGGCGTCAGGCAGGCCGTTTTTGGAGCCCGGCCTGAAGGTGATCGAGAAGCGGAACCTGGCGAAGAACAAAGACCAGCGCGCCTGGCGGGCATTCAGGCGCTTGGCAGATCGTAGATATTCTAAGTTCTTGTGGTCCGTCAGGACCACAAACGGCAGGTCCGCCCCCTCTAGCCAGTGGCGCCACTCCTGTAAGGCGAGTTTAATGGCCAGGAGCTCTCTGTCCCCCACATCGTAGTTCCTCTCCGCCGGGGACAGGCGCCGGGAGAAGAAGGCGCATGGCCGTTTGGCGCCATCGTCAGGTGACCGCTGGGATAACACTGCTCCCACTCCCGTGTCCGATGCGTCCACCTCCACAATGCACTGCAGCGTGGGGTCGACCTGGCGAAGGACCCGGGAGGAGGAGAACTCCGCCTTCAGCGCCCTAAAGGCAGCAGCGACCTCTTCAGTCCACCGGAACGGGACCTTCGGGGACGTGAGGCGGGTCAGCGGTCCGACGATCGAGCTGAAATTTGGGACAAAGCGGCGGTAAAAATTGGCGAAGCCAACAAACTGTTGCACCTGCTTCCGGGATGCGGGAGTAGGCCACTCCACCACCGCCTTCACCTTCTCTGGGTCTGGGAGCACCTGATCTTGAGCGATGATGAATCCCAGGAAGGATGTGGTCCTAGCGTAGAATTCGCATTTCTCAGCCTTCACGTACAGACGATTCTCCAGCAGTCTTTGGAGGACCCGCCTCACATGGACCTGGTGCTCGTCCCTGGACCTGGAGAAGATAAGGATGTCATCCAGGTAGACGAACACAAAGAGGCCGATGAAATCCCGGAGGACGTCATTGATGAGGCGCTGAAAGACGGCAGGAGCGTTGGTCAGCCCGAACGGCATGACGAGATACTCAAAGTGGCCGTTCGGGGTACGGAAGGCTGTCTTCCATTCATCTCCCTCCCGGATCCGGACGACGTGGTAAGCGCTGCGTAAATCCAGCTTGGTAAACCAGGTCGCCCCCTGGAGGGAGTGAAAGGCAGTGTCCATGAGGGGCAAGGTGTAACGGTCCCTCTCAGTGATGTCATTCAGCGCTCGGTAGTCTATGCAGGGGCGGAGGGATCCGTCCTTTTTCCCGACAAAGAAAAACCCTGCCCCCACGGGTGACGACGATGGGCGAATAATCCCAGCACTCAGAGATTCCTTTAGGTATGTATTCATGGTCTCCTTCTCCGGCACCGACAGGCTGTAGAGCCGACCAGATGGCAGGGGAGCCCCCTGGCGGAGGTTGATGGCACAGTCATATGGTCGATGCGGGGGAAGAGACATAGCTTTCGATTTGCTAAATACCATACCCAGGTCGTGAAATTCTGGAGGCACCAGTGACAGGTCCGGAGGTGCTGTATCCGCCACAGGGGGAGCCGCGGATGGGGAGCAGGCAGCGGACTGAAGGCAGGTGCCCATACAGAAGGTACTCCATGCCGATACCCCAGCGGACCTCCAGTCCAGGACAGGGTTGTGGAGGCGTAGCCAGGGATACCCCAGGATGACGGGCGACACAGAGTTGGGCAGGACGTAAAATACCATCTCCTCCCGGTGGTTCCCTGAGATGATGACTGGGACAGGCATGGTCTGGTGAGAAACTCTCCCAAGGGAGGCACGGGAGAGATGGACCAGGGAGATGGGGTGTTTTAATGCCTGACAGCGGATGCCCAATCGGGTTGCCAGGCCTTGTGAAATGAAGCTGCCCTCTGCGCCCGAATCCACCAGTGCGTGGGTGAGGTGCCCAGTGGGATTGTGGCAAAAACGGATGGGCAGCTTTAATTGGGTGAGAGAGTCTAACCGGTTGGGATCCGCGAGGCTCCCTACAGCGATTCGCGGACCCCGCCGACTGGCTTTCCGCGGGCAACGCTCCACAGTGTGTTGGTCACCTCCGCAATACATGCAGAGGCCCAACTCACGGCGGCGTTGTTTCTCCGCAGGGGAAAGCTTGGTCCAGCCCGTCACCATCGGCTCCGACTCCTCGGGGCACAATGCTGGCGGCGCCGCCAGGGGGCGAGCTTGGAACAGGTGCGGCGAGACTCCACGAGGGCGAGAAGAAGAAGACTTCCGCCCCGAGGAGCGCTCGCGCAGCCTGTTATCCAAACTTATCGCTAAGGATGTCAGCTCCGCTAGCGTCCCAGGGATATCCCGTCCAGCCAGTTCATCCCTCAGATCACTATTGAGGCTGCGGAGGAACAGGCCACAGAGGGAGCGATCCTCCCAGCCCAATTCCTCCGCCGCTACCCGGAAGTCGACCGAGTAGTCCGCTGCCGACCGGCCTCCCTGCTGGAGAGCGAGGAGCCGATCGACCTGGACCGTCTCGGTTTGAGAATGGTCAAAGACCTCCAGAAAGCGCCTCACGAACTGGTCATAGGTGAGGGTGGCATAACTGGGCCTCGCCATTACGGCGTAGGTCCAAGTTAACGCACGCCCCTCCAGAAGATTCCCTATGTAACCAATCCGACTGTGATCCGAGGGAAAATCTCCGGGCACACGGTGGAACACGGACTCACACTGCATAATGAACCCCCGCGCTCCGCCGAGCTTACCGCTAAAGCGGGCGGGGGTCGGAATCGGTGTGAGCCGAACCGGTGCCACTGGAGCCGGCTGGACGGCCGCTGGAACAGCAGGAGCCGCGCCACCCTGGCGAGCCGGGGGGAACGGCTGTTGAGGATCCAAGCGGCCCAACCGGTTAGTTAAATTCAATAATTGATTAAAGATCACCTGTTGTTGATAAGCTATTTGATCCACTCTAGCCTCGAGAGTGGAAAACCGGTGTGCGAGCCCGCCGTCCGCCGAGCCGCTCTGCTGAAGCCGTACTGACATAACGCACGGCTCAGGAGACGCACACACACAGGCTTAGAGTAGTTCAAAGAGTTTATTAACAGCAGGAGTGAATGAGTGCGTGTCTGCGGGATGTAAATGTGTTGGTGATGGTGTCTGCCCCAGGCACAGAGGCAGGTGACCGTACAGCCGAGCAACCCTATGGAGAGAGCACAGGGAGAGGGTGACGGGCATACACCAACACAGGAGGAATTTATGGCGAGAGAAGGACTTACTTGGTGGGTCAGGACAGCTGGCACAACAAGGGGGTGAAGCCCGGAAGACAGCCACCTGGAGAGCTCCGTGCAGCAGCGAGGATTGGGCGATGGAGAGGAGATGTCCGCCGCTGGGGAATCCACCTGTGCACAGGGGAGAAGACTGAAGAGAAAAGGTAAGCGATCTTCTTACCAAAATGGTTACGCTGAAGGGAAGTATGCTCACAACGGTGAGGGACGAAGTCTGACGGCTTCAGGCCGAGCCTCCGGGCGAGACGGCCTTTATCCCTCGCCGCTGATGATTGTCAGGTGCGTGAGCAGGTGGCGCCGCTGATGAATGGCGCGGCGTGACAACAAGCGGCTGGGCAGATTGATGTGAAATTTTCTGAGATTCATCAGAACACAGCCATGATCATAACTCAACATCAACATTAGTATGACATCAAACGTGTTAACATGGACACGCCCTCCTCGCCATTCAATCCGTGACCTCCATGGGAGGGGTGGGAACGTCCTGGAGTCATGAAATTTGGAACATAGGTTTAGGTTACTGTCACATATAGTACAATATGGGTGGACAACACATAACTGACAAGGAAGTGTTGCCATGGCGCCATGGCGAAGTTTGACTCCTCCCCTTACACCTTCAACCACCTGTAACTCGGCCAAAACTGGTCCCATGTCCACAAAACTTTCCAGGAAGGAAAATAGTCCCACCCCGAACGCAATGACATCAAAATACCTGACAACCGATATAGCGCCACATAGTGGTTAATGAAAGAATTGCTGAAAACTGTTTCATTTATTACTCACAAGCGGCTGGGCAGAATGATGTGAAATTTTCTGAGATTCATCAGATCACAGCCATGATAATAACTGAACATCAACAATAGTATAACATCAAACGTGTTAACATGGACACGCCCTCCTCGCCATTCAATATATGAGCATATGGGGAGGGGTGGGAAGGTCTTGGAGGTCTAACTTTTTCAACATATCTTGAGGTCACTGTCATATCTAGTCCAATATTGGTGGACAACACATAACTTACAGGGAAGTGTTGGCATGGCAACATGGCAACGGTTGACTACTCGCCATGAAATTTCAGAAAGTTGTATCTTGGACAAACTTTGTCTGATTTTCATCAAATTTTTGACAATCGATAAGAGTCCCACCCTGAACACTCCTATATAAAATAACAAAAGTTTTAGCGCCGCCTAGTGGTAATAACATTAGACCCTTGTAAAATGGACAAACTTTGTACAATTTGCAACAAATTTTAGATGATCAATATTCTCCCTTCCACAAACTCGTCTATATAAAAATAATAAACAAAACTCATAGCACCCCCTAATGATTAAAGGAAAAATTACTGACGACTGTTTTTTTTTTTAATTTTCTCTCACCAGCTTAACAAAATTACATGAAGAAATGACTTGGGCTCATTGATGGTACATGCACATAGTACAGAACTGATTCCATGGCAACTGCTGTTCTTCAGTGGCTTTCTCACCAAACAAAACATCACAGTTACAGCTCAGACAATTCTCGCCTGATTCTGAAAAATCTTTGCACAAATCATACTGATCCCACTCTGAACGTGTCTGTATATCAATATTCACAAAACTGTCACTCCCACACCTACTGCTGACATGAGGCACTGCACAAAATTGTTTCTAATTTTGCACAAAGACCAGTGATCATGATGACATGACCTTTTCAGTGGTTCCTCAGAGTGCATTGGACTACCTTTGGTGGAAGTCACTTTTGTTCTGCGATAAGCACAGTTGCCATGGAAACCCACTCATTGCATTTCAATAACGGACATTTATACATGGAGCAAACTTGCAACAATTTGCACTAAATTTTTGACGATTGATATTAGTCCTGCACCAAACATGTTTATATAAAAATAACAAACAAAAGTTTTAGCGCCCCTATTTTAAAAAGGAAGAATTGCTGAAAATTTTTTTCTCTCTTTTTCTCTCACTAGCAGAAAAAAAAAAAAAATACATGAAGGAATCACTAGGGCTGATTGACAGTACATGTAGATAGTACAGAACTGTTTCCATGCCAACCAGCGTGCTTCAACACACACAGTGCGGAGCATTGCAGCTAGATAGAATAATATGTAGATATATAAACACCCAGTGCGGAGCATTGTAGCTAGATGGAATAAATATGTAAGTATATAAACACACACACAGTGCAGAGCATTGTTGATAGATGGGATGAAATAGCACAACCGTCTACTAAGTTATCCTACATGGTATGATTATGTACCTACACATATTCTCACCCTCCATAGCGATCAGTATTTTCCTAGTTGTATGCCGGAGGGGACCATTGTATAAGTCTTTTGCATTCAAAACTATTAGGTTGTCACGACTTTTTTCTATTTCTGCGAGCAGCCCTGCTTGGGTTGTACAGTCTGACAGCCATTGGGAGGAAGGACCTGCAACACCTCTCGGTTGTGCACCTAGGATGACGTAGTCTGCTGCTAAATTAGCTCCTCCGTGCATTCAGTATATCCTGCATAGGGTGGAACTCGGACTCCAGCAGAGATGACAGTTTACCCACCGTCCTTCTCTCTCCTATCTCCTCCACTGGGTCAATGTGCTGCCCCAGGACAGAGCTAGCTTTCTTGATCAGTTTGTTCAGTCTCTTCCTATCGGCTGCCATAATGCCACTGCCCCAGCAGACCACTCCAAAAGTGATTGCTGTTGCCACCACCGTGTCATAGAATGTCTTCAGCAGCGCCCCTTGTACACCAAAAGACCCGAGTCTCCTCAGTAGGAACAGCCTGCGCTGTCCCTTCTTGTAGAGGGTGTCAGTATTGTGTGACCAGTCTAGTTTATTGTTCAGATGAACACCCAGGTACTTATAGCATGTCACCATCTCGATGTCTGTTCCCTGTATATTTACTGGTGCTGTGAGGGGTTGTCCTTGCCTGCGGCAGTCCACCACTAGCTCCTTAGTTTTCCTCGAGTTGATCTGGAGGTAGTTCCGATGGCACCAGTCCACAAAGTCCTGGTGGCTGCACGGTGGCGCAGTGGTTTAGCACTGTGGCAGCACAGTTTTACCCTCGGCCGGGGGATCGCGGGGATCATTAGATCGTGGGTTCGATCCCAGCCCCCGACCAACAGTGAGCTGTGTGGAGTTTGCATGTTCTCCCCGTATTGCGCGGGTTTACTCCGGGATTTCTCCGGTTTCCTCCCGCACACCAAAAACATGTAGGTTTAGAGCGCTCGTGCACGCAGCGACCACCAGCCGGTGGCTTGTCACCAGACTGCAAACCAAGTCTACCTATGGGTACAAATAAGTAACAAAAAAAAAAAGTCCTGGATAAGCCCTCTGTACTCAGCTTCATCTCCATTGGAGATGAGGCCAACGATCACAGAGTCATCAGAGAACTTCTGTAGATGGCAATGTGTTGTGTTGTGTGAGAAGTCCGCAATATAAAGGGGGAACAGGAAGGGAGCCAAAACCGTTCCCTGGAGGGCCTCCGTGCTACCGATGATCGTGTCAGACACACAGTCCCGGGTTCTCACAAACTGATGCCAGTTAGTGAGGTAGTCCAGGATCCATGATGACAGGTGCTGGTCCACCCCTGCGCACAGCAGCTTGTCCTTCAGGATCATCGTTTGGATGGTGATGAAAGCACTGGAGAGGTCAAAGAACATGATCCTCACCACATTCCCGGCCTTCTCTAGGTGGGACAGACAACGGTGAAGGAGGATGATCACCGCATCCTCCACCACAATGCCATGCTGGTAGGCGAACTGCAGTGGATCCATCGCTGGGCCCACCAGGGAGCGCAGGGGAGCAAGTAGCAGTCTCTCAAGGGTTTTCATCATGTGGGACGTCAAGGCCACTGGTCTGTAACTGTTCAGGTCTTTGGGGTGGGAAGTCATTGGTACAGGTACCACACAAGATGTTTTCCACAGCTGTGGTACCCTCCCAAGCTTCAGGCTCAGGTTGAAGATGTGCTCCATAATCCCACACAGCTGGTCTGCACAGGACTTGAGGAGCTTTGCACTGATGCCGTCCGGTCCCGACGCCTTCCTCGCCTTGATCTTCCTCAGCTCCGTCCTCACCTGGGTCTTAGTCAGGGTCAGGATGGGGGAGCTGTGTGTTGAAAGTGGGAGTTGGGAGATCTGCGCCAAATGGTTTTCTTTAATATTCATGCAGCCCTTGCAGTGATGACGGCACATTTTCCGAGCAAGAAAGGGACGACGGGCGGAGATTTGTCACACTCCGCGCACTCCTAGATAAAAATATTTGACAAAAGGGATAGTGCCACTTACTGCTCACAGGAAGATCTGCGCCAAATGGTTTACTTTATTAGTCATGCAGCCCATGCAGTGATGACGGCACATTTTCCGAGCCAGCGAGGGAGGACGGGCGGCGGGTTCCGCGGTCGCGCGGGGGGGCGAAGCCCGTTTACACCTGCCTGCAGGTTTAATTTCCATTTGTAGTCCCTGAGGCAGGCAGGAAGATTTTAAAAGAAAAACAGCACATATAGAAAGTAATTCAGGTCGGGTTTCAGCCTGAAACAAGCAGGGAGTAAGTTTCAAGGTAAAAAGATAAGAGAAACCGTACACAACAATTTAAGAGTCCAATTTCAAATCACATTTAAGGGAGAGAGTCAATGCTGGCAGGTGTGATTACTTAAAATCCATTTTTTAGTCTCTGTGGAAAAGTCTGTGTAATCTGTCCCGGTCTTCAAAGCAGTGAGGAGCTTGTTCCATTCTGTTACAGCTTTGTATGAAAAGGCTGATTGTCCAAAAGTAGTTTTACATAGGGGGATGCAACAATGCCACCTAGAGAAAGTCCTTGTTACTCTGGTACTTTGTTCAGAAGTGAGGTACATAAAAGTCTTAAGGGATGGGGGTGCAGAACCATGGATAATTTTAAAGATCGACCGTATATTTGCATACATGATCATATTTTCAAAGCTTAACATCTTTTCAGTAGGTTTTATTGTATTTATTCTCTGGTCTTTCTTCTGTTTTTTTCTGATCTCTGCTGCTGTAGCAAATGAATTTCCCCAGTGCGGGATTAATAAAGCCTTATCTTAAAGCAAACTGATGTATTTTTAGTTCCTAAACCCAATGTGGTGCCATCATTAGAGAACATGCAGGACACAGATCTCCATCTTCTTCTTCTAACTTCACCTCATTAGGATGGTTTCTCAGGTTCAGTACTGAGGAGGTGACTCTCAGCATTGTTAACCTGTCTGTTCAACAGTACATTCATTACCTGGATCAAAGCTTTGACGTCCCCTGCCTTCATGTTTTGGGCTTTCAGCTGATCTTTATATTGTGGCCACTGCAGCAGCTTAAAGCTCCAATACATCTCTGTCAGTCTGCTGTTACTGAGTGGACTGTTCAGAGTCTCAGTGGTTCCTATCTTTATTGAGACATGCACATCAGCTGTCAATCTATGGAAAAAAAAGGACACAGATTACACAGTGCAAGACTAATTTTCTTCGATAGCATGTGTTTTTTAATTGTTTATGGTATACAATGATAGAAATGGTTCCTCTGACGTTCTGACTTTTATAGTGACGTTAAAAAAATGAAAGAACCTAATTGTGGGCTATATTAATCATATATTCCATAACCTACATATGTTGAAGCATGTGGGAATGTTTGGTGATTACATATGTAAGGCAACTTCACACCTCTGAAAGGACAAAGACTCTCAACCGCCAAGTGAAGAACAAAGACGTTCCCAGACACTGCAGTGGAGACCGGAGGAGCTGCCCTCACCCCCCTAGGGCGAAGAGAGGAAGTACCAAGACAATGGGGGGATTAAGATAATGAGGGATGTCAGCCTTTGATATGCATGTCTTTTGTTATGTGCAAGTATAAAGTCAGAGAGCCGGAGATATTCGGTCTCTTTTTCCTTCTGCTACCTCTGCACTAGATGAGACTTGTTAGGAGAGCTGATAAATAAACTTTGGTTTATATATCAAATCGCCTCATCATTTCAAGCTCTTCTACACTAATGGCCGTTTTCCACTAGCACCTACTCAGCCCGACTCGCCTCGACTCTACTGGGTTTGTAAGGTTTTCCATTAGTACCTGGTAGCAGGTACTACTTGGTACCTATTCCAGTGAAGTTCCAACTGTGCTGAGTCAAGCTGAAAATTATGTCAACAGATTGCAGGCAACTTGATTGGCCAGGGCATAATGTCAGTGGATGAGAGCAATGTCTTCACAAGATTCAAAACTGCCATTTGTAAATCTGGCTGTAAGTTTTTATTATTTCTGTGATAATCAGTGATCACAATCACAAATCACTCGCCATCTTCCCTGTGAGCAGCCATCAGCTTCGAAACCTCCTGGTATACTTTTTCATGTCAGGTCGCTCCGCCGGTGATGGGGCTAAAAAGTTCGTATAGTGGTCAAATTTGACCAAATGTGGTTTATTTTTCAACAGTCTTCCCATCGGTCCACATACTTCTTCCATCAGTGTTGCGGTACTTGGTTCCCTGTGCATGAAAAATAAACTACATTTGGTCAGATTTGACAACTAGGAACTTTTCAGCCCTGTCGCTGGCAGAGCGACCCAAAATGAAAAAGTAGACCAGGAGGTCTTTGAGCTGATAGCTGCTCACAGGGGAGATGGTGAGTGTTTTGTGATTTTAAGCATCTTTTACATTATTTACTGTATCTGTGATGATCTGATGAGCGTGCCCCCCCTTCCCTCCCGTTTCCCGGCTTTGGAGCTGATCATGATCACCTGTGTGATCGTGTGCACCTGCTGCATCCTCTTCTGCTAGCTACAAAGGAGCCAGTCTGCGACTGCTTCTTTGTTGGACCGTTGGGTATTGCTGCCTAAGACTAGGTCAAGTTGAAGTTTACGTCTGCTAAACTTGTGGTTAATCCCTTTCTCCTTTCCTCCTCAGGTTGCTGCCATCACAGTGGTGTGTCTCCGGGGCTGCACATGTCCACATGCCCTTCCACCATCCTGCCTGGACTTCACCTCCTCCACCTGGTCAGTCTACAACTCCACTCCATCCCTTCGTCATTCTGTCCATCAGCCGGCCCCGCTCATCCTACGCCAGTCGTCCGCCATTCCCCTGCATGCTGGGTTCACAGCCGGGCTTTCTGCTCACAGTAGTAAGACTCTTCTCTCCTCTCTCTTTATTATTTCTCATCCCCGATTATTCCCCACTAATCCTCTCCTCTGCTCCCGTCTTGAGCCTTATTCATGCTGCATTTCCCCTCTAGTCTGCTTTGGTCTACGTGCGCTCTGGACGAGCCCGGTGGGCACGCGGTGTTGTACATGCTCACTTTTTTCGTCTACCAGGCCAAGCAGTTGATGCATGCACACAACTGTTACTTGTAGTTTCGCCCCAGCCCTATGGCACAAATGCGCGAAAATGCCAGTTTGTTCACCGGCTATAAAACATGATAGTGATGCAATTTTTTTTTTTGAGCAACAACAATGGCGTCGTTTCAAGGAACGGAGGAATTGTCATTTTCCAGTGCTCTTCTCCGCTCAAGCTGCTGCTGCTGCAAAAGAATTCATGCATGTTTACCTCCGCCAGGCCGAAGGCCAGGAGGAGGTAATGTTTTTGCCAGCGTTTGTTTGTCTGTCTGTTTGTCTGTTTGTCTGTTGGTTAGCAAGATAACTCAAAAAGTGTTGGACAGATTTCGATGAAACTTTCAGGCCTTGTTGGAAATGGTACAAGGAAGAACTGATTAAATTTTGGGGATGATCCGGATCACCGTCTGCATACAGGAATTTTTTAAATGATTCTTTAACATTGTCAGACACGGCCATTTTCAACATGTGTGCAGGGGCAATAGAGGGCGCTGGTCGTCGTGTCTGATGAACACAAACTCCGCCTTCTTCAAGGACGCAGAAAACTGTGGTGGGCAGGGCCCGCCACAGTGCCTGTGTTTGTGCTACGCTGCAAAAGCTGAGACGGGCAGCTGTCCGCCGCCGGATTATTTGGCAGAAATTCCCCGGCCAGCCATAGAGGCTGCGCAAAAACCAGCTCTCTGCCGGGGGAGGCTTCCAAATCCTCCTTTTTCCGCGGAGCGCAAACCCAATAAAACCCACGGCAACCATTATCGCACCTTCTTTTGTCCAGCGGCTCCGGAACAGAGAGGAATCCCGGTGCCAGTAATGCTGCGCCTGATATGTGTCACTCTAATACTAAAAGTGACTGCATCAGGGATTTACCACCTCAAGTCGCACTTTGCTACACAGCGCCACAAAAACTGTGTAGCCACATTCCATCGATGGATGAACATTTTCAGCCAGTGACAGAACCAACGCCTTCCAAATCCAATGCATCACTAGCAGAAGTGATGGTTTGTCATTTTGTGGCAAAGCACAATCTACCCCCATTGGTGGCAGATCACTTCAGTGATTTGGTGCCAACATTGTTTCCTGACAGCAACAGCACTCCATTTTTTGGTGCTACTTGGCTTATTATTTTCACAATACCATAAAGTTATGGCTCAAGATTGTCTCCATATAAGTGTACATTTGAATAAATATGTTGGAAATAGTTCATGTTGCAGTTGCTGTTTGCTTAGTTTTTGTTTGTTTGTTAGTTTGTTTTTGCTACAGTTTTCTTTCATCTGCCGATAAATACAGTTTTTAAGTACTCAGTACAGGTGTGAAAGCCCCCCCCCCCCCCAATAAGGGAGGCATGAGGTATGCCTTGACAGGTCGCAGCCTGGCACTTTGCACATGGAGGAGATGGACACAACAGCAACACTTCAGTTTATTACCTCCGCCAAGGAGGTAATGCTTTTACTACAGAACCACTAATCCTATCATTGTGAATCCAATTGCTAGTCATATGTTTTCATGGTCAAGGAATCTGAAAACCTACACACAAACACTGTATGGGTGGGAACTGTGGCGCTTGGCGGAGGTCTGCGCTCTCCGAGTGCTTTTCTAGTTATTCTTGTCTTCTACCTCCTCATTGTCCTCCTCATCTACTCCGTCTTTGTATGCTGTGTTAATCGTGCCATCTTATGAATAGGACGTTCAGTCTTGCGCATGCTCTTTCAAAGTGTTCAGCTCGTGGGCAGGCCTCGTGGTCACAAAATTTGGGCTGCATGCAGTCATCTGCAATAAAGTCATGCATACACTAGTGGAGTGGAGACGATGACGTAAATTTCGTCACACGAGGTTTCCTGTGGCACATACAGGGACAGCGGAGGTGCAGCATGAATCCAGCTTTACAGACTGTGTGTCACCTCCAGCATGTGTCCTGAATTGTGTTTGGTTCTCATTTAATAAATTGTGTGTTCATACATTTGTGTCTGTGTGCTCTTCTGGTGTTGTGTTCTGCATTTGAGCCTCAGGTTAAATAATTATGACATTATCCCACTGGTGGCAAGCTCACTGAACAAACAAGGATATTGCCATTGTTTCCTGTGTGCAGACAATGAGCTAACTAGTTAGCGAGCTAGCTAGCCATCAACGCTAACTCCTCGCTTTGCTTGTATTCACTGCTTGATATTGTTTTGGCAATGTTATATAGTGACAATAAAGCTCTATCTGTCATATCCAGGTGAACGCGTGCCCCCTCCGTCCTGTTTCTCCAGCTCCGCAGGTAATTACTGCACCTGCGTGAGTGGATGCACCTGCCGTCTCCTCCTTGCTAGCACTTATAAGAACCATCAAGTGGAAGGTTCAGCGCTGGCTCGTTGGTTATACTGCCTCTGCAAGCAACAAGTGAGTGTTTTGTGCAAAGGAAGAATTCTCGTTATTAATTCGCTCTCTCTTTTCCCTTTTCTCCTGGCTGCTGCCATCGGAGTGGTGCGTTTCCAGGGATTGTTGTGCGCTCACCTGCCCCTTCATCCTCACCCCACTGCAGCTGCGATCTCCACCCGATCAGACTCTACCAGGCTCATGCCCTCTCACTCCCTGCCGGCGTTGTCCTGCTGGTTCATCTATTCTCGCTTGGGTTCTCTGTCGAGTTCTCTGCTCGGCTCACGTAAGTGGCCAGTTTGTGTTTTCCACCTCCCTGTCTCCCTTCTCCCATTAACAGCTCTCGTCTCTTCCCACAGGCCGAATCTTCCTCTGGTGAGTGATGTTTTCCATAGCTGTGCTTCTCTTTTGAAATCTAATAAACAGTTTAAACGTGCTGCTCAGTGTCATAAGTGCTTTTCTCTGGTGTTGCATTCTGCTCGTGGGCTGATCATTCACTAAACATGACAGAACGAGCCAGCAAGAACGTAAGCTCACCAAGTGCAGCATCAGCAGAGCACTCCGCTCTCCACCGCCTTGACGCCACTGAGAGGCAGGTGGCCATGCTCAAGCAACAGCTGCAAACAGTTATGCAGCAGCTGAGCACGGTCACCGATCCTTTGGCTCGCATGTCTCATTCGAGTCCTTCCGCTTCACCTGCAGCCCCAGTTTCTTCAACCATACGCCATACGACTTCTGTTCCACCACCTGCCCTGTACGCGGGGGAGGTGGGGAAGTGTAGGGATTTTCTCTGTCACGTACAGCTATACCAGGGCCAGGTGGGGTGGGGGTACCTTGATGAGACTTCCAAAATCCATTTTTTGACCCTTCTGCTCTGGGACCAGGCTCTTTATTGGGCTTGGTCTGTGCTCGACAGCCCGGGGAGCCCAGAATACACCTTTGATCAATTTGTGGCCAAATTCACCCAAACCTTTGACCGTAAGGAGAGTAAGGGTAACATAATGAGCCGCCTGTTTTCTCTCCACCAGGGAAGTCGGTCTGTAGCCGACTACTCGATGGAGTTTCGGGTTGAAGCAGCGGACTCTGGATGGTGCGACATTCCGTTACACAGCGCCTTCATCCATGGTTTAAACTCCCACCTCCGTGACGACCTGGCAGTTTATGCTGTTCCCTCCTCTCTGGATGGTCTTATTGATCATGGACAACCGGTACCACGAGCGTGCGAAGGAGCGCAAATCATCCTCTTGCCCATTCATTGTGCGTGTGCCCGTTCCAGCTACTGACACATGGGGGGGGGGTGACCTCTCCTCCGAATCGATGGTGGTCGGCCGGTCTCAGCTGACTCTGGAAGAACACTAGTGGCAGAGGAAGGCCGGAGCGTGAATGTACTTTGGTTCTTTAAAACACAGACTGGACGACAATTTCAGCATCACATACCGGCCTGGCTCACAAAACATCAAACTGAACGCTCTCTCCCGCCAATTTAGCGCCGACCATGCAGCCCCCCCCCCCCACCCCGTCCCTCTCCCAGCCTATTATTTCACCTTCTTGCATCCTTGGTGCCCTTACCTGGGATATCAAGCAGAGGATCCGACAGGCACAGTCTCTGGAACCTGAACCAGCAGGGTGTCTGATGAGCCGCCTGTTTGTGCTTGCCGCCCTCCGCAGTGATGTCATTCAGTGGGGTCACACCAGCCACTTCGCAGGTCATCCTGGGATCATCCGTACCATCGATCTGGTCCGACGGGTGTTCTGGTGACCCACCCTGCAGAGGGACATGCAGGACTATGTTAAGGTGTGCCAGACCTGTGCTGCAAGCAAGTCTAACTCTTCACTCCCTGCTGGTCTGTTGCATCCCTTACCTGTTCCTAGTCGTCCTTGGTCACACATTTCACTGGACTTCATCACTGGACTTCCTCCCTCTCATGGTAAAACTGTTACTCTCACTATTGCTGACAGATTCTCCAAAACTATCCACATGATTCCCCTCCCCAAGCTACCTTCAGCCGCCAAAACCACCAACCTCATCACCACCCATGTCATACACCTTGATGGCATTCCAATGGACATCGTGTCTGAGCGGGGTCCACAATTCACTTCCCAGGTTTGGAGGTCTTTCTGCCGGACTTTTGGAACTTCAGTCAGCCTCACATCAGGTCACCACCCTCAGAGCAACGAGCAGGCTGAGCGTACCAACCAGTCCCTGGAGGCCGCCCTTAGATATGTAGCAGCCGAGAAACCCTCAACATGGAGCACGCACCTGACCTGGGTGGAGTACTCCCATAACTCTGCCATTTCCGCTGCCACGGGACTCATCAAGGCCTCTATGGGGTACACTCCCCCCCGCTGCTCATGGCGGAGAGGGAAGTCACGGTCCTATCCGTGGGGGCTCACGCACACCGCTGCCGCCGACTCTGGAGGTCCACCCGAGCTGCCCTTCTCTGCTCAACGGAGCGCAACCGCCAGTATGCCGATCGGAAGTGGACCCCAGCTCCGAAGTACGTGGTTGGGCAGTGCGCGTGGTTATCGGTGGACCAAATACCTCTCAAGACGGATTCCAGGAAACTTACACCCCGCTTCCTCGGTCCATATGCCGTCAGCAAGGTTGTCAATGACTCTTCGGTCCGCCTACAGCTCCTGCAGGCTCTCCGGGTGCACCCGACTTTCCATGCCTCTCACATTAAACCCCTCTCGATCAGTCCTTTCTGCCCCCCCATCCCCCCAAGCCGCCTCCTCCTCCACGGATTCTCAATGGCCAGACCACCTACACCGTCTGAAGGATTCTGGACATTCACCGTTGGGAACAAGGCCAATAGTATCTTGTCCACTGGGAGGGCTATGGCCCGGAAGAAAGGTTGTGGATTCCGAAATCATATTTTCACGACAAAGGGATGGTCCGGACATTCCATCAAGCCCATCCGGACAAGCCCAGTGGACCGCCAGGAGGCAGTCCTTGGGGGGGGGGCACTGTCATATCCAGGTGAGCGCGTGCCCCCTCCGTCTTGTTTCCCCGGCTCTGCAGGTAATTACTGCACCTGTGTGAGTGGATGCACCTGACGTCTCCTCCTCGCCAGCACTTATAAGGACCATCAAGCGGAAGCTTCAGTGCTAGCTCATTGGGTATACTGCCTCTGCAAGCAACAAGTGAGTGTTTTGTTCAAGAGAAGAATTCTCGTTATCAATTCTCCATTTTCCCTTTTCTCCAGGTTGCTGCCATTGGAGCAGTGCATTTCTAGGGATTGTTGTGCGCTCACCTGCCCCATCATCCTCACCCCACTGCAGCTGCAATCGCCACCCGGTCAGACTCTACCCGGCTCATTCCCTCTCACTTCCTGCCTGCGTCATCCTGCTGGTTCGTCCGTTCTCACTGGGGTTCTCTGTCGGGCTCTCTGCTCGGCTCAAGTAAGTGCCCAATTTGTGTTTTCCACCTCCCTGTCTCCCTTCTCCCATTAACAGCTCTTGTCTCTCCCCACAGGCCGAATCTTCCTCTGGTGAGTGACGTTTTCCCTAGCTGTGCTTCTCTTTTGAAATTTAATAAACAGTTTAAACGTGCTTCTCAATGTTGTGAGTGCTTTTCTCTGGTGTTGCATTCTGCTCGTGGGTTGATCATTCACTAAACATGACACTATCCATCCATCTTGTGCTTGCTGTAAGTAGTATTTACTTCTGACAGCAAAACGTCAGCATGTCAACAACATAACAGGATAGCGGGCTGCCTTCCTGCAATGAACCCACCCACCTTGAGGTGGTACTCAGTTGTAATGGAAAACAACCTAAACCGTGTCAGGCCAAGTAGAGTTGGGGCGAGTCAAGATGAGTATGTGCGAGTGGAAAAGTGGCTTTAGTGAGCAAGCTCACATACCCCACACATCCCCTATCAGTGGCCTGTAATGACAACTGATGTACATAAAATGGACTGTAGGCCTGTAGCGATAACAGCTAAAATGATTAATTGTACAGTAAGAAAAAATGACCATAATAACTGTGTATGTCTTTACCTTATCTGGCAACATTTCAGCAGTTCACCTGTCCCTCTGCACGCTCCCTGTGGGAGGCGGAGCTCACGTTTCAATGTGGGGACAGCCAGAACAAGTGAAACGGCGAGCTAAAGGGTCCGCTCACAATTTCAACTTTTTCCCGATTGAGTTACTCCTTTTTATCAACGTGATCGCATCGCATAGTAAAGCCCAATTTCAGAAGTCGGCCTCAACGCTAGTTCAGTTATTTGTGTAACATGTTTACACTACATTCATATGATCTGTGCAGCTGTTCTTATTGTCATTACCGGCTGTATTAAAGAACGCTACTGGAAAGGAACAATTCAAAATAGATGTTCCATGAAGTTGAACTGAGTAGTTCTCTACTGTGCCATCTGTCACTACCCAATTTGGAGCACACATGCACAAGTTACTCCGCCATCTTGGAACACGATGTATGGCAATATAAAACAGACAAGCAACTTCAAAATTATATTTGAGCCCTAACTGATTAAGAAAAAGTTGTGAAAAACATCCCCAAGAGCAATTTGCTAGCATATCTATGATAACTATATTATCAAAGGGCGAGGTAAGAAGTGAAAGGTCTCTGAGTGGGTGTTTTCTCTCCTGACATATTTCATCAATCATAATTAGATGCTACAGAAAATGATTAAAACATTTTCTGACAAAAATATAACTCTATGTAAGTCGGAGGTGTGAGGGAGAACAGATTAGATCAGATTACATTGTTATTCTGGTTTCATATCATACTCAAAATCATACTGGAAATGAACTTACATATTTTATAAATGTGTTTTTCCTTTGATGTTTTCACAAAGTTCAAACTATTATTTGCAATTTAACTGATAAAAAAAATGCTAAAGTTTATTGAGTGTTATTTGGTATTAATGTAAATACTGGAGCTATTCTAGTGATCAATCTAAATTTTAATCA
This sequence comes from Pholidichthys leucotaenia, assembly GCA_020510985.1. Lineage (NCBI taxonomy): Eukaryota > Metazoa > Chordata > Actinopteri > Cichliformes > Pholidichthyidae > Pholidichthys > Pholidichthys leucotaenia. Next base: position 166,750,354 of record CM035843.1, on the reverse strand, counting down.
GTTACATTAATGTTGCTGTTTGGTACTCAAATGAACACAATGACCTTTCTGCTGTTCACAATCTGTTGCTGATAAATGTTAGTTTAACATATTATTATTTTTAAACAGATTAATGTAAATTGATTGCTTAATAAATGACGTGTGATTGAAGTTCAGTTGTCAGAGTGTTGTTTTATAACTTTAACATCTACAACTCCTGCAGAAATACCATGGAAAGCAATATGATGAATTTACTCAGGTCACAAGCTCCAGTTTTGAAATGTAAAATTATGGGAATGGACCTGGCATTAAAAACCTGTATCTTTACAATCCTAATTTACACTGCAGCTGTACAAAAACAAAAATAGAAGGAAGGATGACAGAAGTCTGTCCAAAGTTTGGAGTGAAAAAATGGTCTTTTCTATGACTTCAGGCATTAGGAAATAAGAGTTTGTACAAAAACAGTAAACACCTTTTTTATGTATTGGTATTAGAGCAGACTTCAGGTCATCAGTCAATAGTAAAGTGAGGTTTCAGGTTGAAATGTTCCTCACCTGCCTATCAATGATCTCAGTTCTTCATCTTTCTGTTTCAGAGCTTCTCTGGGAAATAAAAAAATCCACAATGAAAAATGATGGCTGTTGCTTTTATAATAGTATAGCAGTTATGGACACTTTATTTCAAGGCTTATTTGGGTTCGATTTTACACACCGGCAATAACTGAAAAAGATATTCCTAATAAATACATTTAATAACTGTAACTGTGTACAAAAATAAATGACTAAAATATTTAGAAAACAAAAATAACAATAAGCTGTCATGTTTGGGGATAACTGGATTAACAAAACTTTTCCTTCAGTCCACTTCTTTAACCGAAGAATAATTTCTAAGTAACAGAAAAATACTTACATCTGCTCCTCTGTCTTGTTTTCATAGAAAGCCTCCATCTCATTAAGTCTGAGAAAAACCCCCCATTAAATTCAGTTACAATCAAAATCAACCTCCACTGCAAATTAGGTTTATTCACAACATGTACAAACTAGCAGCTGTTTGCAATAAATAAATCAAAGAACAGTTTAAATAGCTCAACACAACTAACATTACAAGTTTCTCCAAATTCAACACAAAATTCTGCTTTAATGACAACTGCAGTTTCATAATTATTCAGCCCCTTCATGACAAGCATCTTTAGTGCTTAGCAGATCACCTTTTAGCTGTTATGATCTGCTGCAACCATGATGCATATCCAGACACCTGTCATGGGTGGCCCTCGCGGGCCATTGATGAGACGCTATAGGCCAGCTGATGAGTTTGCGTATTTATTAACAAACGCTACAAAAGACAAAGTAAACAGCCATGTGGGGCAAAAACACGAACTATGGCTTAGGCGAAGACACAATAACGATATAACACAGACTAGGAAAGCACTTACTGGAACAAGAAGAATCAAAGGGGTGACTGGAGCCATGATTAGGGACTCCAGCCAAACGTTGTGGGGAACCAACGTTGTGCGAGGTCACAGCCCAGAGTAACCTCAGCTGCTCCCTTAAATAAGGCGCTTAGATAGCTCTAATCAGGAAATGAGAAAGTAATCAAATGGAATGTGAATCAGCTCTCTTGGCACAGCTGGCTCTTGACAGCCAGAAGTCCCGCTGTGACAAAAAAGGCCCTGGAGGGCCATATGACCACACGGAGTGTAGAAATACCAGACAGCCCGAGTGCGGACAGAATCCGTGCTCAAACCATGACAACACCAGCTTCTGGCAGCGTTCTGAGGAATCTTAAAGCCAGTACAGTACAGTTTGGTACAGTTTGTCCACTTTTCCATTAGGGACTGTAACTGCTTTCAGTTCCCTTTTTTCAGAACAGTTCCTTTTTTTCAGAACCACTCGATTGAGGTTCCAAGGGTACTGTCTCGGTGACGTAAAAACACTGCAGGCCACTGATTGGTCCGGGTGTAACGTCATGAGAGTGGGCGTAATGCTGACTGTCCAGAATCGCTCGTGATTCGCTATTTGCAACAATTTGTCTGTGAGCCAGCTAACAAGTGATGTAATATAAACAACAACGATAGAATGGCTTCACAGAAATCAACACCGCAGACCAACAGAGTTTTCTGTTCATTTTGGCTGATGAGAGAATCCAGAGGGAAGCAGACGGAGTCACCCTGGGAAGTAGATGGAGCCGCCTGTACTGAATTGAATGTACAGCCACAGGAGCACCAAACTTCAGCAGTTGAAGCCATGATATAAGGATATAGAGGACGGTGAATGGTGTGATATGCATCTTTTACGTTATTTATCCCAGAAGTGGAAAGTTCACTTTGGACAGACAAAAACTTGCTCATGTTTAAATGATGACCTATGTAGAAGAGCTTGAAATAACGAGGCGATGTGATTTATAAACCAAAGTTTAATATCAGCTTCGCTCCTCTAACAAGTTTCATCTCAGTGCAGAAGCAGAATAAGAGGTCGAACACAGTCAGACCTTCATATACCTACACACAACAAAAGACATTGCATATCAAAGCTGACATCCCGCATTAACTTAATCCCCCCTCCTTTGTCCTCCGTCTCCTCCACCTGACCCTGGGTGGTCAGGGAGATCGAGCTGGTCTCCACCGCTGTCCTGTTCTGAGGCGTGAGGTCATTCCACATATGTAATCACTAAACATCTTAATATGTCTATACATATGTAGGTATGGAATATATGATTAATATAAACCACAGCCCCCCCCCCCAAACGACTAAGAAAAGGACAATCAAAGCAAGTTTACAGTTTAAGATAATCTCTATGACATACTATACTGTTAAACCTCTTGACAGGGAAAACAAGGAAGAATCTTTCCAGCAGTCATGCTCCTGTAGAGAATTCAGTGGTAACCATAACAGTATAGTAATATCACAAATCAGCCTTAAAACTGTCACGGCACAATCTGATAACATAGTTAACAACTCTTGGTTAATTTGCATCAGTCCCTGTGCCGTCTGGGTTTTAATCTTCTCCCAAATCTGCTGTAGGTCCGCTTTGGCGTCCTGGTGGGACCCTCCTGTAAGGAATCTGCAGCTTGGGGAGGAGAGTGGTTATTTGTTCCCTGAAGGGGGGTTGAGTCTTTTTTCTTGGGGGGTCTACCCCGCCGAGGTGCCCTCGCCACCCGTGCAGGTTCGTCTCTCAACAAGAAAGCAGGTTTAAGTCTGTCAATGCTGACTGTTTCTTTTCTGTCCCCTAAATCAAGCACAAAATGCTTATCACCAGGTTCCAGCACTCTGAATGGTCCGTCGTATGGTGAACGGAGGGTTGATTTTAAAGCTTCATTCCTAACAAAAACAAACTCGGCGTTTTTTAAAGCTTGGGGGACAAAAACCCGTGGAAAAGAGTGATGTGCCGGTCCAGGGAGAGTGTCCGGTCCGGTGCTGCCTAAAGGCCTCAGGGCTGGAAGATGCCCAGGCTCTGGGTTCTCTGGTAAAAACTCACCTGGGAGTCTGAGAGGTTGTGCAAAAACTAATTCTGCTGGGGAGGCATCTAGATCCTCTTTAGGCGCAGCACGCAACCCCAATAAAACCCAGGGAAGTTTATTTACCCAATTTGTATCCGTTAGCGAGGCCCTGAGGGCGGCCTTTAAAGATCTGTGAAAACGCTCGCATAACCCATTAGCCTGAGGGTGATAAGCGGTGGTGCGGTGAATTGTCGCCCCTAAGCTGCTGGCCATGGCTGACCAAAGCTCTGAGACAAATTGAGGCCCCCTATCGGACGTGATGTCCGATGGGACGCCGAAACGTGCCACCCAGTTTGTCAAAAAAACACGAGCGACTTCCGCCGCTGTGGTTGACGCCAGAGGGACCGCCTCAGGCCAGCGCGTAGTACGATCTATCATTGTTAACAGGTGTGTGAAGCCTTGAGACGAAGGTAGTGGTCCCACAACGTCGACATGAACGTGGTCAAACCTTCTAGCTGGGATTCGAAAAGGCTCTAGAGGGGCTTTTGTGTGTTTGTGTATTTTGGCGCGCTGACAAGACATGCAAGTTTTTGCCCATTCCTTTACATTTTTGCGCAGGCCTGGCCAAACAAACTTTTCGGCGACCATTTTAACTGAGGCGCGCACCCCTGGGTGCGCGAGGGAGTGAACCGAGTCGAAAATGCGGCGGCGCCATGCAGCTGGGACTACCGGGCGAGGTCAGCCGGTTGAAACGTCGCAGATTAGGGGGGGTACACGTCACGTAAACCCCTTTCCTCCAGTCTTAACCCTGTTGGTCCAGACAGGAGCGCGCGCACGTCCGCGTCGCTGCTTTGTTCCTCTGCCATGGCTGCATAATCTATCCCTACGTGAATTGGGGCCGCGTACGCATCCACGTTGGCGAAGAGTTTTGCGGCTGAGGTAGTATAATCTGTCTCCTCATGCTCTGGCGATGTCACAGCGCGAGAGAGGCAGTCTGCTACCACGTTAAGTTTGCCTGCCACATGTCGAATGTCTGTGGTGAACTCTGAAATTGCAGCTAGCTGTCTTTGTTGCCTGCCTGACCATGGTTCTGAAATTTTAGCCATCGCAAAAGTGAGCGGTTTGTGGTCTACAAAAGCCGTGAAACGCCGCCCTTCTAACCAGAACTGGAAGTGGCGGATGGATAAATGAAGCGCTAGCAGCTCCCTGTCAAAAGTGCTGTATTTACGCTCGGTTTGGTTTAAAGATTTGCTAAAAAATGCTAAAGGTTGCCAGGTTCCGCCAACATGTTGTTCCACGACTGCCCCTATGGCCAGGTCTGAAGCGTCTGTGGTTAACGCTATGCGGGCCGAGGGATCGGGGTGAACCAACAATGTGGCATTCGCTAGTGCACTTTTTACTTCCGCGAAGGCGCGTTCGCGCTCCGGGGTCCATTCGACCGCGTTGGAAGGCTTTTGTTTTCTGAGCGCGGCATACAGGGGCTGCATGAGTTGAGCTGCGCGGGGGAGGAAACGGTTGTAAAAATTCATGACATCCCGCATTAACTTAATCCCCCCTCCTTTGTCCTCCATCTCCTCCACCTGACCCTGGGTGGTCAGGGAGATCGATCTGGTCTCCACCGCTGTCCTGTTCTGAGGCGTGAGGTCATTCCACATATGTAATCACTAAACATCTTAATATGTCTATACATATGTAGGTATGGAATATATGATTAATATAAACCACAACCTAGCAAGTTAGCCGTCAATGCTACGTCTGTCCTTGTACGTTGCCTTTGTGTTGACAATATCTGATGAAATAAGCTAATTTTAATCCTGGTTAAAAAGGTGTTTTTTTACATGTTGCACTTTCGTGCTGTGCATGTACTTAAGTTGTGTGTATTTTCGTTGTAATCCAACCAGGATCTGCTCTGAATGGCTACGTTTGTTTGGCATGACACAGCTATTGTTCTGACTGGTAAGCTGCACATCTTATAGTCAAATCTTTTGCTTTTTAAGTTAAAATATAGGTAAAGTGCCAAATTTAAAGTAGCACAATTTCCACTTAATTTGAAAGGTACTGAACTGAGATCTATTTGATTGTGTGAATATTAAGTACACAGTAATTGAACATGAATGGCACATCCAATAGTAGCCACCGTAAAATAAACTTTTTTTTTTTTTTTTTTTTTTAAATCGGATCACTTCTGTGATCCTTCATGAGTTATAGTCATAACAGTGCATCTTGCACTTTGGGGAATGGACATTGTTCAGTCACCATTAGAATTTAGTTTATGTGTACAGTGATCCCTCGCTACTTCGCGTTTCACCTTTCGCGCCCTCAGTGCATCGCGGATTTTTCAAAAATATTCATCAAAAATTCAAAATTGAGAAAAAATGGCACAAAAGTTGCCCGGGCGCTAGCAGAAGGCAGGGAGACTATATTAGAACATCAGGTATCAACACGGAGAGCCCGCACAACTCAAAATCCACCTCTCTGACCACCGCTCCACTCCTCTCTGCCCACCTCTTCACCGCTCGGGAATCTCGCAAGCTGATTGGCCGAGACGTTTTACCCAGCTTCTCTCCCTGCCGAGCGCCCATACCCAGCGAAGGAAGACTGCATTCATTGTTCTTTATCGCTCGTGCTGCTTAGTGGCACTTTTCGCTGTTCTCTTGTGCCTTTTTGTGCAAAATAGTGCTTGTGACGCCCTTGGGGGGGGGGGGTGACGCTACTTTGCGGTTTTTCACTTTTCGCGGTCGTTTCTGGTCCCCATTAAACGTGATAAGTGAGGGATCACTGTAGTTTATAGTATTTCGTCTTTAAACTCATCCAGTAAAAGAACACATTACAAATATCTGAGACCCATTGCAGTGCTTCCTTTAAAATTTTAGCAATACAAGCACAAAACACCACCAACACTTGAAACCAGGGCGACACAGCAGTGGCTAAACTTTTATTGATAACGTTATTTCTCAAATATGTTTTAAACTTGCTTTAATTATTCAGCACCCATTTCTGTCTTTCATCTAGGCAAGAGGAAAATGATCCACCCCAAACCGGACCTTGTCTCACTATTTACAGAGATGCAGGCTGAAGATCTGCTGAACCGGTTCCAGTGTGAGAGGCCGATCCAGTTGCTGCTCAGTGAGGCAGCGTGGCCGGCGTGTGTGACCCATACCATTTATTTTTTTTATTTTTTTTTTTTTACAGTTGGAATTTTGCACATTCTAAATAATCTGGAATTTGCTGCTGATTGTAATAAACAATTTAGTGACTTGTGTTTGCATCATGATTTTCTATTTTGTCTGTTAAGACACCGGTGTGAAGCGAGTCCACAGTACAGACCATTTATCAGAGACTGAAAATAATGGCTCATTTTTAAGAAAAAGTAACCAAAACAATTTTTTGCTGAAGACTGCATTGTTGAATGTGCCAGTGCAGAAGACACTGCACACTTTAGTGATAGTCCCAGTATATGGAGGAATTCTGGGCCATATTAGCATCTGTATTTTCTAATAATGAGATAGAAGAGAGAACCTGCAGGGTCTTGGCCCTCCATGGCACATGATTGGACATCCCTGAGTATGGGTTTAATGGGATTTAACATTTTAACACAAACTGCTTTATGGTTCATAATTCTGTTGGCAGACTTACACCAAACCAAAAGTGATTTCTCAAACTGCTGGATTGTTCTTAGACAGCTTTTCCAATCTTTTAGTATTTATGTCAGCTGGTGGTAACCTTCACACATAAAACAAAAGTGGAGACATCTGCAAAAGTACAAAGGTTTAGTATCAAAATTCCCAGAGCAATACTACGTGAATACATGTATAGTTCACTGTTGATGCAGAGAATATGTATTTATACAGTATCTACATGCAGTCAGCAATACTCAATATGATATATATCAAGTTAATCCATATATTTCTCCATGTAACCTTGTGACTGCATTATTTTAATTGCTTTTAATCCTAGATCCATTTGTTTTGGCTTAAAATGCATCATAATTGTTAAATATATCTTATTATACCTAACCCAGTACTGTTTAAATATATATTTTACGGCTCATACTACAATATGGCACCTGGCGATCAAGTTTGGCAACTGATCATGTTTTGCCACGATACCACTGGATGGAGCAGATTAAATTCCATGACGTCTCAACAGTTTCTCCATGATTTTGACACAGATCAGAGCAATTTGTTGCACAGGAAGCTAAACATTCCTACAGACATTCTGCAGTTTTGTAACCACTTCGCGTTTGTGAAGCTGGGGTGACATCACTCTGTTGAATGTTCAGACCGACGGTTTGAAGTGATATGTTTGCCACAAGAGAGCCATCTGAAACACACACAGAGAGAATACATATTTTAGTACCTAATACTGATAACTTGCTGACATTACAATGTCGTACGGCGGACTTAAAAGCAAAGTAGCATTAGCGATCATTAGCTTACCGTCATACGTGATGTAGATTGTATCCTTGTCTTTCCCTTTATACTGTTCTATGGTTTGCTAAACGCTCCAGTACTTTTCCAGAATGTGTCGTATCACCACCTTTGCCTTGTGTTCTCCTTTTTTGCCTTTATTCTGGTGAAAAAAAAAAAAAAAGCCAGAGAATGCAGACACATTGTATCCTGCCAGCTTGTGTTTTGCGTAAAGTTACGCTTGTTTTACGCCAGTTACGCTTGTTTTACGTAACGGGAGGGACAGGGTTGCACCGCCTCCCTGTAACCATTCCCACCCACGTCAAGTGGGACTCCATGTGCAGTGGAAACACAAGTGGGCCAAACTGTACCGTACCGTCCCAAAACAGGCCAAAGTGACCCTAGTGGAAAAGGGCTTTTAGTCCATTCCTCATCGACAAAGACCTCCAGTTCACTGATATTCTTGGGTTTGTGTGCTGCAGCCGCCTTTTGATATCCACCAGATATTTTCAGTGAGGTTCAAGTCAGGTGTAATAAGAGCAGCCAGAAGATGGCAGTGTATGCCATTGTATTGGTGTTAAACCAAGAGTTGCAGTTTAGAGCAAGTAGAGCAAGACGAGCAACATGTGCTTTAGTCAGATAAAGTTTGTCCTCTTCAAGTAATCTGGTCTCATTATTGAAGAACCCACAACATGATGTCAGAAGATGGTTTTGAGGAATAAACGCCAACACTGAAAAAGCAGGACTGAAACATTGTGAGAGTGCAATGAGCTGACTCTGCTAGCAAGAAAGTCAATACAGACGAAATGGAGGGATTGCAGCCTCTGCCCTGCCTACAGCTGACAGATCACATGGCTGAAAATTGGAGAAAATTCAAGCAACGTTTCGAGTTGTACCTGGCAGCAATTGGTGCTGATGAGAAGAGTGAAAAATTGAAAGCGTCGGTATTCCTGCATGTTGTTGGTGATGAAGCACTGGAAGTATATAATAACTTCACATTTGATGCCGTAGAGGACAAGATGAAGCTGGCCAAAAGTATGGAGAAGTTTGAGTCATACTGCATACTTGAAAGACATTTAACATTCGAGAGGCAGATTCTTCACGTGTGCAGAAAACAGGAGAGACAAATGATCAGTATGTGACTGATGTGACAAGTATGTGACAAGTAAAATGTGAGTTTGGAGGACTGACAGACTCTTCAATAAAAGACAGGCTTGTGTGTGGGATTCCTTATAACAGTCTGAGAGAAAGAGAGCAAGATTTGGATCTGGACAAACCAATAATGTTATGTAGAGCAGCAGAGACAGTTAAGACAAAAACCAGGGAACTGTTCAGTGAAAACTGTAGTGTGAATAAAGTGGAGAAATACCCATGCAAAACTGTAAAGAAAAAGAACACCACTTCAGAAGTCACAAAGGGAGTAAAATCAGCATCAGAGGTGGACAAGAAAAATATGTAGTCGGTGTGGGAGATAACATCCTCCAAAAACATGTCCAGCCTTTGGAAAACGTGCAAGAACTGCAATAAAAACAATCATTTTGCCAAATACTGTAAAACCCCAACTCAAAACAAGGTGTATACAATGGACGAGTGTGACTGAGGAACTTTATGTTGATGTAGTCACAAAAAATGAAGCAAAGAATAAGGACTGGATAATGACATTAAAAGTAAATGATATCCATCTTGTCATGATCCTTGCGCTAATATTATTCGCGCTCGGGCCATATATTATTCCTGTCAGGCTTTGACAGCGGTGTTATTATTCTGGCTCTCCGAGCTCTTATTGTGACAGCGCTCGGGGGAGCTTCCACCTGTCAAGGCCTGAACAGCTGTGTTGCATTTGCGGTCGTTAGCGGCCGGCTTCTTAAACCGGCGCCAGCGGCAGCATCTTGCAGCAGTATCGTCATGTATTACGTCGTGTGTATCATCGTAATTGTTGTGTCGTATTTGGACTGTCTAACGGGCAATCCTGTGGACCCGTAAGTGAGCTTTGTTAGCCTTATGCCTCCCAGTATGTATGTTATACTATTGTTTAACCGTTAATAAAGACATCAACGCAACTCTCTGGTGACGGTGTGGCGTCTTATGGTGGCTTGCGAGGGCCACCGCATGACAGTATACTGCTGCCAAAACGGCATTTTAATGGTGACACCAACCCGAGACGCCTTTCGCCAGTAAGTTAGTGTTTAAGTGGACTTTGCTCTTTCCCTGTCTGGGTACGGTGTGCTGTGGACCCAATGCCGTCACGGAGGGGCCGTGCCGGGGTCTGAGCCACGAGTTGGCGGACGTCCTGGAGTACGTGGACGAGACACTCATCTCCGCTTCCTTCCTGGACTATGACCGCAGCGTACTCTGGTACCCGGACTGCTCTGAGGACGTGCTCAATTATCTTTCTCCCCGCTACGCCGACCACCCAGAAGTCGATGCGAGGAGGGTTGACATTGCCCCGCAACACGAAATACTCCGTATGGTGGAGGAGGACTATGGCATGAAGCAGAGGAGGAGGCGTTCCCGCTCCTCACTTTGGGATCCCGTTCCTGTCCTCGATCCACTCCAGGAGTTCGCACCATCCGGGGGCCGTCGTAGACGTCCACGCCGCGGCCAAGGGCATCCCCAGCAAGCTCCTGTTCTGGATCCAGTTCTGGGCCGCCGGAATGACCCAATCAACCAGTCAGCTGCCTTCTCGGCGTCTTGTCAGGAGGGAATCCCCGCAGCCTCGCTCCCCGGGCCATCTTCCCCTGCTGCCCCGTCAGCGCGCTGTGCCCAACACATCTCAGCTGTCACCTCCTCCTCTCCGACGCCTCCTTCAGCTGCGGTGTGTGTGAAGAGTCCTGCTTCGGCGAGCCCTGTCCATGGTTCCTTGCGAGCGGCTCCCCTTCGTCCTTCCAGGGGGCCCTCTGACATCATCCAGCAGGAGAAGGAGGGAGCAATGCCCACTACAGCCGGCACCACCCTACCTTCGGAGACAAGTTCAAGTTCACTTCCCTACGTATAATGGTGTTCTGCCTTGTCTGACTCCTGGGGGGAGAGTTCGGGGTTTGCAGCCCCCCGAGCTCCTGCCACCAGCTGTAATCGTCTTACCTGAACCTGCTGCCTCTGTGTCTCCCCTTGCTGAGCGGTCCTTGGCGTTAGGCCTATGTTGTTGGACGAGGGGGGGGGCTGCGGCTCTGGGAACAATTCTGGCCCCGCAGCCACGTCATGGGCAGAGGAGAAGCGCGGACTGCGGCGTGGAGTCTGAGCCGATGAGGAAGCGTCCCCGGGTCTCCACGGAGGAGCAGCCCGAACTGGCAGGTCGAGGTTCCCCTGCTGCCACGCCGCGCGGACGTCAGCACCAGAGGATCCGGCTGCAGAAACCATCATGCCGGCTGCGGAGCTCGACGTAGCTGAGTGGGAGCCCGACGACAAGCTTCTACCCAAACCTGGATTGACGGAGTCCTGGACGGCTCCAGAGCACGAGTGCAGGCAAGTGCTCTTCTTTGTTTTCCTTTGTGTTGTGTTAGAGCATTTTTGCCTGCCTCGTGGGGAGGCGAGCGAGGGGCAGCCGTCTGCTGCACCCGAACTCATCTCGCTGGGCTCTGGCGCTGCTGGGGATACTGATCCCGGCCCTCTCTTGTCCTCTGAGCCTCTTCACAGTGTCACTGGCTTGGAGTCTGTCGAGTTCGCGGTGCAGGAGGTCCCAAGTTCGGGGGTTGAGGTCGTCGCCGACGCAGTGCTGACCCAGTCGGGGTCCGACGAGGCCCAGTGGGGGACCGACGCGGGTGCAGCTGTGACCCAATCGGGGTCCGACGCGGGCGGAGCTACAACGGCCGCATCGGTATGGGTCGAGGTCGGTGGAGGAGCTGCAGACCCTTCGCTGTCTGACGTGATGTGGGCTCGTCTTCTTCCTGATTATTCCCCTCTCAAGAGCTGCCAGTCTGGGTCGTCATCGCTGGGGGGCATTGGAGGTTTTCTTCTTGCGGTTCGGCGCTCCTATGCAGTTTTCCCATCAGGGAGGCCGCCGCACACTATTCCTCCATGGTTCTGGTGGCTGAGGGATGCAGGACGGCCACCCGAGGAACTGGTTAGCCAGTTCGGCGCCTTGGGTCGGCCACCCAAAAAATTGTATCTGTTACTGGGCGACCTGGTTCGGCTGCCGGAGGACTTGTCTCTCGGGGCCTGGGACTGGGGCAGGCCGCCCGATCTCGTTCTGTTCCTTGTGACCACCCGCCGACCATCGGACGCAGGGAGACCACTGGAACTGTTCCTGTGGTATTTGGTCTGCGCCTGCCGCCGTTCGTTTGGACTGTATGGTGTGAAGGTCATCGGGGGCAATAAATTGACTCTTTTTGATCATGTTCACAGATTCAGTTATAAAATTCTAAGGGACTCCCCATAAGTTGTCATTTTTTGATTTAAGACTTTCTAGTGAGTAATTTGAAATTGTGTGTATATTGGTGATGGTGTTTTGGTCCTCATGTGAAAGGCGCGACTGTATTTGCAATTTATGTCTGATTTTTTTTTTCCCTTTTTGGGTACGGTTGGTGACTGTTAAATGGCGACTTTGTATTTAGGACTATTTCGAAGGTCAATGTTCATTTCCTGAGTTAAACTTTAATACTGCCTACATTTCTCTTCACTGGGCTTTTGGAAAGATGATGCTCCTTTTTTGTCTTTGAACCACGTATGGATTGTTATTTTAGTTTTATGCACTGTTCAGGCACTGCTTGACCTCAGTAGCTCCATGCGTATGTTTGGGATAGCGAGCCTTTTTTTTTCCTTTCCCTGTCAAAGGGACTGTAGCATGTTACCATGGTGTTTTTTTTCTGTACCTCAGTAGCCCCATGCGTATGTTTGGGTGCCCCGTGTGATTGTAATTCATGCATGCCCTGTAAATAAGTGCCCTGGTTGTTCCGTTGTGTTCTGTATTGAAATGGGATGGGTATGTCAGGAGATGTGTGTTTTCCTTTTTTTTTTTTCCTCTTCTGGGGCCTAGGTGTTACTGGGCCCTCAGGAGCTCGCCCTTGAGGGGGTGGACTGTCATGATCCGAGCGCTAATATTATTCGCGCTCGAGCCATACATTATTCCTGTCAGGCTTTGACAGCGGTGTTATTATTCCGGCTCTCCGAGCTCTTATTGTGACAGCGCTCGGGGGAGCTTCTGCCTGTCAAGGCCTGAACAGCTGTGCTGCATTTGCGGTCGTTAGCGGACGGCTTCTTAAACCGGCGCCAGTGGCAGCATCTTGCAGCAGTATCGTCGTGTATTATGTCGTGTGTATCATCATAATTGTTGTGTCGTATTTGGACCGTCTAACGTGCAATCCTGTGGACCCGTAAGTGAGCTTTGTTAGCCTTATGCCTCCCAGTATGTATGTTATACTATTGTTTAACCGTTAATAAAGACATCAACGCAACTCTCTGGTGACGGTGTGGCGTCTTATGGTGGCTCGGAAGGGCCACCGCATGATACATCTGACAATGAAACTGGATACAGGAGCTCAAGCTAACGTGATGTTAGAAGCTAAGTTCAGGAAACAGGCCAAGACCAAAACTGCATGCAACAAATGTTAAGGTGGATACTCAGGAGCTGGAATACCTGTGAAAGGAAAAGGTGCTGTGAAAGTGACACAAAAACAGGCAGCATACACTTGCATTTATAGTAGTGCCAAAAGATATGTAGACTATATTAGGTTTATCAGCATGTGAGAGACTGAACTTGGCAAAAAGAGTGTACGTCATTGAAAGTTAAGGAGTCACTGACTATGATGAACTTCTGAGAGAATATGCTGACCTGTTTCACGGTCAAGGATGCCTTCCTGGAGAACATGCGATCAGGGTTGATAAAAATGTGCCACCAGTCATTCATCCTTGCAGAAAAGTGCCATTTGCCCTTTTAAAGCCTCAGAAAGAAGAGTTAGAATGGAAAGAATGGAGGTGATAGAAAAGCTCGACAAGCCCACAGAGTGGGTGAGTTCCCTGGTCATTGTAGACAAAAAGAATGGAAAGCCTTGAGTATGCATGGCTCTACCGGACCTAAACAGAACAATAAAGCGAGAACATTTTAAGCTTCCTACAAGAGAAGAGATAATGTTACAGTTTGCAAATGCACAGTATTTCAGCAAGCTGGATGCATCGTCGAGATTCTGACAACTTAAGCTGGATGACACAAGCTCAAAGCTGTGTATATTCAACAGTCCATTTGGAAGATACAGGTTTCTCCGTCTACCATTTGGCATTGCTTCAGCACCTGAAGTGTATCACAAGACAATTCACATGATCTATGAGCATTTCCATGGTGTGGACACATCAGTGGATGACATCAAAGTGTGGGGGAGCACAAAAGCTGAACATGATGAAAGACTAAAAAAAAATCTTCTGGAAGCAGCTAGGAAAGCCAACTTAAGACTGAACAAAAAAAATGCCAGCTTGGAGTTAGAGAACTGACATTTGTGGGAGACATTTTGAGCAGTGAGCGTGTCAGACCTGATCCCAAAAAAGTATCAGCAATTGTAAACATGCCGAGACCACAAAACAAGAAGGATGTACAGAGATTTAATGGCATAATAAACTACATGGGCAAGTTCATTCCAAAACTCTGAGAGGATGGCACCTCTTGAGACAGCTGTCTGAGATAAATAGCGAGTGGGAATGGACTCATGAACATAAGAATGCATGGAGAGCTCTGAAGACAGCACTGACAGAAGAACAAGTTCTTAGGTTTTATGACCCAGAGAAACCCCTCAAGATTTCATCAGATGCATCACAGAGTGGGTTAGGAACTGTTTTACTGCAGAAGTATGATGACTAGCATACACGTCACACTCCATGACAGATGCAGAAAAGGGATACGCACAAATTGAAAAGGAACTACTCCGCATCACATACAGACGTGGACAAAATTGTTGGCACCCCTCTGTTAATGAAAGCAAAACCCACAATGGTCACAGAAATAACTTGAATCTGACAAAAGTGGTAATAAATAAAAATTCTATGAAAATTAACCAATGAAAATCAGACAATGCTTTTGAATTGTGGTTCAACAGAATTATTTTAAAAAACAGGCCTGGACAAAAATGATGGTACCCCTAGAAACGATAACATGAAAATAATGTGACCATAATAATGAAATGATAATGAAAATAATGTGACCATAGGGACATGTTCAACCAAGATGTGTCCTCTAATTAACATCACAGGTGTCTACAAACTTGTAATCAGTCAGTCGGCCTATTTAAAGGGTGACAAGGAGTTACTGTGCTGTCTGTTGACATGGTGTGTACCACACTAAACGTGGACCAGAGGAAGCAAAGGAGAGAGTTGTCTCAGGAGATTAGAAAGAAAATTATAGACAAGCATGTTAAAGGTAAAGGCTATAAGACCATCTCCAAACAGCTTGATGTTCCTGTGACGACAGTTGCACACATTCAGAAATTTAAGATCCACGGGACTGTAACCAACCTCCCTGGATGTGGCCGCAGGAGGAGACGGATAATACGAATGGTAACAAAAGAGCCCAGAACAACCTCTAAACACATTTATGGTGAACTCCAAGGTCAAGGTACATCAGTGTCAGATCGCACCATCCATCATTGTTTGAGCCAAAGTGGACTTCATGGGAGACGACCAAGGAGGACACCACTGTTGAAAACAAATCATAAAAAAGCCAGACTGGAAGCCACAAAGCTTCTGGGAGAATGTCCTATGGACAGATGAGACAAAACTGGAACTTTCTGGCAAGGCACATCAGCTTTATGTTCAGACGCAAAATGAAGCATACCAAGAAAAGAAAACTGTCCCTACTGTGAAACATGGAGAAGGTTCTGTTATGTTCTGGGGCTGCTTTGCTGCATCTGGCGCAGGGTGTCTTGAATCTGTGTAGAGTACAATGAAATCTCAAGACTATCAAGGTATTCTAGAGAGAAATGTGCTGCCCAGTGTCAGACAGCTTGGTCTCAGTCGCAGGTCATGGGTCTTGCAAGAGGATAATGACCCAAAACACACAGCTAAAAACACCCAAGAATGGCTAAGAGCGAAACATTGGACTATTCTAAAGTGGCCTTCTATGAGCCCTGATCTAAATCCTCTTGAACATCTTTGGAAGGAGCTGAAACATGCCGTCTGGAGAAGGCACCCTTCGTCGGCCTCCGTCGGTCTATGATGACCATGGAAGAGAATCCTAGATGTCTACTCTGCTGGAACAGCACCGCCTGTGGCTGAACAGGCTGATGTGCGAATGGCAGTCCCTCTCACACAGGTCGCACTTGTGGATGGTCTCCGTGCTGCTGGGTCTGTGTCGGTTCTTCCTGTGGGTCCTTTTTTCATCTGCTGCAGCAGTCAGTTACTCTTCACCCGCCTTGAGCTGTCTGGTCAGGGTGCCTCTCCATTTGGAGCAGTCCGTTGCAAGATCCTCCCAGTGCTCTGTGTTGATCTCCAGGGCCTTCATATCTCTCTTGCAGATGTCTCTGAAGCGCAGCTTTGGGCGGCCAGCGTCTCTCCTGCCAGTCACCAGTTCTCTGTAGAGGACGTCTTTGGGGATTCTGCCATCCTCCATACGGTGAACATGGCCTAGCCAGCGGAGCCTGCGCTGCCTGAGTAGAGTGAACATGGAGGGAAGGCTGGCACGAGACAGGACTTCTGCGTTGGGCACTTTGTCCTGCCAGGATATGTCCAGGATGCAGCGAATGCAGCGCAAGTGGAAAGAATTCAGCCTATTTTCCTGCCGGGCATATGTTGTCCACATCTCACTCCCATAGAGCAGTGTGCTGATGACGCAGGCGTTGTACACTGCCATCTTCGTCTTGACAGAGAGTTTGGGATTCTCTCACACTCGTGTGGTGAGGCGAGCGAGGGTGGAGGCTGATTTTCCAATCCTCTTGTCGATCTCTGTATCAAGGGAGAGGTTGCAGCTGATCGTGGACCCCAGGTACATGAACTGATTCACGACCTCCAGCTCGTAGTCGTCGATGGTGATGGTTGGTGGTGCTTCCGTGCCTTGCGCCAAGACGTTAGTCTTCTTCAGGCTGATGGTAAGCCCGAAGTCCATGCATGCCTGGGAGAAGCGGTCCATCAGGGTCTGAAGCTCCTGCTGTGTGTGGGTCGCGACTGCAGCGTCGTCTGCGAACAGCATATCTCTGATTAGAGCCTCACATACTTTGGTTTTGGCTTTCAGGCGGGCGAGGTTGAAAAGCCTGCCGTCAGATCTTGTATACGGGTAGATTCCCTCTGTTGCTGTGCTGAAGGCGTGCCTCAGGAGCATAGCAAAGAAAATCCCAAAGAGAGTTGGTGCAAGTACACAGCCCTGTTTCACTCCGCTGTGTATATTGAATGGCTCTGAGACGTTGCTGTCGTACTGCACCATCCCCTGCATGTTGGTGTGAAACGATTCGATGAGGCTTTGCAACTTTGGTGGGCATCCTATCTTTGGCAGGATTTTGAAAAGGCCCTCTTTGCTGACCAGATCGAACGCTTTGGTGAGGTCGATGAAGGCGACGTACAGGGGCATGTTCTGTTCTCTGCACTTCTCCTGGAGTTGGCGGATGGAGAATATCATGTCCACCGTCGATCACCCAGCGCGGAAGCCACACTGAGACTCGGGGTAGACACGTTCGGCAAGCTTCTGTAGACGAACGAAGACAACTCGTGTGCAGACTTTGCCAACAATGCTGAGGAGAAAGATGCCCCTGTAGTTGTTGCAGTCGCTTCTCTCCCCTTTATTTTTGTAGAGGGTGATGATCTTGGCGTCCCTCATGTCCTGTGGTATGGCACCTTCCTTCCAGCACTGGCAGAGGACGCCATGCAATGGCAGCAGTAGGGCGGTCTTGCAGTGCTTGATCAGGTCGGGGGGTATGCCATCATTGCCAGGTGCCTTGCCAGCGGCCAAGCTATCAATGGCCTTGCTGAGTTCGTCGATGGTTGGCTCGGTGTCAAGTTCATCCATGGATGGAAGGCAATCGATGGCATCGAGGGCTGACGGTGTCACAGTGTTCTGTCTGGAGTAGAGGTCAGAGTAGTGCTCCACCCATCTCTCCATCTGCTTGTTTTTTTCTGTGATCATCTCCCCAGTGGAGGATTTGAGGGGGGCCATCTTGCTCTGAGCCTGACCAAGTGCTTTCTTGATGCTGTCGTACATACCACGGATGTTCCCTGTTATGGCAGCGGTTTGAATGTCTTGGCTGAACTGAGTCCAGTACTCGTTGGCGCAGCACTGAGCAGTCTGCTTAACTTTGCTTCTTGCAGCCCTGAGAATCTGGAGATTCTTCTCGTTTGGGTACTTCTTGTACTCAGCAAGTGCTGAGCACTTGGCTTCAATGACGGGGGTCATCACGGATGACTTGGCATCAAACCAGTCCTGTGACTTCGAGATCTTCCTCCCAAAGATAGCCAAGGCTGTGCGGTGGATGATGTTTCACAGCTCTTCCCACTTCTGCTTTGCGGACTCTCCTTCTTGTGGTTCACCCGGTTCCTTCACAAAGGTGGAGGCAAACTGCTCAACAGGTTCTGGTTTGGCCATCTTGCTGGTGTCAATCTGTGCCTTTCCAGGCTGTCTGGCGTGGCGGAATTTCTTCAGCTGCAGCTTGACCTTGCAACACACCAGTGAATGGTCTGTGTCACAATCTGTACTCTGGAACGAACGGGTGATTAGCACGTTCTTCAGTGAGGTGCGCCTGGTCAGGATAAAGTCCAGCTGGTGCCAGTGCTTTGAGCGCGGATGTTGCCAGGAAACCTTGTGTTGGGGTTTGGTCTTGAAGAACAAGTTTGTGATGCACAGATCACGATGTGTGCAGAACTCGAGCAGCCGCTGTCCATTGTCGTTCATTCTGCCCACAACCATGGTCCAAGACAGGAGGGCCAGGAGTCATGGTCAGCACCCACTCTGGCATTGAAGTCTCCAAGGAGAATGAGTTGTTCAGAGTTGGGGATGATCCTGACAGTTGTTGCAAGATTCTCATAGAACTCGTCTTTTGCCTCTGGCGTGGCTGTCAGTGCTGAGGCATACACACTGACGAGGGTGACTGGGCCTTGAGTGGTGTTAAAGCGGAGGGTGAGGAGTCGTGCAGAGCCATTGCCGCCCGGTTCCACCATCTTCAGCAAGGAGTTCTTCACTGCAAAGCCCACTCCGTGTTCCCTGTGTTCGTCGCTGCCCTTTCCCTGTCAGTAGAACGTGTAGTCCTTCTCTCTCAGTGTGCCTGCGTCAGCCAACTGTGTTTCCTGGAGAGTGGCGATATCCACTTCCAGTCTCTTCAGCTCATTATTGATGACAACAGTCTTCCTGGTGTCGCTGATGTCCTTGAAGTTAGCAGCGAGTCCTGCCATCATAGTGCGGACGTTCCAAGTTCCCAGTTTTAGAGTTGGTCTCTTTTGCTTTTTTGTCTTGCCTGGTGCGAAGGTTCTCAGCCTGCCGTTCGGACTTCACCTCATCCCCATGCACCCAATGAGTAAAGCAGGCTGTGGCGGGACAACACCTTATTGGTTGGGGGCTGCCCAGCTTGAGGCGGGTGGTAGCTGTCCAGTGTGATCAAATGATCCCCCCCACCATCTGGAACAACCCCTGGCACCATGCTCTACGCCAGTTGAGCGGTGGCTTATAACCAGTAACTGTTATTCCCCGTGTTTTGTATATGCCGTAAGCAAAGCTGGAGTGTCCTCTCCAGTGATCCGGTGTTCTACCTTCCAGCGTTGGGCGTTGGTAGGATTCAAGCCTGGGCAGGAAGATATGGAAGACAAGATGTTGCCCATACAGCATGTCCCCCCTCTCCACGTCACTGATGAATCCAAAGGAACAGCAGAGCTGCTACAGTTTAATACCAGCGATATCGCAGGAGCTGCCAGAACGATGTTGAGCACAACAGAGAACTGCCTTAGGGACTCCAACTCCAGATTTTTCCTCAGGGTTGGCTCCCGAAGCCTTTCCCGTGACCGGGTATGCCGCAAGGCAGCGGAGGTTTGAAATCAGGGTTTACCTTCCCCTAGATGGGCTACCTTCCCAGGTTAACGGGCCACCATCTATCCAAAGCATCTGGTTTTAAGGTGCCAGAAATCCGCCCTCGCCCCTTCTCCTATTAGTAAAAGCAGTTCCACCGGGCTTAGAAACTAAACCACACGGGCAGGCTAGGAGTTGGACTTAGTTGTCAGAGGCTTTTTGAGACGCATGCCATAAGGAGCATTTTATAAGCACTGGGGGCTTAACCCCAGTGCCGCTCCTGGCTATGACAACCTTGGAACCTTGGTGCAGAAGTCTCATTGACAGTTACAGAAGTCGTTTGATTGCAGTGATTGCCTCAAAAGGTTGTGCAAAAAAATATTAAGTTTAGGGTACCATCATTTTTGTCCAGGCCTGTTTCATGAGTTTGTTTTTTAAAATAATTCTGTTGAACCACAATTCAAAAGCATTGTCTGATTTTCATTGGTTAATTTTCATAGAATTTTTATTTATTACCACTTTTGTCAGATTCAAGTTATTTCTGTGACTATTGTGGGTTTTTCTTTCATTAACAGAGGGGTACCAACAATTTTGTCGACGTCTGTATGCCTGTGAAAGGTTTCATCAGTTTGTTTCAGGACAGTTGATCACTGTGGAAACTGACCTCAAGCCTTTGACTGCATTATTCAAAAAGCCACTCAATGACTGTCCTTTGAGAATTCAAAGAATGATGATCTGACTGCAACGCTACGTGCTAAATGTTGTATACACATCATGCAAACTAATGTACACGGCTGACATTGTTGAGAGCAACTGATCCAAAAGAACCAGTAAACACCAAAGTGAACAACGATGTGAATGCCTATATTGATATGATCAGAAGTGCATTGCCTGTAGCAGATGCAAAGATGGAGCTGATAAAACTTGAAACAGACATTGATGACACATTGTTAAGACTAAAACATGTCATAATAAATGGATGGCCCAACATGAAGCAAGACTGCATGCCTGATGTTCCAGAGTACTGGAATGGCAGAGTGGAACTCTTTGTAGTGGAGGACATCATCTACAAGGGAAGCAAAATAGTCATCCCAAAAAGTCTGAGAAAAGAAATATTAAAGGAAATTCACGAAGGTCATCTCAGGATTGAAAAACGTAAGAAAAGAGCATGTGAGGTGATGCATTGGCCTAGGATTAACCAAGATGTAACAAATGAAGTGTCAAAATGCACTATATGCTTGAAATATAGAGCAAACAATCCTACTGAGCAACTGAAACCACACCCAGTCCCAACAAGGCCATATCAGAAGGGTGGTGCTGACTTGTTTGTTTGTGAGGGAAAAGACTACATTGTTGTTACAGATTATTATTCTCTGTACCTGTCATGAACGTGCACTTTTACACAGCGTACGGATGAAAGGAGATAAGCCCACTTGCAGGTGAAGCATGTGTTTTATTAACAAAGAGTCAATAATACAAAAGGTGTCCAACATAAGTAATCCAAAATAATAAGCTACACAGAGGAGCCTGGTTCAGTAGAGTCAGGTTGGCTATGAGGAAAAAGTTCATGTCACGCCCCAGAGTAAACTGACCACTGGGGAAACAAGAAACGTGAACCAGGGAAAAGGAGGACTTACATGAGTGTGCCGGAGTGCAGCTGGGCTCTGGGAAAAAATGACACCAAACGTAGTCCCAGAGATGAGTAGACCAAACACAGAGGGATAACTGAACACAAGGACTGACTGCGTGCAGGATGCAGACTAATGTTGTGACAATAAGTGAATGAACTGATCGGGAATAAATACACAGTGAACTAATGACACAGAGTGAATACAGGTGAGTAGCTGCAACAGATGTGCTGATTACAGGCTGCTACTGCAGCAACAGGCTGAGCAGCCAATGAGGAGTGCCTGGAGGAAGAGGGAGAGGCAGAACAGAACACAGAACAACCCTAGACAATAAGTGGACAAAACAAGGAGACAAAATACAACAGTAACCTCTGTCTGAGGTCTAGGATGACGTGGAACCTCAGACACGTGACAGTACCCAGAAGTCTTTAAACTACAAACTACAACAGCAGAAGCTGTGGTAACTTCTATGAAAACCATATTCTCCCGACATGGTTTACCTAATGAAATTTTCACAGATAATGGCCCACAGTTTGCCAATGCAACATTCAGACACTTTGCTGAGGAATGGAACTTTGTTCATACTACATCAAGCCCACATTATCCACAGTCTAACAGCTTTGCAGAAAAGTCAGTGCAGATTATAAAAAGGCTGATGTACAAAGCAAAGGATAGCGGAGCTGATTTCTACCAGAGCCTGCTGGTGTACCGCACAAGTCCTCTGGAATGTGGTATGTCACCTGCACAGCTCCTTATGGGACGGCGTTTGAGGTCAAATCTACCCATCCGGGAGAATCTGCTGAAAACGAAGGAAGGTGAAACAATTAAACAACACAAAGAACAGCTAAAAGAAAAACAAAGGTTCTATTATGACAGAGGAACACAGAACATGAGTTACATGCTGGTGACCAAGTGAGACTTAAGGACAAACCAAACACGTGGGCACAGAAGGTAGCTGCTCTCAGTGAGGTCCAGCCAAGGTCATACACAGTTCAACCAGAAGATGGTGCAGTTCTGAGACTTTAATCGTCATGACCTTCTCATGGAACAGACAACAGAAAGTACAAAAACTGATATTGCTGAACAACCTGATAGAACATTCGAGACTCCATCACTGGAATCCATACCACAGGTTCAAGAGCAAGTTATCAGAAAGTCATCAAGACATGTTAAACCACCCGCAAGAGTTATTAAGCAGATTTGAGAACTTGTTCTTCAGTTTAATGTTGTGTAATGCCATGTTTGCAGAATCGTTTAAGGTTACTAGAGATGTACTAGATATGTGTGCTTAAGATTACTTAGGTTGACTATTACACACTAATGGTTACACATTTACTAAGCTGAGAGTCTGCTGAAGCTTAAAAGTTCATACTGACAGTTTTAAAAGTATAAATGCTTTTATTTTGAGAAAGGGAGGTGTAATGATAAGAGCAGCCAGAAGATGGCAGTGTATGCCATTATATTGGTGTTAAACCAAGAGTTGTAGTTTAGAGCAAGACGAGCTGCTGTATGCTATGCTGTAAACATGTGCTTTAGTCAGATAAAGGTTGTACTCTTCAAGTAACCTGGTCTCATTATTGAAGAACCCACAATATAAACACAACATCGAGCACATGTGACTGCCACTCTGCTATCTTCCAGGACTTCTGCTGAAACCAAGCCTTGATGGACTTTAAGTTATGTTTGGGATCATTGTCCTGTTGGAAGATCCAATGACATCCAAGCTTCAGCCTCCTCACAAGCATCATGACATTTTCTCCCAGGATTTCCTGATTCTTGACTGAATCCATCTTGCCCTCCACATGCTGTAGATTTCCAGTGCTAGAGGAAGTGAAATAACCCTGGAGCATCACTGAGCCGCCACCATGCTTTACTGTAGGCAGGTGATCTTTTCAGCGTATGCTTCATTCTTCATCCTCCAGACATGCCTCTGATCCATAGGCCTGAAAAGTTCCAATTTTGTTTCATCTCTCCACACAACAGAATCTCAAAACCTCTCTGGCTTTTTTTTTTTTTTAATATATAATTTTGAACTAACTGGAGCATGCTTTTCTTGTGATTTTGGGTCAGTGGTTGTGTACTTCTTGGAGTTTGTGCATGGATCCCTTCAGTGTTTAGTGTGTGCCTTACTGTGGAAAGATCTCTGAACTTTCTGGACAATTCTCTTGACTTCGTCATATTTCTAACATGCAGCAAAAGGTCACCATCAACAGTCCAGGTATCTGAGGTGTTCTATTTCAAGCACACCTGATATCACTAATGAAGCTCTTGTTTGATTACATCAGGTGAACTTGAGACCACTTCTGATAAGGAAATGTGTGGTCTTATGAGGAATTCTATTCAGGAGGTTGAATAATTCTGAGACTACAGTGGTCATATAAAGTAGGATTTAGTGTTGAATTTGGAAAAAAAAAATCCTTGGAATATTAATATTGAATAATTTCATTTCAACTGTAGATCAAATTATGGAGCAGTTTATGCAATCAGTCAATGGTAAAATGTTGTTTCAGGTTTAAATGTTCCTCACCTGAGTTTGAATGATCTCAGTTCTTCACCTTTTTTGTTTCAGAGCATCTCTGGAAAATAAACAAACAAAAAATCCACAATGAGAAAAGATTTATGTGGATTTGATAATATAACATAAATAATAAAATGAGTTAACATAGGAGTTGTCTCAGCTTTAGTTCAGGCCTGTTTTAAGCTTGTTTTTGTAGACTGGCAATATCTGAAAATGAAATTCACTATCCATAAAATTATTTTTTGAATATTTTATTTTATAATCCTTTATTAGCTCTATAATGGGGAAATTACAGGGCATCTACCTGGATGGATGAGGCAGCCAAGGTGCGGTGCCAATCCCTTCAGCATTCACACCTTGGGCCACTTTAGAGTCTCCAATTTTGATCTATCATTTGGTGCACCGAACAGGGATCCACATAAAGAAATCCATGGTGTTTTCTGATGGATCCAGACTGTGGCTGTGCATGGTCGGAGAGGTGACCCACACTTCTGGGAGCACTGAAAAGAGATGCTGTATATCTCTACAAAGCCTTGGAGATGTCGGGAAGCGGCATGGGTTCTGACGGGTCTTCCAGAACTCAAAAAGGCTGATACCAAGTGTAAGTAATTTATTTCAGTTATTAGTTATTAAAGTTGTTTATGGCCAGTGAGATTGCCCGGACCAGTTGGACACCGTAAATACTGTTAAAGTTCATTATTGCGACCTAATTGCTGGTTTTCCCTGCCACGGTGAGCACATTGCAAGATACCGAGGGGAGGAAATCTTAGATTTCCCCTCCTACAATGAGCGATATAGCAAGATACCAGGGAGGACCCCAGGATTTGTCCTTCTCTGAACTTTCTGTCAGTACGGTGGAGGTCTCAGAAGTTTCATGCAAAAAAGGGAAAGATTCGTGGTCTTTAACAACGGATATTTTATTGTCTAAATAACTAGGCTCTCGACATCTCGTGGAAGAGTTACGTGATCCTAAAAAGTAGATTCTCAGGGACAGATTTGTGCCTTTTGGCCCATCTGCTTATTGTCCAGGTGTCTGGATTCTCAGCATTTCGTGGGAAGGTTACGTGTCCCTGGAGAAAAGTTTTTTTTTTTTTTTCACGGGAAGAGTCGTGGCTTCTTACCGCATGTGCTTATTGTCTGATCTCGGGACTCTAGGCACTGCGGGAGGTTTACGTGACCGTTGAAAATACTGGTATATTTTATTTTGAAAGTTTGTTGAAGCGCTGGATAAAAGTTGCTGCAGTCTGATTTGTTTTGTCTCTGTGTCACATGAAATCCACTCCAGTGTGAAAGAGTGACCGAATTCTCCATGGAGGTGGAAAGAGAAGGTTGTAAAATTGTTGTTTAGGATTTTTCTGGTATTTGTGGAGCATAAAAGGGTTGGTTAATTAATTGTTATCCTTTTGAGGAATGTGTAAAATTATGGGTATTTGAAAATAGTAGTTTTGAGCAAAAGGAGTTGAATAGTGTTGTGTTTTCACGGCAGAGTAAAAAAAAAAAAACAGAAGTAGCTTCACACTGCAGTGACAGTGTGTGGTTGCCACATGTGCATGTTTTCCGCTAAAGTTGCCAGTTTTGGAGATTAATTGAAGTAATTTTCATGCTGCTTTGGTTACTGGCATAAATCTGAAGTTGTCATTATGTGTGTATGACCGGCTCCGACCTTGGAGGTAAGGGAGAAAGGAGCATTTCTGTGTGGGCCCTGTGTGTGTCTGTCTGTGTCTCTGTGTGTGAGTTTGGGTGAAAGAAAGAGAGAAGAGAAAAAAAATAAATAAAATAGAAAAGGCTGTGTAGCTACTGATTTGTGTGAAAACTGAGAAGAAAAAAACATGGGTTGCTGTTATAGCAAGCAAGGCATAAGACAGCCACAAAATGTGGCAGATAGGTAGAAATAATAGCTTATTTTGCTGTAAGGGTTGCAGAACACAGCAAGATGAGAATGAAATTTTTGTATTATCAGGAGATTGTCACGACTCGCCGCTTATCATCTGCCTCAGCTGCGCGCACACCTGCGCCTCGTCAGCCACAAGCTATTTAACCCACTCAGCCCTGTGCAGTGGTCTGGAGCCATCTGTTCGCATCGGCACTTCTTCGCAGCTGGATCGTCTCCTAAACGACAGCTAAACTATGCTTCTACGTAAGCATACCTTCCCTTACCTTTTGCAAGTCTTCTCCCCTGTGCACAGGTGGATTCCTTGGCGGTGGACACCCCGTCATCGCCATCCTACCCTCACCGTCGTCACAGGCTCTGCAGGACGCTGTCTTCCGGGCTTCTCCCTTGCCAACACCAGCCACCTGTCGTCCACAAGTAAGCAGCACACTGCTCATTATTCCTGTCCAGGTGTGGTGCCCTTTACACCTGTCCTCTGTTCTCTCCATAGGGTTGCCCGGCTGTACGGCGCACCGCTCTGCTTCTTGTGCATTGGCGTTCACCCTCACCACATATACATATCTCACACATATCTCACACACGCCTGCTTGTTGAATAAAGCTGTTAAATCTACCCTGAGCCTGCGTGCGTGTTTCCTGAGCCGGACATTATGTCAGAGATGGTAAATTTATGAACAAAAAGACAGAAATAGCACAAGATTTCTGGCAAAATGGAGAAGGAAATTTAATTTCAGTGGTAAACTCAGAGTTAATGACTGCGAGGGTTTAATCTCTGCCATTAGATTAGCGGCAGATGGCAGCAAATGAAAGGAGTTGAAATATGGACTCTTTGAAGCCAAACAATGGCTTCAAGTCGGCAGACAACGCCAGGCTGACCTAGATAAGGTGACAGTAAACAGACAGAATCAGACTTCAAAGGACTCGGATGTTTGTAGGAAAAAGGAAGTAAACATACAGCCCCCGAGGCTCCTTGGTGTCTCCATTGTCTCTCTCATCCTTCTAGCCTCCGGGGCTCCTCCTGGGACATTCTCTCCCACTTCTCGTCTCCTAAGCAACCAACTTCACACCTCCCGTAGGTCTCTGCAGGGTCAGGTCCTCTTTGGCCATTGAGACGTGAAGCTTCCAGAATATGCACCGTCATGCCTACTAGGTATATGTGGGTGAATATGAATGCCATATATGCGCTCTAAATATGCGCCATATAACCCCCCCCAAACGTCTAAATAAGGACAAAGTACACCCCAAAATGCATAGAAACATATCATATCACACAGAACAGCAAAATGGCACAACATATCACACTTCCAACTGCTTGGGCTTCAACCTCCTGCCATATCTGCTGTAAGCAGGCTTCGATCTGCCTGAAGCTGTTTCTTGCATCTGTGGATCAGAGTAGTTAGCACATTCTTGTGAAAGCTTAGAAGAGTGTCTCCCCGGTGGCCTGCCGCGGCGGGGGGCCCTGGCTAATTGCACTTGTTCATCAGCCAACACAAAAGCGGGTTTGAGTCTGTTAATGCAGACTAATTCTCTCCTGTCACCCAAATCGAGCAAAAAATGTTTTTCTCCAGTTTCTAACACTCTGAACGGTCCATCATAAGGCGGTCTTAAACCTGGCCTCTGAGCGTCGTGTCTGACAAAGACAAATTCTGCGTTCTTTAAGGCTTTAGGCACAAAAACGCGTGGGAAACTGTGATGAACTGGGCCGGGGAGGGTGTTTGATCCCGTGTCGCTCTGCAGCAGCTGAGTGGGTGGGCGATTTGGTGCGGGGTTCTCTGGAAGGAATTCGCCCAGTAACCGGAGGGGTTGGGCAAAAACTAGCTCAGCCGGAGAGGCTTGTAAATCTTCCTTAGGTGCTGAACGCAACCCTAATAAAACCCATGGAAGTTTATCAACCCAATTTGTGTCCGTGAGAGCCGCTCTGAGGGCTGCTTTCAATGACCGGTGAAAGCGTTCGCACAAACCGTTGGCCTGAGGGTTATAAGCGGTAGTGCTGTGAATTTTCACCCCCAGACTGAGGGCCATGGATGACCAGAGCTCGGAAACGAATTGGGGACCCCTGTCAGATGTTATGTCTGACGGGACTCCAAAACGCGCGACCCAAGCCGTTAAAAACGCGCGCGCCACGTCTGCTGCTGTAGTTGATGCCAGGGGGACCGCTTCTGGCCAGCGCGTTGTGCGGTCCACCATGGTTAGAAGGTGTGTGAAACCCTGCGACAGCGGGAGGGGTCCCACCAAGTCGATATGCACGTGGTCGAAGCGTTTGGCCGGGATGTGAAAAGGTTCTAAGGGGGCCCGCGTGTGCTTGTGTATCTTTGCTCTTTGACACGCTGCGCAGGCTGCGGCCCACTCTTTGACCTGTTTACGCAGCCCTGGCCAAACAAATTTTTCTCCCACCATTTTGATCGATGCGCGAACTCCCGGATGTGCCAGCGAATGGATTAAATCAAAAATGCGGTGGCGCCACGCAGCTGGGACCACGGGGCGGGGGCGCCCCGTGGAGATATCGCAGATTAGAGGAGGCATACTTGTCTGATGCATCCTGTGCTCCAGCCTTAGCCCTGTTGGCCCAGACTGGAGCACGCGCACATCCGCATCGTTAACCTGCTCGGCGGCCATGGCTGCATAATCTAAGCCTACGCAGACCGGGGCTGCGAGCGCTTCCGCGCCGCAAGCCTGGCCCGCGTCCACGGCCACCGCGTCTGCCCCCTGGGGGCCTGGCGTTGCAACTGCGCGTGAGAGGCAGTCTGCCACCACACTGTGTTTGCCTGCCACATGTTGAATGTCGGTGGTAAACTCTGAAATCGCGGCCAGCTGTCTCTGCTGTCGGCCCAACCATGGCTCTGAAATCTTGGCCATTGCAAATGTTAATGGTTTGTGGTCTACAAACGCAGTGAAACGGCGCCCTTCCAGCCAGAACTGGAAGTGGAGGATGGCCAGATGCAGGGCTAAAAGCTCCCTATCGAACGCGCTGTATTTCCGCTCGTTATCGCGCAATGTTTTGCTGAAAAACGCAAGCGGTTGCCAGCTCCCTGCTGCCAGTTGCTCGACAACCGCCCCTACTGCTACGTCGGAAGCGTCCGTGGTTAGTGCCATGCGAGCTGCTGGCACGGGGTGTGCCAACAGCACAGCGTTTGCCAGGGCCGACTTGACCTGGGAGAAAGTGCGCTCCCGTTCCGGGGACCACTCGACCTTATTTGCAGGTTTTTGTTTCTTTAGTGCCGCGTACAGTGGGTGCATGAGCTGTGCCGCGCTGGGAAGGAAACGGTTATAAAAATTGACCATCCCCAAAAATTCTTGCAATGCTTTAACTGTCTGCGGCTGGGGAAACTCCGTTATCGCGCGTACTTTATCGGGCAGCGGGACCGCTCCTTCTGGAGAAACGCGGTGGCCCAAAAAATCGATTTGCGCTACCCCGAATTGAAATTTCGCTGGGTTAATTATCAGCCCATGCTCTGTCAGCCTCTGAAAAACCGCTGTGAGGTGGCGTTCGTGTTCGACCTCGGATGCACTGGCTACCAAAATATCATCCAAACTGGCGAACACGAAAGGGAGGCCACGCAACACCGCATCCATCATGCGTTGGAACGTCTGTGCGGCGCCTTTGAGGCCAAAAGGCATGCGCAAAAACTCAAAAAGCCCAAAGGGGGTTATTACTGCCGTTTTGGGTATGTCTTGAGCACGGACTGGGACTTGGTGATAACCACGCACCAAATCTATTTTGGAAAAGATGCACGCCCCCGCCAAATGCGCCGAAAAATCCTGGATGTGCGGAATCGGGTAGCGGTCGTGTGCTGAAGCATTATTTAACCTGCGGAAATCACCGCAAGGCTGCCACGAGCCGTCAGCCTTGGGGACCATATGCAGGGGTGACGACCAAGGGCTGTTAGAGCGTCTAACAATGCCCAGTTTTTCCAAGTTGGCGAATTCCTCGCGCGCGATGGCCAGTTTAGCTGGGTCCAAGCGCCGAGCTTTTGCAAAAACAGGGGGGGCGGAGGTAGTTATGAAATGCTCGACCCCGTGTTTAGCTATTGACGCTGAAAATGTTAGGACCGTGAGTGCTGGGAACTGATTGAGTAGTGCATGAAACTTACCACCCGCAGCTGTGACATTAGGATGTGCAGAAGGCGGGGCCACCCGAGCTGTACAGGAGATAGAGTGGAAAGACAGTGCATTTACCATACGTCTATTAGTAAGATCAACTAATAAACTGTTTGAGCATAAAAAATCAGCACCTAACATGTTGTTGCTAACTGCAGCTACGATGAAAGTCCACTCGAAGGTGCGTCCGTGGAAGGATAGAAGGAGCGTCTTTTCCCCATAGGTTTTGATCGTCGAGCCATTTGCTGCTAGCACCAGGGGTCCGCTGGAAGGCGCCAGCAGGGCCGCGTAGGAAGGTTTGACAAAAGTCAGCTGGGAGCCTGTGTCCACCAGGAAATCCTTCCCTGAATTCGCGTCCGTCACGAAAAGCAGCTTGTTCTTCGCGCCGAGAGCAGCAGCTGCTACCTCCTCTCGGTCTTGGCATTTCCCTGGCGCTTGTATCGGCACGGTGGGATGCATCTGCGCGCCCTCTCGGCGAAACGTCGATGGTAAAAACAGAGGGTGCCGTCCGCTCCGCTTCTCCTGGTCTCTGCCGCTGCTGACGTCAGTGGGTCCGGTGCTGCGGCCTCTGGTCTCCCCTCGTCTCGCGGGGGTGCTTTCAGCTCCGTTGCTGCCGTTGTGGCTGCGTGTCGTCTATGGGCGTCGATGAGCCGCTGCGCCTCCTGGCCCAGCCCGTGGTAGTCACGGTCGTTGAGCAGCTGTGAGCTGGCCAGGGTGACTCTCACTGCTGGCGGTAGTGTTCTGAGAAAGAGGTGGGCGAAGATAAAACTGTCATCATCTTCGCCTCTCAGGTTCATCATCCTCGCCATCAGATCTGCCGGCCTGTCTGCTTCCCCTTCTGTCAGTGCCAGAAGTGTCTCTGCTCGCTCTCCCTGCAAGGGGGTGAAAGCTCGAATGAGGGCGGCTTTCAGTGCGCCATACTCCTGGGGCGGGTGGTTGGTCAGGCTCTCCACCCGCTGCCCTGTGAGGCTGTCCAGCTTCGCGACGACATGGTAGAACCTCGTTGCTTCCGCTGAGATTCCCCGAAGGTGGAACTGCGCCTCCACAGTGGTAAACCAGGAGCGCGGGTTATGTTGCCAGAAATCGGGCAGCTGTAGTGTGGTAGCTGCGTTAACCCGGTTGGCTCCTGAAGAGTCCGGTGTGGGAAGATCGTCGCCACCGGCCATAGTTTGTGGTAGGTCACCAGTGTAGAGGATGCCTTTCACAAACGAGACTGAGTTATTTCTCAGGGTTGGTTTATTGAGAGGTCACATCCTCCAACAAGAACAGAATCTCAGAAAAGAGAGGTAGAACAATCATCCTTCACAGTTCTTATACCCTCCAAAGACACAAAACCTCCAACATCAAATAACACACCCCCAACCCACAGTCCTTGAGTAAACATACAGCCCCCGAGGCTCCTTGGCATCTCCATTGTCTCTCTCATCCTTCTAGCCTCCGGGGCTCCTGCTGGGACATTCTCTCCCACTTCTCGTCTCCTAAGCAACCAACTTCACACCTCCCGTAGGTCTCTGCAGGGTCAGGTCCTCTTTGGCCATTGAGACGTGAAGCTTCCAGAATATGCACCGTCATGCCTACTAGGTATATGTGGGTGAATATGAATGCCATATATGCGCTCTAAATATGCGCCATAGTTGTTTCCTTTTTATCTGGGGAAACTTTTGCTGGCCTCCGTGATTGACAGGAGCTCAGCCAATAGGCTTCCTTCATGGGTGGGCTTTACGAACTTTAGTCCAATAAACAAACAGTCTTTTGTCTGGACCTTGAGAGAGAGCTGTTGTCAAGCAGAGATTGGCTGCTGGCGGTCACATGGTTTGAGATATGTTTTAACAAATCTTAACACAAGTTTTAATACTGGATTATTCCTCTATACCCTTATGTATAAACTCCAGCCTATTTCAGTGTTCATGCAACTTATAATCAGTGCTTATAAATTAACATGCAGGAGTAAACATTCATTTAAACATTTTAACATGCACATATCTAGAATCAAGGATTAATATGTTTCAAACCCATTATTGTCCACATCAAACATCAGGGTCCATTTGCTTTTCCTGGTGTCCTGGAAAAAAAAAAGGAAGATGTTGAGAAGTGAGTTAATACAGATGTGATTAAAAGCTTCACTGGTTGACTCCAGCATGTCCCAGAGTTGCCAGTAGAGGGCAATGTTGAGCTGTGGATCTTTGTAGGGCATGAGGTACTCCAGGGTTCTGTTCTATGTCTCCAAGTTTATTGGGCCATAAAAGTTCAAAGGAAGTGCATTAAAAAGGATTCCGGAGTCTGGTTTTAACAAAGGAATGTGAGTTCAGCTGTGGTCCTGGGATGAAAGAGCAATTCTTTGGCTGTCCTTTTCCTGAGTGAAACAATGTCTTTAAGCAGAAGAATAATTCTTATTGATGAGCCAAAGTGGGATG
Source organism: Pholidichthys leucotaenia (assembly GCA_020510985.1). Lineage (NCBI taxonomy): Eukaryota > Metazoa > Chordata > Actinopteri > Cichliformes > Pholidichthyidae > Pholidichthys > Pholidichthys leucotaenia. The sequence continues at coordinate 166,718,086 of CM035843.1, read as the reverse complement.
ATGCTACACTGGATAAGCTGGTTGTTTTCCTCATGGAGGAGTCTTGTCATAAATTTGGTGGTGATTTTTGTAGTGATACTCTTGACCTTTTCACGTGTCATTCCTTGCGTCCGTGATATGATGTTGAGGCTTGTTCATGTGAATTTAGTCTTGTATCATGAGACCACCACTGGAGATGATGGGGAAACAACACCAGCTTAAGGTTTTATGAGTACAGAGTAAAAGTATGACTGACATGCAGAAAACCGAAAGGAGATGTATGTTCATGATGTGAGTTTGAAATGTACTGAGTTGCAAGAGTAATCAAATATGTCTTGAAGTTCAGAGAAGTTGTATTCCCTGTTTGAGATTTTTTCACTTTATTCTGTTCTGATATGTTGCACTTGAAATCATCATGTTACTAATCACTATTTAGCCATTATACAGTTTTACTTTAGTGATTGTTGTTTGATTCTTCATAGTTTGTTTACATTTTCACATTAAGGTACTAATACACATAGATTAGGATGCTAACACAAACATATGTCTCTAATACATACATACACATACACTACCGTTCAAAAGTTTGGGGTCACTTAGAATTTTCCTTACTTTTGAAAGAAAAACACTTTTTTCAATGAAGATAACTTTAAACTAATCAGAAATACACTCTATACATTGCTAATGTGGTAAATGACTACTATAGCTGCAAATGTCTGGTTTTTGGTGCAATATCTGCATAGAGGTATAGAGGCCCATTTCCCGCAACTATCACTCCAGTGTTCTAATGGTACAATGTGTTTGCTCATTGCGTCAGAAGGCTAATGTATGATGAGAAAACCCGTGTGCAATCATGTTAGGTCTGCAATGCTGTAATTGCTGCAAATGGAGGATTCTTTGACGAAAGCAAAGTTTGAAGGAAAAAATTATTATTTCAAATACAAATCATTATTTCTAACCTTGTCAATGTCTTGACTATATTTTCTATTCATTTTACAGCTCATGGTGGTAAATAAGTGGAATGATCCAAGATGGCGCCCACAGTGGTCGCCATGGTGCTTCGCTGCGCTTTTCTTTGTATGTTTTTGTTCATCAATTGTGTGTCTGCCTGCTCTTACACCCGTGAAGAGCTACTAAATATCAGGACTTTCACTCCCAAAGACCTACTCCCTGTTTTTTTGGCTCCTGCCGCCGATCTGGTTCACTTTTTAGCCCAAAAAGTGAGACGGCGAAAGAGAGGAAGACGAGCGGGCGCCCTCGTGCGGCTTTGCAGGAGAGGCACGCGCACGGCTTTGCCTGGGATATTTCTGTCCAATGTCAATTCTCTCTATAACAAGCTAGATGAACTGAGACTGCTGATGCGATTTAAGGACCTCTCCACCTCGTGTGTCCTCTGCTTTACTGAGACCTGGCTTAAGGAATTGACTCCGGACAGCGCGCTCCTCCTCGAGGGATTTCAGCTGTTTCGTGCAGACCGAGACAAAGAGCTCTCCAGTAAGACCACAGGAGGAGGAGTCTGCTTTTACATCAGCAGCAGCTGGTGCTCCAATGTAACTGTGATCTCCCAACACTGTTCTCCCGCTCTGGAATATTTATTCATCAACTGTAAGCCATTTTATTCCCCGCCTGAGTTCACTTCATTCATCCTGGCCGCTGTTTACGTCCCGCCCGGCGCGCGCTCGCAGATCACATTCAACAAGCGGAGCGGACTTTTCTGGACTCTCTGGTTATTGTGGTTGGCGACTTTAACCAGAGCAACCTGAGCCACGGTCTCCCCCGATACAAACAGTTTATTAAAGGCCCCACCAGAGGAAAGAACACGCTGGATCACTGTTACACTACAGTGAAGGACGCGTATCGCGCTGTTCCCCGCGCTGAGCTCGGACTATCTGATCACGTGATGGTCCACCTGATTCCCACATACAGACAGAGACTGAAGCTCACAAAACCTGTTGTGAGCACTACGAGGAAATGGACCAGTGAAGCTGGGGAGAAGCTGCGCATGTGCATGGAAATAACTGACTGGGGCATGTTTAAAGGAGCCACGCATGATCTGGATGAGTACACGGACACTGTGAACTCATATATCCACTTTTGTGAGGAGAGCATTCTTCCATCGCACACCAGGGTGAGTTACTCCAATGACAAGCCCTGGTTTACAGCTAAGCTCAGACAGATCAGGAAGGAGAAGGAAGCAGCGTTGAAAAGTGGAGACAGGGACTGCTACAGGGAGGTCAAATACCGGTTTAGCAGAGAGCTGAGGAGAGCTAAATCTGTGTATTCTGAGAGACTCCAGCAACAGTTCACTGCTAACGACTCTGCTTCTGTGTGGAGAGGACTGAGGCAAATCACCAACTATCGGCCTCAGGCTTCTAAAGGTCAGGATGACAAAGCCCTTTGTCAAAGACTGTCCCAACATTATGCCCATTTTGACACCTCGTCAGCTGTGTCCAACTCCCCTCCTCCCCCCAGCGCCACTGTCTCCACGGTCCCCACTTCATCAAAGGCGCCCCCCCTCCCCCCTGCCCTTGCCATCAGTGAGCAGGACGTGCACAGACAGTTCTCCAGACTGAACCCGCGCAAGGCCCCCGGTCCGGACGGCGTGTCTCCCTCCACCCTGAGACACTGTGCGGAAGAGCTGACTCCTGTCTTCACAGACATTTTTAACACCTCCCTGAAGTTATGCCACGTGCCAACCTGCCTCAAAACCTCTACCATCATCCCTGTCCCCAAGAAGCCACGGATCACTGGACTTAATGACTACAGACCTGTAGCGCTCACCTCTGTAGTCATGAAGTCCTTTGAGCGCCTGGTCCTGCCCCACCTCAAGACCATCACCACTCCCCTCCTGGACCCGCTGCAGTTTGCCTACAGAGCCAACAGGTCTGTGGATGATGCAGTCAACCTGGCCCTCCACTCCATCCTGCAGCACCTGGACTCCCCGGGAACCTACACCAGGATCCTGTTTGTGGACTTCAGCTCTGCATTCAACACCATCCGCCCTGCTCTGCTCCAGGACAAGCTGTCCCTGCTCAATGTGCCTGACTCCCTCTGCAGGTGGATCACCGACTTCCTGACGGACCGGAGGCAGCATGTGCAGCTGGGAAAGACTGTCTCAGACTCTGTTAGCATCAGCACCGGATCACCCCAGGGCTGTGCACTTTCCCCCCTACTCTTCTCCCTATACACCAACTCCAGCCACCAGTCTGTCAAGCTGATCAAGTTTGCGGATGACACCACCCTCATCGGGCTCATCTCCAACGGCAACGAGTCCTTCTACAGGAGAGAGGTGGCCCAGCTGGCGTCCTGGTGCAGCCATAACAACCTGCAGCTGAACGCTCTGAAGACAGTGGAGATGATCGTGGACTTCAGAAAAGTCACAACCCCTCTGCCCCCCCTTACCCTCACAGACTGTCCCATCACCACTGCAGATTCCTTCCGCTTCCTGGGCACCACCATCACCCGGGACCTCAAGTGGGAGCCGACCATCAGCTCCCTCATCAAAAAGGCCCAGCAGAGGATGTTCTTCCTGCGGCAGCTGAGGAAGCTCAAGCTACCCACCAAGATGTTGGTGCAGTTCTACACGGCCATCATCGAGTCCATCCTCACCACCTCCATAACCGTGTGGTACGCAGGAGCCACTGCCAGGGACAGACTAAGACTGCAACGCGTCGTGCGCGCTGCTGAGAAGGTGATCGGCTGCAAGCTCCCATCCCTCCAGGACCTGTACATCTCCATGACCCGGAGGCGTGCAGGCCGGATCATAGCCGGCCCTTCACACCCTGGACACATACTGTTTGTCCCCCTCCCTTCAGGTAGAAGACTTCGGTCCATTCGGACTAAAACCTCCCGCTACATGAACAGCTTCTTCCCCTCTGCCATCAGACTGCTGAACACTAAGTGACTTATTAGACTCTTGTGCACTATGTACAGCAGCTCAACCGGTCTCATGACAATTATCACTGTTTTCTTTTTGCACTACTGACTGCACTATGTGGAACTCCACAATATCTGCTGCTTGTTAATATATTTAAAAATTGCATAGATTAGTATTGCTCATATTCTACATTTTATTGCATGCATAGTTTTTTTTATTTTTATCTTTAGTGCTACTCCTGTTTAATGTTGCAGCATTGCACCGAGACAAATTCCTAGTTTGTGTACTACATGAACAATGGCAATAAATCTGATTCTGATTCTGATTCTGATTCTTAGTGTGACTTTTCATGGAAAACACAAAATACTTGTCTGGGTGACCCCAAACTTTTGAACGGTAGTGTATATCTTTTACACATATAATCGTTTTTGATCATTTTTATTGTTCTTCATTGAGGTTACATTTACATGTATATTAACTTGTTTTATTAAATCACCACTAATTTGCTAACACATAGAACGACAGATACATACACTATTCATCTCAATTTACAGTTAATCAACACCACTGGTTTAATTTTTCTCTTTTATGGTTTAATTAGATGATTGATTTCTTCTTGGAGCATAAGATATTATCCTCCCATATTCCCCAGGAAATGAACATTCCAGCGGCGCTCGGGAGTGGCAGCGAGGCCGATGGCGGACCTTCCTCATTAAAAAGCAAGTTAGGATCTTTTGCAATAAAATGCTTTAGCATAAAACACACCAGAACTTAACGAGCTGCCCAAAGAGGCTTTAGAAGCCATAATGTTTCATCTTTGATGCTTTTTAAGCATCAAGGGGGGAATGATATTTTCATGTTTCATTATCTTATTCTATATATTATAACTAACTTCTATATATTATTCTATATATATTCTATATATTATTATTATTATTATTATTATTATTATTATTATTATTATTATTATTATTATTTTATTATTATTATTATTATTCTGTATATATATTCTATATATTATAATTAACTTTAAGATGGCGACGAGACCAGAGGTGCTTTGAGGAGCTCTGAGGCCTGAACTGAGATTTTCTGGTAAAACTGTTCAAAAGACTTCTGTTGGACACCAGCAAATGTGAGGAATATTTGTGAGACAACTAAACTAACCCGGAGAAGGTTCTGATTCCATTTCTGGTCACAAAGAGGATTTAAAAGGACGGTGAAACAAGCTGGCACAAGATGGTGGAACCCACGCATCTTGGTTGGAATTGCTCTGTGGTGGTTCCTGAGGTAAAGCGGTCTCGATTAAAACCTGAAGTATATAAGACTACTGAGGGGAAAATAATTGTTGAGGATGAGCTGCTAAATTTCCTTGCAGTGAAAATTAAGACTCTGAGTCAGGATGAGATCATCTTATTGGCTTCTAATACTTTTGACTCTGAGTGGATTGAGTCCTCGAAAAAAGTTCTGTTTGAGCTCTGCCCCACTACACAAAGGTGTGTTGCACACAAGGGGCCCCAAAAAGATGTTAATAATTTAACGAGCTGCCTTAAGGTAGGTTCAGGTTCAGGTTACTTTATTTGTACCCGTAGGTAGATTTGTTTTGCAGTCAGGTGACATCCATATTTACAAACCACAATTACATTCAACATAAACACAAACACAGGCACACATGAAGCTGACTATTAACATGATAAAAATACTCAAGGCTCCGTCAATCAGGATATAAGACAAAGAGATGAGAGAAAAAAACAGAGATAAGAGAGAAGGGTTAAATTAAAAAGTTAAAGACAAGTCAAAGAGGTTAAAAACTCAAAAGTCTAAAACCCAATAAAAGATTTAGAACCCAAATAAAAAACCTACAAAAATAAGTAAATACAAAATGAAATTAATAAATAGGTAACTAAATTATGTGCAATATATTGTTACACCTTGTTCAACTCTTTGACAGCAGCAGGAACAAAGCTGTTTTTGTAGTGCTGTGTTTTACTTTTTGGGACAGCAAACCTCAGTCTGGAGGGAAGAAGCTGAAAGTGGCAGTGCAAAGGGTGGGAGTCATCATTTAAAATGGCGGTAGCAATCCTCTGTACCTTTCTGGTGTACAGGGATGTCAGGCTCAGCTGTGACTCACCAAGCAACCGACTGGACCACCTAACTACCTGATCCAAGGATTTCCTCTGTTTCAGTTTTATCTGACCAGTTTTATCTTATCAGATAGATGTACTTTATTGATCCCAAACTGGGAAATTTAGATATGAGCTAGAAAAAGTATCTCTCTGCTGCCAAAACGTGTCAAATAGTGCAATGCCTTGGACAAGGTATGAAAACATTAAATATGGGATGTCAGGCTCAGCTGTGACTCACCAAGCAAACGACTGAACCATCTAACTACCTGATCCAAGGATTTCCTCTGTTTCAGTTTTATCTGACCAAACCATGACACTAAAGAAAAGGATAAAACAGATTCAATAAAAGCCCGATAAAACACTGTCATTATGGTTCGGTCAATTTGGAAGCGTTCAAGTTTCCTTAAACAATGCAAATGTTGCTGACCCTTTTTGCACACCCTTTCACAGTTCTCTTCAAAGTTTAAATTACTATCAATAATCGTCCCAAGATATTTGTAGGATTGTACACATTCAGTGGTCTGGCCTTTTAGTATGGTGACTTTGTGCCTGGGAGTTTTCCTCCTAAAGTCAATAATTGTATCTTTAGTTTTTGTCGTATTCAGCTGCAGGTAGGAATCCTCACACCAGTGAACAAAACCATAAACTACTGGGCCGTGGCCACTCTCACCATCCTGGAGGAGACTGACAATAACTGAATCATCAGCATACTTTATAATGTGTCTGTTGTCATGTCTGCTTCGACACATGTTTGTGTACAGGATGAAGAGTAGTGGTGACAACACACACCCCTGAGGAGAGCCAGTAGAAGAACACTTTTGGTCAGACAATGTACCATTGACCCTTACTCTCTGTGCCCTGTTGGTTAAGAAATCCAGAATCCAACCCACCAGATTATGACATGAGTTCAGGCCCAGGGAACACGCACACAGGCTTGAGTCAATTGCAACAAGGATTTATTAAATATTAGGCGTGTGTGGATGCGTGTGAGTGAGTGTGAATATAATGCTGGGAGACAGGATGCGCCGAGGCCGGAGCAGCGCGCCGTGCAGCCAGGCAACCCTAGGGCAGAACAGGAAAGTGGTTAGCTGCAGAGTCTGACCCAGTGGAATAATATTTGGGCTGTGGCTTACTTGCAGATGTTCTTGGTGGCTGACGTCGGCAAGCCGCAGGTCTCCTGCCTGGAAGACAGCGCTCCAGCGCGCTCTCGACGCTGTGGGTGAAGATTGGGTGACGACGATGGGAGAATCCACCGCCAGGGAATCCACCTGTGCACAGGGGAGAAGAACTGGAGAGAAGGTGAGACGAGAGATGATGGTTTACGTGAGAAGGGATGGTTGGTAGTCTAGAGGCGTCGGAGAAGAGAAGGCAAGTGCTGGTAGCACAGTCGTTGGTGAACAGACGGCTCCAGACCGAGGCTCGAGGCAGAGTGGGCTAAATAGCCCGGGCTTGATGAGGCGCAGGTGTGCTCGCAGCTGGAGCGGGAGACAGGTGAGAGCGAGCTGTGACAGTACTCCCCCCCCCGAGCAGCGCCTCCCGGCGTTGGCTTACTTGGGTGCGCCAGGTGGAACTCCGTGACGAGGCGCTTGTCCAGCATGAACAATGGGTGCACCCAGGACCTCCACTTGGGGCCATACTCCTCCCAATCCACCAGGTATTGTAGCCCGCGACCTCAGCGGTGGGAGTCCAGGATGGAAGAGACCCTCCACGCCGGGTCGCCGTCGATCATCACGGGAGGGGGTGGAGCCCTAGGAGGAGGACAGAGAGGATGAGACACCACAGGTTTAATGCGGGAGACATGGAACGTTGGACAGATACGGAGGGAGGGGGGGGGGAGCCAGATGCACAGCCACCGGATTGATGACTTTCGTGATGGGGAACGGGCCAATGAAACGTTGGGCCAGTTTCTTCCTGTCGGCCTTCAGGTTGATGTCCCGCATAGACAGCCAGACTTGCTGACCCACCTGATAGTGCGATGCGGCCCTCCTGTGGTGGTTAGCCATCCTGATGTTGCGCTCAGCCGTGCGTAAAAGCGCACGGTGCACAACTGTCCAAATGCGCCGACAGCACCTGAGATGGGCCTGGATGGATGGCACCGCCACCTCCCCTTCTTCCTCAGGGAACAACGGGAGGTCATATCCAAGCAACGCCCGGAAGGGAGACATCCCGATGGCTGATGACAAGGTGGCGTTATGCGCATATTCAATCCAGGGCAGATAGGCGCTCCAGGAGGAAGGGTTGGAGGAGGTGACGCAGCGCAGCTTCCAGCTCCTGGTTTGTCCGCTCGCACTGCCCATTGGACTGGGGGTGGTGACCGGAAGACAAACTCACCGTGGCCCCCAAGGCCTTGTAGAAGCTCGACCAGACTCTGGACACAAACTGGGGACCCCGGTCAGAAACGATGTCCGCTGGAATCCCATGCAGCCTCACAACATGTTGGACCAGTAGGTCTGCCATCTCCCGCACTGTAGGGAGACCGTGGAGTGGCACGAAGTGGGCGGCCTTGGAGAACCGGTCCACGATGGTCAGGATGGTGGTGAAGGAGTTGGACGACGGGAGACCGGTAACAAAATCTAAGGCCACATGGGACCAAGATCTGCTGGGGGTCGGCAGAGGGTGGAGGAGACCAGCTGGGGGAGAGGGAGATGTCTTGCCAGTCGCACACTGGGGGCAGGCGCGGACGTAATTCGCGACGTCACCCCGGAGGCCCGGCCACCAAAAGGACCTCTGAAGGAGCTCAATCAGTCGGGAGATCCCAAGGTGACAGGCGAGCTTGGTGGTGTGAGCCCAGTGGATGACATCACTCCGGACCGACGAAGGAACGAACAGCCTACCCGCTGGTCCACTGCCAGGATCGGGTTCGGTTTCCTGTGCCCTCCGAACCTTATCCCTGATGGACCAGGAGACGACGCCCATGACACACGAGGCCGACAGGATGGTATGGTCCCGGTCCTCAGGGGCTTCTGGGGCAAACTGCCTGGACAGAGTGTCCGGTTTACCGTTCTTCGAGCCCGGACGGTAGGTGATTGTGAACCTGAAGCGGCCAAAGAACAGAGACCAGTGCGCCTGGTGGGCATTCAGGCGCTTGGCCATCCTCAGGTGCTCCAGGTTCTTGTGGTCGGTCCAAACCACGAAAGGTTGAGCTGCCCCCTCGAGCCAGTGAAGCCATTCCTGGAGCACGAGCTTGACTGCCAGGAGCTATGTCGCCGATGTCATAATTCTTCTCCGCAGCAGATAGGCGCCGGGAGAAAAAGGCGCAGGGGCGAACCACCCCATCCACCGGTGAGCGCTGAGACAACACCACCCCCACCCCCGTATCAGAGGCGTCCACTTCCACAAGGCACTGCAGAGAGGGGTCCACCTGGGTCAGGACCCGGGAGGAGGAGAACTCCGTTTTCAGCACCGCGAAGGCAGCCTCAGCATCCTCAGTCCACTGAAAAGGCACCTTGGGGTAGGTGAGGCAGGTCAGGGGAGAGGCGATGGCGCCGAATTTAGGGACAAAACGCCGGTAAAAATTGGCGAAGCTGAGAAATTGCTGGACCTGCTTCCTAGACGAGGGGGTGGGCCACTCGACGTCCGCCTTGACCTTGGCAGGATCGGGGATGATCTGATTGTGAGAAATAATAACGCTCAGGAAGGAGGTCTTGTCAGCATAGAATTTGCACTTCTCCGCTTTTACATAGGACCTGTTCTCCAAAAGGCGCTGGAGGACCCACCTCACGTGAACCTGGTACTCCTCCCGCGACTGGGAGAAGATCAAGATGTCGTCCAGGTACACAAAGATGAACACCCCCAGGAAATCGCGGAGGACGTCATTAATTAGGTGCTGGAAGACGGCCGGCGTGTTCGTGAGCCCAAACGGCATGACAAGATATTCAAAATGACTGCTGGGCATCCGGAATCCCATCTTCCATTCGTGGCCCTCCCGGATCCGGACGAGATGATATGCTCTGCGGAGGTCCAGCTTCGTAAACCAGGTGGCCCCCTGCAGAGAATCGAAAGCCGAGTCCATTAATGGCCGTGTATACCTGTCCTTGACTGTAATATCATTTAGCGCCCGGTAGTCGATGCATGGCCAGAGGGACCCATCCTTCTTGGCACCGAAGAAGAAACTTGCACCGACTGGAGACGAAGAAGGACGAATGATGCCGGAGCTAAGCGATTCCTTGATATAGGAGTCCATGGCTTTGCGCTCCGGTGCTGACAGGTTGTATAAATGACTGGAGGGCAAGGGCACCCCCGGGCGGAGATTGATGGCACAGTCATAGGGGTGGTGGTGGGGAATGACAGCGCTTTGGACTTGCTGAAGACTACACCAAGGTCATGAAACTCCGGAGGCACTAAGGAGAGGTCCGGAGGGGCACGTTGGAGGGAGGAGGAGGAAGTGACGGGGCACAAGCGGCGGACTGGAGGCAGGCGCCCAAACAAAAGGTACTCCAGGAGAGGATGCTCCCCGACTGCCAATCAAAAGTTGGGCCGTGCAGGCGCAGCCAGGGGTAGCCCAGAATGACAGAGGCGGCCGAGGTGGGCAGCACAAAGAAGCTAAGGTCCTCCCGGTGATTGCCAGAAATAATGACCGGGACTGGGACTGTCCGGTGTGTAACTCGCTCCAGGGGGGTGGCAGCGAGGGAGCCAAGACTCAAAGGGGCCAGCAGTGGTTGGCAGGGGATGCCCAGATGGGTTGCCAGGCCCTTAGAAATGAAGCTGTGCTCCGCCCCCGAGTCCACCAGTGCGTGAGTGAGGTGTTCTATGGGGTTATGACAGAACCTAATTGGTAGCATGCACTTAGATAGGGGGTTAGGCTGGGATGCATCCACGAGGCCCCCTATAGTGACTCATGGACTCCCCCTTTTGGTCTTACCGGGCAGGACTCCAAGGCATGCTGGTCGTCTCCGCAATACATGCAGAGACCCAGCTCCCTACGGCGCTGTTTCTCTGCCAGTGGGAGCTTCGCCCGGCCAATCAGCATCGCCTCCGGCTCGTCGGCGGACTCAGGCGCGGGCAACACCAGGGGGTGAGGTTGAGAGGAGCGAGGAGGAGTACCGCTCGAGCGGCTGGAGGACTTCCGCTCGGCGGCCCGCTCTCTCAACCTGTTATCCAGGCTAATGGTAAGGGAAATCAGCTTGGAGAGCCACTCCGGCAGATCCTTACAGGCCAGTTTGTCCCGAAGGCTAGAGCTCAGGCTACGGATGAAAATGCTGCAGAGGGCAGCATCTCCCCACCCAACTTCCGCCGCCACAACCAGGAAGTCGACAGCGTAGTCAGCGGCTGACCGGTTACCCTGGCGAAGGTTTAGCAACTGGGTTGTTAGCACGTTATCACGGTCTGAATGGTCAAAAACCTCATTAAAATCTCGGACGAACTGAGCATAAATTAGGTTAGCGTAGCTGGGTCGCGCCATGATGGCATAGGCCCAGGCTAACGCCGGCCCTTCCAAGAGGTTGGCGATGTAACCAAATCGGCTGTGATCCATCGGGAAGTCCCCGGGAACACGCTGGAACACCGACTCACATTGGAGAAGGAACCCACGTGCCTCACCGAGCTTGCCGCCGAAGCGTGTGAGCGTGGGAATGGGAGTGAGCTGGGTTGGTGCCCCTGGGTTAGCCTGGCCAGTCGGAAGAGCGGCAGGAGCTAGCCCACCTTGAGGAGCCAGAGGAAACACCTGCGAGGGATCCAGACGATCCAGCCGGCGGGTGATTACGGTGAGCTGGTTTAAAATCACCTGTTGCTGATGTATGACCTGATCGACTCGAGCCTCCAAGTTGGTTAACCGGTGTGCGAGCCCGCTGTCCGCTGGGTCGCGCTGCTGGAGCCGTATTGACATGAGTTCAGGCCCAGGGAACATGCACACAGGCTTGAGTCGATTGCAACAAGGATTTATTAAATATTAGGCGTGTGTGGATGCGTGTGAGTGAGTGTGAATATGATGCTGGGAGACAGGATGCACTGAGGGCGGAGCAGCACGCCATGCAGCCAGGCAACCCTAGGGCAGAACAGGAAAGTGGTTAGCTGCAGAGTCTGACCCAGTGGAATAATATTTGGGCTGTGGCTTACTTGCAGATGTTCTTGGTGGCTGATGTCGGCAAGCCGCAGGTCTCCTGCCTGGAAGACAGCACTCCAGTGCGCTCTCAGCGCTGTGGGTGAAGTTTGGGTGACGACAAGGGGAGAATCCACCACCAGGGAATCCACCTGTGCACAGCGGAGAAGAACTGGAGAGAAGGTGAGACGAGAGATGATGGCTTACGTGAGAAGGGATGGTTGGTAGTCTAGAGGCGTCGGAGAAGAGAAGGCGAGTATGGGTAGCGCAGTCGTTGGTGAGCAGATGGCTCCAGACCGAGGCTCGAGGCGGAGCGGGCTAAATACCCCGGGCTTGATGAGGCCCAGGTGTGCTTGCAGCTGGAGCGGGAGACAGGCGAGAGCGGGCTGTGCCAGATTATTGCTCAAATCAAATTGTTGCAGGAGCCTTTCAACTAAAATATGAGGGTGGATTGTATTAAACGCGGAAGAAAAGTCCACAAATAAAAGCCTGGCATGTGTCCCATTAAAATCCAGATGTTTAAAAAGCATTTTAAACAGAGTGACAGTGGTGTCCTCCACTCCTTTGTGAGGCCTATATGCAAACTGCAAAGGATCCAATGCATGTTCAGTCTGCTTTAGGACCTCAAATCTGACCAGTTTTTCAAAAATTTTCATTAAAATTGAAGTCAAAGCAACTGGTCTAAAGTCGTTTACTGTTTTAGGACCGCTGGATTTTGGAACGGGGACAACTACGGCATCTTTCCAGATCTTAGGCACATGTTGTGTCTGTAAGGACTTACTGAAAATGTAATGAAATACAGGACTCAATTCCCGTGCACAGGACTTTACCAATCACCCACATACACTACCGTTCAAACGTTTGGGGTCACCCAGACAATTATTTTGTGTTTTCCATGAAAAGTCACACTTATTTACCACCATGAGTTGTAAAATGAATAGAAAATATAGTCAAGACATTGACTAATAATGATTTGTATTTGAAATAATAATTTTTTTCCTTCAAACTTTGCTTTCGTCAAAAAATCCTCCATTTGCAGCAATTACAGCATTGCAGACCTAACATGATTGCACAAGGGTTTTCTAATCATCCATTAGCCTTCTGACGCAATGGACAAACACATTGTACCATTAGAACACTGGAGTGATAGTTGCTGGAAATGGGCCTCTATACACCTATGTAGATATTGCACCAAAAACCAGACATTTGCAGCTGTAATAGTCATTTACCACATTAGCAATGTATAGAGTGTATTTCTGATTAGTTCAAAGTTATCTTCATTGAAAAAAGTGCTTTTCTTTCAAAAGTAAGGACATTTCTAAGTGACCCCAAACTTTTGAACGGTAGTGTATATTATCAGGGCCCTGACTTTTGTTCACTTTTACAGCACAGAACTCCCTTTTAATATCCTGCACCTCAATATTAAAGTGCTGATTGTCTTTGAGTTTCTGTTTCAAATCTTGGGTTTCTGTGCTAAAATCAGAGGAATCAAAACAACCATAAAAACAATTAAGAGCATTAGCCAGCTCTGTGTCTGAATTAAAACCATCTAAAAACACACGATTACTGCGCTCTGTGCTCTGAAGGCCTGCAATAGTTTTCATACTGGCCCAGGCTGAACCAGGTTTCTTTGTTGCCATCTTACTTTCCAGTTCTGATTTATATTTCTGTTTTGCTCTTAAAATTTCGGACTTCAGCTCCTTTGTGGCAACCTGTAGCTCAGAAACATCCCCCTGTTTAAAGGCAAGTGCTTTCCTCTGTAAGCAGGATTTGACTGATTTTGTAACCCATGGCTTGTTGTTGGGATATATTTTGACACGTTTACGTGGAGCGATCATATTTTTACAGAAAGCCATGTATGAGCATGTGACGTCTACCAAAGAGTCCAAATCATCCCCGCAGGCCAGTGTGAAAACCTCCCAGTCTGTACAGTTAAAACATTCCTGGAGGCAGTGCACTGAATCCTCTGTCCACACATCTATGTCTCTGGTCTTCACCTTGCCTCTTCTGAGAGCAGTTTTATATGTGGGCAGCAAATGTACACAGTTGTGATCCGAGGATCCTAAAGGACGAAGGGGAAGTGATTTATAGGCCCTCTCAATGGATCCATAGCACAGGTCCAATGTCTTTTTTTCGCCTGGTTGGGCAGGAGATATACTTATAAAAGTTTTTAAGTGTCTTCTTTAAAGAAACATGGTTAAAATCCCCAAGAATAAAGTTTGGAGCCTCTAGGGAAATTGACTGCAACTGCTGGACCACATCAAAGATGGTGCTGGAGGCGGAGTCAGCATCTGCCTTCGAGTGAATGTACACAGTCATGATGAAAAGTTGGGGGAACTCGCGGGGCAGATAAAAGGGGCATAGCGATATGGACAGCAGCTCCACATCGGGTGTACAGATGCGCTCTCTGACCATGACGGATGTACAGTACTGTTTATTAATGTATAAACATACGCCGCCCCCCTGATGTTTCCCCGTTACCTTTTCCTGCCAATCCGAGCAAAGTGGGGCTCCAAAGCCGTCAATCCACAGGTCCACATCCGGGTCTTGCGCCGTAAGCCACGTCTCCGTGTAAGTCATGACACAGCAGTTCTTGAAGTCCTTTTGATAGCGTACATTCCCTTGAATTTCATCCACTTTATTTCTCAGGGATTGTACGTTCCCCAAAATCATGGAAGGAAGAGGAATGCTGTTAAACTGACGTCTCCTCAGGCTTAATTTCATGCCTCCACGCTTTCCGCGTTTCCTCCTCTTGTCTCTCTTTTCATCGCTGTGTCCATGAAAGTCTCTTAAAATAAAGTCCGGCAGTTGCGGCACAGACTCAAACACAGATGCTGCATTATCCGTGTTTAAATGCAGTAACATGTCTCTGGAATATTGTATTCTTCCCGGCATGATCGTGATTGCGCTTACCTCAGAGACAAAGAGCCAGTGGGAAAGAAGCAGCAGTGCAAAAGTAAGGAGGCAATCCATACTGATGGATCCAGGGAGCTCTTCGTTATACAGTCCACAAACATTCAAGGACAAAAATGACACAGAGAATTTCGTTAAAACACATTAAAGTGCGTAAAAACAGAGACACATACGACAGACTTTTTCCACCAGCTGCCGGTCGCTGCATGTGCATGCGCCCCAATTACCCCAAGGTAATGAATGAATGTGATGAAAATCTACCTAGATTCGTCTCTCATTACCTGGATGATTTGCCGCTGGTTACTTTTTCCAGCTTGGACTGTTCAAGTCTCCTGAGGAGAATGGAGCTCTTACGTGCAGAGGTTTGTGCCATGAAACAAACCATGCTGTTACAGACTAGCTCCTGTGAAGATCTACGTACTATTACTTCGGATATTGCCCGACATGTAAGTGGCCTGGAGCAATCTGCTTTACGGGCCGTGGATAATGAGACGCATGCTCTGGGAGGGCCTGTCGGTCCTGCTGATGTCGGAGCGGAGGAGGGGGTCTGTTTGATGATTGATTCAATATCTGAAGATGCATGGGAATCTTACTTGACCGCTGGAGAGAAGGTTTCGGCTGTGAATTTGGACTCGGTGGGTCAGTCTATAACCGGGGAAAATTCCAGAACAGTAGCGTCTTCACCAGGCTCTCCAAAATGGAGTCAAGTGGTGAAAAAGGGACGACGAATTGAGCGCGCTGCGAATAAACCCAAGCCATCCTCTGCTTCAATCAGCCGTAGGAATAAAGCCAGCAACGCGGCTACTGTTGTTGGTACGGGCTCTGGTAATATTAAAACTGTACGGACTAAGATGGTGAGTGTGTTTGCTACCCGTTTTCATTCTGATTTGGAAGCTGACGCTCTATCTGCATATCTTAAGGGAAAAAAAAACTCACAATATCATATCATATCATACCAGTCTGTCAGGGGCGACAATGACTGTTTCATTTAGGTTTGATCAGATTCCTCCATGCAGCTCTGTCCTTCACCTTCTGCTGCCAGGAACTCATGAAACTGCTTGCAAAGTATTTGAATACCGCTAGCTTTTGCTGGACTAGCGACACATTCTTGGCAGATAGAGGTATTATCAGTGGCAAGGACAGGCCAAGACAAACTGACTCCAGTATCTGTTGCAGTGGCTGACCAGATGATAGATTTGTTTATCTCTGCTCTTTGTGTAGTGCATGTCACGATGCACTGACTGGCAAAGTCCACCACAAACCTTGTGACAGATGTCCTTATCTGCCAGGATGTCCAGTCTCACCCCATGTAACTGGGAGTAACCTGTTTCCATAACTATGCACACCCTGTTATAACTGGGGATGTGGCTGTGCTCAGAATTAACCAATCACATTCAAACTCATGTTAAATGGGAGTCAGCACACACCTGACACTATTTAACGTGCCTCTTATTAACCCCAAATAAAGTTCAGCTGTTCTACTAGGCTTTTCCTGACATTTCTGTTGTCACATCTTACAGCACAAGCCATGGTCCGCAGAGAGCTTCCATAGCATCAGACAGTTCTTATTGTTCAAAGGTATCAGGCAGGAGAAAGGTACAAAAGAATTTCCAAAGCATTAAATCTACCATGGAACGCAGTGAAGACAGTCATCATCAAGTGGAGAAAATATGGCACAACAGTGACATTACCAAGAACTGGACGTCCCTCCAAAACTGGTGAAAAGATGAGAAGAAACTGGTCAGGGAAGCTGCCAAGAGGTCAAGAGCAACATTGAAGGAGCTTCAGGAATTTCTGGCAAGTACTGGCTGTACATGTGACAACAATCTCCCATCTAGGGTGGCAAGATGGAAAC
The DNA here is from genome assembly GCA_020510985.1 of Pholidichthys leucotaenia. NCBI lineage: Eukaryota > Metazoa > Chordata > Actinopteri > Cichliformes > Pholidichthyidae > Pholidichthys > Pholidichthys leucotaenia. The sequence continues at coordinate 166,701,302 of CM035843.1, read as the reverse complement.
CTTATCTTACGAAGAAAGACATTCAAGCCCAACTAAATTTTGCAAAAATGCATTTGAAATCTCCCAAAAGCATGTGGGAAAATGTGTTATAGTCTGATGAAACCAAGGTTTAACTTTTAGGCCATAATTCCAAAAGATACATTTGGTGCAAACACGACACTGCTCATCACCAAAAGAACACCATACCTACAGTGAAGCATGGTGGGGCAGCATCATGCTTTTGGGGCTGTTTTTCTTCAGTTGGAACTGGAGCCTTAGTCAAGGTGGAGGGAATTATGAACAGTTCCAGATACCAGTCAGTGTTGGCACAAAATCTTCAGGTGCTAGAAAGCTGAACATGAAGAGGAACTTCATCTTTCAGCACGGTGTAGCGATATATGATTTATAATTACAGTATGATCAGGTATAAGATTATTTAATTTATATTAATGTATTGGGACCTGAGATTTCCTCCGGGTCCACACACAGAAAAAGTTTATAGTAGACACTCGTAATGGGAACCAGCTCACCTCTTTACTGAGCGAATAGTCACTGATTTGACTTTATACCTGTTTAATCACTCAATCAATTAATTAATAATCAGTCTCAAAATTTGAGTGAATTTGATACTGGGGATTTGAAACCAGACTCAGAATGAAATAAATTCCCAACAACTTCTCTCATTTTCACATATTTATTAAATAAAATGATGATTAAAGGACACTGAAATGATTTGCATTAACCATTTCATTTTCATTCATTCATTCATCTTCTTCCGCTTAATCCTTTTTCGGGTTGTTGGGGGGGGGGGGGGCTGGAGCCTATCCCAGCATCTTTGGGCGGGGGCAGGGTACACCCTGGACAGATCACCAGTCCATCGCAGGGCCAACACAGAGAGTCAGACAACCATTCACTCTCACATTCATACCTAAGGACAATTTAGAATCCCCAGTTTGATGCCAATTAACCTAACTTGCACGTTTTTAGCATGTGAGAGGAAACCGGAGAAATCCTGGAGTAAACCCACGCAGACACGGGGAGAACATGCAAACTCCACACAGATCACTCTTGGTCGGGGGCTGGGATCGAACCCAGGATCCCCCGGCCAAGGGTGAGTTGCTGTGCTGCCGCAGTGCTAACCACTCCGCCACCGCGCTGCCCTAACTTGTAAATGATAGAGTAACAACATGAACATTTCCAGAACCAGGGTGAAAATGTAAGCTGAATTTAGATCAGTTTGAAGTTAATGGATTATGGAAAACTGAAAGCAAATTTATGGGGAAAATTAAACTAATTATATGGAAAACTCTGGATTACTCTTAAGAAAATGAAAACGGAATTTTAATGAAAAGAAGAGTTATATTAATTGCGCTTTAATTTTGTATCTGAACAGATGCAGATTTATTCTCAAATCTCAAACGTTTTATTCAGCAGATGAATGAAGAATAAAGCTCACGTGACCCATTGCGTGGTGGAGATCCTTCGTCATAGTCTTCTTGAAGCTTTAATTTTAGATGGCACCCAAAACCAGAATATCTTGCCAGCAGATGTTTGGACAAGGTATGGCACTTTTTCAGAGTTTATTGTCACAAGATGAGATTTTGAATGTATCGATCACAGTTGGGCTGAGGTCCAGCCAAGATGGAGACGGTGTATTCTCTTCTCCGTGGTAACGTTGATTTCTTCAGTGGCACATGATGGCCTTCATAGATCAGCGGCTTCTCCAAAGGGAATTCAAGAGTAATTACAAAATCTGATCTCAATACAAAATTAAATGACAACTTTGTGACTTAGTGGAGTGAAAATTAGCTTCTAGTATGAAAATGGTCAGTTCTTGAAAAAAAAAAACACGTTAGATTTAAAGAAAGTTTAAAAGAAGAAGAATAGAGAAAAGCCTAGGAACTGGAGTTTTTAACTCCGAATCAGGATTTGAGCTCAGGAAAGAAAAGAATTAATTCCTAGACGTTTAAAGAAAAACATTAAAATACACAGAAGTTAACACAAACACAATATTCCATGTTCTCTACTCTGAAGTGCTCAGGTCTGCAGTCTTCTGAAACTTTTAGTGAGAAGTGAAAAAGCTTTCTTTGCTCTGCAGAAGTGAAGTGATTTTTTTTGTTCTCCAGTAGTAATCTGCAGTCTTCTGAAACTTTCAGTAAGAAGTGAGAAAGCGAAAAAGGCCCTGAAGGAGGGTGTCTCCCCTCTTTATCTGTGGAAAACTTTCTTGGGCTTCCGAGGATTGGCAGGAGCGCAAGCCAATAGTCTTCCTTTGTGGGCGGGTTTTATGAAATTTAATCCAATGAACAAACAGGTTTTTGTCTGTAAGGAACCAATGGAATGAAAGAGCTGGAGCCCAGCACATGCTGGGTGATGATTGGCTGATACCGGTCTTCACAGAAAGACATATTTTAATTCTCTGGAGATTCCTTAACCTACTTATGTATAAAGTCTAAGCTAGCTTTAGTGATTCATGCAACTTTGTAACTAGTGCTTATAGATAGATAGATAGATAGATAGATAGATAGATAGATAGATAGATACTTTATTTCGAACAAAAAAGTATAACAAAAACAAAACAAATGAGAAATGCAATAAAGTAACAGTATACAGTGTTCGAAAGGGAGAAGGAAGAAGTGAACACTTATTAATTCCATCTTCTCTTTTCCATAAATACACCCATGTGAATTATATACAAATTACCACCTTTAAGACCCCAAGTAAACAATTTACTGTATTTTTTACATATCAACATTAACACCCATCCATCCTAACATACATTGATGTCCATACATCAAAACCAGCCTCAAACAACACAGATATACACAGTGCTGTCCCACCCACCATTCCATAGTGTCCCATAATGTCCCAGAGTGAGCATAATGAATCGTACATATAAACACTACCCTTCTAACATATATCCTTTCAGCAAATAATGTTTATACCTCTTTTTGAATTGAATTCTGTTTGTACATAGTTTCAGTTCCAGCTCCAGACTGTTCCACAAATCCACCCCACAGACAGATATGCACATACTTTTTTTGGTTGTTCGAATCTTGGGTTTTGTAAAGTTTAAGTCACCTCTCAAATTATGATCATTGTCTCTTTTTTAAATATGTTTTGTATATTAGTTGGGAGTTGATTATTAATTGCCCTGTACATTACTTGTGCTGTCTTAAATTTAACTAAATCGATGAACTTTATGACATGTGACTTTAAAAACAACAAATTGGTATGGTCTCTATATCCTACATTATTTATTATCCTTTTAGCTCTTTTTTGTAATGTGCATATTGACTGTAGGTTGGTCTTGTAGGTGTTTCCCCAGACTTCTACACAGTAGTTAAGATAAGGTAGAAACAGTGAATTGTACAGTAAGAACAATGATTTATAGTCCAAGATGTGTCTTGTCTTCCCCAGTATGCCTATACATTTTGCTAACTTGGCCCGGATGTGACTGATGTGAGGTTTCCAGCAGATTTTATTGTCTAGCGTCACCCCCAGAAACTTATTTTCCTGTACTGTTTCTATTCTGGTATCATCTATCGTTACCATTATTTCATGATTTATTTTATAATTTCCAAACAACATAATCTTTGATTTTTTTAGATTTAGAGATAATTTATTTTTGTTGAACCACTGCATTAACTTTTTCATTTCAGTTGTGACCACCTCTAAAACCTGCTGCAAATTCTCACCAGTGCAAAGGATATTTGTGTCATCCGCAAACAAAATAAATTTCAGAATTTTTGATAGTTGGCATATGTCATTTATATACAAAATAAAGAGTTTGGGTCCCAAAACTGACCCCTGGGGCACACCACAAGTGATGTCCATGAAGGGTGATTTGTGCTCACCAATTTGTACAAATTGTTGTCTGTTACTTAAATAACTTTCTACCCAACTCAGTCCTACCCCTCTTATCCCATACCTTTCCAGTTTCCTTAGTAGTATTATGTGGTCAATGGTGTCAAAAGCTTTCTTTAAATCTATAAATACTCCTACAGCAACCTTTTTTTTTAATCTATACAACTAGTAATTTCTTCTATAAGTTCGATCAGTGCCAAAGATATAGATTTATCTGCTCTAAAACCATACTGGCTATCTGTAAGGAGGTTGTGTGTGCATTAACCAGACGTCTATTAGCAAGATCAACCAATAAACCATGTGAGCACAAAAAATCAGCCCCTAACATGTTAAAACTGACTGCTGCTACAATAAAGGTCCATTCGAATGAACGGCCCTGTAAGGACAGACGCATGGTCCTCTCACCGAATGTCTTAATCGCTGAGCCATTCGCTGCTGATACTGACACCCAGGGAGCTTTGGACGCCATCAGCCGTTCCGCGTAGGTAGGCGTGACGAAACTCAGCTGGGAGCCCGTGTCCACGAGGAATTGTTTCCCCGAGTGTGCATCTGTCAGGTAAAGCAGCTTATTTTCTTCTCCGAGGGATGCAGCTGCTACCGTCCCCGGTCTTGGCGTTTCCCTGACGCTTGAAGCGGCACAGTGGGAGACATCTGTGCGCCCTCTCCACAAAACGGCGGTGGTAGAAACACAGGCCGACCTCAGCTCCGCGTCGCCTGACGTCTGTCGCCGCCGTCGTCGGTTCGTCGGTTCGTCTGGCGCTGCCACCTCTGGCTCCAAACCATCTCCGGGCGCCGTCCTCTGCTCAGCTGCCACGGCCGAAACCGCGCTCCCCTTGTGGGTGTCGACGAGTCGCTGCGCCTCCTTGCCGAGGCCATGGTAGTCCCGCTTGGCCAAGCGGGGTGAGTCTGCCAAGGTCACTCTCACTGCTGGCGGCAGAGTCCGGAGGAAAAGGTGGGCGAAGATAAATTTGCCATCCTCGGAGTCTTTCAGTCTCAGCATCTTCACCATCAGGTCTGCCAGTCTGTTGTTCTCCGACTCCGTCAACTCTAGGAGCCCCTCTGCTCGCTGTTGCACCGAGAGGGTGAAATGGCTGATCAGCGCCTCCTTCAATGCGTCGTACTTGTCGGTGTCCGGTGGGTGGTTAACCTGATCTTCCACCCTCTGGACCGTGTGACTGTCCAGCTTCACCACCACATGGTAGAACCTCGTTTCATCCTTTGAGATTCTCCGGAGGTTGAACTGCGCCTCGACCGCGCTAAACCAGGAGCGTGGGCTGTGCTGCCAGAAATCGGGCAGCTGGAGCATGGAGGCAGCCATCAGGCTGGCCTCTGATGAGCTCCGCTCAGGAGAATTCTCCCTGCTCATTCTTTGTCGTGGGTCACCAGTGTGGAAGATGTGTTCAGTGACGAGACATGAGTGTATTTCTCAGGTTCGGCTTTATTCCAGAACACATTCATCTAGCATTCTCAAAAGCAAGAAGAGGCAGAATAATGTTACAGCTCACTCTTATACCTCCGGGGGATTAAGAACTCAAGTCACATGGTGCTTCTGCAAACATTCAATCACAATGCAAGTCTCTGAAGATTCACCATTGTCTCTTATTCTCTGGTGTACCGGGAAACCCCCCAGGTCCTCTTCTCCGAGACGAGGGCCTGACTTCACACCTCCTCGCCATCTCCTGTCTTGTTCCTTCAGACGTGAAGCCCCAATCCACATAAGCCATACAATCCACATAAGCCATACATTTGTGGGAGATATGAACCAGACATATGTGCCACACTCTTGTGGGGAAATACGAACCAAATATATGTGCCACAGTGTCATTTTTTACAACAGAAAAACATGGCATTTGAACAGGGGTGTGTAAACTTTTTATATCCACTGTAATTTAGAACGTGGTGTAAGTGGCCTCTCTATAATACTTTTCCAAGGTTTATTCCACTATACCATTGAATCATTTGTGTTTTATGTTATTGGTGTGCTGTTTGACTTTTTTTTTCCATGTTCTTGTAAATACATTTAATCTCTGCTTTATAATCTGTAGTCTTGTAAAGAAATCGTAAATCATACCTATCTGCGGATATTATGATTAAGATGAGAAGTCATGAGGTCAGTTCACAGTAAAGAACCCCTATCATATTAAAACAGAGTGTTTTATGTTCAAAACACTACAATGCTGTTCTGTGTTTCATCACATAATAATCGAGTCTGTCTCCTGTTCACCAGCTCAGTCTCTTTTGACAAGCTCCTTTAACCCCATCAGGACTCCACATGTGTTTACAGCAGGTAAGCAGGTTTCAGTAACACTGGCACAAAGTCCACATGGGACCCATGAGACAGCCCACATTTCATCTTTGGTAGCTTGTCATGACCCGAGCACTATGCCTTTGTGCTCGGGTTATTCTTGTCAGGGTTTGACAGCGGCATTATTATTCTAGCTCTCCGAGCTCTTATTGTGATAGTGCTCGGGGAGGCTTCCGCTGAGCTGTCAAACCCTCAACAGCTGTGCTGCATTTGTGGTCGTTAGCACTCAGGCTACTTTAACCCGCGCTGGCGGCCGCATCGGGGCTGCAGTGTCTGTTAACTCTCCGTCACGCTACGGATGCTTAGGATTTATTCCTACCACGTCTGCTTGGTTTGACCGTCGTGCCCCTGGACTAGTAAGTGTGCTGTTTAGCCTTACCCCTCCCGGTGCGTATCGATCTTTGTGAGTCTCTGCCTTAGCAGCCGGTGTTATTATTATCACCAACCTCGTCTGTCTGTACTTGACTGTCTCCTCCTCTGGACCTGTAGTGTGCTGTTTAGCCCTATGCCTCCCGTTGTGAGTGGACTCTTGTGTCATTGTCTCAGCAGCTTGTGTTGTCACTATTTTCACCGTTAATAAAACTCTCACTAAACTCTCTGGTGACTGTGTGGCATCTTATGGTGGCTCGCGAGAGCCACCCATGACAGTACACTGCTGCCAAAACGGCGTTTACGGTGACGCCAACCCGAGACGCAATTCACCAGGGAGTTTTGAGTTTTTTGGACAGTTGCTGTTCCCGTCTGGGTACTGAGTGTGAGGGAAGAATGCCGTCGTGGAGGGGCCGCGCTGGGAGCCCGAGCCACGAGCTGACAGGCTTTCTGGAAGTCGTGGATGAGATGCTCATCTCCGCTTCCCTGCTGGACTACCATCACAGTATACACTGGTACCTAGATGCTGCTGAAGACGTCCTTTGTCATCTCCCTTCCCGCTGGGCGGACCACCCGGAAGTGGACGTGAGGAGGGAAGATATCGCCGCACAACGCAAGATTTTCCTGATGCTGGAGGAGGAACGCGGCGTGAAGCAGGAGAAGAGGCACTCCTGCTCGTGGCCTACTGATCCTGATCCCGTCCTTGATCCAGTCCTGGAGTTTGCACCATCTGGGGGCTGGCGGAGGGGTCGGCGCCGCGGCCGAGCACGTCTTCAGCAAGCTCCTGCTCCGGATCCAGTTCCGGGCCGCCGGAATGACCCCCTCAATCAGCCAGCTGCTGAGAGTGAGCTGAGTCCTGTGCCGGTGAGCTCCGTCCATGGGTCCTATGTTACCATCCAGCAAGCGAGGGAGGGAGCAACGTCCTCTTCAGCTGGCACCATCTTACCTTCGGGGGACAGGCAAGTTCAATTTCACTTTCCTAGTCATTATAGTGATTTGTCTTGTCTGACTCCTGGGGGTGAAGCTCGGGGTTCGCAGCTCCCCGAGTTTCCTTCTCCAGCTGAAGCCATTTATATTGAACCTGCTGCCTCTCTGTTTCCTCCTGCTGAGCGGTCCTCGGCGTCAGTCCCACGCCGTCGAACGAGGGGGAGGCCTGCGGCTCTGGGAGGTTTCCCGGCCCTGCAGCCTTGTGTTGGACAGAGGAGGAGAACGGACTGCAGTGAGGAGCCAGAGCCGACGAGTGAGCGTCTCCAGGGTTCCTCAGAGATGCAGCCCGAGTCAGCAGGTCGAGGGTCCTCTGTCCCCACGCCATACGGGTTATTGGCGTGGATACCAGCGCGAGAGGATCCAGCTGCAGAGACCATCAGGCCGGCTGTGGAACCCGATGCAGCCGAGTGGGAGCCCGACGACGAGCGTCTGTCTGAACCTGGATCGACGAAGTCCTGGACGGCTCCAGAGCCCGAGCGCAGGCAAGTGCTCTTCCTTGTTTTCCTTTATGGTGTGTTAGAGCATTTTTGCCTGCCTCATGGGGAGGCGAGCGAGGGGCAGCCGTCTGCTGCACCCGAGCTCGTCTCGCTGGGCTCTGGCGCTGCCGGTGGAACTGATCTCGGTCCTCTCTTGTTCTCTGAGCCTCTCCACAGCGTTACTAGTCTGGAATCTGTCAAGGTCACGGGACTGGAGGTTCCAGGTTCGGGGATGGAGGTTGTCGCCGAGGTGACCCAGTCGGGGTCCGACGCGTGGGCCGAGGTGACCCAGTAAGGGTCCGACTCAGGTGTGGCTGCGACCCAATCGGGGTCCGACAAGGTCCAGTGGGGGTCCAGCTCAGGTGTGGCTGTGACCCAGTTGGGGTCCAACGTGGGTGCAGCGGTGACCCAATCGGGGTCCGACGTGGGTGCAGCGGTGACCCAATCGGGGTCCGACGAGGTCCAGTCGGGGTCCGACTCAGGTGTGGCTGTGACCCAATTGGGGTCCGACGAGGTCCAGTGGGGGTCCAGCTCAGGTGTGGCTGTGACCCAGTCGGGGTCCAACGTGGGTGCAGCGGTGACCCAATCGGGGTCCGACGTGGGTGCAGCGGTGACCCAATCGGGGTCCGACGAGGTCCAGTCGGGGTCCGACTCAGGTGTGGCTGCGACCCAATCGGGGTCCGACGAGGTCCAGTGGGGGTCCAGCTCAGGTGTGGCTGTGACCCAGTCGGGGTCCGACGTGGGTGCAGCGGTGACCCAATCGGGGTCCGACGAGGTCCAGTGGGGGTCCAGCGAAGGTGCGGCTGCGACCCAATCAGGATTCGAGGAGGTTCAATTTTTTGATTGTTCCCCTCTCAGGAGCCACCAGCTGGGGGCCGTTGGAGGTTTTTGTCTGGCAGTCTTGCGCTCTCATGTATTGTCGTCATTAGGCGGGCTACATGCTATTCCTCCACGGTCCTGGTGGTTGTGGGATGCGGCTCGGCCACTCGAGGAACTGCTTTGTGCGTTCAGCATCTTGGGTTGGTCGCCCGATAAACTGTGTTTGCTACTGGGTGACCTGGTTCGGCCACCAGAGGACTTGTTTCTGGGGTGCCTGGGACCGGGGCAGGCCGCCTGATCATGTACTGTTTGTGGGACTATCCGTGGGCCATCGGAGGCAGGGAGATCGCCGGAGCTCTGCCTGGGGGGCGTTGGATCTCCGCCGATCATCTTTTGTTTTGGCCTATACAGTGTCAGGGTTATGTCAAGTTATGTAAAGCAATTTTAGTTTGCCTCATGTGTGTTTTGTAGTCCATAGTCTGGGTTTTGTTTTTTTTGTTTTGTCCTCCCCTCTTCCTTTGAGGGGCTATGGCCATGTTTTGCTTTTTGTTTTGTTCCTCTCTTCTTCTTGAGGGGCTATAGTATGGTGTTTTTGTTCCATTGTTATCGGGTATATGCATGGATTTCTAGCTTCGTTTGTGGGTTTTTTTTTTTTGTTTTTCATTGTCACGGTGTGTTAGCACGTATTTCTTGTGGTTTTTTTTTTCATAGTTACCATGTTTGCATTTATTTCTTGTTTCGGTTCCCAGGGTCATTGTGTGTTTGGGTTTATTTATTTATTTTTTTTTTTGGGCTAGGTTATGTACACTGGAGGTAGACGGGTTGTCTGTAGTCTCGGAGGGAAAACTTTCAGTGTCAGGAGTTTTTGTTTGCTTTGTTTGTTTTCCCTTGTATTGTAGTCATGTCTTGTTTTGTTTTTTTTTCTCTGGTCTTTTTTCCTCTTGTCATTGTTCTGGGGAAAATGGGATGGATATGTCAGGTGATGTATTCTTTTCCTTTTCTGTTTAGGGTTTTGTTAGGTTTTGTTTGGCTCCTTCCTTGCCTGTTCCTCAATCCACTCGCCCTGTGGTTTGGGGGGGGGGGCAGGTGTTACTAGACGTTCAGAGCCCGTCAAGTGAGGGGGGGGGGGCTACTGTCATGACCCGAGCACTATGCCTTTGTGCTCGGGTTATTCTTGTCAGGGTTTGACAGCGGCATTATTATTCTAGTTCTCCGAGCTCTTATTGTGATAGTGCTCGGGGAGGCTTCCGCTGAGCTGTCAAACCCTCAACAGCTGTGCTGCATTTGTGGTCGTTAGCGCTCAAGCTACTTTAACCCGCGCTGGCGGCCGCATCGGGGCTGCAGTGTCTGTTAACTCTCCGTCACGCTACGGATGCTTAGGATTTATTCCTACCACGTCTGCTTGGTTTGACCGTCGTGCCCCTGGACTAGTAAGTGTGCTGTTTAGCCTTACCCCTCCTGGTGTGTATTGATCTTTGTGAGTCTCTGCCTTAGCAGCCGGTGTTATTATTATCACCAACCTCGTCTGTCTGTACTTGACTGTCTCCTCCTCTGGACCTGTAGTGTGCTGTTTAGCCCTATGCCTCCCGTTGTGAGTGGACTCTTGTGTCATTGTCTCAGCAGCTTGTGTTGTCACTATTTTCACTGTTAATAAAACTCTCACTAAACTCTCTGGTGACTGTGTGGCGTCTTATGGTGGCTCGCGAGAGCCACCCATGACATAGCTCCCACATTGACATGCTGGCTGGGCTGTTTTTGATTTCTATCCAATAACATTGTTGATGCAAACAAAACATAAAACATTGTGGTATATAGGTAGAAAGAAAAAACAACACTGTCTCACTATTTTTTTCTTTTTCGCTGTTAATTCATTCGTCATCCAGTGATTAAGGGCAATCTTCACTATTGTAAAACAGTCAAGGTAAAAAGACCTACAGTCCTTCCTCTGAACGTATGATAAGATAATGATGCGCAACAAATTTTTTCACAACTACAGCAAAGAAAAAGTCTTTAGTCCTGAAGGAAACATGTCCCACGGGTTCATACTGGGAACATGGTTCTCCCAGTCTGGCTGCAGAGGAGGATTGTTTAAAGCCATCAGAGAACCCATCCAGTAACATTCAGAGAGCAGAGGTCTCAACTTTTCCAGAACATCCTGGGAGTACGAAGATTCACGTTTAAGATGAGATATCTGGAAGAGATACATCAACTTTACATCATCTGGTCCGGAAATTGAAGTTTAACAGTCAAATGGATCCATTTTCTTCTCATACATGTATGTCTTGATTTTGAAGGATCTTGGATATTGTAGCCATACCTTTATAAGATCTTTGCTGTGATACAGATACATCTGAAGGTTCTGAATTGTCAACAGTCTGTACTCTTTAACCTGAAAAAGAAGAAATTCTGCTTTAAAAACTACAGTAACAGAAGCATTAATGATCAAGGTTTAGAGGACAGTCCAGAACCTTCAGAGGAGTTTGTCCATTGCTGGACTCCATCTGGTCAAACATTTCGATCTGCTCCTTCTTTCTCTGCATTTCTGCTGCTGCTTCTCTGAATGTTTGCTGAAATAATCCATTTATAATTTATTAAAAAAAAGTGACAAACTTTAATGTTAACCCTCAAATGTAGAAACAGATTATCTAGAATTGTCCCTCCTGTGTTCTGGACTGTACCTGAATCAAACCTTTGATCTCCTTTGGGTTCATTTTCCAGGATCTCAGTTGATCTTTGATTTTTGGCCACTGCAGCAGTTTGAATTGTTCATACATCTCTCTTAATCTGCTTTTACTAACTGGACTGGTCAGACTCTCAGTGGTTCCTGTTTTTATTGAAGCAGAAACTTCTGCTGCCACCCTGTGGTAAGGCAATAAAAAGATGACTAAAAAAATATTGAGCAAGCATACATGATTGTGTTTCATGTGTATATATGTAAACTACCTGTCTTTGAATGATCTCAGTTCTTCATCTTTCTGTTTCAGTTCAGCTCTGTGGTTGAAAAGTTGGATTTTTTTTTTTTGTGGTATTAATAAGGAAGACCCAACTGAATTAAAGATTGCACCCTAAATTACCATTGGGTGTTTATTTATTCATTTGTTTATGAAAAATTTGAGGTATTTTAAAGGTTGACTTTCAAAAAAATAAAAATCCCATAAACAACACTTACGTCATTTCATCAAGTTTCTTCTGAAGCTGCTCCTTGCCTGCAGATGATCTAATGTCTGGCTTCATTGAACTGTCATAAGCTCCCCATCTTTTCCACAGCGCACGGAGGAGGAGAAGGAAGAAAGGACTTAAGCGCTGAGTTACACCAAACACACATTTATTGACACCAAAACAGACAAAATGACATGGACAGCTCGGGTTAAACTTGCAACAGACATGAGAAGATACAATTGGGCGGCAGCCAAAGCGTAGCAGTTGTGCTGCACGGGAGGAAACGCTACAATAAAGAGTTGCACATCTGCGCACAGAAATGGTAACAGTTTACTCACAGTGTAGGGACAGTCCGAGTAATCCCTGTCTCCCAGCGAGCACATACAAATGATTCTTCTGAGACGTGATTGTCACACGGCGGAGAACAACCGTGTGAACATGTACAATGGTCCAGTGGTGTTTGACTGGTAAAGAACTACCTAAGTACAAATGCCGCTGGTGTGACAAATTGGCAACACTTGGGTGAGGAGTGAGAAAGATGATTACCGGGGTGCACAGCTGACGGTCAGGGAGGGGGGCATGGTCCGACCGGCGAATGTTAGACAGTGCCCACCAGGAAGTGGGTCAAACAGCTGCCTATTGATCGCCGGCCAGAGCAGCGGCTACAAGCATGGAAATAAACAATACACAGACGAGAAATCAAAACATAACAACATATGATAACCCCTATGCCTGAGCCACCAAGAACGATCAGAACAGAGCCCACAGAGAACACTGGCTCGGTTTGTGACATCGAACCACTAAGTCCTGCTGCCATTCTGTTCAACACACAAATATATGAGTGATCTAGTTTAACATAAGCTCATACAAGCAAAAATTGGAGGTAATAATTTTTTTTCCTAATGAGTCTAAAAACAAAGACTTGTTTTCTCAGTCAAACTCAGACTCTACAGCCAAACACACAGTTCAAACATCTGAACTCCAGGGGCCTCATGTATAAAGGATTGCTCAGTTTTCATAAGGTCAAAAACTTGCAGGTTAGGTTAATTGGAGACTCTAAAGTGGCCCTAGGTGTGAATGTGTGTGCGAATTGTGAAAGGATTGGAGCCGTACCGTGGCTGCTTCATCATCCAGGTGGATGCCCTGAATTTCAATCAATAAACTACACAAAATAAAAAATAAATAAAAAATGCCATACAGTAGACCAAATCTGAACAGTATGTGTACACAGTAATTTTCATTTGCACACCAAATTCTCTGCTCCTTTTCTTTATATACATCCCAAAGCATGTGCCTGAGCTCTTTATGCCACCTTGGTTCGTCCTAAGTAAATGACTCTATAGGCCCCTTTCATCAGTCTTCTGTCAAACAGTGATTGTCAATCCTGTTGGTAAGTGCAACATAGAAAGGAATAATAATGGAGATGGAGGTGAAAAAAAAAATTTCTATTTTGTTCTCCCCCTACAGAATCAGCAATAAATATAAGTTCACAGAGTGTACCACTGTTATAATGGCAGTTAGTGCAGCTTGCAAGTTTTGTCTTAAGCAAGTCAAATGCATGTCAAGAGCTTAAGAGGAAAATGAGTCTGGGTTTTGCTTACAAGATAGTATCCTTTATAAACAAAAAGGATCAGTCAAGCAGAGAAGCATGAAAAGCTGTTCTGATGTTGGGCCACTCTATTCTCTGGTCTGGTCATCTGGGGAAACATAAGACCTTAGCTTGAATGCATCACTACGTTTATTGGCCTGATTTACGTTAAGATGTTGCACATCTTTGCAGAAGCTGTCCCCGGTGCCAGAAAACATGAGCCAGCTTTCCAACCAGGGACCCTCTCCAACCCCTTCCATTAATCACTAAACCATTTAAACGTTTGGGTATGGACATTGTGGGCAGGACTTGACATACACACTCACATCTCACAAGCACAGAACAGACTGACTGGTTACAGCAAGCACTCCTCTCTATAACCCAAGTCACCTTCACAAGCTTCAAGGCACTTCCTCATACACAGCATGATATTTACACTACACTTCATTCAACCCCCTCTCACCCTCTTGGGCATTGTTCTCCCATGTGTATTCATTGTCTCTGTCTGAGGTGCGAAATAACCTGACTTCCATAACACTAACTTTTTTGCTCACCAGCCACTGCGGCTAGTGATTTTCCAAAGTCACTAGCTACTCAGCCTTTTCACTCACTATAATTGTGTGGTTGGACCATTATGTTTAATATCATCAAATTCGACTATGGCATGCTAAAATTTACTTGAACTAAATTTACAAGCTTCATTATGTAAATTAAAACTGCAAGCAGTGTTGAAGGGCCCCCACACATTCTGCACTATTTGGGGTGTCGCCTGACTCAAAACGCTCACATCATTGGGAGAAAAGATCACTGATTGATGAATAAAACAACATATTGCGTAGAATCCCATTATCAGAGTTATAAAACTTATTTTGCAGTTAGAGGGAGTCGCGGCTATGCGTCATTATGGGAGTCTTAAATATCAACTACCTATTCATGACACAAAATTGGGTTGAATTTTGACAATGTATGCCAGAGTTATGAAGCTTCATTGTGTACTAGGGGGTGCTATACCTATGTGTGTGATAGTAACATGAATCCATTCTGTGTGGTACCAATACAATATACATGAAATTTGGGTCCATTTGGACCTTGTACATGCTATATAAATTGTAGTTATATAAATCTGTTCGGGGTCTGATTAGTAACATATATGTGAAGTTTTGCAGTATTTGGACAATCTACGTGTGAGTTATGACAACTTCCTGTCCATTGGCGGTAGGGGGCGCTGTGGCTATGTGTCATTCTTTATTATAGAAATTTTCAGTATTGGCTACCTATTCACCACACAAAATCTGGTTGAAATCAGTCAATGTATGCCAGAGTGAAAGGCATTGGAAGGGTAATGGTGATACTGCAAACGTGACTATGCCCCTTCCGACAAACTGTCGAGCATCTGAAAAAGTTTTCAACAACTTTTGATGGGACATAGGCATAGATGATTGTCACCATAAATGGTACCAATCAGACTATTTATTTCAGATACTGAAGAAAACCTTCGGTGTAACCTTTATGTCTCCAAGAGAGGGCACGATTGCTACTCATGAATATTCATAGCTGTAATTGTTCAAAGGCATTCCCATATACATCATACCTATCTTGGTGAAAATCCGACATTCAATTCCTGAGGTATTAAAAAACATGATGACAACTTTCTGATGCAAAACTTTCTCTTTCTTATAGGCAGCTCTGCCAATTTCTATGAATATTGCTCTACAGAACTGTTTGGAATTGGACTGATATCCATAATTTTGAATTTGATTGAAATCCGACAATGCATACAAGAGTTATTGCCGTCAGAATAGTCATAGAATGATCATGGCGAGGCATCAAACTTTGCCACGCCCCTACAACCAAACCGTCGAGCTTTTAGAAAAGTTTTCAATAACTTTTAATGGCACATGGGTGTAGGTGATTATCACCACAAATGAGCTCAATCAAACAAAAACCCGAGGACGAGTTTGATCAAATGTGCCAGGTGGAAATTTGGTCACTGCCACTTCCTGCCAAAAAGGCTGATTTCCTGTCTGGTGTAGACCATCACGTCTATCGAGTTTTTGGCATGCTTTAACATGATAAACATCTCACCCGATTTTCCTCTTTCTATGCAAAAGTAAGTGTTTCACTCCTCTTTGACTTTACACTTTAGGTGGCGTTGTAGAGCCATTTTTGTGGGATCATTCATATTTCCTCGAAAATTTTCAATTTTTTGCAAGTCTTGAGGTCCCTGCAAAAAATGATGAGTTTTCATGCATGTTCACTATCCCAAAAATGAGATCTTAGATGGAGAAGAAGAAAAAAAAAAATCTAACGATTAAAGCTGCAAGCAGCTGTAAGCGGACCCTTACCCCCTGCGCACCCACGGACCCCATCGCCCGTTGTACCTAGCTGGCTCAAAAAAATTCCCTTTGTTGCGGCAAACTCTGCGTGAATCATAAAGTAAATAGTTTGTTTGGTGCAGTACTTCCTGTGAGCAGTAGGTGGCGCTATAACTTTGTCAATCATTTTTATGTAGAATCATGTGGGGCGGGACTGATATCCATTGTAGAAAATTTGGTGAATATCAGAGAACGTTTGTCCAAATTACAGCTTTCTGATGTTCCATGGTGAGGAGTCAACCTTCGCCATGTCGCCATGGCAAAACTTCCCTGTCAGTTATGTGTTGCCCACCTATGTAGGACTACATGTGACAGTCCCCTCAACCTGTGTTCCAGATTTCATGACTCCAGGTCTGTCCCAGCCTTCCCAGCAAGATCATGGATTGAATGGCGAGGAGGGCATGTCCATGGTAACAGCAGTGACACCATGCTAAAGGTGATGTGCAATTATGATCAACCATGTTGTCATGCCATGTTGTCGACCATGTTGTCATGTTACCTGCCTCCACGCCATATGGGTCATCGGCATGGGCATCAGCGCGAGAGGAACCTCAGGCTGCGAAACCCATCTTGCCAGCTGTGGAGCTCGACGCAGCTGAGTTGGAGCCTGCGCACAAACTTCTTCGCCCTGAGCCTGGATCGACAGAGTCCTGGACGGCAACAGAACCCAAGTGCAGGCAAGTGCTCCCTCTTGTGTCTCTGTCCTCTGTGTTGGAGCATTTTTGCCTGCCTCTCAGGGAGGCGAGCGAGGGGCAGCTGCCTGCTGCGCCCAAACTCATCTCGCTGGGTTCTGTTGCTGCCAGTGACACTGATCCCGTTTTTTCTCTGTGTTTTGAGCCTCCTTGCAGTGTCACCGGCGCGGAGCCAGTCGGGGCCACCGAGTAGGAGGTTCCAGGTTCGGGGGTGGAGGTCGTCAGAGGAGCTGCACCGACCCAGTCGGGGTCTGACATGAGTGCGCCCTAGACCCAAGCGGGGTCCATTGCGGGAGCTGCTTTGGCCCAATCGGGGTCCGACGTGGGTGCGCCCAAGGCCCAATCGGGGTCCACCACAGGTACTGTTCTGGCCCAATCGGGGTCAGACGTGGGTGCAGCCGGGACCCAATCGGGGTCCAGCGGAGGTGCAGCGCCACTGTGGTCCATGGACGGTGGAGGAGCTGCAGACCCTTCGCTGCCTGACCCAGTTTGGGCTCATCCTTGCTTTCTGTCCCCTCTACAGAGTCATTGCCCCTGCGCATCATCGCCGGGGGCTGTGGGGGTCCCTTTTGCTCGCCCCGGCTCTCCCGTGTTTTGTCCTTGCCAGGAAGGCCACCACGGGCTGTTTTCCCCCGGTACTGGTGGCTGAGGGACGCGGGTCGGCCGCCTGAGGAACTGTTTCGCCGGTTCGGCGCCTTGGGTCGGCCACCCGACTTCTTGTGTGTTTCACTGGGCGATCTGGTTCGGCCACTGGAGGACTGGACTTTCCGGGCCTGGGACTGTGGTAAGCCGCCCGGTCATGTTCCGCCCCCTATGACCATCCGTCAGCTGTTGGATGTGGGGAGACCGCCTGAACTGTTCCTGTGGCGGTTGGTCTCCGCAGCTTGGCATGAACTGTTCGGGGGGGGGGGTAGAGGTCATTCCTTTGTGGTTGTCTAGCCCTGAAATTGTTCTGTTTTGTTTTTTTTCTCTGTCCTGTGTTGTACCTGCTTTTTGACTTTTTGACTTGAGAGCGTGGTATTTTTGTTTTCGTGCTTGGGCAATTGTGTTCATGTATTTTGGAGGGTAGTCTAGCCCTGAAATTGTTCTGTGTTTTGTTTTGTTTTTTTTTCTGACCTGTGTTGTATTTGCTTCTTGACCTGAGAATTTTGTATTTTTGTTTTTGTGCCTGGGTAATTGGGTTTCACGTATCTTGGAATATAGTCTGGTCCTGTAATTGTTCTGCTTTTTGTTTTTTTTTCCCTCTGTCCTGTGTTGTACCTGCTTTTTGACTTGAGAGCGTGGTATTTTTGTTTTCGTGCCTGGGCAATTGTGTTCATGTATTTTGAAGGGTAGTCTAGCCCTGAAATTGTTCTGTTTTTTTTTTTTCCTGACCTGTGTTGTATTTGCTTCTTGACCTGAGAATTTGGTATTTTTGTTTTTGTGCCTGGGTAATTGGGTTTCACATATCTTGGAATATAGTCTGGTCCTGTAATTGTTCTGTTGTTTTTTTTTTCTCTGTCCTGTGGCATTTTTGCTTTTTGACCTGAGAATTTGGTATCTTTGTTTTCGTGCCAGTATAATTGTGTTTCATGTATTTTGGGAGTATAGTCTGGCCCTGTAATTGTTGTGTTTTTTTTTCTCTGTCCTGTGCTGTATTTGCTTTTTGACCTGAGAGTGTTGTATTTTTTGTTGTTGTTGTTGTTTTCATGCCTGGGTAATGGCATTTCATGTATTTTGGAGTATAGTCTGGTCCTGTAACTGTTTTATGTATTTTGAGTCTTTTTTTTTTCCTGTCTGTGCTCTGGTTCTCTATCTGTGGTTTGATCCTCTCCTGCCCCATTCGCCCACCCTGGAGGGGGTGGGGGGGGTGGGATTGGACGTCTATTGGTGGTCAGGAGCCCGCCCTCAGAGGGAGGGTACTGTCATGACCCGAGCGCCGATCTCGTCCGCGCTTGGGCTATGCATCATCTCTGCCGGCCTTGACAGCTGTGGATTACTTTCTGGCTCCACCGGGCTCTTATTGTGACAGCGCTCAGTGGGGTTTCCGGCTGTCAAGGTCGATCAGCTGTTCTGCATCACCGCTTGTTAGTCGTCGGCTTTATTAGCAGGCGCTGACAGCTGGTTGATGCTGGAGTATCGTCAAAACATCCTGAGAGATCCCTGGTGTGTCAGCACGCTCATGTCAGGTTTGTGTCTTGTTCGTGTCATAGTTAAGGTCGTAGTGGCTGGGGTTAGTCCTACGATCCCTCGTATTCTTTAGCGTGTGTCCATGTTATAGTTAAGGTCGTAGTGGCTGGGGTTAGCCCTACAATCCCTTGTATTTGGTAGTGTGTGTTTTGCCCTCAGCGGCTCACAGCCTTATGTCTCGTCTTGTCTTGTTAAAATAAACATCTATGCAAAGCTCATTGGCGACTTTTGGCGTCTTATGGTGGCCCGCAAGAGTCACTGCATGACATGTTCAATATTGTTGGTTGTTACAGACAAAAGCCTGTTTGTTCATTAGACTAAAGTTCATAAAACCTGTCCACAGAGGAAGGCTTGGGCTTCTGTCAATCCCCGGAAGCCCACGAAACTCGGCTGGAGTTAAAAGGAGGGGGAGATGCCCTCCTGCAGATCACTTCACTTCAGATCACTTCACTGCTACAAAACAAAGAAGACTTCTCAACTTCTTCAACCACTTCTTAAGGGTTGCAGACCGTCTAGGAATTATTTTTTTTTCCTTTCCTGAGCTCACATCTTAATTTGGAGTTAAACTCCTGTTCCTAGACGTCTGTTTCTATTTTTTTCCCCCTGTTAAACTTTCTTTAAACCCACCATTTTTGACTTTATTTTTATTTTTATATTTTTCTTTAAGACCTTTGAGTGACCATCTCCACACAAGAAGCTATTTTCACCACTAAGTCAGAAAGTTGTCGTTTAATTTTGTATTGGGATCAGATTTTGTAATTATTCTCGAATTCCCTCAGGAGAATTAACTAACTAACTAACTAACCTGCACTTATATAGCGCTTTTCTAGTCACAAAGACCACTCAAAGCGCTTTCATTAGTACTAACCCTCTATTCTAAGGGCCTATAGGAAACAGATATCTAGGGACAATTTAGAACAGCCAATTAACCTAACATGCATGTTTTTGGCATGTGGGAGGAAACCGGAGAAATCCCGGAGTAAACCCACGCAACACGGGGAGAACATGCAAACTCCACACAGATCACTGTTGGTCGGGGGCTGGGATCGAACCCACGATCCCACGATCCCCACAATCCCCCGGCCAAGGGTAAACTGTGCTGCCGCAGTGCTAACCACTGCGCCACCGTGCAGCCCGAGAAGCCACTGATCCATGAAAGTCTCGATGCAGCTCGCCATTACGTGCCACTGAAGAAACCAACCTCGCCATTACGCTTGACCTAAGCTCCAACTACTATCGCAGTCAAAATTTCATCTTGTGACTGTGGACTTTGGAAGCTGCGGTACCTTGTCCAAATATCTGCTGGCAAGATATTCTGGTTTTGGTGCCATCTACAACTAAAGCTTCAAGAAGATGACGCCAAATTACCTCCACCACGCAATGGGTCACGTGAGCTGCATTCTTTATTAATCTGTTGAATAAAACGTCTGAGATTTGACAATAATTCTGCATCTGATCAGATACAAAATTAAAGAACAATTAATATAACCATTTTTTTCATTAAAATTCCATTTTCATAAGAGTAATCTAGAATTTTCCATATAATTAGTTTAATTTTCCCCATAAATTTGCGTTCAGTTTTCCATAATCCGTTAACTTCAAACTGATTTAAATTCAGTTTACATTTACACCCTGGTTCTGCAAATGTTCACATTGTTACTCTATCATTTACAAGTTTAATTTAATGGTTAATGCAAATCATTTCAGTGTCCTTTAATCATCATTTCATTTAATAAATACATGAAAATACATGAAAATTAGATGTGGACGCCTCCCACTTCAGGTGTTTCGGGCACGTCCCACTGGGAGGAGACCCCGGGGCAGACCCAGGACTCAGTGGAGAGACTATGTCTCCCAGCTGGTCTGGGAACGCCTTGGTATCCTCTCTGAAGAGCTGGAGCAGGTGGCTGGGGAGAGGGAAGTCTGGGCTTCTCTGCTTGAACTGCTGCTTCCACGACCCGGACCTCCGGAAAAGTGGTAGAAGATGGATGGATGGATGGATGAAAATGAGATAAGTTGCTGGGAATTTATTTCATTCTGAGTCTGGTTTCAAAGCCCCCGTATCGAATTCACTAAAATTTCGAGACTGATTATTAATTAATTCATTGAGTGATTAAACCGGTATAAAGTCAAATCAGTGACTAAAGTGATCACTAAAGAGGTGAGCTGGTGCCCCTTACGAGTGTTACTATAAACTTTTTCTGTGTGTGGACCCGGACTAAATCTCAGGTTCCAATACATTAATACAAATTAAATAATCTTTATACCTGATCATAATTATAAATCACATATCACTACACTGGCTATCACCCTGGTACATCATATTCCCATACAATGCAGTTGAACAGGTCAAAATCAGTCCGGGCCCACCGAAGGCGCTGCTTTCCCATCAGTCGAGGTTGTTGCAGGTGCTCTGTCCCAGCCCGGAGCCTCTGTGGGTGCAGCTCCACTCTAGCCCGGAGCCACCACAGGTGCTGCAATGTCCAAGTCCGGGACCACCGAGGGTGCTACAGGTCTTCCAGATGCTATTGTGATCCCCCCTCCTCTGCCAGATGCCGTCATGGTCCCCCCTCCTCTATCAGATGCCATCATGGTTCCCCCTCCTCTGCCAGACACCATCGTGGTTCCCTCTAATCCGCCTGAGGTCGTCATGGCTCCCTCTTCTCACCCTGACATCAGCTCGGGTTCCCCTACTCCTCCATCTTGCCCTCCACTAGTTCTCCCTGTTGGGCAGCCTCCTCCGGGACCACCCTTTTTTGTTCAGGTGGCTAAAAAACTCTGGCAGACCTCCCGGCAGACTGTGTCTCAGGGTTGGGTGGCCCACATTCTCTGGTAGGCCACCCAACTCTTTCCATCACTCCATCTGCCTGGCCTGGGACTTTGGCCACCCACCTGAACTGCCCAGCTCTCTGGTCCAGGGGGCCTAGGTGGTTGGGATTTTGCCTGGTGTAGGTCCTGAGCAGGGCCTTTGGGTTTTTTGGGGTTTTTTTTTGGTTTTCTCTTTGTCTGGACCCTGCTGGAATGTGAATTCTGAAAGTTTTTCTTATTTTCTCTGGTGTGGTTTCGTCCCTCCGTGCCTGGGTCCCCCTCCTCCCACCCGGGGTGGGTTTTTAGTGTGGGGTTCTTTTCTTTTGATGCTATCCTGGGGTGTCTAGTATCCACACCTTGAAAGGGGGGCTCTGCCACGATCTGAGCACGGGGGGTTTCACCGGGCTCAGTCTTTCTGCCTTTTTTCATATTTGTACTGTGTTGTCATTTTGAGTTGCCTTCCTGTCATTTTATCCTTGGCTACTTTGTCACATATCTTGTATTGTATCTTTGTATGATTTTATTTTCCCATTTATGTTCATTATATTTTGTTAATTACATTTTTGAGGTTACTTGTCTTTATTTTCTGCTATCTCATTGTATTTGTATCCTGTTGTGTTCTCCCTCTCGGGGTTGATAGCTGCCAGTGGCTTCTGGGGTTTTGCTCTGCGTGGGCGTGGCCCTATCAGCTGTCAGCTCTGATCGCTACCTCCTCTCTCATCACTCTCAGCTGGTCTAAATTGTTTCTTTGCTTTCTTCTGCCCACTCAGCTAACCCACACCTGTGATCACTTGTTTCATTTTGTTTCTAGCCTTATTTAAGGGGCTGTGCACTATTGTCCAGCACAGCACCCTACTCTCAACTCTCAACGTACGGATGTAAGTGCCTCTTTTTTTCTCTGTATTATTCCTAGGGTGTGTTCCACATCTAGTTCTCCAGGGTTAGCCAGTGACTCCTCTTGCCTTAGTTGCTGCTGTTTTGGGCTTCTCCTGTATCCTCCTGCTCCTACTGGTTTTGTTTGTGTAATTGTGTTTTTTCACTATTAAATTTGCAAACTCACAGCCGGCGTTTGGTGCCTTTAATCCTGCCCCGAAGGGCATTTATGACACTGTGGGACCCCATATGGCAGAGGAGCAGATTCATTGGGTTTTTGATTGTGCTCAGTAAGCCACATTATGGAGAGAAATCACATAATAATAATAATAATAATAATAATAATCTTTTTCATACACAAAACATTTTATCTGAAGTGAAAACTTTATTTTAACGCATTCTGTGTCAGTTTTGTAGTTTGGCAGACCCACCTGATAGAGTCAAACAGAACTTTAAAGCTCGGCCTGCTGATTCTCATGTCACATTTGTTTTTATACATCCCGCTGTGTGCATGAAAATCAGCGTGCACAATTTATACATGAGGCCCCTGCACCTTCCACACTAAACTGAATGACAATAATCAATAATCATTTCATGTTTGTGTGTGTAGAGTACCTGCTTCTGAATGATTTCATTTTATTATTTTTCTGTGAAGACCTATGTGGAAAACATGCAGCATGTAGAAGGACAAAAAAAATAAGATTTTTTTTAAAGAGTTAGCTAAGCAACAAAATAATTTACAAATGATGTGATTTAGTAAGCTGTCACAGGATATTGTTATCAGTGTCTCCCCAGGATAACTAAAAAGTAATACTCACTTCATCTTCTCGAGTTCCTGTTTGTGAAATTTCTCCATAACCTTAAATCTGTTAAAACATCACAAATGGTTAAAATAATTCATTACACATTTATAGAATCAAAGAACCTCATCATCATAGTTTTAATCCACATTACTTCTGTTTCTCTGATTGCAGTTCTTCAGCTTTCTGTTTCAGAACAGACCTGCCAGTGAAAAGTTTTAATATTTTACTGAAAAGGAAGAATTTTGTTTTTTGTCAGCTATTGCAGATCATCACTACTACATCAATTTTGTCATGTTTTACCTTATTTCATTTCAAATATTCCTCACTCTCTATCTCATAGGTCTTGTATTAAAATTGGAGATCCTACTTACATCATCTCTTGACAATCACGCTCCTTGTTAGTCAGTCTGTATTAAAACAACATTAATGGTTGATGTGGTGAAAATCCTTCATAGTATTTATTGAAAAGACTGTTTAAAGGTCATAAACATCACCTCTGTTGGAGTGATATCAGCTCTTTCTCCATCGGAGATCTGTGGGATAAAAACAGGGAGCGAAAAAGTAAATAAGAAGAACTACTGTGTCATGGTGTGGTTTAGGAAGGACCCAAACGCTGGAGTTCAAATGATTTATTGATAAATGTAAAATAACAACAGTTCGTGTGCTGAAATAAAAATAAACAAATAAGACAGACAAACTCAAAGTAGGACTGAGACTCAAGCTTGAAATCACACGCAGACAGATAAGGACAAAATATGCAGATGATACTGTGGATTATGCAAGAGACAATACAAAGACACCCGAACAGAACAACAGTAGGGCAAGGACTTGAATACACAATGAAGGCAATCAGGGAATGCAGAACAGATGGGGAGATCAATCAGGGTAAATCACAGACCCATGGTGAAACAGAGACAACCGGTGATGAGAACAGAACGGGCAGGGCTATACAGATAATAGACACCAGGAGCTAGATGATGTTAAATAATAAGGACTCGTACTTATATAGTGCTGTTCTAGTCACAAAGACCACTCAAAGCGCTAAAATAGTAGGTACACTAACCCTTTATTCTAAGGACCTATAGTAGACAGACACCTAGGGATAATTTAGAGTCACCGAATAACCTAACATGAATGTCTTTGGATTGTGGGAGGAAACTGGAGAACCCAGAGTAAACCAACACAGCACATGCAAACTCCACACAGAAAGGTCCCCCCACCCCTCCAGCCTGGGGATTTGAACCTGGAACCTTCAAGCTGTGAGGTAATAGTGCTAACCACCGTACCACCGTGCTGGCCAATATAACAATGAGTACAGGGCAGGAACCAAAACTACGGAACAAAATAGGAAACATGATAATCAAAATAAACACAATGATCAAACAATGGCTGAAACAGGTTAACACAGAGGAAGTATCAAAACCAAGAGCGAGAACATGGCTGAAATCATGCCCCAAAGATCACAGAAAAAAAACAAAAAACAAAACCATAAACATTAAGCGGGTACATGAGCACGGCCATGTCCACACCTTTACGGTACCCCCCTGTAAAGGGTCAGATACTAGACAAACCAAATAAACACAAACTGATCCTCCAAGGATGGGTGGTTAGGGTCCAAGGCCAGGTGGGCAAAAACAAACTCTTACACCCACCCACACACACAAAGTAAAAAGAAAAAAACAAACAAACAACAACAACGGTTGTAGAGCCACACAAAGTCCATAACCCCAAAATGGGTTGGGTGGTCAACCCCAGTCCATGGACCACCGGACCAGAGCATACGGTGGGTCAGGGGGACTACCCCACTCCATGGTCCCCCAAACTGGAGAGCAAGGCATGTCCGGGGGCCTACCTCAGTCCATGGATCTCCAGACCGGATACAGGGTGGATTGGGTGGCCTGCCGATCATATAGCGAGGTGGAACCTATGATGGAGGTTCACTGGCCACAACAGAAAACGACGGAGGTGCAACGACCCAAACAGTAGGCTATGGAGGTGCTCCAGCCTCATCAGAAGATGGTGGAGGTGCACTGACCTCAGCAGCTGATGGCGGCGGCGCTTCCTCCTTGGGAAGAAACCTTGGAGGCTCACCAGCCTGTGCAGCACATGATTTAGGTGCATCGGCCTCAGGAATAGCATGTGGAGGTGCACCAGCCTCAACTGCTGCCAGCAGATGTGCACCGGCCTCAGCACCAGACGATGGAAGCACACGTGCCTCAGGAACAGCAGGTGGAGGCACATTGGCCTCAGGAATGGCAGGTGGAGGCACACTAGCCTCAGGAACAGCAAGTGGAGACCTACTGGCCTCTGCAGCAGCCGACAAAGGTGCACCGGCCTCAGGAACCAAAGACGAAGGCACCCCGGCCTCTGCAGCAGACGGTGAAGGTGCACCGGCCTCAGGAACCAACGATGAAGGAGCACCGGCCTCAGGAAAAGACGACAAAGGCCCGCAAGCCTCAGGAACAGGCAGCAAAGGTGCACCAGCCTCAGAAACAGATGGCAAAGGTGCACCGGCCTCAGGAACAGATGGCGAAGGCACACCGGCCCCAGGAACAGATGACAAAGGAGCACTGGCCTAAGAAAAAAACATCAAAGGTGCACTGACCTCAGGAACAGACAGGAGAGGGGCACCGGCCTCTGAAACTGATGGTGGAGATGCACTGGCCTCGGGAACAGCTGATGGAGGCTCACCATCCCCTGGAACAGACGATGACTGGGAAGTGCTGACCACCAGGGGCAGTTGCCCAGGTGCGAGACTGTCCGCCCCTGATGCCTAGAGAGTCATCCTCGCTGCAGCCACTTCGGACAAGGAAGGAAGGCAGAAAGTGAGTGAGGAGACACCAACATCACCAAGAGCTAGGCAAGTCTTTTCTAATATACAGTAAGTGTTATAGATGTAAAGAAAGAAATTTGCCTTAGCTCCTGGTCCATGGCTGCAGGGGTGACCGCCTCAGGATGAGCTGCCAGAACGATGGTCTCAGGAACCAGTGATGGAGGCACACCGACCACTGGAACTGATGACTGAGGCACACCGGCCTCAGGGATGGATGACAGAGGCATGCTCTTCTCAACAGCTGACAACTGGAAAGTACCAGTCACAAAGACAGGCAGTTGAAGTGTGCTGACCTCAGGAGCTGATAGCTGGAGCGTGCTGACCACAGCAGCAAAAGATGCAGACCGATCAGCAATGAACCCAGAGAGCGAAGGCAGATCAGCAGCGAACCCACACGATGAGATGAAATGAGATGAGATTCAACTTTATTGTCATTACACATGTATGAATACAAGGTAACAAAACGTGACTTGGCATTTGGGCATGCTCTGCAGAGCGCATCCAAGGCCGGGGCAGCCGCTAGGCGCCAGTCATAAAGAAGAAAGGAAAAAAAAAAGAAAAAGGGAATGGATATGACACAGCAGGCGAGAGAAAAAAAAAACATGTTTTATCAAAATGGCGCTCGGCTAGTGAGCGAAATTTTGATTGCAGGCAAAAAAAACCTCAATGCACATTTAGCAGACATTTAGCAGGAGATCACACACAAAAGTTGAGAGAGGCAGTGTATTTGTATGAGTCAATATTTGTATCAGTCATGTAATGTTGTATGCATTGTGTAGTGTAAATGTGACAGTTGTTAGTGAGCAGCAGAGGGCGCCTCCTGGCAGTGGATAGATGTTATAATCATGTGACTTATAAACAAGTCCAGAGTCTATCTCTCTTGCTTGCAGAAGGCACATGGGCACTGTCCTTGAGGGTCCAATCCGCTGATACGACAACAACTGATTGTCGATTGTTTGGGTTAGAGCCGATCCTTCCGCTTATCATCATCAGGAGGAATGTAAACACGGGGCACCAAAGACAAGGTCAAATCAAATCAGCACAGTGCACTCAGAGAATAGAATTTTTCCTCACCCGTGCAATTCTGTGCTTTCATATGTGCAGGCTTAAACTTTATTCCATGGAGAGCACAGGGCTCCAGATGTATTCCTCCACTGAATCCCTGTCATTCAGTTCACCGTTTGCCGCTACTCGTGCCCTCCCCAACTGGTCGAATTTGATGAAGGAGCTTGCCGGGTCCGCTTTGATCAGCTCTCTCACCTTCCTTCAATTTCTGATGCATCAGGGAACTTCACAGCCAAAAATAGAAGTCCTGAGATCATAACCAATAATGTTTCCACAGACGCATGAATTCCAATGTCCATGAGTCTCCTCGCAGGTTCCAATTCTTGGGCTCCCCCTTGGCCCGATTCTTGTTGAAAAATAGTGACAATAGCACATTTAAGCCGCTTCCAAATCCATAATTTCCGTTTAGATTAAGATTCAGCAGAAGAAGAGCGATTAAACACAGACAAAAACGCAACATTGCAAAGCTGGGAATAGGTCAGGAATGCAGACGAGAGGAGGGAAGAAAAATGTGACTGCTCTCTCTCAAGGCAAGAAGAGAAAAAAAAAATGCAGACTGGTCGATGGCAAATCTATCCAGACCTAGACAAGACAGACTGGAGCTCCTCGATCCCAAATGTCTGGGGATCCATCTCCAGTCTAACCCTTCGGACAGCGAGCTTGGAAGAAGGGAGATGGAGAGTGCAGGTGAGATGGAGGCAGCAGCAGATACTGGGGCAGAGAATGTACAGACAATACTGTGGATTATGCAGGAGATGTTACAAAGACACCTGAACAGAACAACGGTAGGACAAGGACTTCACAAGGAGGACAATCAAGGAAGACAGAACAGGTGAGGAGACCAATTAGGGTAAATCACACAGACATGGTGAAACTGAGATGACTTGTGATGAGAACAGGGTGGGCGGGCCTGTACAGACAATAGACACCGGGCGCAAGATGGCTGCACGGTGGCGCAGTGGTTAGCACTGTGGCAGCACAGTTTACCCTCGGCCGGGGGATCGCGGGGATCATGAGATCGTGGGTTTGATCCCTGCCCCCGGCCAACAGTGATCTGTGTGGAGTTTGTATGTTCTCCCCGTATTGTGTGGGTTTACTCCGGGATTTCTCCGGTTTCCGCCCACATGCCTAAAACATGCAGGTTAGGGATACGGGGCGCTTGCGCACGCAGCGACCAGCAGCTGGTGACTTGTCACCAGACTGCAAAACAAATATACCCACCGGTAGAAAATAAGTAATAATAAAAAAAAAAAGATGATAATAAATAACACTGGTCAACATCAAATTCATTATCTAAGTTTTTTTTAGCTGCTTTCAGAAAATTTTGGTGTGCTGAATCCATAAATCACATTTTTGTGACTTCACAAAATTCAACTCATAATTCAACTTTTTGAATTATGGCCACATGATATTTTTATACATTTTTGTTTACATGTATGGGTATTTTCCCTTTATATGATGTAAAATTCCTTTATAATGTCTTTTTATGTCTTGAAATTCTCTGAATTTTTAACAATGATGATGTAACATTCAATTTACATGTACTGTAGAATGTGTAAATGATGAGGCAAGCTGGTCTCAAGCAGTTTATTACACATTCTCTTCACTTATATACTCAGGTCCTTCTGCATATCAAAAGGTCACATTGCATTCACATAAAAGATCACATTGCATGCACTTCCTTAATCCTTAAACACCCCCTCACAGTCTCTTGCACACAAAGGATCCTCCAAGCCGTCTCTGACATACAAAAGATGACATTTCACAGCTTCCTGTTATCTCCAAGGAAACTCTGCCCTTTGTTCTTATCAAAGATGCTGCTCATTATGTTTTGGCCGTGTGCGGCCACAGTACTTACCTTTATATAAAGGTAAGTACATGCACAGTACTAAGTAAGTACTAAGTAAGTACAGGTTTTACTTAGCACCTGATGTCATTTTTGGATTCAGCGGTGCAAACTTGTCTTAAATCAGTTGAAAAAAACACAAACAACTTACAAAAAAAATATTTTTGTAACTCTGGGTAATAATAAACATGAGTACAGGGCGGGAACCAAAACTGCTGAACAAAATAGGGGACATGATATTGAAAATAAACACAATGATCAAAAAATTGCTGAGGCAGGGAAACACAGAGGAAACATCAAAACTGAGGACGAGGACATGGCTGAACGCATGCCGTGAAGATCACTGAAAAAACAAACATGAACATATGAAGCCCAGCTGAAACAACACAGATGTTCCAGCCAAGGGATAAAAGAGGTAAGGATGGCCTTCATCATTTCTTCTGTAACTCCATCAGCACCTGGGACTCGCCCAGAGAGGAGCTCCTTGATGGTATCTGACAGCTCACTGATTGAGGGCAGGGAGAGGCTGATTGAGTTGTCTTCAATGCCTGCATTGGCATACTGCTGCAACTTGTCCGAGGTAGGAGGAGGGGGCTTGCAGACGACAGTCATGTAGTGCTCCCGCCATTCAAGAATTCAATGAATCAAAGGCTTTAGGGGCGGTGGAGTGATAATGTATGTTAACAACAACTGGTGCAGACCGGGACATATCACTGTTAAACAACGACACTGCAGCAAAGACATTGAGTTGCTAGCTGTTAGCATGAGGCCTACATATCTCCCGAGAGAACACTCACACGTGATCTGCATTGTTGTTTATGCAAATCCGACGGCGAACGCTGGGACAGCACGTGACGTCATCCATTCAGTAACCAGCAGGCTGCAGACAGAACACCCAGATGCTCTTCTCCTCATCTCAGGCGATTTCAACCATGTTTCACTATCTCCCATTCTACCCACGTTCACCCAGTATGTCACATGCCACACTAGAGACAATAAAACACTGGATTTATTCTACGCAAACACTAAGGAGGCGTACACCTCATCACAACTCCCCCCACTCGGGAGATCGGATCACAACTTGGTTCATCTCCGGCCGGTGTACAAACCCCTAGTGCACAGACAACCTCCGGCCATGCACACTGTGGAGTTATGGTCTGAGGAGACAATGGACACCCTAAAGGGCTGTTTTGAAGCCACCGCCTGGAAGCAGCTCTGCGATCCACATGGTGAGGACATCGATGGCCTCATTCACACCTTCACGGGCTACCTCAGCTTCTGTGTGGACAAATCCGTTCCCACCAAGACCATACGGCGTCACTCAAACAACAAACCCTGGATCAACCCTGAGATAAAAACACTTCTGAGAGAGAAGAAGAGGATCTTCAGGTCAGGGAACAGGGAGATGCTGAAGTCCGTACAGAGGGAGCTGAGGAGAAAGATCAGAGAAGGCAAGGACAGCTTCAGGAAGAAGATGGAGGACAAGCTGCAACAGAGCGACATCAGCGGGGTCTGGAGAAACCTCAAAACCATCTCGGGGCTCCAGAATACCTCCCCCCAGGCCACAGGGGGCAGGGAGTGGGCGAACAACCTGAATCTGTTTTTCAATAGATTTGACCAACCGCCCTCCCCCCTGACTGCACAACAACCACTGCTGCCTCTAAAGAAATCAAGTCCTGCTGCCCACTCCCCACTCCACCAACACCCCCCCACTCCCAACACACAGCCCCCCATCCTGACCCTGACCAGGACCCAGGTGAGGACGGAGCTGAGGAAGATCAAGGCGAGGAAGGCGCCGGGACCGGACAGCATCAGCGCAAAGCTCCTCAAGTCCTGTGCAGACCAGCTGTGTGGGATTGTGACGTATATCTTCAACATGAGCCTGAAACTGGGGAGGGTACCACAGCTGTGGAAAACATCTTGTGTGGTACCTGTACCAAAAACTTCCCACCCCAAAGACCTGAACAGCTACAGACCGGTGGCCTTGACGTCCCACTTGATGAAGACCCTGGAGAGACTGCTCCTTGCTCACCTCCGCCCCCTGGTGGAACCAGCGATGGATCCACTCCAGTTCGCCTACCAGCATGGCATTGGGGTGGAGGATGCGGTGATCTTCCTCCTTCACCGTTCTCTGTCCCACCTGGAGAAGCCCGGGAATATGGTGAGGATCATGTTCTTTGACTTCTCCAGTGCTTTCAACACCATCCAACCGATGATCCTGAAGGACAAGCTGCTGCGCGCAGGGGTGGACCAGCACCTGTCATCATGGATCCTGGACTACCTCACGAACCGGCCTCAGTTTGTGAGAACCCGGGACTGTGTGTCCGACACGATCATCAGTAGCACGGGGGCCCCCCAGGGAACGGTGCTGGCTCCCTTCCTGTTCACTCTTTATACTGCGGACTTCTCACACAACACAACACACTGCCATCTACAGAAGTTCTCTGATGACTCTGTGATCGTTGGCCTCATCTCCAATGGAGATGAAGCTGAGTACAGAGGGCTTATCCAGGACTTCGTGGACTGGTGCCATCGGAACTGCCTCCAGATCAACGCGAGGAAAACTAAGGAGCTGGTGGTGGACTGCCGCAGGCATGGGCAGCCCCTCACAGTACCAGTAAATATACAGGGAACAGACATCGAGATGGTGACATCCTATAAGTACCTGGGTATTCATCTGAACAATAAACTAGACTGGTCACACAATACTGATGCACTCTACAAGAAGGGACAGCGCAGGCTGTTCCTGCTGAGGAGACTCAGGTCTTTTGGTGTACAAGGGGCGCTGCTGAAGTCATTCTATGACACGGTGGTGGCATCAGCCATCACTTTTGGAGTGGTCTGCTGGGGCAGTGGCATTACTGCAGCCGATAGGAAGAGACTGAACAAACTGATTAAGAAAGCTAGCTCTGTCCTGGGGCAGCGCCTTGATCCGATGGAGGAGATAGGAGAGAGAAGGACGGTGACTAAACTGTCATCTCTGCTGGAGTCCGAGTTCCACCCTATGCAGGACATACTGAATGCACTGAGGAGCTCATTTAGCAGCAGACTACATCATCCCAGGTGCACAACCGAGAGGTTTCGTAGGTCCTTCCTACCAACGGCTGTCAGACTGTACAACCTAAGCAGGGCTGCTCGCAGAGATAGCAAAAAGACGTAACAAACTAATAGTTTTTTGAATGCAAAAGATGCAATAGACTTACACAATGGTCCCCTCCGGCATACAACTAGGAACATACCGGTCGCTATGGAGGGTGAGAATATGTATGGGCACATAATCATACCATGTAGGATAACTAAGTAGACGGTTATGCTGTTTCATTCCATCTAGCAACAATGCTCTGCACTGTGTGTTTATATATTTACATATTTATTCCATCTAGCTACAATGCTCAGCACTGGGTGTGTTTATATATTTATATATCTACATATTATTCCATCTAGCTACATTGCTCCGCACTGTGTGTGTTTATATACTTGCATATTTATTCCACCTAGCTGCAATGCTCCGTACTGTGGGTGTTTATATATTTACATATTTATTCCATCTAGCTACAATGCTCTGCACTGTGTGTTCATATATTCATATATTTATTCCATCCAGCTACAATGCTCTGCACTGTGTGTCTGTGTGTGTGTGTATATATATATATTTTATAGTAATACGTACATATGTATATTAGCTGCTCTTGCTTGCTTGTTTTTTTCTTGCCTTCTGATTGTTGCTCTGAGTGTTGCTATCCCCGTGCTGTTGCAATCCTGGAATTTCCCCGTTGTGGGACTAATAAAGGCTTATCTTATCTTATCTTATCTTATTATCATGTGCACAGTTAAGAAATGCAACATTTTCTGAGGAATGAAATTGTTACTCTGCTGTCCGCAACGAATGCCAAGGTAATAAATACACATCAATACTAATACTAATAAAGGTAATACACACACCTTAATACTAATACTAATAAATACTAATAAACACACATTAAAAGCAATTAGGACAGTTCAAGCAGTAAAGACGAGAGGAAGCAAGAAGAATGAAAATTCAATGGGTGACTATAACATGTCCTTGAGTAAAATAAAAATTCACTGAGTATGACTGTCTCTGATAATACCCAATAGACCGTACAATGGTAATTTTAATATCAGAGATGATATGAATGTGAGATGGCATGAGACTATGTACAATCTGCAAATGAGCAAAGTGCAAATTAGCATCCAGTGTGAGAATTCCTCTGTGTAAAGCCATGTGCCCTGATATTACCCAGTAGACTGTACAATGATAATTTAGCAGCAGAGATGATATGAACTTGAGATGGGGTGAGACTATGCACAGTGTGCAAATGAACAATGTGGAAATTTAGCATCCATTGTGTGAGTTCCTATTGCAAAGCTATGTCTGGAATTGTATTTGCTCAGGAGTTGCATGGTAGTGGGAAAAAAATGAGGTTTTTAGTCTGGATATCCTGCATTTCACACTTCTGCACCTCTGGCCTGAGGGTAGAAGTGTGAACATTCTGTGCTGGGGGTGGGTGGGGTCCTGGAGGATGGCGGCAGCTCTCCTTCGGACTCTTCGGTGGTAGATGCTCTGCAGAGAGGGTAGTGGAGTTCTGATGATCTTCTCAGCTGTCTTCATCACTCTCTGCAGGTGTTTGCTGTCCAGAGCAGTAGAGCTGCAGTACCACACAGTGATGCAGTTGGTCAAGATGCTCTCGATGATGCAGCTGTAGAAGTTGTTGAGGATCTTAGGGGACAAGCCAAACTTTCTCAGTCTCCTCAGAAAGAACAGCCACTGTTGAGCTCTCTTAACCAGCTTTATGGTGTTAAGTGCCCACATAAGGTCCTCGCTGATGTGGATACCCAGGTATTTAAAGGGCTCACCTTCTCCAACTCAAGCTCTTGATGATGCAGTGGGGGATGACGGTGTTGAAGGTGGAGCTGTAGTTCACAAAGAGCATCCTGATGTAGGAGTCTTTGTCTTCCAGGTGGGAGAGAGAATAATGGAGAGCAGCACCAATGGTGTTTCAAGTGGACCTGTTGGGTCTGTAGGCATACTGCAGGGGTCAAGGAAATCCGGTATGCTCTCCTGAATGAGGGCCAGCACCACTCTCTTGAAGCACTTCATGATGATTGGAGTGAGTGCTACTGGCCTGTAATCATTCAAGCAGGTTGGAGGGCTCTTTTTGAGGAGGGGGATGGTGGTTGAGGTTTTGAAGCAGGAGGGGACTATGTCCTAGTTGAGTGAGAGGTTAAAGATTGTTGTGAGAACATCAGTCAGCTTGGCAGCACATTGTCTGAGAGCCCGCCAAGGGATGTTGTCTGGTCCTGCTGCCTTGCGGGGGTTGATATTCCTCAGTGCTTTGTTTACCTGGACCGATGAGACTTTTAGTGGAGGGTGTGTGTGTGTGTGTGTGTGTGTGTGTGTGTTTCTCCTCTGTGCACTGAAGATGGATGTCTCAAAGCGGGTGTAAAAGGTGTTGAGATCATCTGGCAGGCTTTCTGCGGAGCTGGTGGTGTTGCTGGTGGTTCTCTTGTAGTCTGTGATGTGCTGCAGGCCTTGCCACATGCACCCAGGGTCAGGAATGGAGTAGAGGTTGTCTAGCTTTTCTTTGTACTGCCTCTTGGCTGTTCTTATAGACTTCCTCAGTCCATACTTTGCAGCTTTGTACTCAGCCTTATTGCCTGATTTAAATGCAAGAGAGCGAGCACGCAGCATCTGACGAACCTGACTGTTTATCCAGGGCTTCTGGTTGGGGAACTTCCTAACTTGTATGGTGGGTACAATGGTATCAGCACACGTGCTGATGTACCCAGTCACATGCTCAGCATAGTCCTGTATGTTTACAGAAGAGTCCTCCTGGATGGCTGCAGCTTTAAACACATCCCAGTCTGTCCGGGCAAAACAGTCTTGCAGGGTGCTCTCAGCCTCTGGAGTCCAGTGTTTAATTTGTTTAATAACAGGGTTTATTTGTTTCAGTCTTTGTCTGTAGGCCGGGTACATAAACAAAGAGATGTGGTCTGACTGTACGAAGTGGGGGTGGGGTGCCGCTTTTTATGCACCACGTACAGTATGTTGGTGTAAACATGGTCCAGTGAGTTCTTATCATGGGTTGGAATGTCCACATGCTGGGAATATTTGGGAAGTACAGTCCATAAATTGCACTGGTAAAAATCACCAGCAACAATAAAAACAGCACCAGGAAGAGATGTCTCTAATGTGCTGATGACGTCATGGAGTTTGTGGAGCGCTGCTGTGTAGTTGACTAGTGGGGGAATGTAAACAGTGGCCAGAAACACAGCAGTGAATTCCCTTGGTAGATAACAAGGATAGCATTTCAGCAGTAAAAACTCCACATCAGGCGAATGCTTGTAAACAGTCTGTACATCTCCACACCACGAGTTGTTTATAAACACACACACACACACACACACACACACACACACACACACACACACACACACACCCTCTCGTCTTACCGGCAGCTGATGTCCGTTGTGCCCGATGCATGGAGTGGGTCTGTAGCTGAGTGGCGCACTCAGGGACTTTGTTTGAGAGCCAGGTCTTACAGAAAATCAGAGCGCAGCACTCTCTTATCTCCTGCTGGTCTTCGATCCTTACTCTTAGCTCATCCAGTTTGTTTTCCAGAGACCGCACATTGGCCAACAGGAGGTTGGGTCGTGGTGGCCGGCTAGCGTGAGCTCTTAGCCTGGCATGGAGCCCTTCCCTAATGCCTCACTTGCGGGGCCGTTTCCAAAGCGCTCTTTTGGGATCAGCATGCTCACTCCAGCTCAGTACTTTGGGGTCTTCCTGGGGGTGGTGGTGGTCGCTGTGGGAGCGGACAATGCATTGTAGTTCGGGTGGTATAAAGCCAGTAAATTCCATATGGCTGCTTTTCTTGGCGATGCCCAGCAATGCCTGTCAGTTGTATGTTTGCAGTGCGTGACATTTATGCACTGCAGAAAGAGCAACAAACATGCAAAAAAGAAGAAAAACCTGGCATTCGAGAACGGAGCGAGCAAAAACATCTGCTTCGGGGGGCGCCATGATGCAAGATGCATGATGCACCATCGTTGGAGTTTGATCACTGGATCTGTGATGAGGCTTATGCCATCGACAGCTAGCAGGGGGACGATGTTTGGGAGTTTCTTGCCGGCGTGGCACAGCTCCTTGCTGGACTTGCAGGAAAACCAGAGATTCCTTGCTCAGAAACTGTTGTTGGCCTTGTCGGCAATACAGTGGAGCAAAGTGGTTTCATCGTGTTGGAGACTGTGGCAGCTCTCTGTGTTTAGCTTGTGGTAATCATCCTTCCCTGGAGTCTGACTTCAAAGCAATTAATTACCAGCTCCAGGGAGGCATGCCAAAATGGCAAAATAAACACAAATACAGCTTCAAAGTTTGCAAATTTTTGCTTAAAAGTGTATAAATACAGCCGTGGGCAAAATTGTTGGTACCCCTCTGTTAATAAAAGAAAAACCCACAATGGCCACAGAAATAACTTGAATCTGACAAAAGTGGTAATAAATAAAAATTCTATGAAAATTAACCAATGAAAATCAGACAATGCGTTTGAATTGTGGTTCAACAGAATTATTTTAAAAAGCAAACTCATGAAACAGGCCTGGACAAAAATGATGGTACCCTTAACTTAATATTTTGTTGCACAACCTTTTGAGGCAATCACTGCAATCAAATGATTTCTGTAACTGTCAATGAGACTTCTGCACCTCTCAGCAGGTATTTTGGCCCACTCCTCATGAGCAGACTGCTCCAGTTGTCTCAGGTTTGAAGGGTGCCTTTTCCAGACGGCATGTTTCAGCTCCTTCCACAGATGTTCAATAGGATTTAGATCAGGGCTCATAGAAGGCCACTTTAGAATAGTCCAATGTTTCGCTCTTAGCCATTCTTGGGTGTTTTTAGCTGTGTGTTTTGGGTCATTATCCTGTTGCAAGACCCATGACCTGCGGATGAGACCAAGCTGTCTGACACTGGGCAGCACATTTCTCTCTAGAATACCTTGATAGTCTTGGGATTTCATTGTACCCTGCACAGATTCAAGACACCCTGTGCCAGATGCAGCAAAGCAGCCCCATAATATAACAGAACCTCCTCCATGTTTTACAGTAGGGACAGTGTTCTTTTCTTGGTATGCTTCATTTTTGTGTCCGTGAACATAGAGCTGATGTGCCTTGCCAAAAAGTTGCAGTTTTGTCTCGTCTGTCCATAGGACATTCTCCCAGAAGCTTTGTGGCTTGTCAACATGCAGTTTGGCAAATTCCAGTCTGGCTTTTTTATGATTTGTTTTCAACAGTGGTGTCCTCCTTGGTCATCTCCCATGAAGTCCACTTTGGCTCAAACAACAGTAAAAAAAAATCTGAACTGCTTTAAATTAATTAGATATTACATACCATACGAAGCAGCTGTACTATATATGCATTCTATGTTTTTTTTCTCATATATCATACTGTTTGACAGTCTGGGCTCAAGCAGCCCCTTCCACAATAAAACATATAGGTTCATTATATAATCAAACTCTAAAAATCTTGGACAAAAAGCCCATTAGGTGGCATCACTGTTATATTTTAAAAAAATACAATCTATTGAGTTTTGAGAGTTTCATTGACCTCTGTTTTCTGAAATTAATTTTCAAATGTCTTCATAAATCAGCGCCTGAGCCACTTGCTGGTTTCATCCAAAGACAGGACAGCAGCAGAGCCACCAGGAGTTCTGTTAACAATAACTGTAAAATATTCCACCGCAGAACCACATTTGGACAAACAGCTTTCTCTATAAAGGGCAGTCACATCTGGAACACAATGCCAAATGAAATTAAAATAATAACGGACTTTAAAACATTCACTACAAAGGTTAAAAACTGGCTGAAAAATAAACAAGAATGTACCCATGTATGAAATGATTGTCTGCAGGGTGAGAGTGAATGAAGGGAAGGAATGAATGTGTTTGTTTATAGTGAGTGACGAAGGGAGGGAGGCCTGATATAGGCAAATGTGAGTCAGGTTTTTATATTGTGTATTTATAATATTTATAATATTTATAATATTTATAATTGTGTATTTATAATGTATTTATAATCTTTTTTGCATTGATGTATGTGGTTATTGTTTATTCTGTTTTCATTTTTTCTTTTCCTTATCTTTTTTTCTTTTTACCTGTTTCTCCTTTCTAAAGCCCATCCAGGGACAAGAGTTGCAAATTAGCTAATAGCTATACACTCTTTGTGCAACACATCAGATTGATTGTCATTTGATTAATTGTCTATGTTTATTGCACTGTCCCTGTCAAATAAACAAATAATCTAATCTAAAAACAATGACAGATGGTGTGATCTGACACTGATGTACCTTGACCTTCGAGTTCACCATGAATGTGTTTAGAGGTTGTTCTGGGCTCTTTTGTTACCATTCGTATTATCCGTCTCCTCCTGTGGCCATGTCCAGGGAGGTTGGCTACAGTCCTGTGGATATTAAATTTCTGAATAATATGTGCAACTGTAGTCACGGGAACATCAAGCTGCTTGGAGATGGTCTTATAACCTTTTCCTTTAACATGCTTGTTTATATTTTCTTTCTAATCTCCTGAGACAACTCTCCCCTTTGCTTCCTATGGTCCATATTTAGTGCTGTACACACCATGTCAACAAACAGCACAGTGACTACTTGTCGCCCTTTAAATAGGCCGACTGGCTGATTACAAGTTTGTGGACACCTGTGATGTTAATTAGAGGACACATCTTGGTTGAACATGTCCCTATGGTCACATCATTTTCAATCTTTTCTAGGGGTATCATCATTTTTGTCCAGGCCTGTTTCATGAGTTTGTTTTTAAAATAATTCTGTTGAACCACAATTCAAAAGCATTGTCTGATTTTCAATAGTTAATTTTCATAGAATTTTTATTTATTACCACTTTTGTCAGATTCAAGTTATTTCTGTGACCATTGTGGGTTTTTCTTTCATTAACAGAGGGGTACCAACAATTTTGTCCTCGTCTGTAGATAGATAGATAGATAGATAGATAGATAGATAGATAGATTTAACAGCGGGGGAATCAGCATTGAACACGTCAATTTATATTTTATAAAGTGGAATCACACAGGAAATAAGTAATGACCACATGAAAAAAAAGGCACAAAAAGGGCTAGAAAGCCAAAAAATCAGCTGAAATCCATCAGAATGCCCCGTTACTCCTTATGTTAAATCCACAGCTAGGAACCTTGGTTTTATCATGGACAATGATTTTAAATTAGACATGCAGATTCGTTCTGTGGTAAAATCCAGCTTCTTTCATCTAAGGCGTTTAGCAAAAGTAAAACCCATTCTCTCTAGACCACACTTGGAAACAGTAATCCATGCTTTTATTTCATCTCGGCTGGATTACTGTAACGCACTTTACGCCGGTATCAGCCAGTCATCTCTTTCCCGTTTGCAGCTGGTTCAAAACGCCTCTGCTCGTCTTTTGACAGGTACACGTGGAAGAGATTACATCACACCCATCTTAGCTTCACTCCACTGGCTGCCCGTGAATTTTAGAGTTCATTTTAAAATTCTTTTATTTGTTTTTAAATCCTTGAATGGTCTTGCTCCACCTTACCTCTCTGAGCTTCTGCATCCCTACGCTCCCACCCGGTCCCTTAGGTCAGCTGAACAGCTGCTTTTGGAGGTACCAAAGGCGAGGCACAAGCTCAGAGGGGACAGAGCCTTTTCGATCATGGCCCCCAGGTTATGGAATGATTTACCCCTGGACATTAGACAAGCACCTTCACTGTCCATTTTTAAAACACGTCTTAAAACACATTTTTACTCCCTGGCCTTTGACCCAGTATGAGACATTGATTTTATTGAATGAAATGGATTTTTATTTATTTTACTTTTTTTTTTTTCTTGTGTTAGCGCCCTTTGTGTTAGTGCCCTGCTTTTATGTTCTCTTGCTGTACAGCACTTTGTGTAGTGAGTGTTGCTTTTAAAGTGCTTTATAAATAAAGTTGATTGATTAATTGATTGAGAATTTATGAAGCCATCCCATCCCCCATCAGTGCAAATTAATTTCAGCTAGTTAAGTCCTGACTGATAGCCTTTAAAAAGTTCTGTGAATATCAATTTGTTACACCACAAAAGACTCATGATGGGTAGAAGCAAAGAACTCTCTCTAGACCTTTGTAACCTTATTGTTGCAAAACATAAGGATGGCATTGGTTACAGGTGCATTTCCAAACTGCTGAATGTTCGAGTGAGCACTGTTGGAGTTATCATTCGGAAGTGGAAAGAACATCATTTTACCATAAAGCGGCCACGACCAGGAGCTCCTTGCAAGACTTCTGAAAGAACAGTCAAACAAATTATCAGAAGAGTTATCCAAGAGCCACAGACCACTCATGGAGAGCTCCAGAAAGGCCTGGAGTTAGCAGGTACTGCTGTTTCAAAGAAAACAATAAGTAATGCATTCAGCTGACATGGGCTCTATGCCTGCTCACCTTGCAAGACTCTATTGCTAAAGAAAAAAGCATGTTGAAGCTTATTGAAGTAAGCATGCTGAAGTAAAAAATATATATTTACCTCCGCCAGGCCGAAAAGGCCAGGAGGAGGTTATGTTTTTGCCAGGGTTTGTGTGTTTGTCTGTTTGTCTGTCTGTCTGTCTGTCTGTCTGTTGGTTAGCAAGATAACTCAAAAAGTCTTGGACGGATTTGCATGAAACTTTCAGGCGTTGTTGGAAATGGTACAAGGAAGAACTGATTAAATTTTGGGGGTGATCCGGTTCACCGTCTGGATACAGGAATTTTTTTAAAGCATTTTTCAACACTGTGACATAGGGCCATTTTCAACATGTGCGCAGGCGCAATGGAGGGCGCTGGTCGTCGTGTCTGCAACACAAACTCTGCGTTCTTCAATGTTTTAGGCACAAAAGCACGCGGAAAACACTGCTGGCCTGGGCCCGCCAGCGTGCTTGTGTTTGCGCGCAACTGCAAAACCTCACACGGGCAGCTGTCCGCCGACGGATTCTTTGGCAGAAATTCCCCGGCCAGCCATAGGAGCTGCGCATTTGGCAGAAATTCCCCGGTCAGCCATAGGCGCTGCGCATTTGGCAGAAATTCACCGGCCAGCCATAGGCGCTGCGCATTTGGCAGAAATTCACAGGCCAGCCATCCGCCGACGGATTCTTTGGCAGAAATTCCCCGGCCAGTCATAGGAGCTGCGCATTTGGCAGAAATTCCCCGGCCAGCCATACGCGCTGCGCAATAACGAGCTCTCTGCCGGCGAAGCTTCTAAATTCTCGTTTGCCGCGGAGCGAAACCCCAAAATAATATAATATAAAACCCACGGCAACCTGTCTACCCAATCTGCATCCGTCAGTGCAGGAGATGGACACAACAGCAACACTTCAGTTTATTACCTCCGCCAAGGAGGCAATGCTTTTACTACTGAACCACTAATCCTATCACTATCAGATTGATTGTCATTGAT
This sequence comes from Pholidichthys leucotaenia, assembly GCA_020510985.1. Classification (NCBI taxonomy): domain Eukaryota; kingdom Metazoa; phylum Chordata; class Actinopteri; order Cichliformes; family Pholidichthyidae; genus Pholidichthys; species Pholidichthys leucotaenia. Next base: position 166,659,821 of record CM035843.1, on the reverse strand, counting down.
TAATTGTGTGTTTATTGCACTGTCCCTGTCAAATAAACAAATAATCATTGTGAATCCAATTGCTAGTCATATGTTTACATGCTCAAGGAATCTGAAAACGTACACACAAACACTGTATGGGGGGAATTGTGGTGCTTGGCGGAGGTCTGCGCTCTCCGAGTGCTTTTCTAGTTATATATTTACTCCATCTAGCAACAATGCTCCACACTGTGTGTGCTTATATATTTACATATTTATTACCTCCGCCAGGCCGAAAAGGCCAGGAGGAGGTAATGTTTTTGCCGGGGTTTGTCTGTGTGTTTGTCTGTTTGTCTTTTTGTCTGTTTGTCTGTCTGTTGGTTAGCAAGATAACTCAAAAAGTCTTGGACGGATTTGCATGAAACTTTCAGGCGTTGTTGGAAATGGTACAAGGAAGAACTGATTAAATTTTGGGGATGATCCGGATCACCGTCTGGATACAGGAATTTTTTAAAGCATTCTTTAACACTGTGACATACGGCTATTTTCAATATGTGCGCAGGCGCAATGGAGGGCGCTGGTCATCGTGTCTGACCAACATAAACTCCGCGTTCTTCAACGTTTTAGGCACAAAAGTACGCGGAAAACACTGGTGGGCTGGGCCCGCCACCGTGCCTGTGTTTGCGCGACGCTGCAAAAGCTGAGACGGCCAGCTGTCCGCTGCCGGATTATTTGGCAGAAATTCCCCGGTCAGCCATAGGCGCTGCACAAAAACGAGCTGCTCGGCAGCGTGCTGTGTGCCTGTGTTTACGCAACGCTGCAAAAGCTCAGACGGCCAGCTGTCCGCCGCTGGATTATTTGGCAGAAATTCCCCGGTCAGCCATAGTAGCTCCGCAAAAAGAAGCTCTCTGCCGGGGAAGTTTCCAAATCATCTTTGGCCGCGGAGCACAACCCCAATAAAGATAAAGATTAGATGTACCACGAAGGTCGAGTGCAAGCAAGATGTTTGTGTCTGTGAACATTCCGTCTTTTGGCGAGTTGATACGTAACAATGTTTACAGTTTGATGAGAAGGTTGCTGCCATGTAACAATCATCTTATATCAGCAATTGTCAACTCGTCACTCACACTTCACTCCAGCATTTGGAAGTGGTGGCGTTCCATTTTATACTGAGTCCAATATTGTATGTTATTGTTGTTACAAGACCGCCGACTGTCTGCTGATCTGTATATACTTTTATTTATTTATTTATTTATTTTCTACTCCTTTTAGTTCTGCATTTAATATGAACCCTGAGTTTGAAATAAACGTTTGAATTTTGAATAAAACCCACGCCAACCCGTCTACCTAATTGGCATCCGTCAGTGAAGCCCTCAGTGCTGCTTTCAGTGATCTAAAACGCTCACATAACCCATTGGCATGTGGGTTGTACGCAGTTGTGTCATGACTTCATTTGTTTTTTCTTTTGAATTCTTGGATGGAACATGGGTGGCCAATATAAGCTGCGGATTCAGCCATCACATATTTCGGATAACTTATGTTTAATTGTATAATCAGAGGAGCTATTGTCTAATTTCACCTTGTTGGATTTTATTACCCCTTTGTTATATTATTCACTTTCTTTTAACCTGTACTCTTAATCTATTCGAAATAAAGATTAATTAATTCATTCATTCAATTGCAACGCCCCCAGCCTGGGAGTTTGCAGATGCAGGACATGGACACAACACCAACACTTCAGTTTATTACCTCTGCCAAGGAGGTAATGCTTTTACTACTGAACCACTAATCCTATCATTGTGAATCCAATTGCTACTCAGATGTTTTCATGGTCAAGGAATCTGACAACGTACACACAAACACTGTATGGGGGGAACTGTGGCGCTTGGCGGAGGTCTGCGCTCTCCGAGTGCTTTTCTAGTTCCATCTAGCTACAATGCTCCGCACTGTGTGTTTATATATTTACATATTTATTCCATCTAGCTACAATGCTCCGTACTGTGTGTGTTTATATATCTACATATTTATTCCATCTAGCTACAATGCTCCGCACTGTGTGTTTATATACTCATATATTTATTCCATCCAGCTACAATGCTCCGCACTGTGTTTATATATTTATATATCTATCCCATCTAGCTACAATGCTCCGCACTGTGTGTCTATATATATATATATATATATATATGTATATATATTTATATTTATATGTACATAAGTATACTTGCTGCTCTTGTTTTTTACCTCCGCCAGGCCGCAGGCCAGGAGGTTATGTTTTTGCCAGCGTTTGTCTATTTGTCTGTCTGTCTGTTTGTCTGTTTGTCTGTCTGTTGGTTAGCAAGATAACTCAAAAAGTTTTGGACGAATTTCGATGAAACTTTCAGGCGTTGTTGGAAATGGTACAAGGAAGAACTGATTAAATTTTGGGGATGATCTGGATCACCGTCTGGATACAGGAATTTTTTAAAGGATTCTTTAAAATTGTGAGATACGGCCATTTTCAACATGTGTGCAGGGCCAATGGGGGGCACTGGTCGTCGTGTCTGACGAACACAAACTCCGCCTTCTTCAAAGTTTTAGGTACAAAAGCACGCGGAAAACAGTGGTGGGCAGGGCCCGGCAGCGTGCCTGTGTTTGCGCTACGCTGCAAAAGCTGAGACGGGCAGCTGTCTGGTGCCGGATTATTTGGTAGAAATCCCCCGGGCAGCCATAGTGGCTGCGCAAAAATGAGCTCTCTGCCGGGGAAGCTTCCAAATCCTCTTTTGCCGCGGAGCGCAACCCCAATATAAAACCCACGCCAACCTGTCTACCCAATTTGCATCCGTCAGTGAAGCCCTCAGTGCTGCTTTCAGTGATCTATGAAAACGCTTGCAGCCTGGGACTTTGCAGATGGAGGAGATGGACACAACAGCAACACTTCATTTTATTACCTCCGCCAAGGAGGTAATGCTTTTACTACTGAACCACTAACCCTATCATTGTGAATCCAATTGCTAGTCATATGTTTTCATGGTCAAGGAATCTGAAAACGTACACACAAACACTGTATGGGGGGGGAACTGTGGCGCTTGGCGGAGGTCTGCGCTCTCTGAGTGCTTTTCTAGTTTCTCTTGCCTTCTGATTGTTGCTCTGAGTGTTGCTATCCCTGTGCTGTTGCAATCCTGGAATTTCCCCATTGTGGGACTAATAAAGGCTTATCTTATCTTACCTTATTTAAAGTTTGCTGCACAACACTTGGGCAAGCCAGTAAAATACTGGGGGAATATAGTCTGGTCAGATGAGACCAACATCGAACTCTTTGGATGCCACAACACACAGCATGTTGGGAGGAGAAAAAGTACTGCATCATCCCCAAAACACCATACAAACAGTGAAGTTTGGAGGTGGGAGCATCATGGTGTGGGAGTGTTTTTCAGCACATGGGATAGGCAGACTTCATATAATTGAAGGAAAGATGACTGGACAAATGTAAAGATATCCTTGATAAGAATGTGTTGCCATCTGCCAAGATGCCAAAGATTAAATGAGGGTGGACATTTCAGCAAGATGATGATCCCAAACACACAGCCAAGGAAACTCTCAACTGGCTCAAGACAAGGAAAATACAGCTTCTAGAATGGCCCAGTCAGTCACGTGACCTGAATCCATTTGAAAATCTACGGAACGAACTGAAGATCAGAGTTCATAGAAGACACCCATGGAACCATCAAGATTTGAAGACAGTTTGTGTGGAAAATGGGCTAAAATCAGTTAAATTAAATTAAATTAACTTCAACTTTATTTCAATTCAGCTTCATTTATATGGTGCTATTTCACAACAATAGTCATCGCATAGTACTTTAAACTGTAGGGCAAACTCCCACAATTGCAAAAAGACCCGAGCAATCAGGCAATCCCCTGTGAGCAAATACTTGGCAACGGTGGAGAGGAAAAACTCCCTTTTAAAAGGAAGAAACTTCCAGCAGAACCAGGCTCAGGGATGGGCAGTCATCTGCTGCGAACAGAAGTAAAGAACAGACAAGTAGAGAGCAAACAGTATGATGGGGACTCAATCTATGGGAGAGAACAAACAGATGTTAATGACCAGCAAAAATATTTAATTGAGAGTGAAGAAAGGAGTGAAGCCCAGTGCATTGTTGGAGGTCCCCTGGCTGTCTAAACCTATTAGCAGCATAACTAAGGGAGGGTTCAGGGGCACATGATCCCTCCCTAGTTGTAGGCTATATCAAAAAGGAAGGTTTTAACCCTATTCTTAAAAACAGAGATTGAGTCTGACTCCTGAATCCAGATTGGCAGCTGGTTCTACAGGAGAGGAGCTTGATAACTGAAGGCTCTGCCTCCCATTGTACTTTTGGAGATTCTAGGTATTACAAGTAATCCTGCATTCTGGGCGCATGCGCACGCAGCGACCGGCAGCTGGTGAAAAAAGTCTGTCGTCTGTGTGTGTTTTTACGCACTTTAATGTGTTTTTAACGAAATTCTCTGTGTCGTTTCTATCCTGGAATGTTTGTGGACTGTATGGCGAAGAGCTCCCTGGTTCCATCAATATGGATTTCCTCCCCATTTTTGCACTGCTGCTGTTTTTCCGTCGGCTCTGTGTCTGCGAGGTAAGCGCGATCGTGATCATGCCGTGGAGAATACAATACTCCAGGGACATGTTGCTGCATTTAAACACGGATGATGCAGCGTCTGTGATTGAGTCTGTGCCGCAACTGCCAGACTTAATTTTGAGAGATGTTCATGGACACAGCGATGAAGAGAGAGACAAGAGAAGGAAGCGCGGAAAGCGTGGAGGCGTGAAATTACGCCTGAGGAAACGTCAGTTTGGAAACATTCCTCTTCCTTCCATGATTTTTGGGAACGTACAATCTCTGAGGAACAAGGTGAATGAAATTCAAGGGAATGTACGCTACCAGAAGGACTTTAAGAACTGCTGTGTCATGGCTTACACGGAGTCTTGGCTTACTGTGCATGACCGGGACGCGGACCTGTGGATTGACGGCTTTGGAGCCCCACTGCGCTCCGACCGGCAAGAAGACGTAACAGGGAAACGTCAGGGGGGTGGCATATGTTTATATATTAATAAACAGTACTGCACATCTGTCATGGTCAGAGAGCGCATCTGTACACCTGATGTGGAGCTTCTGTCCGTATCGCTACGACCCCTTTTATTTGCCTCGCGAGTTCCCCCAACTTTTCATCACCACTGTTTACATCCACCCGAGGGCAGATGCTGACTCCGCCTCCAACACGTCTTTGATGTGGTACAGCGGCTGCAGTCAATTTCTCCAGAGGCGCCAAACTTTATTCTTGGGGATTTTAACCATGTTTCTTTAAAGGAGGCACTTAAAAACTTTTATCAGTATGTCTCCTGCCCAACCAGGCGAAAAAAGACATTGGACCTGTGCTACGGCTCCATAGAGAGGGCCTATAAATCATTTCCCCTTCCTCCTTTAGGATCCTCAGATCACAACTGTGTACATTTGCTGCCCACATATAAAACTGCTCTCAGAAGAGGCAAGGTGGAGACCAGAGACATAGATGTGTGGACAGAGGATTCAGTGCACTGCCTCCAGGAATGCTTTAACCGTACGGACTGGGAGATGTTCACACTGTCCTGAGGGGATGATTTGGACTCTTTGGTAGACGTCACGTGCTCATACATGGCTTTCTGTAAAAATATGATCATTCCACGTAAATGTGTCAAAATATATCCCAACAACAAGCCGTGGGTTACAAAATCAGTTAAATCCTGCTTACAGAGGAAAGCACTTGCCTTTAAACAGGGGTCTGTTTCTGAGCTACAGGTTCCCACAAAAGAGCTGAAGGCCGAAATTTTAAGAGCAAAACAGAATTATAACTCAGAATTGGAAAGTAAGATGGCAACAAAGAAACTTGGTTCAGCCTGGGCCAGTATGAAAACTATTGCAGGCCTTCAGAGCACAGAGCGCAGTAATCGTGTGTTTTAGATGGTTTTAATTCAGACATAGAGCTGGCTAATGCTCTTAATTGTTTTTATGGTCGTTTTGACTCCTTTGATTTTAGCACAGAAACCCAAGATTTGAAACAGAAACTCAAAGACAATCAGCACTTTAATATTGAGGTGCAGGATATTAAAAGGGAGTTCTGTGCTGTAAAAGTGAACAAAAGTCAGGGCCCTGATAATATACACTACCGTTCAAAAGTTTGGGGTCACTTAGAAATGTCCTTATTTTTGAAAGAAAAGCACTTTTTTCAATGAAAATAACTTTAAACTAATCAGAAATACACTCTATACATGGCTAATGTGATAAATGACTATTCTAGCTGCAAATGTCTGGTTTTTGGTGCAATATCTACATAGGTGTATAGAGGCCCATTTCCAGCAACGATCACTCCAGTGTTCTAATGGTACAATGTGTTTGCTCATTGCATCAGAAGGCTAATGGATGATTAGAAAACCCTTGTGCAATCATGTTAGGTCTGCAATGCTCTAATTGCTGCAAATGGAGGATTCTTTGACGAAAGCAAAGTTTGAAGGAAAAAATTATTATTTCAAATACAAATCATTATTTCTAACCTTGTCAGTGTCTTGACTATATTTTCTATTCATTTTACAACTCATGGTGGTAAATAAGTGTGACTTTTCCTGGAAAACACAAAATAATTGTCTGGGTGACCCCAAACTTTTGAACGGTAAGGTATGTGGGCACTTGGTAAAGTCCTGTGCACATGAACTGAGTCCTGTATTTCATTACATTTTCAATAAGTCCTTACAGACACAACATGTGCCTAAGATCTGGAAAGATGCTGTGGTTGTTCCTGTTCCAAAATCCAGCTGTTCTTCAACGGTAAACGACTTTAGGCCAGTTGCTTTGACTTCAATTTTAATGAAAATTTTTGAAAAACTGGTCAGATGTGAGGTCCTAAAGCAGACTGAGCATGGATTGGATCCTCTGCAGTTTGCCTATAGGCCTCACAGAGGAGTGGAGGACGCCACTGTCACTCTGTTTAACATGCTTTTTAAACATCTGGATTTAAATGGGACACACACCAGGCTTTTATTTATGGACTTTTCCTCCGCCTTTAATATAATCCAATCTCATATTTTAGTTGAAAGGCTCCTGCAACAATTTGATTTGAGCAATAATCTGGTGGGTTGGATTCTGGATTTCTTAACCAACAGGACGCAGAGAGTAAGGGTCAATGGTACATTGTCTGACCTAAAGTGCTCTTCTACTGGCTCTCCTCAGGGGTGTGTGTTGTCACCACTACTCTTCATCCTGTACACAAACATGTGTCGGAGCAGACATGACAACAGACACATTATAAAGTATGCTGATGATTCAGTTATTGTCAGTCTCCTCCAGGATGGTGAAAGTGGCCACGGCCCAGTAGTTGATGATTTTGTTCACTGGTGTGAGGATTCCTACCTGCAGCTGAATACGACAAAAACTAAAGATATGATGATTGACTTTAGGAGGAAAACTGTCAGGCACAAAGTCACCGTACTAAAAGGTCAGACCACCGAATGTGTACAATCCTACATATATCTTGGGACGATTATTGACAATAATTTAAACTTTGAAGAGAACTGTGAAAGGGTATGCAAAAAGGGTCAGCAACATTTGCATTGCTTGAGGAAACTTGCACGCTTCCAAATTGACCGAACCATAATGACAATGTTTTATCAGGCTTTTATTGAATCTGTTTTATCCTTTTCTTTAGTGTCATGGTTCAGTCAGATAAAACTGAAACAGAGGAAATCCTTGGATCAGGTAGTTAGATGGTCCAGTCGTTTGCTTGGTGAGTCACAGCTGAGCCTGACATCCCTGTACACCAGACAAGTACAGAGGATGGCTACCTCCATTTTAAATGATGACTCCCACCCTTTGCACTGCAACTTTCAGCTTCTTCCCTCAAGACGGAGGTGTGCTGTCCCAAAAAGCAAAACCCAGCGCTACAAAAACAGCTTTGTCCCTGCTGCTGTCAAAGAGTTGAACAAATTGTAACAATATATTGCACATAATTTAGGTAACTATTAACTCCATTTTATATTTACTTATTTTTGTAGGATTTTATTTGGGTTCTAAATCTTTCATTGGGTTTTAGACCTTTGAGTTTTTAACCTCGTTGACTAGTCTTTAACTTTTTAATATGACCTTTCTCTCTTATCTCTGGTTTTTCTCTCATCTCTTTGTCTTTATACCCTGATTGATGGAGCCTTAAGTATTTTTAAGTATTTTTATCATGTTTATAGTCAGCTTCATGTGTGCCTGTGTTTGTGTTTATGTTGACTGTAACTGTGGCTTGTAAATATGGATGTCACCAGACTGCAAAACAAATCTATCTACGGGTACAAATAAAGTAACCTGAACCTGATTCTGGGAGCATGGTGCTCTGTTAGGATAATAGGGTAGTATTAGAGCTTTTAAATAAAAAGGGGGCTGATTATTTAGAGCTTTGTAAGTGAGAAGAAGAGTTTTAAACTTATTTCTAAACTCTATGCGAAGCCAATGAAGGGAGGCAAGAACTGGAGAGATATGATCTCTCTTTCTAGTACCTGTTAAAACTCTTGCTGCAGCATTTTGAATCAGCTGAAGACTTTTTAAAAATGTTTTAGGACAGCCTGATAATAAAGAGTTACAATAATGTAACTGAGAGCTAGCAAAAGCGTGGATTAGTTTCTCAGCATCACTCTGAGACAAGATTTTTTTTTTTTTTTATTACTTCGAGCTCCTTCAGCGCTCACGGGTGTTCACCAAGCTAGACTTAAGGAATGCATACCATCTGATCCGCATTTGCCAAGGCGATGAATGCAAGACGGCATTTAAAACTCACCAGGAGCAATTTGAATATTTAGTAATGCCTTTTGGGCCCACTAACGCCCCCGTCGTCTTCCAGCGGTTAATAAACAATGTCCTTTGCGATATGCTCTTCCAATTTGTTTTTGTCTACTTGGATGACATTCTAATTTTCTCCCGCTCGCCAGAGGAATATGAAGCCCATGTCAGGGTCGTTTTACAACGGCTCTTGGAGAACCAACTCTGCGTCAAAGCCGAGAAGTGTGAGTTCTCCACAACATCAACCACCTTCTTGGGTTTCATAGTGGCTGAAGGGAGACTGATTGCTGACCTGGCCAAGGTGAGGGCAGTGCTGGATTGGCCAACTCCCCATCCCGTAAGGAGCTTCAACGCTTCCTCGGGTTTGTGAACCTTTAATCGCAGGTTCATCAGGAACTACAGTGGGGTGGCACTGCCCTTGACGCAGCTGACCTCCATTAAGGTCCCCTTTCACTGGAGCGAGGCAGTTGAACAGGCTATTCACCCCATCATCATGAGGACCGACCACAAGAACCCTGAGTACTTGCGGTTGGCCCACCGACTAAACGCCAGGCAGGCTTGCTGGGATCTATTTTTCCAGAGATTTAATTTTACCATCACGTACCAGTCTGGTGCCCAGAACACCAAACCGGATGTGCTATCTTGCCAGTTTGATTCCAGGGAGGTAGGACCCCCCCCCCCCCAAAAAAAAAACCCATCATACAGCCTTTGTGCGCCCTGGGAACCCTTACTTGGGATATCGAGCAGAGGGTCCGCCAGGCCTAGTCCAAGGAGCCTGTGCCAGTAGGGTGCCCCTGGAACCGTCTGTACGTCCTGGCTGCCCTCCGCAGTGATGTCATCCACTGGGCCCACACCAGTCGCTTCGCGTGCCATCCTGGTATCACTAGTACTGTGGACTTCATCCAGTGAGCATTCTGGTGGCCCATGCTGCGGCGGGACATACATGAATATGTCAAGGCCCTTCAGACCTGCGTCCAAGGGAAATCGGACTCCTTCCCCCATCATGCCTCCTCCATCCCCTCCCCACCCCTGGTCGTCCATGGTCCCACATTGCCGTGGATTTCATCACCAGACTTCCCTCCTCCCATGGCAAAATGGTTATCCTGACCATAGTGGATCGCTTCTCCAAAGCTGTGCATCTGGTTGCCCTCCCAAAGCTCCCGTCGGCCTTGGAGACAGTGGTCCTCCTCACCAACCACATCATCAAGATCCACGGCATTCTCATCAACATTGTGTCTGACCAGGGTCCGCAATTCACATCCCAGGTCTGGAGGGCCTTTTGCCGGATGCTGGGAACCACATTGAGTACTTCCTCAGGAAATCGTCCACAAAGCAATGGGCAGGCAGAGTGCACCAATCAGTTCTTGGAGGCCACCCTGCGGTGCGTAGCAGCTGATAACCCATCCTTCTGGAGCTTACACCTGACCTGGGTGGAATATTCACTCAACTCGGCCATCTCTGTGGCCACCGGACTCACCCCATTTGAGGCATCCCTGGGGTACACGCCGCCTCTCCTTCCCATGGCCGAGAGGGAGGTCGCGGTTCCACCCGTGGGGATCTATGCCCGTTGCTGCCGGCACATCTGGAGAGCCACTCGGGCCGCCCTTGCCCATTCCATTAAACGCACCAGGACCGCAGCTGACAGGAAGCAGGTGCCTGCGCCCAAGTACATTGTGGGTCAGCAGGTCTGGTTAGTGGCAAGCCAGATCCTGCTCAAGGAGACATCCAACAAGCTGTCCCCCCACTTTCTGGGCCTCTACGTTATCTTTCGGGTGATCAACAATGCATCGGTTCAGCTCAAATTGCTGCCGACCCTGCAGGTGAACCCAACCATCCACATCTCTTACACCAAGCTCCTCTCAGTCAGCCCTCTCTGCCACCCCCCCAAAAGCCGCCTCATCCTCCCTGGATCATAAACGGTCACCCCGCCTACACGGTTCGCCGCATCCTCAATGTTCGCCGTGGTAGTCAGGGTCGGCAATACCTGGTGGGTTGGGACGGCTACGGTCCGGAGGAACACTCCTGGGTTCCCTCTGCTCGGGTCCTGGATAAGGAAATGCTGCAGGCCTTCCACCAAGCTCACCCGGAGAAGCTCCCTGGACTGCCATGAGGTGCTCCTAGAAGGGGGTGCCCTGTCATGGGCAGCGAGAGCGCACCCCTCCCGTCCCGTCTCACTTTTGTGAATTCATCACTGCATCTGAGGCAGAAGACACACCTGAGCCCACTCATCAGCCAACATACTTAAGGAGGCTCTATCCGTGTATTCAACACTGGCTCATCTGGGTATACTGCCGGTAAAAATGACAAGCAAGTATATTACAACAAGTGTTGACACGCTGTCTCGCCTCGTTTCTCCTCTCTCCTTCAGGGTGCTGCCATCGTGCGGGTGTGTCTCCAGGACTGCACAGGCTCTCTTGCCACATCTCCATAATTCTTCGGCTACAACCTCCACCCGGTCAGGCACCATCAGCTCATTCCCCCCACCCTACTGGTTTGTCTATTCCCCGCTGGAGTCCTACCAGTTCTCTCTCGTTACCCAAGTAAGTGGCAATTTGGCTAGCTCATTTCCCCTTACTCCACTTCTCTACTCACAGCTCTCATCTTCTCTCCACAGGTGGATTCCTCTGGTGAGTGATTGTTTCTGTAGCTGTACGAGACTTTAGCAATTTAATAAACTTTCAAACATGCCCCTTTGTGTGGTTACTTTCCTGTGCTGTTGCATGCACGTGAGCTGTCAGCTTATTAATCATGACACTAAATGGTCAATTGGAGTAAACTCATCCAAACAGATATCAATTTAAGAAGTTGTCGTTGTTGATGTACACTACCGTTCAAAAGTTTGGGGTCACTTAGAAATTTCCTTATTTTTGAAAGAAAAACACTTTTTTTCAATGAAAATAACTTTAAACTAATCAGAAATACACTCTATACATGGCTAATGTGGTAAATGACTATTCTAGCTGCAAATGTCTAGTTTTTGGTGCAAATCTACATAGGTGTATAGAGGCCCATTTCCAGCAACTATCACTCCAGTGTTCTAATGGTACAATGTGTTTGTTCATTGCGTCAGAAGGCTAATGGATGATTAGAAAACCCTTGTGCAATCATGTTAGGTCTGCAATGCTCTAATTGCTGCAAATGGAGGATTCTTTGACGAAAGCAAAGTTTGAAGGAAAAAATTATTATTTCAAATACAAATCATTATTTCTAACCTTGTCAATGTCTTGACTATATTTTCTATTCATTTTACAACTCATGGTGGTAAATAAGTGTGACTTTTCATGGAAAACACAAAATAATTGTCTGGGTGACCCCAAACTTTTGAACGGTAGTGTATTTAAATTAACAGTGGGAAGAATCTGACTGATTTTATCTCTGATAGATGAAATTTTATTATTGAAAAAATTCATAAAGTCCTGACTAGTAAGCTCTAAGGGAATGCTGGGATTGATAAAGTCCTGACTTTTTGTCAGCCTGGCTACAGTGCTGAAAAGAAACCTGGGATTATTCTTGTTCTCTTCTATTAATGCGGAATAATAACTTGTTCTAGCTTCCCTAAGAGATTTATATATATATATATATATATATATATATATATATATATATATATATTATAAATTAGAAGATGATTTCTCCAAGCTAAATAGATTTCATCTAATTTAATGGAGCGTCATTTTCTTTCTAATTGATGAGTCTTCTGTTTTAAGCTATGAGTTTCACTGTTGAACCAAGGAATTAGACATCTCTGATTAGACTTTTTCTTTTTTAAAGGGGCCATCATGTCTAGAGTCTGATGCAGAGAAGCTGTAACACTATCTACCATGCTATCAATTACACATGGAGCAAGCTCTCCATAGCTTATCTCCAACCAATGTATGATTCAACCAACCAATGTATGAATCTTTATTTCAGATAGATTAAAAGTACAGAATAAAAGAAACAGAATAATATAACAAAGGGGGAAAGAAAATCCAACAAGGTCAAATTAGAAAATAACTCCTCTGATTATACAGTTCAACATAAGTTATCTGAAATGGGTGATGGCTGAAGCTGCAGCTTTTATTGCCCACCCATATTCCATCCAAGAATCCAAAAGAAAACAAAACAAGAGCGATTACAATTCAGAACATAGCTAAGACAAAATGTGACAAAAAACTAAGCTACAACACAATGCAGACTGGATATGACAATCCTTATGTGATTTTACATGTCATCTTGTATATATGTTTGGAGTATTTCTTCCTTTAATTTTTGTTTAAATTGTCCAAGCGTTGTACATGATTTTAATTCAGGTCCAAAATCGTTCCATAATCTGACTCCTTGCACTGTAACACAGTGTTGCTTGGTGGTAGTTCTCACTGAAGGTTTTTGAAATATACATGTTCCCCTGAAATGATATTGTTTCTGTCATGCGGTGGCCCTCGCGAGCCACCTATAAGACGCACAGAGTCACCAGTGAGTTTTCAGTGAGTTTTATTACGGTGATAAGGTGATACACAAGCTGCTGAGATAATGACAAGAGTCTTCACCTAACAGGAGGCATAGGGCTATACAGCACACTATAGGTCCAGAGCAGGAGACAGTCACACACAGACAGGCTTGGTAATAATAACACACAGGCTGCTAAGGCGGAACTACCGGTCAATTCACGCCGGCAGGAATAAGGCTAACAAGCACACTTACTGGTACCGGGGAACGACGGCCAAACCCAAAGCAGACGAGGTGTGAAAATAGTCTAGGCATCCGCAACGTGACGGTGGGTGAACATAAAAGTGAACAGGTTAGTGACCAGTTAAGCGACCAGATAAGCGACCAGACACTGCTGCGTCCTACCGACGCCAGTGCTGGGCTTAAATGGACGAAGCACTAATGATGATAATGACACTCAGCTGACCGACCGTTGACAGGCGGAAGCCCCACCGAGCACTTTCACAATAAGAGCCCAGAGAGGCCAGAATACCGCCCGCAGCTGTCAAGGCCGGCAGCGAGACATAGCTTAGCCCGAGCGCGATCAGAACCGACGCTCGGGTCATAACAGTACCCTCCCTCCACGGGCGGACTCCAAACGCCCCAAGGAACCACCCTGCCCCCCCCCGCCCCCCCAGAGTGGGAGGTTGGGGGACAGGTGCGGAGGGAGAGAAACCAGCCCAAGAACAAGACAAAGACCAGACCAAAAAAAACATACAAGAAATACATGGAAACACACGATAACTATGGAAACAAAACAAGAAATAAATACAAACACATGACTCTGGAAAAAAAAAGGAAAGAAATACATGACTAACTGTGGAAACACATGACTATAAAAAGAATACATGACTGTAACTATGGACACAAAAGAAATACGTGCTAAACACGGCGACTATGAAAAAACAAAAACACACGAGACCAAAAATACATGTAAACGCCTGGAAACTATGAACAAAACCCCCAAACTATAGCCCCTCAAAGAAGGAGTGGAGAACAAAACAACAAAGACAAAACTTGACCATAGCCCCTCAAAAGAAGAGGGGAGGAAAGAACAATAGCAAAACAAAATCAGACTGCAAAACACATGGGGCAAACCAGATTGCCCTGACCTAACTTGACTATGACAAGACTGAGGCTTCCCCCCCCCCCAAAAAAAAAAAAAAAAAAAAGCATGAGGCAATCTAAAATTGCTCTGACTTGACAATAACTAAACTATGGCCTTCAAAAAAAAAGAACAAGAGGCAATCTAAAATTGCTTAGACTTGACTATGACTATGACTGTGGCTTACAAAAAAAAGAACAAGAGGCAATCTAAAATTGCTTAGACTTGACTATGACTATGACTGTGGCTTACAAAAAAAAGAACAAGAGGCAATCTAAAATTGCTTAGACTTGACTATGACTATGGCTTACAAAAAAAAGAACAAGAGGCAATCTAAAATTGCTTAGATTTGACTATGACTATGACTGTGGCTTACAAAAAAAAAGAACAAGAGGCAATCTAAAATTGCTTAGACTCGACTATGACTGTGACTACATGAAACAACAAAAATTGCTAGACGTACTAAACATGACTTGACACCGTATGGGCCCACAGATAGTCCCACAGTACATGATCAGGTGGCCTGCCCCAGTCCCAGGCACCCAGAAACAAGTCCTCTGGTGGCCGAACCAGGTCACCCCGCAACAAGCACAGTATATTGGGTGGCCAACCCAAGACGCCGAACGCACCAAGCAGTTCCTCGGGTGGCCGACCCGCATCCCACAACCAACAGGACCGTGGAGGGATTGCATGCAGCCGCTCACCTGAAAACGACACGACAGGAGAGCACCGATCTGCCAAACAAAACCCTCTAACGGCCCCCAGCTGGCTGCTCCTGAGAGGGGGACAACCAAAAACTTGGACCCCCTCGAATCCTGATTGGGTCGCAGCCGCACCTGCGCTGGACCCCCACTGGACCTCGTCGGACCCCGATTGGGTCATCGCTGCACCCACATCGGACCCCGACCGGGTCACCTCGGCCCACACGTCGGACCCCGACTGGGTCAGGACTGCTCCAGCGACGACCTCCATCTCCGAACCTGGAACTCCCAGTCCCGTGACCTTGACTGGCTCCGGACCGGTAACGCTGTGGAGGTGCTCAGAAAACAAGAGAGGACCGGGATCAGTTCCACCGGCAGCGCCAGAGCCCAGCGAGACGAGCTCGGGTGCAGCGGACGGCTGCCCCTCACTCGCCTCCCCATGAGGCAGGCAAAAATGCTCTATCACACCATACAGGAAAACAAAGAAGAGCACTTGCCTGCACTCGGGCTCTGGAGCCGTCCAGGACTTCGCCGATCCAGGTTCAAGAAGAAGCTCGTCGTCGGGCTCCCACTCGGCTGCGTCAGGTTCCACAGCCGGCCTGATGGTCTCTGCAGCTGGATCCTCACGCGCAGGCATCCACGCCAATAACCCATATGGTGTGGGGGCAGAGGACCCTGGACCTGCTGACTCGGGCTGCATCCCTGAGGAACCCTGGGGACGCTCTCTCGTCGGCTCTGGCTCCTCACTGCAGTCCGTTCTGCTCTGTCCAAAGCAAGGCTGCAGGGCCGGAATATTTCCCAGAGCTGCAGGCCTCCCCCTCGTTCGACGGCGTGGGACTGACGCCGAGGACCGCTCCGCAGGAGGAGACACAGAGGCAGCAGGTTTAATACAAGTGGCTACAGCTGGGAAAAGTGACTCAGGGAGCTGCAAACCCCGAGCTTCACCCCCAGGAGTCAGACAAGACAGATCACTATTATCAATAGGAAAGTGAACTTGGACTTGCCTGTCTCCCGGGGGGAGGATGTTGTCAGCTGTAGCGGACGTTGCTCCTTCCCTCGCTTGCTGGATGGTAAAAAAGGATCCAAGGACGGAGCCCACCGGTACAGGACTCAGCTGACTCTCAGCAGCTGGCTGGTTGAGGGGGTCATCCCGGCGGCCCGGAACTGGATCCGGAGCAGGAGCTTGCCGAAGATGCGCCCGGCCGTGACGCCGACGCCTTCGCCGGCCCCCAGATGGTGCGAACTCCCGAAACGGATCGAGGGCAGGATCGGGATCCATAGGCAAAGAGCAGGAGTGCCTCTTCTCCTGCTTCATGCCGCGTTCCTCCTCCATCATCAGGAATATTTCGCGTTGTGCGGCGATGTCCTCCCTCCTCGCGTCGACTTCCGGGTGGTTGGCGTAGCGGGGAGAGAGATGACAGAGAACATCTTCGGCGGCGTCCAGGTACCAATGTATGCCGTGGTCATAGTCCAGCAGGGAAGCGGAGATGAGCAGCTCATCCACGACTTCCAAAACACCCGTCAGCACGTGGCTCTTCGGCGACGGCATTCCTCACATACACAGGACCCAGACAGGAAAAAGCAACGTCCAAAACTCAAACCCACTGGTGAATAGCGTCTCGGGTTGGCGTCACCGTAAACGCTGTTTTGGCAGCAGTGTACTGTCATGCGGTGGCCCTCGTGAGCCACCTATAAGACGCACAGAGTCACCAGTGAGTTTTCAGTGAGTTTTATTACGGTGATAAGGTGATACACAAGCTGCTGAGATAATGACAAGAGTCTTCACCTAACAGGAGGCATAGGGCTATACAGCACACTATAGGTCCAGAGCAGGAGACAGTCACACACAGACAGGCTTGGTAATAATAACACACAGGCTGCTAAGGCGGAACTACCGGTCAATTCACGCCGGCAGGAATAAGGCTAACAAGCACACTAACTGGTACCGGGGAACGATGGCCAAACCCAAAGCAGACGAGGTGTGAAAATAGTCCAGGCATCCGCAACGTGACGGTGGGTGAACATAAAAGTGAACAGGTTAGTGACCAGTTAAGCGACCAGATGAGCAACCAGACACTGCTGCGTCCTACCGACGCCAATGCTGGGCTTAAATGGACGAAGCACTAATGACGATAATGACACTCAGCTGACCGACCGTTGACAGGCGGAAGCCCCACCGAGCACTTTCACAATAAGAGCCCAGAGAGGCCAGAATACCGCCCGCAGCTGTCAAGGCCGGCAGCGAGACATAGCTTAGCCCGAGCGCGATCAGAACCGACGCTCGGGTCATAACAGTTTCTCCCTTATTTGGAACAACTTTTGGATATTTGCGGGCAGTGATAGATTCTTCACTTTAAACATTATTGCTGCAGTTTTAAAGTCAACCAGATCTTGCAACTTGAGAGCTTTTAATTTAAGAAAAAGTGGGTTTGTTGGTTCCCTGTAAGCAGCTTTGTTTATTATTCTAATAGCTCTCTTCTGAAGCATAAAGACTGGATATATGTTTGTTTTATGTTTTTCCCCATACTTCAGTACAATATGTCATGTATGGGAGTATTAATGAATGATACAAGGTATATAGTGTGGGCTGATTCAGCAATTTCACTCTGTGTAATATTGCAATTGATTTGGATATTTTACCTTTAATATAATTAATACATGACTTCCAACACAGTTTATTATCAATTATTACTCCAAGAAATTTAGTTTTGGATACCATTTCAATCTCTACACCATTTACACTGAGTTTAGATACTAAGTTGTTGTGATAGTTGTTAAAAACTCTAAATTTTGTCTTACTTAAATTGAATGTTAATTTGTTTGAATCAAACCACAGTTTAAGCTTTCCTAATTCCTTTCCGAGTGTATCCAAAAGTTGTTCCAAATTGCTTCCACTGCATAATAGATTAGTGTCATCGGCAAACAATATTAAATCAATTTTTTCTGAAACTTTACGTATATTATTTATATACATATTGAATAACAATGGCCCCAAAACTGAACCTTGTGGGAATCCACAAGTAACCTTCAGTAACTGTGAGTTTTTGTTACCAACACATACATACTGATATCTATTCTTTAAGTAACTACATAACCAGGACAGTGCTACCCCCCCAACACCACAATTTTGTAGTTTCTTTAATAATAAATTATGATCCACCGTATCAAATGCTTTTTTAAGATCCAGGAATACCCCAACTGAATACTCTTTATTTTCAACGGCAGTTGATATTTTTTCTATAAATTCCATTAGAGCAAATGCAGTTGTCCTCTTGTGTCTGAACCCATATTGCTGCTCACACAATAAATTATTCTTCAGTATGAAGTTGTCAGTTTTCTCATAGAATATTTTTTCAAGTATCTTGGAAAATTGCGGCAATAGTGAAATTGGTCTATAGTTTGAGAATTCCCCTCTGTCACCCGTCTTGTATATCGGAATTACTTTAGCTATTTTCATTGCATTGGGAAATATACCTGTTTGGAGAGAAAGGTTACAGATATATGTCAGTGGTTTCACTAAGCATTCAAGAATAGTTTTGACTAAGAGCATGTCAATACCACCACAGTTCGTAGATGTTTTACATTTAAACGATTTAACAATTTCAATGACTTCTCTCTCGTCTGTGTTCTTTATGAAAATGGAGTCTTTTATAGCAGTGTTTTTGCTTATTGTATCACCTGTAGGTGCCGTAATGGGTATTTCTCGAGCCAAATTAGGACCAATGTTAACAAAAAAGTTATTAAATTCATCTGCAGGTGAAGCTGTATTCACACTCTGAGTTGTTTTATTATTTTTTGAAAAATTGGTTGGGTAGCTTGTATTTTTGTTTTTATTTCCAAGAATATTGTTAAGTATTGTCCATGTATTTTTAATATTGTCTCTGTTTTTCTCCAGTTCTTTACTGTAATAGTCTCTTTTACTACATCTTATTATATATTGTAGCATCATCTCACTTTGGCTCAGCAATAATTATTCTCCTGCTTAAAGACATTTCTGTTTCATCCAGGAATAACGCAAATAAATGGATTGTCTTCCTCCAGGCCACAGCTGAAATCCCCTTTTGTTAAAACCAGCCTAAGGAATTTCCCCCAATGTCCGGCTTCACTTTATTGCCCCCATAAAACATGCAACAGATCCACACTCAGCTAATTTCCTTAAACTGTGAAAACGCTGGATTTAAACAACTTTAAAGTACATTATTACAAACTCAATTCTAAACCTTCATTCTTTTCAGGACTATGAAAATGCAGATGGACTCTGATGTTTTTTTTGATGTGGAAAATCAATAATATGTGTGAAATGCATTAATCTGTGATTTTATATATATATGCATGGTAATGTTAAATGAATGTTTATTCCTGCATGTTGATTTAGAAGCACTGCTTATAAGATACACTAAGGTTAGTTTAGTTATACATAAGTGTGTAACAGTACATTCCAATGTATTTAAAACTGTGTATTCCTGTGGACTGATATCATGTGTCACCAGTCTTCATAGAACCCCAGCTTCTTCATCCTATTGGTCCCTCACAGACAAGGCCTGTTCATTGGACTAAAAGTTCATCGAGCCCGCCCACGAAGGACGCTCATTGGCTGAGGTTCCGGTCAGGCCAGAATCCCGCGAAACTCAACAGAGCTTATAAAAAGGAGAGAGAGACTCGGCTTCAGCCTCTTTCGTCGCCTCTCTTTTCGTCACTCTTCTGCTCCGGACCTCTTTTCCTCCCCGGATTTCTTCCCGGCTGCTCGTTTTTTTTTTTCTGATCTCCTCCATTGTCTACACACAGCAAGGGAGAACAAAGGACCACATGGCGTTTTTTCGAACACAGAGCAGATAACTTGTAATTCATGTAACTGTGTATTTTCTTCTTCTCTTAAATGCCTAGGAATTCCTTTTTCTTTGAGCTCAATTCTTAATCGGAGTCAAACTCCAATTCTTAATTTATCACTTTTTGTTAAACTTTCTGTAAAACCGCCGTTCGTTTAATTTTAAGGTAAACTTTAATCTTGACTTTATTTTTATAATATTTTTCTTGACCAAGCACCTCCCAAAACTATTTTTATCTAAAGTCCGAAAGTTTCTTTTCTAATTTGAAATCGGATTAGATATCTCTTAATTATTACCGAAGACCTCTTGAAGAAAGACGCAGCTCCCACATAACGTGCAGCTGTAGGATCAACACACAGCTGTCCCACATCACTCTGAAGAGACGTCGGCACCATCTGGCTAAGACCCGTTTCAACTGTGGGTCATGCAGCCCAGAATCCAGCCTCCTTCGACCGCTTGAATCTAAAGGTCGAGCTGTGAACCCTTGAAATATCTGCTGGCAGATATTTCCCTCACATCCACAAAGTCTTGGGCTGAAAAAGGACGACAGAACTGCCATCACTGAGGATCACGTGAGCTGAAAAAACTTTAATTCATCTGCTGAATTAAACTTGAGGTTCGGTACTAATTTATATATCTAATCAGATGCAAATTAAGAAGCCCTTAACATAACTCTCCTTTTCATTAAAATTCCGTTTTTATTTTCTTAAGATTAATTTAGGACTTTTTCATAATTAGCAAACTTTCTCCATAAATTTGCGTTGTTTTTGATAATCTGTTAACTCAAACTGATAGAAATTTGTTTCTCAGTTTAACCCTGGTTCCGAAAATATTGACATTGTTAATCTATCATTTACAAGATTGATTTTATGATTAATGAAATTATTTCGATGTCTATTAATCATTTTGTTTAATAAATATTTAAAAATGAGAAGTTGTTGGGAATTTATTTCATTCTGAGTCTGTTTCAAGCCCAGGTATCGAATTCACGGAAAATTTTTGAGACTGATTATTGATTAATTTATTGAGTGATCAAACAGGTATAAAGTGAAATTAAAGATTAAATTGCTTCTTAAAGACAGAAGCTGGTGCCCCTTACGAGTGTTATTAACTTTTCTGATGTATATGAAATGAGATTTGAGCTCAGATTCCAATACATCAATATAAATTAAATAATTCATACCTGATCATATTTATTATTTATTAATATTCCATATTTTTACGTTACATCTATATTGGTGCCCCGTGTGAGGCTTGGTTGAACTTGAAATGACTCAGAAGGAAATTAATACATAAGCTTGTGTGTGATTTTGGTCAATTTTAACTCACAAAGGTGGTTCATTGTCTGCAGCCAGTCTATTGTCTGTCTCTGTGTCACGAGGGGGAGGGGGTGAATTCGCCCCCCTGATTACTCCTGATAACTGCTGTGTGTCTGCTGACCAAGGTGGGGGTGAAGACCCCCACTGCACCCTAGTCAGTTTAGTTTTTGTTGTTCAATGCATGCTTAAAAGTGATTACACGCTGAATAATTAAAATAGGCCTGGAAACAAAATAGCGAAGAAAT
This sequence comes from Pholidichthys leucotaenia, assembly GCA_020510985.1. Taxonomy (NCBI): domain Eukaryota; kingdom Metazoa; phylum Chordata; class Actinopteri; order Cichliformes; family Pholidichthyidae; genus Pholidichthys; species Pholidichthys leucotaenia. The sequence goes on along the minus strand of CM035843.1, from coordinate 166,638,378 downwards.
CCTATTTGTTTTCCCCGTTATTTCAACACCCCACAGGCGAAGCAAACCCTTGGGATTTAATTGAATTAACCATTGTATAAACTTGTTGAATAAAGTTTAGGGAGACTGAAGTTTTCCCGCCTTTGGAAAGCAAGGCGTGGTTTTATGGACTGAAGCTTGAGCTACATCCACGTGGCACGTGCACGCTCAGTCGCGCACGTGACCGTCAAGCTGTGCATGACGCGCATGTGTACTGTAGATCGGCTCAGCGACGCCATCTTAAGTCTAGGTAGAGTTCCCTGTAGGCGCCATTTTGAGTAGAGATCCTTGACTCCTTGCGACATCATTGGGTTTCCTCTTCTGGAAGTGCAGACGAAAACTGCCTCCATCTTGTGGTGAAACATAGGGACTACAATTTTATTTAAACATAATCTTTAAAGACGATTTATAACCAAATTAAGTCTTCAAAGTAACTTCAAAGCCGTTCATATTATTCGGAATAAACTAAATTTAACACTAATCCAAACTTTTATGCCAAGAATAAAAGGAAAAGGACCTGTTGGCTTCTGAAAGTTTTTTCTCAGTGGTGAAACCCTACTAACTGCATAGACACCTATAGCAGGAACACATATAAACACTCCTATTGTATTTAATCACTTATATAACCACATATTATAATCTTTTAAGCTAAAAGCAAACATATTTACACACTTTTAAGCAAAAAGTTACAAACTTTGAAGCTATATGTGTGCTTATTTTGCTGTTTTTAAATGTGATATGATGTGATTCCCTTCCCACAGAAACCCAGTTTTAGCTTAAGGATTCTAATGCTGATGTTTACTCAAGAGTAGCATTAAAGTAGGATTAGTCCTGTGCATTTTAACAAATTTACAGACTTATTGAATATTTATAATTTTTCCTCTTTCTCAAATTTAGGAAACCACATTAAGCAATTAACACTTAAGAGAAGCTGTAGGTGTTATTTAAACTCATTGTGTCATTTCTGGATTCATGCTTTCTCTACAGGAAAAGAAAAACACTTAACCAACCAGCATAATTTTCAAATTTTTCCCAGGATTTAAGAAAAAGTCAAAAAGGTGCAAACATTGATTATTCTGTAAATAAGAAATTTATAGATCACAATCAAGACAGATCACTATTGGCTTCAATCCTAAGAAATCCTAGGACACCCGAATACTCAAACAATTCACTTGTTTCTAATTTGTAAATATTTTAAACATTTAATGCTTCAAAGGAAAATAGGCTTTAACAAATAAAACCAAAGGAAAGCCTCAACTTTAAAAGAAAGTGGAAACTTATAATCTTAAATCTTTAAAGCATTTAGCCTCTTCTCTTTTTGTATTTCTTTGTAAATAAAATCCTCACTTTCAAAGTGACATTCTGCAAAATTCCAAAGCTAGTTATTGATGACAAATTCCAATACTAGACTTTGAAAATCAAAGGAAGGAAGTCAATCCACACAATTGAAATTTCAGTTTTGTTTTGCGAAACAAATTCAATCCAATTTCAATTCAACTTTATTTATCAACGTACGGTTTCAACGAACGAATTATTTGAAGCATCTCTACATTTCTAAATAATTTCAAAATTCTATTTCCCATCCTGCAAGCCTACAAGTTGAAACAAATTCTAAAGGAACTTTCAACTATCACAGTTGTAAAATAAAACACTCAAGGTTAAACCTTGTTGAACAAATTTAAGAATAATCAACAAGTTGAATTTTTTTTTAAAAGGCTAAATAACAACGGTCAAACATGATGAGTCAACAGACAACCGACCGATTTACCAAACTGGATGACCTTCAAACAACATTGGAAGCATGGACTTCTAATTTAATTTCTAGCTTCACAACACGGGTCAAGGAAACACAGCCCGAAGAATTGGAGCAACTCACTGAAGAACTTGTGAATGAACACACTGAAAAACCACCAGAAGGCAAGGGCCTCACCAGTGTGTTAGGTAAGTTTGTGCTAACATTAGTCGCAAGATTAAAGGTAGCCGAGAACGAGCTAACAAATCAACAAACAACGATCCTATCTCTCCAAGAAGAGAACGAGACCCTGAAAGGAAATTTGGAACAATCTCAAGAGGAGAATGACAAAACTCAAAACCAACTGGATGAAGCATTACAAGATTTGGACCGTGCAGAGTCACAAAAGGAACGGTTGATGCATAACAATGACATGCTTCATCAAGACAACAATGAACTTGAAGATGCCCTTCAAGACACAAAGAAGGAACTCAGAAGAGTTGAAGGTCAACTTGAAAATGTGAAGAAGGATTACAAGGAATGTCAACTGCTCCTAAAGGAAAGACATGAACACCGGGACATCCACCGCGCTCCCTCGCCCGATTCCCGTTTCGAATACGGACGACCGCGTGGACAGCGTGCGTGCGCCCCTTCAGACCGCGACCTTGACAAGATCGCGCGAAATATCACCAAATTTGATCCAGGACCTACGGGTTCACCTGATGCCAAAGTCTATTTACAGGACATTGATTACTACCTGCGTAAGTATCCTGATGCTACGACAGACGATCGCATCTATCTGATTAAACTAACATCTAACAGATCAGTATCAAAATTCATAGACAGACAGCCGACAAACATCAAAGCAGATTACATGCTGCTCCGCGAAGCCATCGAAAAGGAGTTCTCCGATGACTGCCTACAAGCAGGGCTAACCGCAGCCCTAGCCGTGAAGCAAGGACGCTCAGAGCCGACACAAGCCTACTATCAGAGACTCCTACTTGCATATTTTGGATCCCAAAATACACCAGGGATGGAAGAAGACCACAATTTCAAGACCCTCTTCATCCAAAACCTCCATCCCACTGTGAGCCATTACTTAGGAGTTACAGCTAACCCAAGGTCAAACTCAATAAGTCAGCTGAGAGAGTTTGCACACTATGCGTTCCAAAAACAGCAACAAAGTCGCAACAAGCACGCTGAGCCTGCCACAGTGCTAGCTATTAGCGATGCATCTAACACCTTGAAGTTGGAAGGAGCTCCTCGCTCTTCTCCACCCCTTACACCGCGAGTACATCAACAGCCGAAGCATTTTCCCAAGCGACCTCATCAAGGTCAAAACCAAACTAGGTCCTCTGGATACCACTTTGGACCAACTTTGCGAAAACCCGACTACCGTCGTAGACCATATCCATGGGATAGGTCACGAGAACGCGATACGGACTACCATGATGACAGATACCGATACGAAGACGCGCGTAACCGCGACAAATGGTCTCCATCTCATCACAGAAGCTCAGAAGCAGAGACCTATCACAAACCTTGGAAGGAAGAAGAAACTCCTACATTCAGTAGAGAAGCTATTGAAATTGTCCAACATCTCCTAGCAGAGATTCAAAGCTACAAAGAGAATAAAACTGCGAACATTCTAGCTATATCAGCTGTGCCAACTCAAAACAAGCGTTCCAAACGAAGGAAACGCAAGAAGAAAATCCCTCATGCAAATGAGGAAGGATCAGAGGACTCAACGCAGTCCAGTGCTGTTATGGCAGCCCAACCACAGGTCACAGACCACTCCTCTAATGACATTTCGCAACTCTGTGCCGAACCACCGGTTCCACAATTCCTATGCGATTTAAACGAGAGGGGGATGGCACGGAAATTCTACCTTCCACTGACCCTTGAAGACATGGTGTGTCAGGACGCTGTTTTAGACACTGCTGCTGACATCACTCTCATGTCACACACCCTTTTTGACAAACTACGTGCAGCCGCTAACCGCGCTAACAAATATTTGAAACTGGAACCCTGTTCATTAGCCGTGCGACCATATGCGCTCACTAAAACAACCCTGTTGGGCGTATCACTACTAAACATGTCCATTGGACCCATGACCTTGACACATCCAGTCTACGTGTCCAAACTTGACGCCATTCCATTACTTGTTGGCAAAGACCTACTGAACCGTTTTGAGCCACTGATTGATTTCAAGAACCTCAAACTATGGGCTCAAACGCAACACCCTCACCCATTTGACCCAACAAGGACAACTGAATCACAGTGCTTTGTTCTGAACACTTTAGACACCCCAAGTCTCACACAACTAGCACTGTTGGAACAACTGCAACCGATTGAAAGCGACCGCCAAGACCAAGGTGAGTACTGTCCACGAGAAGTCAAAAGTCACCTTCAAATACAAGGTCAAGCCAAACACTCAAATGATCTTGAAAACTCAATGGCCGAGCAGAAAACCCCAAATGGCCCTCTTAAAACCCTTGATACCCATAATTCTATGGTGGTGTCACACTTTGAAACCCACCCACCCGCCCATGAGGCCTGCATGGTCACAAGAGCCACACCAACTGGCTCTCTAGACCCTCTAAAACCTCAACTTTTTGCGACAACGAACCCAACTTTTGCAAACGCAAGGTGCACAGTCACTCAACCGTGCAACCAAATGATCCATAAAACCGTCAAACACCGGTCGGATAAAACGATACATGCGCTACCCGCATCTAAACCCTATGACATACCAAAACGGAAACCAATTCATGCGACACAATCTTCTCTGCAGCTATGCAATGGCACTCCTGATCATGCTTCCGACGAACCATCATCGCCACTGCTCAAAGTTCCTCGAAACCAGAGGGGGGTGATGACTGCCAATGCCCATAACACTCCAGCTGCAGAACACAAAAGCGTCAAAACGACATACGAAGCTCCCAAGGCTGTATTTCAAAACCATTCACAACTTGGTTCATCTCCGACCGGTGTACAAACCCCTAGTGCACAGACAACCTCCGGCCATGCACACTGTGGAGTTATGGTCTGAGGAGACAATGGACACTCTAAAGGACTGTTTTGAAGCCACTGCCTGGAAGCAGCTCTGCGATCCACATGGTGAGGACATCGATGGCCTCATTCACACCTTCACGGGCTACCTCAGCTTCTGTGTGGACAAATCCGTTCCCACCAAGACCATACGGCGTCACTCAAACAACAAACCCTGGATCAACCCTGAGATAAAAACACTTCTGAGAGAGAAGAAGAGGATCTTCAGGTCGGGGAACAGGGAGATGCTGAAGTCCGTACAGAGGGAGCTGAGGAGAAAGATCAGAGAAGGCAAGGACAGCTTCAGGAAGAAGATGGAGGACAAGCTGCAACAGAGCGACATCAGCGGGGTCTGGAGAAACCTCAAAACCATCTCGGGGCTCCAGAATACCTCCCCCCAGGCCACGGGGGGCAGGGAGTGGGCGAACAACCTGAATCTGTTTTTCAATAGATTTGACCAACCGCCCTCCCCCCTGTCTGCACAACAACCACTGCTGCCTCTAAGAAATCAAGTCCTGCTACCCACTCCCCACTCCACCGACACCCCCCCCACTCCCAACACACAGCCCCCCATCCTGACCCTGACCAAGACCCAGGTGAGGACGGAGCTGAGGAAGATCAAGGCGAGGAAGGCGTCGGGACCGGACGGCATCAGCGCAAAGCTCCTCAAGTCCTGTGCAGACCAGCTGTGTGGGATTGTGACATATATCTTCAACATGAGCCTGAAACTGGGGAGGGTACCACAGCTGTGGAAAACATCTTGTGTGGTACCTGTACCAAAAACTTCCCACCCCAAAGACCTGAACAGCTTCAGACCGGTGGCCTTGACGTCCCACTTGATGAAGACCCTGGAGAGACTGCTCCTTGCTCATCTCCGCCCCCTGGTGGAACCAGCGATGGATCCACTCCAGTTCGCCTACCAGCATGGCATTGGGGTGGAGGATGCGGTGATCTTCCTCCTTCACCGTTCTCTGTCCCACCTGGAGAAGCCCGGGAATATGGTGAGGATCATGTTCTTTGACTTCTCCAGTGCTTTCAACACCATCCAACCGATGATCCTGAAGGACAAGCTGCTGCGCGCAGGGGTGGACCAGCACCTGTCATCATGGATCCTGGACTACCTCACGAACCGGCCTCAGTTTGTGAGAACCCGGGACTGTGTTTCCGACACGATCATCAGTAGCACGGGGGCCCCCCAGGGAACGGTGCTGGCTCCCTTCTTGTTCACTCTTTATACTGCGGACTTCTCACACAACACAACACATTGCCATCTACAGAAGTTCTCTGATGACTCTGCGATCGTTGGTCTCATCTCCAGCGGAGATGAAGCTGAGTACAGAGGGCTTATCCAGGAGTTTGTGGACTGGTGCCATCAGAACTGCCTCCAGATCAACGCGAGGAAAACTAAGGAGCTGGTGGTGGACTGCCGCAGGCATGGGCAGCCCCTCACAGCACCAGTAAATATACAGGGAACAGACATCGAGATGGTGACATCCTACAAGTACCTGGGTATTCATCTGAACAATAAACTAGACTGGTCACACAATACTGACGCACTCTACAAGAAGGGACAGCGCAGGCTGTTCCTGCTGAGGAGACTCAGGTCTTTTGGTGTACAAGGGGCGCTGCTGAAGTCATTCTATGACACGGTGGTGGCATCAGCCATCACTTTTGGAGTGGTCTGCTGGGGCAGTGGCATTACTGCAGCCGATAGGAAGAGACTGAACAAACTGATTAAGAAAGCTAGCTCTGTCCTGGGGCAACGCCTTGATCCGATGGAGGAGATAGGAGAGAGAAGGACGGTGGCTAAACTGTCATCTCTGCTGGAGTCCGAGTTCCACCCTATGCAGGACATACTGGATGCACTGAGGAGCTCATTTAGCAGCAGACTACATCATCCCAGGTGCACAACCGAGAGGTTTCGTAGGTCCTTCCTACCAACGGCTGTCAGACTGTACAACCTAAGCAGGGCTGCTCGCAGAGATAGCAAAAAGACGTAACAAACTAATAGTTTTTGAATGCAAAAGATGCAATAGACTTACACAATGGTCCTCTCCGGCATACAACTAGGAACATACCGGTCGCTATGGAGGGTGAGAATATGTATGGGCACATAATCATACCATGTAGGATAACTAAATAGACGGTTATGCTGTTTCATCCCACCTAGCAACAATGCTCTGCACTGTGTGTGTTTATATATCTATATATTTATTCCATCTAGCTACAATGCTCCGCACTGTGTTTTTATATATCTACATATTATTCCATCTAGCTACATTGCTCCGCACTGTGTGTGTTTATATACTTGCATATTTATTCCACCTAGCTGCAATGCTCCATACTGTGGGTGTTTATATATTTACATATTTATTCCATCTAGCTACAATGCTCTGCACTGTGTGTCTGTGTGTGTGTGTGTGTATATATATATATTTTATAGTAATATGTACATATGTATATTAGCTGCTCTTGCTTGCTTGTTTTTTTTTTTTTTTTTTTTTTTTCTTGCCTTCTGATTGTTGCTCTGAGTGTTGCTATCCCTGTGCTGTTGCAATCCTGGAATTTCCCCGTTGTGGGACTAATAAAGGCTTATCTTATCTTATCTTATCTTATTCGGACCGAGTCGCTGAACGACACAAAGCGTACAACGATCAAAAACTCTTGCATGACAAACTGCGAAGGGGGGACAAGATCTTTCACCCCACATTTGTACCACAGACACCTGAAATAAATTTACAGGAAAGGAAAATCACTCCTAAATTCCTGCCCAAGTGGATGAATCCACACATTGTCACCAACAAACTTTGGCCACTCAAGAGCCAAACCCAGGACCCCATTTTCAAATGGGCTCACCAAAATCAGAGTAACCTTTACCAAAACCCCATGGGACTTGTTGGGTACAACACTGTCAAAGTAAGTCCATAAATAAGATTAAAACCAAACCTACGTCTGAGAAATAACTGTAGCTAACTACTAGCCTCAGGTACACTCAGTCAAATTTCTCCAATCAGTTAACTGCATCAAAACCTCCAGAAAGGAAAGGGTATATTAAAACCAAATTAGCCCTTAAACAAATTTCAAAGACCTCTGTAAAATCTAATAAACTTCAATCAACTTACTATTACCAAATAGTATACACAAGACATTCAACACCATTAGCTTGAGCTAATAATCTTAAAACTCCCATCAAAGGTGAAAAACAAGCACAAGGTTTAGAGTTCAATCTCTATCTCTACTCTGTAATTTCCCAGTTTTGGGATCAATAAAGTACATCCATCTAAAAGAAATCATTTCACCTCTAAGAGGAATTTTCATTTGCCAACCAGGTATCTAAAGAAAGATCAACAAGAAGATTAAGATCCAAAACCACTCACTTTTGTTTGCTGAGATGATGGCCCTCCTGTTTATCAGTTTAGCCATCTGCCTAGCAATGACACCCACTGTTACCCAGTCAGAATTGGGCCAAGCCAAAACGAAAGGTCAAAGATCCTCGGATGGACTCTTAATAACAGCCTCATTGTTAGAGCCTCTAGTTAACCTTAGCATGCCCACTGTTAACTCGGTCAACACCGCTAAACCGATACGCCAGGTTGTCAAACCACAAATGGTTACCAAAATCTTACAAGACACTGTGTTGGTTTTGAATGCTTGCTCAGAAGCTTCAGTCAAACTCAACAAGGTCTTGAACTCTTTGCTCTTTGTGTTAAAGGTTGACTATGCTCACACACAGCCAATGTCTGTTACTCTCAGAAGTAGCTAGAAACATTAGCTTTTCAGTTAACGCTTTAGCAATGAATATGCTCTCTCATCATATCCTTTTTGCAGTAAATCCAAATTTACTTCTCATTGCCATCCAAAGAATGATAACGACATGCTATGCCCATTCAGTTTTTCTGAACAAAAGCCTCAAACACCCTATGATTTGGACATCTGTGGAACTATGGTTTAGTCTAACTAAACAAATTCAATTTGAACCTCCTTGAGTCACCTCAAAATTGATTATGAATCTACCTCAAATATGAAAGAATTTTATTTTTGCTTTTGACTAAGATTTTTGGATACATGCTTGTGTATATACAAATAATCCTTTATACTTTATTTAGATTTTATGTACATTTAAACTGTTTTTGAAACCTTGAATAGATATTTTTCAGCAAACCCAAAACATTTATATCAAGTATGTCAAAACCCACATACTTCTAGTTCATTTTTTTTTTGTACCCAGAATTTTTAAGTCTTTACAGGCTTATACAGAACTTTAGTATATCCTAGACAATTATACAAATTTCCAGAAGTTTTTCAGAAAACCAAATTTAAGGACCTACACTTTGGAATAGATACTGTTTACAAGCTTAAGACTTACCGACATCAGAACTTTAGTTCAGCATTTGGATCAATCCTCGCCAAATTGGGATTTGATGCCTAGGATTGCTATCAACGCTGAATCAACGTCACCATTGCTACCAGAGGGGGGACTGTAGCATCATCTCACTTTGGCTCAGCAATAATTATTCTCCTGCTTAAAGACATTTCTGTTTCATCCAGGAATAACGCAAATAAATGGATTGTCTTCCTCCAGGCCACAGCTGAAATCCCCTTTTGTTAAAACCAGCCTAAGGAATTTCCCCCAATGTCCGGCTTCACTTTATTGCCCCCATAAAACATGCAACAGATCCACACTCAGCTAATTTCCTTAAACTGTGAAAACGCTGGATTTAAACAACTTTAAAGTACATTATTACAAACTCAATTCTAAACCTTCATTCTTTTCAGGACTATGAAAATGCAGATGGACTCTGATGTTTTTTTTGATGTGGAAAATCAATAATATGTGTGAAATGCATTAATCTGTGATTTTATATATATATGCATGGTAATGTTAAATGAATGTTTATTCCTGCATGTTGATTTAGAAGCACTGCTTATAAGATACACTAAGGTTAGTTTAGTTATACATAAGTGTGTAACAGTACATTCCAATGTATTTAAAACTGTGTATTCCTGTGGACTGATATCATGTGTCACCAGTCTTCATAGAACCCCAGCTTCTTCATCCTATTGGTCCCTCACAGACAAGGCCTGTTCATTGGACTAAAAGTTCATCGAGCCCGCCCACGAAGGACGCTCATTGGCTGAGGTTCCGGTCAGGCCAGAATCCCGCGAAACTCAACAGAGCTTATAAAAAGGAGAGAGAGACTCGGCTTCAGCCTCTTTCGTCGCCTCTCTTTTCGTCACTCTTCTGCTCCGGACCTCTTTTCCTCCCCGGATTTCTTCCCGGCTGCTCGTTTTTTTTTTCTGATCTCCTCCATTGTCTACACACAGCAAGGGAGAACAAAGGACCACATGGCGTTTTTTCGAACACAGAGCAGATAACTTGTAATTCATGTAACTGTGTATTTTCTTCTTCTCTTAAATGCCTAGGAATTCCTTTTTCTTTGAGCTCAATTCTTAATCGGAGTCAAACTCCAATTCTTAATTTATCACTTTTTGTTAAACTTTCTGTAAACCGCCGTTTGTTTAATTTTAAGGTAAACTTTAATCTTGACTTTATTTTTATAATATTTTTCTTGACCAAGCACCTCCCAAAACTATTTTTATCTAAAGTCCGAAAGTTTCTTTTCTAATTTGAAATCGGATTAGATATCTCTTAATTATTACCGAAGACCTCTTGAAGAAAGACGCAGCTCCCACATAACGTGCAGCTGTAGGATCAACACACAGCTGTCCCACATCACTCTGAAGAGACGTCGGCACCATCTGGCTAAGACCCGTTTCAACTGTGGGTCATGCAGCCCAGAATCCAGCCTCCTTCGACCGCTTGAATCTAAAGGTCGAGCTGTGAACCCTTGAAATATCTGCTGGCAGATATTTCCCTCACATCCACAAAGTCTTGGGCTGAAAAAGGACGACAGAACTGCCATCACTGAGGATCACGTGAGCTGAAAAAACTTTAATTCATCTGCTGAATTAAACTTGAGGTTCGGTACTAATTTATATATCTAATCAGATGCAAATTAAGAAGCCCTTAACATAACTCTCCTTTTCATTAAAATTCCGTTTTTATTTTCTTAAGATTAATTTAGGACTTTTTCATAATTAGCAAACTTTCTCCATAAATTTGCGTTGTTTTTGATAATCTGTTAACTCAAACTGATAGAAATTTGTTTCTCAGTTTAACCCTGGTTCCGAAAATATTGACATTGTTAATCTATCATTTACAAGATTGATTTTATGATTAATGAAATTATTTCGATGTCTATTAATCATTTTGTTTAATAAATATTTAAAAATGAGAAGTTGTTGGGAATTTATTTCATTCTGAGTCTGTTTCAAGCCCAGGTATCGAATTCACGGAAAATTTTTGAGACTGATTATTGATTAATTTATTGAGTGATCAAACAGGTATAAAGTGAAATTAAAGATTAAATTGCTTCTTAAAGACAGAAGCTGGTGCCCCTTACGAGTGTTATTAACTTTTCTGATGTATATGAAATGAGATTTGAGCTCAGATTCCAATACATCAATATAAATTAAATAATTCATACCTGATCATATTTATTATTTATTAATATTCCATATTTTTACGTTACAATATGTTAACTTATTTTTGTATGTTTTATACCGCTGCTCTGCTTCTTTTGTCCTTTTCTTTAGGAAAGCTTTATATAATAATTTTTTTCTTTTTACACGCATTTTTTAATCCTTTGGTTAACCATGGCTTATCGGCAAATTTATGTTTAAGCTTTTTCTTTATCAATGGACAATTTTATTCATAAAGAGTGGTTACAATGTTTATAAATGTGTCATAGGCTTCATTTACATCTGATACATAGACTTCTGTCCAGTCTTGCTTCAGCAAGTCCTCTTTAAAAGAACTGATTGCATTTTGTGATTTGTATCTGAACGATTTTAAATTTTTTTTCTGTATTGGCCCCCGTGTGGCCATGGATAAGTGCAAAGGTTCGCAAGTGGTCACTTATATCATTTATCAATAATCCACTTTCTATTTTCTTATCAATAATATTAACAAACAGGTTGTCAATAAGTGTAGCAGTGTGAACTGTGGTTCTACTGGGATGTGTTATTTTGGGATATAGACTCATGCTGTACATAGAATTCATGAACTTGTCATGCGCTGGCCCTCACGAGCCAGCATAAGACGCACAGAGTCACCAGTGAGTTTACAGTGAGTTTTATTACGGTGAAAAGTGAACAACACAAGATGCAGGGGCAATGACACATGAGTCTACACACTTCCGGAGGCGTAAGGCTAGACAGCTCACTTACGAGTCCATAGGAGGAGACAGTCATACACAGACAAAGGTTGTTTAAATAATTAGCTACACAGGCTGCTGAAGCAAAGACACACAAAGGTCCACTCTTACCGGGAGGAGCAAGGCTAACAGCTAACTTAGTGGTGCCGGAGAGGCGACGGTCAACCACAAGCATGCGAGGTAGGTAATGGTCTAAGTCATCTGTAGCTCAGACGTCTAACGACTGACACTGCTGCGTCATACCGTCGCCAGTGCTGGCCTTATATGGCGAAACTAACGACGGTAATGACGCTCAGCTGGCCGACCGTTGACAGGCGGAAACCCCACCGAGCACCTTCACAATAAGAGCCCGGTGAAGCCAGAATACAGCCCGCAGCTGTCAAGGCCGGCAGCGAGACATAACTTTAACCCGAGCGCGATCAGAACCAGCGCTCGGGTCATAACAGTACCCTCCCTCCACGGGCGGACTCTGAACGCCCCAAGGAACCACCCTGCCCCCCCCCCCCCCACGGGTGGGAGGTGGGAGGACAGGTGCGGAGGAAGAGAAACCAACCCCTGAACAAGACCATGACCAGACAAAAAAACATATGAAACCAAAAAAAAAAAATACATGAAAATACCTGGAAACAAAGAACAAAATCCTCATACAATAGTCCCTCAAGAAAGGAAGGGAGAACAAAACAAAGACAAGACTTGATCAAACTATGAATACAAAACACAAAAGGCAATATAGATTGCTTTACCTGACTTATGGCTTACAAAACACGAACAAAACAAAAAAAAATACACACCGACACACAGGGAGCAATCTAAAATTGCTTAGCTTTGGCTATGACAATGACTATGGCTTTCCAAAAAAAAAACAAGAACAAGAGGCAATCAAAAATTGCTCAGAACTAGACAGTGACTAAGACTGTGGCTTACAAAGAAGGAAAAAAAAACAAGAGGCAATCAAAAATTGCTCAGACCTGACTATGACTAAGGCTTACAAGAAAACAAGAGGCAATCTAAAAATTGCTCAGACTTGACTAAGACTATGAGAAACAACAAAAAATCTCAAGACGTACTTCACATGACCAGGCCCCGTATGGGCCCACAGATAGTCCCACAGTACATGATAATCAGGTGGCCTGCCCCAGTCCCATGCCCCCAGAAACCAGTCCTCTGGTGGCCGAACCAGGTCACCCCGTAACACACACAGTTTATTGGGTGGCCAACCCAAGACGCTGAATGCTCCAAGCAGTTCCTCAGGTGGCTGACCCGTATCCCACAACCACCAGGACCTTGGAGGGATTGCATGCAGCCGCTCACCTGAACAGAACAAGACAGGGGAGCGCCAGACCATCAAACAGAGCCCTCTCACGGACCCCAGCTGGTGGCTCCTGAGAGGGGGACAACCAAAACCTTGGGCCCCCTCGAATCCTGATTGGGTCACAGCCGCACCTGCGCTGGACCCCCACTGGACCTCGTTGGACCCCGATTGGGTCACAGTCACACCTGAGTCGGACCCCGATTGGGTAATCGCTGCACCCACGTTGGACCCCGATTGGGTCACCTCAGCCCATGCGTCGGACCCCGACTGGGTCAGGACGGGCCCCGATTGGGTCACTGCTGCACCCACGTTGGACCCCGATTGGGTCACCTCGGCCCACACGTCGGACCCCGACTGGGTCACCTCGGCCCACACGCCGGACCCCGACTGGGTCAGGACTGCTCCGGCGACGACCTCCATCTCCGAACCTGGAACCCCCGGTCCCGTGACCTTGACTGGCTCCGGACCGGTAACGCTGTGGAGGTGCTCAGAAAACAAGAGAGGACCAGGATCAGTTCCACCGGCAGCGCCAGAGCCCAGAGAGACGAGCTCGGGTGCAGCAGACGGCTGCCCCTCACTCGCCTCCCCATGAGGCAGGCAAAAATGCTCTAACACACCATACAGGAAAACAAGAAAGAGCACTTGCCTGCACTCGGGCTCTGGAGCCGTCCAGGACTTCGCCGATCCAGGTTCAAGAAGCAGCTCGTCGTCGGGCTCTCACTCGGCTGCGTCGGGTTCCACAGCCGGCCTGATGGTCTCTGCAGCTGGATCCTCACGCGCTGGCGTCCACACCAATAACCCGTATGGCGTGGGGGCAGAGGACCCTGGACCTGCTGACTCGGGCTGCATCCCTGAGGAACCCTGGGGACGCTCTCTCGTGGGCTCTGGCTCCTCACTGCAGTCCGTTCTTCTCTGTCCAATGCTAGGCTGCAGGGCCGGGATATTTCCCAGAGCTGCAGGCCTCCCCCTCGTTCGATGGCGTGGGACTGACGCCGAGGACCGCTCCGCAGGAGGAGACACAGAGGCAGCAGGTTTAGTAACAATGGCTACAGCTGGGGAAAGAAGCTCAGGGAGCTGCAAACCCCGAGCTTCACCCCCAGGAGTCAGACAAGACAGATCACTATGATCGATAGGTAAGTGAACTTGAACTTGCCTGTCTCCCGGGGGAAGGATGGTATCAGCTGTAGCGGACATCGCTCCTTCCCTCGCTCGCTGGGTGGTAAAAACGGACCCATGGACGGAGCCCACCGGCACAGGACTCAGCTCACTCACAGCAGCTGGCTGGTTGAGGGGGTCATCCCGGCGGCCCGGAACTGGATCCGGAGCAGGAGCTTGCCGAGGATGCGCCCGGCCGCGGCGCCGACGCCTTCGCCGGCCCCCAGACGGTGTGAACTCCCGGAACGGATCGAGGAAAGGATCAGGATCCATGAGCAAAGAGCAGGAGTGCCTCTTCTCCTGCTTCATGCCGCGTTCCTCCTCCATCATCAGGTAAATCTCACGTTGCGCAGCGATGTCCTCCCTCCTCGCGTCGACTTCCGGGTGGTCAGCGTAGCGGGGAGAGAGATGACAATGTATATCCTCGGCGGCGTCCAGGTACCAGTGTATGCCGTGGTCATAGTCTAGCAGAGAAGCGGAGATGAGAAGCTCGTCCACCACTTCCAGCACATCAGTCAGCTCGTGGCTCGGACTCCACACACGGTTCCTCCACGACGGCATTCTTCACATACACGGCACCCAGACAGGAAAAAGCAAATGTCCAAAAAACTCAAACTCACTGGTAAATAGCGTCTCGGGTTGGCGTCACAGTAACGCTGTTTTGGCAGCAGTGTACTGTCATGCGCTGGCCCTCACGAGCCAGCATAAGACGCACAGAGTCACCAGTGAGTTTACAGTGAGTTTTATTACGGTGAAAAGTGAACAACACAAGATGCAGGGGCAACGACACATGAGTCTACACACTTCCGGAGGCGTAAGGCTAGACAGCTCACTTATGAGTCCATAGGAAGAGACAGTCATACACAGGCAAAGGTTGTTTAAATAATTAGCTACACAGGCTGCTGAAGCAAAGACACACAAAGGTCCACTCTCACCGGGAGGAGCAAGGCTAACAGCTAACTTACTGGTGCCGGAGAGGCGACGGTCAACCACAAGCATGCGAGGTAGATAATGGTCCAAGTCATCCGTAGCTCAGACGTATAACGACTGACACTGCTGCGTCATACTGTCGCCAGTGCTGGCCTTATATGGCAAAACTAACGACGGTAATGACGCTCAGCTGGCCGACCGTTGACAGGCGGAAACCCCACCGAGTACCTTCACAATAAGAGCCCGGTGAGGCCAGAATACAGCCCGCAGCTGTCAAGGCCGGCAGCGAGACATAACTTTAACCCGAGCGCGATCAGAACCGGCGCTCGGGTCATAACAGAACTCTGTAATTACATTTTGTTGAAATGGATTTAGTAGATCAATATTGAAATCTTCACAAATTACTACCATTTTCTTACTAGTAATATTATTGAACAGCTCGACTAATTTATCTCTGAATGTCTCAATGCAAGTTCCCGGCGTTCTATATATACAACTTATAATTAGATTTTTTGTTTTATCTTGGTCAATCTCAACAGTAACACATTCCAAAATCCCTGGTAGTGCAAAGGACATTCCATTTAGAAGTTTACACCTATACAGGTCATCAATATACAGTGCAACACCACCACCCTTTTTTGAGATCTGTTAATATGAAACATCTGATATCCCTCTGTTGCCATCAGGGGAGCCTGCTCTTCATTAAGCCAAGTTTCAGAGACTGCTCCGTTGTGTTGACACAATCACTACTACAAAATCACTACTGAGCAATGCCTGTGCCTCGTTTCTCCATACAGGAGGTGCCTGGAAACTGCTATTACCAACAAAGGCTTTTCTACTATATATTAAATTAATTTCATCAAGCATGTTCAATACTTATTCCCTGTGTCATTCCACTTTATTAAATATGACTTGTTTTGTGAACACAGTTGCCATGATTTCTTTGTATGTATGGATTACTTGGGTTGTTACTGATATCTGGTGAACATCTCAGGTCAATGGCCCCATCAGAAATATGTTTAAGGAGGAAAATGTTGATGTGTTCAATACTTATTTTCCCTACTGTATAATCAAAGTTAAGAAATTCATGAGATTAGAAGACTGAATTAAACTCAAAGATACTTACAAATATTTCTTCTGTGTCAGAACATCAGAGCCACTATGTTTGAACAACACAAAGATTTGTATTAAAACCCTTCATAACACTGATTCATAATAATAAAACACTGTGGTTAATGGAGCTGGTATAAATGATCATGCAGCTGATTGTTGAACAAACCTTCTTCTATGACCAGGGTCACGATGTTCAGGTCGATAAGTGTCTGGTGAAAAGTGATGCCTGTCAAAATAGGAGAAAAATGATCATAATTAGCCCTTAAATGTGTCTATATTGCAGTAGGATACTGACCATTGAGTAGAGATGTCTGAGTACTTGTGATTTCTCAGTGACTATAAACAAATCTGATCTGATTAATACGGGTAAAATTTGAAATGATTTATCTTGGTCTCATTTTTTTGCAACTCAAAAACCTGACATTTGAGCAGAGGTGTGTGGACTTTATATCCACTCTACATCTATGTGAAGATCTTTAAAAAGTCTCATTTCAACCAGTGTTCTTCAAATCAGTCTCCTTGATATGGGACAAAATCTAAATAGGTCAAAGTGAGCTGAAAACATCTGTAATGCCTTATTTGTTGTAAATACCTTATTAATTCAAATTCAAGTTTGTAACTTTCTCGCTGTCAGTCTTTAAAACTCAGAGACAGGTCAGCTGATGCTAAACCTTCATGGACGATTCTGTCCAGCCTCTTTAGGGCTTTGTCTTTTATCTGACTGTCATTGTAAAAAAAATTGTTCTTAATGACTGAAAAATAGAAATAAAGGTAAACACTGTTGTGTACTGAAATAGATCAGGGCAATAGTCCACACTAGTTAACTGTGCACATTCAAATCAAACATAACATGATAACTGCTTTAATCTCGCAACTGTGTGTATGACTTACTTGTGAATAAAGTTTGAAAAGTCTTTTACATCATGTTAGATATTCAGTGCTACTACTGGCAGCATCGCTATGTGTTACTTCTTTTAAGTTGTTCAGGTTTCTTTCTTGTTTGTTCTGAGAATGCTAACAACTGTGTTGTGATTAATTCTACACATTCTACAAATTTGTGCAAATTTATCTAAAATCATCTTTTAAAAAATTGCATCAAATCCACATCATATCTTTTTTTTTCCATTCAAATAACATCGAAGAGTTGCTACAAAATACTGAATGCTGATAAAAGAGTCGTTTGATAGTGGCATTTAAATATTGTGCAATTTTCAGTAAGTTTTGGAGAATTTTTGCTTCAGAAAGAGTAAGATAGACAAAAATTCTGAATTAAAAGAAGAGAGGAACAATTGTTTATTCTGTCAATTTATGTAGAGGGTTTTTTTGTTGTTGTTGTTTTGGCAGTACTACTGTATATGTAGACATTTTAACAGGAAAAACAAAGATCCTCCACATCAGGACTCACTCTGTTATTGTCTACATTACCTGTGTGATGGTACTGTCCTGGTGTATGCAGACCTGCAGAAGAAATGTGATATTTTTACACCGATGCTAAGCACATCAGTTAAAGAAAATATCATCCCAACATGTATATTATCTAACAATGAGGTTCAGGGATTTTACACAATAAATATAATTGTTTCTCCACCAATAAAATCAAAGTATTTCCCAGCTAAAGGATCTAAAATTAGACTTTATTATATGTCAACAAACACAAATATAATTTTCCTTAACCCTATAAAAATTGTAGACAATAATGGTTCAGGATCTGAAGCGACATTGAACATTTCAAAAACACAAGTACTTTCAATGACCTATACTTCAAATAAGAGAGTTATGCAGAAATATAAACTGAAGTAAGAGTGAACGAACAGGAAGAAACATTATTGCTCTCCTTAGGGAGAGGTATAACTCGGTCACTTTCCACCCCAAACCATGTCAAGCAGTAGGATTCGGGGGTGAAAATCTCATTTCACTGTTGGGGGGGACAATAAACAGGAAAATTTGAGAGCTTAATTTTATAGAGGGACATAAAAAATGTCATTTTTTGCTGTGTTGTCTAATACTTTCTCAAATGTCTTACATAATGATTTTAGATAATTATGTCATTGTTCCTTATTAGTCCATATCCTACCTGTCTACAGATTTTTACACAATCAACCAGCAATACCAAAAGTTGTATTGGGTGGTCGGTGTCAATTACACCATATATGATCTAACAAAAAGTCTTTGCTCACCATGAACACTGATCTGATCCCCACCACAGCAGCTTTACAAGAATTTAAAGCTCAAAATAAGTTCTAAAACTAGAAGAAATACCGTAATGAATAACTAAACTACATCAAACTATTCTTCAAAAATATGTTTTTATTAACAAACAACAACAAAACAAAATTTCAATATGTCTTAAAACTAGGGCTGTCAAACAATAACATTTTTTCATCTAATTAATCATAGTGACTCTGTGCATTAATTTACAGTAATCATGATTAATGCCCATCCATTATTACTTATGTTTCTGTTTGTGGAGGCAAAAAGACTCATGACTGAAAAAATGAACAAATATAGACAAAAATCGACCTTCGTGTTATCCTGCGTGTTTCCCCAAGCAGTGTAAGTTTATTCTTGTTATATTTTTGTGCTTTTTCTAAATCCCTGCAAACTCACAGTTCCAGCGTTTGGGTCTTCGTTCCTTCCCTGAGGGGCGTTTTTGACATTTTCACTGAAGCAAGAAAAAGCTTAAACAAAACGATGCCTCAAGGAAATATAATATGACACTGTGTTTTGTGTTTTAATTGTGTTAAATGTCCTTTGCTTTTTGACATCACACCAGTACTTTTTGATCCTTACAATGGAAGCCGAACCAATAAATCCTGGAGGATTACACACGGAGCAGAAAATGAAAACAATAAATTTTGCAACCAGGACATTTTTTATTTGTTTTGGGTTGTCACATTTTTGGTGGATTATAAATATTTTTTTTTTTCTTTTTTTACTCCCCCTTATGCTTCTCTGGGCTTTTGGTATTCTGGCACCATGGACAGCAACACCGCTTCAGCATTTCTCCTGATTTTTGGCACGTTCACTGTGCGTTCATCTGCGCCTGCGCATGTTTGAAAAGTGTGTTTTCTCTAAAACCGTCTGCTTCTGCCAATGTTTCAGTCGACGTTCACAATGGAGACCAACCTAGGCTGAGACAGACTAGCTCTGCACAACTTAGCCCAGCGCTCAGGAACTTTTACAAACTAAGCACAACTTTCACCAACATTTATTTCCAGATGTCGGTAAATTTTCAGCATGTTAAAAATTTTCAACACAATGTTCACCTGCGTTCGCCAATGAACACCAACTATCATTAACTCTTTGTCATGTGCGACCTTCATAGATAGACGGACTCACGTGCAGGGAAACCTTTTACCATGATCTATTCCAGAGAACACAAACAACTGTGAAGCAATGGCGTGGAGAGTAGCAAGTTATGATGGAGAACACCGCACTGAGGGTGTGGTGTGAGCAGAATATATAAGGCAGAAGCTAATTAACAAAATGAGGAACAGCTGTGAATGATTAACAACAACAGAACCAATAAACAAAGGAGCAGAAAGAACCGAGAGCGCTGTCACAAAATAAACACAATATGATGAACAGGAGAGGATAATGGCGATAATAATAATACACAGGATAACCATAACTAAAGTAGATATAGCTGAAGTAAAGGTGAGAATACTGATAATGATAATAGTGATATACAACAAATGTAACCAGAAAATAAGGGTGCTGTCTACGTACAGTAAGCGTAACAAAGGATAATGAGCAAGACAGGAATAATGCTAACATTAATAATAATGATGAGTCCAAAAAGAGAATATAAAGCGTGGGCAAGGTCTAACCCTGTCCAGACCATGACACTTTTACCAGCTTTTGCCAGCGGAGCCAGACATTTGCCAGAAAGTCAGTAAACATCGGTCCAAACGTTGTAGTGTGACTCAAACTTTAACAACCCACATTCAAATATCTTGGTCTCTAAATTCTGTTGAGGTCTTCAAAAACTAAATGGAGCAAACAGAGCCTGTGTTGGACTGACATGGGAACCAGAGTTGACTATTAAGATGTAGAACACAAAAGCAAAGTCTCTGATCAGGCTGGTGTTATGATGATTTTTTAAATCTGTCATATGTTAGAATAGTGATAAAAGTTCATGAGATGGAGAGACAGGAGCTGGTGGTGCTGCAGTGAAACACAATAATTTACTTACCCATCATCATCGTCAAATGTGGAACTGCCCAGACACCTGTGCAAAAATTAAAAAAAGGTATAAAATGGATACAAAATAAGCTGTTAAAACACAATGTTGCCATTCACAGTGGAGGAAACTGCTATATTTAGAAAGACAAGCTCATCTCACCCAAAACAGATTTTTTAAAAAACGCTGTCACTGTTCTGCCATCTGTGATCACCACCTTATGGTGGTGGAGGGGTTTGTGTGCCTACTGATCCCAGGAGCTATGTAGGGTCTCCCAAGGTGAAGTGGTCTTCGGTGAAGAGCCAGATCAAGAGCAGTCCAATGGGTCACCATGAAGAAGTTACAGCAAAAATCCGGTGTACCCCGCCTGTTTGTGGGTTACCAGGGATTTCTGTCCATAAGACCCAGTCCGAGTGAGTCACATGGGTCTGACTTCCAGTGGGCTCACCACCTGCAGGAGGGATCATGAGGATCATGGTGCTGTGTGAACTGTCTGGGCTTCTCTGTTTGGACTGCAACCTGGACCCCCGGATAAGGTGTAGAAGGTGGATGGATGAAGAAGCCATTTCTGTTGTCATTATCCATACAGCCAATCATGTACAGTAGAATGAAATGACATTTCTCCTATCTACAATATTAATCACTTCTAGAATCAGAGGGGTTGCTGCCATGCAAGGAGCCACCACAAACAACTTCTCCTTGCCCCATTCTCTTACACTGAGCACCAAGCTAGAAGGCAGGAAGAGCTATATTTATAAGGTCTTCGGTATGACCCGGCCGGGACTTGAACCCCCAACCTCCCGATTGTGAGGCGGATGCTTTATCAACTAGGCCACCACTCCAGTGGTGGATGTCTCTCATCCTAACAAAGTCCCAGTCTAAGTCATGAAGGCAGAGAAGCCCAGACTTCTCTGACTCTCCCACCACCTCCTCCAGCTCTTCAGGCAGGAGGAGCAGCAGTTGCTTTCTCCTCCTGAGGTGCAGGACAACTGACAAGAATCTTTTTGAGGCCGACTGTTAAAAGGCAGGTTTTCCTCTCCACTGTCACCAAGTGCTGCTCACAGCTGACTGTTGAGGTCCTTCTGTGATAGTGGGGTTCCCCCCTACAGTTGGAAAGTGCTATGAGGTGACTGTTGTTGCGTATGCGCTATATAAATAAAGTTGAATTGATTGAATCAGGTGTCCTGGTGCCAGGTGCACATGTGGACAACCTTATGCTTGAATATGTTGTTCGTTATGGACAAACTGTGATTAGCACAGGAGTCCAGTTGATAGTTTCAGGGGTGAATCTGTCCCCACGCACTAATTAATTAAAAACATCTATTAAAGGAAAGAACAGAATCAGCTATTTGTGAAGGGCAGCCATATTTGTGCCTACCAGTATATTAAACATGGTGTACAGGCTGAATGTTTTGGGTATGGCGATGTTGACTTGTTTGGATTTAACACTGGCATAACTCATATACAAATACTCCATGACAACTGAAGACAAATCTACCCTGTGCTGTCTAAATAACCCTGCTAACAGACACGACTGTGCTTGTCCTTGGTCATAAAAGCAGAATTAGTCTGCCGGGATAGAGGACTATCCCTGATAATCTGGTCTACTTGCAGAGAAAAAAACCTCATCGAGATATGTGGAGTTTCCTGTCACCAAAGGCAGCTGAAGTGTTCAGCAGTTCTACATCAACAAAAACGGAGAACATCAGAATTAAGCTGCAGCGCTCTTAGGTCTCTGACAGGTTTACAGGGAAAATCTCAACTTTAAAAACAGTTCAGATCAAGTGTGTTCAGACAAATGTTTAACAGAGATAAGAAGTAATATAAATGTTTTACAAGTGTTCAGATATCAGTTAAAGTAGAGAGTTTACTGTCTGTCAAGTCCACCATGTTTTTAAGGATCAAACACATAAAACCTGCTTTAAAACTTCACAGAACAGATCGGTTTTCATCGGCTTATCTTACCCCCCAGTCCCTGTCTGTCTTTGGCTTTTTCTTCTCTTCAACAACATGTTTCCAGAAACTCAGCCACACTGACACTGACACTGTGACTGTGAGTCTTTGAATTTTTCTCTCAGGACTTGTTCCTGTCACATGTAACTGTGAAACCAGCAGATGTGACAACTATGAGACCAAAACAGAAAAAAACTAAACAGGTTTCATGGCACAGACTGGATCAAAAACACTCCACACTCCCTTCTGTCTCTTGTTGATTACATAGTGATGGCAAGTCTGTTGCTGTTTCATGTAGAACTAGTAACTGACTGATTCAGAATCTGTTGACAGATCTGGACTCCAGGCAGGCCAGTCTAGTACTCACACTCTTTTTCGAGGGGGGCTGAAAAGTTCATAGTGGTCAAAATGTGGTTTATTTTTCAATATAGTCTCCCCTTCGGTCCACACACTTCTTCCAATGGTGCTGCAGCACTTGGATCCCTGCGGCTGAAAAATAAACCACATTTGGCCAAATTTGACCACTATGAACTTTTCAGTCCCCATCCTATGTAGCCACACTGTTGTAACATGTGCAGAATGTGGCTTGGCATTGTCTTGCTGAAATAAGCAGGAATCAGTACTTGGTTGAATAATTATCCACACTGACAATGAGGCGGCGTGGGAAGGGCGTTCATTGCTGCCTGTGGCCAGCCAGTCAGCTCCGTGCTCTGACAATATAGGGAATAAGGCTTAGTATATAGGTTAACCTTGGATCTAGCACCCATGGCTGTACTTTTATGGTCAAAGGGTCAAAGGTTAAGGTCAGAAGGCCAAATAAACTACATCTTAACAGCAAAGACACCTAGGGACACCACACTTGGTACACGGCTTCACTTTGGGATCCTGACCTAGAACTATGGGTTTGGGGTCAAAAGATCAAACGTTAACATTTGCAATCACTATGCCCTATTACTATAGAACGACTAACGCTAGGGTCACCAAACCTTCTACATACCTTCACCAGGAGTCTACACCTATGGCCATACTTTTGGGGTCAAAAGATCAAAGGTTAAGGTTACAAAGTAATAAAATCTCAAGTATCAGAGAATGAGGGTAGAGTGACCAAACTTGGTTCCCAGGCACAACGTGACACCCTGACTTCTCAATATGGGTTTGGGGTCAAAACGTCAAAGGTCAAGGATTTAAATTTAGTTTAGAACATTTATTTTGAACATGCAATACAAAACAAAAATGAAAGAAACATTATAGATTTTAACACATACCAAAATACCATGTACTGTCAGTATGAAAAGGAGTAGGAAGAAGTAAAACTTATTTAGACCCTACCCCTTCACCGTCCCATCAGATTAATTATTCCTCCTGAAGTGCAACCCCAAATACCCACTGACATGTAACTACATGTATACATACATACAGATTGACATACAAATCTATACATAATACATGCATTATACTGTATACACACATATATGGGCAGCACGGTGGTGCAGTGGTTAGCACTGTTGCCTTACAGCTAGAAGGTTCCAGGTTCGAATCCCCAGTCTGGCAGGGGTAGGAACCTTTCTGTGTGGAGTTTGCATGTTCTCCCTGTGCTGTGTGGGTTTACTCCGGGGGCTCCGGCTTCCTCCCACAATCCAAAGACATGCATGCGAGGTTAATTGGTTGTTCTAAATTGTCCCTAGATATCAGTCTCCTATAGGCCCTTAGAATAGAGGGTTAGTACTAGTCAAGTGCTTTGAGTGGTCTTTGAGACTAGAAAAGCACTATATAAGTACAGGTCCTTATACGTATATACCCACCCTCTACAGACAGAATATACATACATACACACGCAACATGAAATATATACTTACACAAACATTCATACGTATATGTACACATATATACACCCTACACATATACTTTATACATACCCACTTAAATACAAATATATACACACCTATACACACACCCCACATACCAAACTATTCTTCCCTATATACACACATGCAGTATATATACATTTTATACATACACAACCACAAACATAAAACACCACATCAGCCTTCTCCCCCCTCCCCATAGCCTGTGTGCAGCATATTTTTATACTCTACATTCTTTTAAACTGCTTTATGTTTGGACATTGCTTTAATTCCATACTCATACTATTCCACAGTCCCACACCACATATTGACACACAAAAGCTCTTCCCAGTTTTACGTATGTTAAATTGCTTAAAATTGCATTGGCCCCTCAAATGATAATTCCTTTTCCTGATTCCAAAGTAGGTTTTGAATATTTTCAGGTAGTTTATTGTTTTTAGCCTTGTACATTAGTAGTGCTGTTTGATAAGTCACAATGTTGGTAAATTTTAATAGATTTGATTTTTAAAAGAGTGGTTTAGTATGTTCTAGATATCCTACTTTATGACTAATACTTTTTGTTCTTTTCTGTACTATGATTAGTGACTGCAATGAATTCCTGTACTTGTTTCCCCAAACCTCAGCACAACATTGTAAGTATGGCAATACTAAGGAACAGTAGAGAGTGTGGAGTGATTTAAGGTCTTGACTATCTTTGGCTTTGTTTGTGATGACAATGTTTCTTTATACTTTGGACTGAACATGCTTAATATGCAGCCCCCAGCTAATCCTGTCATCAGTTGTGACCCCTACAAATTTAATGTCTTGTACTCTTTCGATTGTAACCTCATCTATTTTTATCTGTGCCTGTGTGTCTATTCTGTGATTCCCAAATAACATACATTTTGTTTTGTTCACATTTAATGATAGTTTATTACAGTCAAACCACAACTTAAGCATGTTCAATTCCCTCTCAATAGTTTGTTGCAGTTGTTTTAAATCTTCACCTGCACAGAAAATGTTTGTGTTGTCTACAAAAAGTACCAGTTTTAATAGTTTAGATACATTACAGATGTAATTGGTGTATATAATGAACAGTTTGGGTCCCAACACTGACCCCTGGAGGACACCACAAGCAATGTCCAAACACGTTGAGCGGGGATTCTCCAGCTTCACAAACTGTTGTCATTTATCCAAATAAATTTTGACCCATTCCAGTACAATGCCTCTTATACCTAATTTTCTAATTTGATGATTAGTATATCAGGATAAATTGTGTTGAATGCTTTTTTAAGGTCAATGAATACTCCAGTTGCATATTTTATTGTCTATTGCATCTGTTATTTCATCTATGGATTAAATTATTGCATGTGATGTTGATCTGTTCGATCTAAACCCGTACTGACTCTCAGAGTAATTTATATACTTCTAAAAATTAATCTAACCTATTGTTCAACAGTTTTTCCAAATATTTTTGAGAATTGTGGCAGAAATGAGCCATGTCTGTAGTTTGTTAAGTGGTATTTGCTCCCAGTTTTATACAGTGGAATTACTTTCGCTATTTTCATTTGGTTTGGAAATGTACCGATCTGGAATGATAAGTTACTGATGTAAGTTAATGGCTTTGAGATCCCTTCAATGACCTGTTTAACTGGTGACAAGTCAATGCTATTATAATCAGAAGATGTTTTGCTTTTACATTTCTTAACTATTTACAGTATTTAAATCCATAAAACTGCAAAAGGCATGGGTCAGCATCTCTGCTGAGTGCATTCTAGTTTTACCAGTGCTTGGATAGTCTGTCTATAGATGGTCTCCAGCCAATTTGACAGAAGAACTCAACATCTTAACCTATATAAATGTTTACAACATACATAGTCCAAAACCATTTCGTTAGTGTTCAAGTATCATATATCCATTTTGTAAAGGCAGTACTTAAAGATATTTGGAAATGCTGATGAAAACAATAAGAGTCTTCTTATTTTGGCTGCTCCACAGGGGTCTCCACAGCAGATCATCTGCCTCCATCTCACCCTGTCCTTTACATCAGTGATGACAATTAGAGTAACGCTCATAAATATGAGCAGCTCTGTGACATTTTGGTGACTGATGAGAGGTATGAAGAAAACAAAATGGAATGGAGAATGATCTGTGTGCGTTGATGGGAAAACAAACAAACAAACTAAACCAAGAACTGAGAGAACCAGTTTGACCAGACAGCTCAGTCAGCTCATTTGTTCGAGAAACAGTAAAGGAGTCTTTGTGATTCTGGATTTAAACTGTCAGTGAGCAGTGAACTGCTTTGGTCACTGATTACTGTCGTTATTGATGCCGATACATCGTTTATTCTTTTCAACATCAGATTAATTAGCCACACTCTTATGGATCATTACCAGTCATTAGTGAAACATGCTCAGTGTTTGTGTTCCAGGTGTCTGTGAAACATCTCAGTAAAAACATGTCATCTTCCTTGTGTTCAGGCGTGACATCACTCAACAGTGGGTGGGGTTAACAGAGGCAAACCCTGACTGCAGGGTTACTGCTGTTCACTGCCTCTCTGAACCAGCTACTGTAACCATGATGGAGTCATACATCATAGCCATAGACTTTGGTACTGCCTACAGCGGTCATGCCTTCAGTATCACAGCCAGCGGGACTGAGATTGACCCGCAGGTCAAACGGTGGGGTAAAGAGCACGGGCTGGACACCCCTAAGACTCCAACCTGCATTCTGTTCAATGAACGAGAGGAGTTCCTCAAGTTTGGTTATGAAGCCAGAATGGCATACATCAACATGAAGGGAGCTGAAGGACAGAAGAACTTATACTTTGAGAACTTCAAAATGGCTCTCTATGACAAAGTAAGTAGACCTCGGACTTATTTGTCTTTTGATTGATTGAACTCTCCAGAATAAGATGTTTGTATTTCATCCATCTTATTCTTGGGGGTTCCACTATAGGAACGATTTTGGGCGGAGCTTCCAGTTTCAGCTGACCGAGTGTTAAATCAGTCAGTAAGAGTGGAGTAGCAGGGGCATTTAAAATAGCGTTTTTCAAAGTGTTTCAAATTCATTTTAATGTATAGTCCACATACTGTATGTGTTTTGCACTCAAGTGGCAGCTAATTTCAGCACTTGTAGTTTTTGTATTTTTTGAATGTTTTTGCGTAGTTCTGGTATTTGCTGCTGTTCGTGGTTGTGCCAGACTGAATACATGGAGGCTTCTCACCACACGGTCACAGACGGTATCCAAGCACGGTGTTGTGGCGTACATCTGCTCAAAGGTAAATTTGATTATGTCCAACATATTTTAACAAAATGCAGCGACTTTATAATGGTGGAGACATGCTGGTTGGAATGCCCACCACGTCATTATGAGTACAGGCAACGAGAAGTCATAAATCATGACTCTTTCTGCATTTGGTAGGGCAAGTCCCGGGAAAACTCCGTGAGTGCCTGGTATAATTGGAAAGCTTAGAAATCGTACTTTCTAAAAATGCCTATGTTTTTGCAGAAGACCTAGCTTCCAACCGATTGAACGCAAGTTTTCAACCTAGCTAAAATATAAACAAATTGTAGAGAGAGGAATGATCACAATTCCCTTTGTCATCCAACCTGTCGGCGTATTATTATGCAGACTGAAGGAGAATGCATATTCTCATGTGAAAACCATAGACTGCCTTGCATATCTGTTTCTCAGCTCTTACGCATCTCCTCCTGCCGTGCCATTCAGTCTGAGAAGAGAACATACTGACTGGGTTCCCCATACCGCCCCCCCCCCCTCCAGAAGCTCAGACTGGGCCCTAACCCTCATGTCCTGTGGGCTTCAGCCGCTGTCCGTAGCGGCTGTAATGCCGGGTCAGCAGCTTCAAGGCACTGCTGTGCTGGTGGGGCACTCCTGGAGGCCTGTCCATCTGTGGGGGAACATTGGGGGGGGTATCTTCAGCATGCCATTGTGACTGAGCTGACGAGTCACTTACCTGGGGCGTTCTCAGTGGAGGTCGTCCGCGCCGAGGAACTCGGGCCAACACCACCTGCTCGTCTGCTAAAACAAAGGCGAGCTTAAGCCTGTCTATACAGATTGTTTCTCTGCATCCCTCCAAGTCTAACACAAAATGTTTCTCCCCAGGTTCCAGCACTCTTAACGGGCCGTCGTAGGGCGGGCGCAACGGGGTCCGGCGGGCATCGTGCCTGACAAACACGAACGACGCGTCCTTCAAGGTCTTTGGCATGAAAGCACAGGGAAAACAGTGGTGGGACGGGACGGGTACCGTCCCTGCCTCTGCTCTATGTAGTGAAAGCGGGGATGGATTGGTGTTCAGCGCAGGGTTCTCCAGCAAAAAATCTTCGGGGAGCTGCAGCGGCTAGGAAAAAAAACAGCTCTGCTGGGGAGGCCGCCAAATCCTCCTTCAGTGCTGAACGCAACCCTAATAGAACCCACGGCATCCGGTCCCCCCAATTTGCATTCGTAAGCGAAGCCCTGAGCGCTGCTTTAAGTGACCAATGGAAACGCTCGCATAACCCATTGGCCTGTGGGTTGTATGCAGTCGTGCGATGAATTGTGATGCTCAGCCTCCGGGCAATAGTGGACCAGGGGTCGGAAACGAACTGCGGGCCGCTGTCAGACATGATATCCAAAGGGGCGCTGAAATGTGCCACCCATGTCGTCAAAAAAGCACGTGCAACTTCTGCAGACGCGGTGGAAGCTAGCGGGACAGTGCTTGGTGCGGTCCACCACTGTCAGGAGGTGCGTGAACCCCTGCGATGGTGGGAGGGGGCCCACGAGGTCCACATGAACGTGGTCGAACCTCTTAGCTGGGACATAGAATGGCTCAAGGGGGGCCTTTGTGTGCCTGTGCACCTTGGCTCATTGGCATGCTATGCAGGCTGCAGCCCACTCTTTCTCCTGTTTGCGCAGGCTCGGCAAGACGAACTTTTCTCCCACCATTTTGACTGACGCGTGCACTCCTGGGTGCACCAGGGAGTGAACCGACTCAAAAACGCGGTGGCGCCAAGCATGTGGGACCACCAGGCGCAGGCAGCCTGTGGAGACGTCACAGATTGGGGGGGGGGGCGTCTTGCATAACTCTGCTCTCCAGTCTTAACCCTGTTGGTCCAGACTGGGGCGCACAAACGTCCGCATTGCCAATCTGTTCAGCGGCCATGGCCGTGTAATCTATCCCTACGTAGACTGGGGCCACTAATGTGCGTGAGAGGCAGTCTGCCACCACGTTGAGTTTACCGGCCACATGCTGAATGTCGGTCGTAAACTCCGAGATCGCGGCCAGCTGTCTCTGCTGCTGGGCCGACCATGGTTCCGAAACCTTGGCCATAGCATACATTAGCGGCTTGTGGTCCACAAATGCAGTGAAGGTGCGCCCTGCCAGCCAGAACTGGAAGTGGCGTATGGCCAGGTGGAGAGCCAATAACTCCCTGTCGAACGCGCTGTATTTACACTCATTGTCGCGCAAAGACCTGCTAAAAAAGGGGAGCGGCTGCCAAGAACCAGTGACGCACTGCTCCACAACGGCCCCTATGGCTATGTCCAATGTGTCGGTGGTGAGCGCTATCCAAGCCACTGGGTTCGGGTGTGCCAGTAGTGCGGCGTTCTCTAGAGCTTTTTTGACCTCGGAAAATGCCTGCTGTCGTTCAGGAGTCCAGTCGACTCTCTCCGCCGGTTTCCGTTTCTTAAGCACGGAGTACAATGGCTGCATGAGCTGGGCTGCGGGGAGGAGGAAATGGTTGTAGAAGTTAACCATCCCCAAAAACTCCTGCAGCGCCCTGACCGCCTGAGGCAGGGGAAAATCTGCCACTGCGCGCATTTTGTCCGGTAACGGTATCACGCCCTCCAGTGAGATGCGGTGGCCCAAAAAATCAATTCCCGTCACCCCAAACTGGCACTTCGCTGGATTGAATATTAACCTGTGCTCCTCCAAGCTCTGGAAAACTGTCCTGAGGTGGGCTACGTGTTCATCCTTGGACACGCTGGCCACCAGAATGTCGTCCAGGTAGACGAACACAAACGGTAGATCGCGTAACACCACATACATCATGCGTTGGAATGTCTGTGCCATGCCTTTTAACCCGAAAGGCATGCGTAAGAACTCAACGGGGTTATTACTGCTGTTTTGGGTATGTCCTCTGCACGCACTGGGACCTGGTGGTAACTGTGGACCAGATCTATCTTGGAAAAAATGTGTGCCCCTGTGAGGTGAACGGAAAAATCCTGAATATAGGGGATTGGGTAGCGATCCTGCGCTGTGGCGTTGTTTAATCTGCGGAAATCTCCGCATGGTCGCCACGATCCCTCGGCTTTAGGCACCATATGTAGCGGGGTTGCCCATGGGCTGTTTGAGCACCTGATGATGCCCAACCTTTCCAAGTTGGCAAACTCCTCGCATGCACTGGCCAGTTTAGCTGCATCCAGGCGCCAAGGTCGTGCGAAAATGGGCAGCCCCGTGGTGGTAATGAAGTGCTCCACCCCATGTTTAGTGACGGCAGCCGAAAACGTTGGAACCGTGAGTGCTGGGAACTGTGTGAGTAGTGTGTGGATCTTACCCCTGGAGCTGTGACGTTGGCTAGTGTTGTGAACCCGGCTCCTCTAGCTGTACAGGGCAGAGAATCAAAAGACATTGTGTTAATCAGGCGTCTGTTAGCCACATCGACTAATAGTCCATGTGCACACAAAAAATCATCACCCAAAATGGGAAAGTTACATGCTACTATGACGAATGTCCATTGGTATGTACGGCCGTGCAAGGATATAGTCAGTGCACTCTCACCAAAAGACTTAATGTCTGAGCCGTTTGCGACCTCCAGCTCGGGGCCACTACTTCCCACCAGCCAGTCTGCGTAGGACGACAGGATGAGGCTCTTTTGGGAGCCGGAGTCCACGAGGAACCGTCTCCCCGAGCGTCAGTCCGTCACATAGAGCAGCGTGTTTGTGTCACCGGCGGTTGCAGCTGCTACCAACTGCCGGCCCTGGCATTTCCCGAGCGCTTGAATTGGCACGGTGGCACGCATCGGTGTGCATCTTCTCCAAAACGGCGGTGGTAGAAGCAGAGCGTGTCTCTCCAGTGCTTCTTAGCCTCCGCTGTGGCCACCGTTATTGGCTCCTCGCCTCCGCTGGCCGTCTCACTGGGTTCCGACGCCGCTGCATTCACAGCGTAGACTCTGGTGGTGAGGATAATCCGATCTGCCTCTTGTGTTAGCGCCCGGTAGTTGCGCATGGCCAGCAGCGGCGAATTGGCAAGGACCGCTCTGGCCACTGTCGGGAGGTTCCGGAGGAAAAGGTGGGCAAAGAGGAAATGCCCATCATCTGTGCCCATCAACGCCAACATCTTCTCCATTAATTCGACCGCTGACCCGTCTCCCAACTCGGAGCGCTTCAGGAGCCTTTCCGCTCTCTCACAATCCAAGAGTGTGTAGCGCTGGGTCAGCGCGGTTTTGAGAGTGTCATATTTGTTGTGTTCTGAGGGCTGTTGGAGCAGGCGTCCAGTGCATGCGTCCAGTGCTGCAACCACGTAGCAGTATTTGGTGTCATCCGCCGTCACTCCCCGGAGCGCGAACTGGGCCTCGGTGTGGAGGAACCAAGACTTCGGGTCATGTAGCCAAAAATATAGGAGTTTGACCAAAACGGCGCACGCGGTGTTGGCACCTCCAGTCCGGGTCGTCTCCGGGTTGTTCGCCTCGAGCTCCATTGTGCGTCAAGGGTCACTAGTGTAGAGGGAGGAATGATCAGGCAAGGTGGTCTGGAGCAGAGCAGTCTTTAATAATCTCTCTCTAACATCAACAAGAATAAGAAGCCTGGACCAGGTCGCGGGGGCTTCTCTTTTTATACCATACAACTCGCCCGGTGACCTGGGGTATTTGCATTAACATGCATACATTTACCATGACAATTCCTTTTGTCACTGTTTGCGTTAACACACATACATCTACAATGACAATTCCCTTTGTCACCTAGCCTGTCGGTGCATTATTATGCAGACCGGAGGAGAACGCATATTCTCATGTGAAAACCATAGACTGCCTTGCAAATCCATTTTTCAGCTCTTACGCATCTCCTCCTGCCGAGCCATTCAGTCTGAGTAGAGAACGTACTGACTGGGTTCCCCACAACATCGTCTTTTTCTAGGTCAGTTTTTGAGACTTCCTACAAATTAAATATCATTTTGAAGGTCTTTCAATACACAATATGAAAATAATTTTACATCAATTTTGAAAATGTCCTCATGGTGACTCATTTTGCCAGCACTGGTCATTTGTTTACAGCGTAAGCTTCTTAGCAGCAGTGCTAACTAACGGAGCTACTGTGTACGAGGCCACTTTTTAGGTCATCTTCCCATCCCTCGATAGATGTGGGAAGTGGTATGATTATATGACTGTTTTGAGGTGCAAGAGGCCGTGTTCCCGCATTTCTGATGTTGAAGTCATTGTTTTTTTAACTAAGAAAAGTGTCCCGTTTCAGTGACAACCATATGTTCTAAACTGGTACTGGAAGTTGCTACCATAATTCATGCAAGGGCCTAGGAATAAGGTGAATTCAGCAACCATGGTGGCCAGAGATGCCCAATAAATAAATGACATCATAATAAATACAACTAAAAATAAAACAAGACAATTTAAAGTGAAGCATATGTGACCCTCCTTATTTGGTTCTTTTGATGGAAACTGAATCTTATCTGAAACGGGTTTGACATATATTAGCAATTAAGCCCTCATTTAATTCTTTATTCCTTTATCCGATGTAAAATCTGAAAGAAACTTTAGCTGAGTCTTAGTGTTCCACTGTTGAAGCTGAAATAATCAACAGTTGAGCTGCTGATGCACACTGTTTAAGAATGTGGTCCAACAACTCTGTCACCTGACTGATGTAGCAGCTACATATTTAACTGCATCATCTGTATACATAGAAATGCAGTAAAACCAGCATCAGGTGGCTGAGATTTTATAGTTTAAGGCTGCATGTCCACCAAACGCGTTTTTTTCCGCTCTGGGTGGCTATTTTCCATTCATTCTCTTTGTAGTCACAGCGCTGAGCGCCCTCAAACGCTGTTGGCGGTGGCCATTTTTTGTTGCGGCGCTCAGGGCCCTCAGAGCTAAAAAAAAGTTCAACTTTTCAGACTGCAGCTGAGCTTGTCAATGTCAGACCTTAAGCAACCAATCAGAACTGCTGCGTTGGCGGGACATAGGACTCCAGTACTAGTCTGTACTCAGACTCCTGCTTTCCGTGTAATCATATTTTACATCCAGAGCTGCTAGAAAATGTTTCCTGACTATTGTTATTTATAGACTGCTATTAAAAATCAGTAGAAAGTCAAATGACAATAGGAAAAGCGAAAGTGCTGAGCTGAGAGTGACAAGCTGTTGCTGGGATACAGGGCACAGCCTTTGTTAATTTGTTAAGACTCTGTGCACAAACGCTGAAAAAAAATGCTCAGGGCGGTCAGTGAACAAAAAACGTGTTTGGTGGACACACAACCTTAATATAAATGCATCACATAAATGGAGTAGACTGATATAATAAAGTTCACTATGTTCTGAAGAGCATGAATGCTCACCCAGCAACTTGGTTCTGCTCACCCTCTCCACAGCAGCTCCATTGATGGTCAGAGGAACATGCTGGGTGTGGGTCTTCTGAAGTCCACAACAATCTCCTTCATCTTCTTCACGTTCAGAGAGATTGTTGTCTCCATACCACATGGCCAGGCAGCTCACGAGCTGCCTGGCTATGTGGTATGAAGACAACAATCACTCTGAATGTGGAGAAGGTCCTGGCACCAAGTTCCTTGGTGTTCACATTATAGAGGACCTCTCCTGGACCAAGAAAGCTCGGCAGCATCCCTACTTCCTCTGCAAACTGAGAAAAGCCAAAGCCCTGGCCCCCATCATGTGTACCTTCTACAGAGGCATCATCAGAGCATCCTGACCAGCTGCATCACTGTGTGGTACAGCACCCACACTGTGTCCTGCCGCAAGACCCTCCAGCGCATAGTGAAAACAGCTGAGAAGATCGTCTGTGCCTCTCTCCCCTCCCTTGAGGCCATCTACAGCACCTGCCTCACCCGCAAAGCCCTCTGCATTGCAGGTGATCCCACCCACCCATCGCACAGCTTCTTCAGTCTGCTGCCATTAGGGGGGAGACTGTGGAGTCTCTAGGCCAGGACCAGCAGACTCAAGGACAGCTTCATCCACCAGGCTGTCAGAAAGCTCAACTCTCTCCCTGCTCTGCCCCCTCTCCCCCTTCTGTTCCCCACACACGAATTCTGGACTGTCACTCCCCTCCTTTAACAACTGAACTCTGCCATCCCCAGGAACTGTTGCCCCCCCCCCCCCCCACACACACACACACTGATCTCAGGGCTGCACCAGTCACTTTATGCACCAATGGACTGCTCTCTTTGCATTCCACGCCACTTTAACCCTCTTTGTGCCCTGATATGTGCCTGAAGTCACTCTATGTTTTCTTCCTTTCTTTTTTTTTTTTTATCATATTTAGTTATTTTGCACACCCTTAGTATTTTTAGTTACTTTCTGGTTGGGGGTTGGTTTTCTTTGCACTGATGTTTGATGTTCACTGTTTAAAATAGAACTGAACTCACCTTGTTGCCAAAAAAGTAGAATAGCAGATTAATTCCTTATTACCTATTGTATTTTTCAACACATAAAAGAAATTTTTAGGCCGTGCGATGGCCAAGCTATAAGCCGATAAACTTTTGCCTCTGACTGGCAGTGCCAAACAAACCGGAAGTAGTGCAGACGACGCTGCGTGACGTCACGAGTGTGACCCTTATCAAAACAACAATGGCAGATGATAGCAGTTCCAGCAGTCAAGAACACCAGAGTTTTCAGAGTGAAGAGGCATTCAGGATCGGTGACAAGACAGAGGAGGATGCAGGAGTGTCAAGTGAACAGGAAGAGAGCGAGGGAGGCATCGAACCGTACAGATTAGAGCCAGAATTTTCGGGGGATTCCAGCACCGACTCAGACCGCAGCAGTGATGGGGAGGAGAGTCGCTTATTGAATACAGAATGGTGAGTCTTTACTTTGGCATGTTTGGGGTGTCAGGATAAGGAAAATTAACAATAAAAAAGAAAGGGGGGAAAAAAAAACATCAGCGTTTTTCCAACTTATTACAGTTATCCCTCACTTATCGCGTTTAATGCGGTCTTCCTTCGCTGGGTATAGTCGCTCGGCAGGGAGCGAAGCTGGGTAAAACATCTCGGCCAATCAGCTTGCGAGATAAAACGTCTCGGCCAATCAGCTTGCGAGGTAAAATGTCTCGGCCAATCAGCTTGCGAGATTCCCGAGCGGGCTGGGGAGCCGGGGAGAGCGGGCTCTCCGTGTTGATACCTGATGTTCTAATGTAGTCTCCCTGCCTTCTCATTAGAACATCAGGTATCAACACGGAGAGCCCGCACAGCTCAAAATCTACCTCTCTGACCACCGCTCCACTCCTCTCCGCCCACCTCTTTACCGCTCGGGAATCTCGCAAGCTGATTGGCCGAGACGTTTTACCTCACAAGTTGATTGGCCGAGAGGTTTTACCCAGCGAAGGAAGACCGCATTCATTGTTCTTTATCGCTCGTGTTGCTTAGTGGCACTTTTCGCTGTTCTCTTGTGCCTTTTTGTGCAAAATAGTGCTTGTGACGCCCTTGGGGGGGGGGGTGACGCTACTTCACGGTTTTTCACTTTTCGCGGTCGGTTCTGGTCCCCATTAAACGCGATAAGTGAGGGATCACTGTATATCTAGAAACGCATCGCTTCCCGGTCGCTTTTCCTCCCCCTTTCTTTTCTTTCGTCGCCATGACAGCTTTCCTTGGCCACTGAACAGATCTTCCCAGGTGCTGGAAGAGTTTTGTAGTCGACTATCACGACAAAATGCACCAAAAACAACCAGTGTCGACGTGCTCGCAATGGTAAACATGAGGACTGGGTCACACTCGGGACGTCACGCGGAATTCCGGCTGCGTTTCGGCGGATTTGTCTGATTTTTCAGGGCGGGAAATTCTAAATCGCGATTTTCTCCAAGATTCCGGGATTTGTGGAGGGGGTGCCAATGATAAATTATCTTTATAATTGTATGTACTATCACCCAGTGCCGTTCAATGCCGTTCAGTTCAGTTCTACTTTAATGTTTGGTGTTAGACGTTATATTTTATATTGTAACGTGCGCGCCCAACTGACGACGTCCCACTGGGAGGTTCGAACTCACGCCTCCCGCTCCGGAGTCCCGCACTCTACCTGTGTCGCCAATAGGGTCAACCCACTTGGCAAGCTTAGTAGGGTGCTCATATTGAGTTCGCTACACTACTCCCCTCTGGTTCTCGACATCGTCCCGATGTCAGCGCCGCACCACAGCTTGGGAACCAGTAAATCCCACTTCTGACACCAATGTAACGTGCGCGCCCAACTGACGACGTCCCACCGGGAGGTTCGAACTCACGCCTCCCGCTCCGGAGTCCCGCACTCTACCTCTGTCGCCAATAGGGTCAACCCACTTGGCAAGCCAAGTAGGGTGCTCATATTGAGTTCGCTACAATATTCATATTTCCTACTTTGTGGTTACCTTGCTGCACCATGGATCTCAGAGTAACATCGCTTCTGGTCTCTGTATGTGTTGTACATATGACAGAACTGACAATAAAGTTGGCTTTGACTTGACTTGACTTAATGGGTCAACCATGAAAACTGTAAATAGTACCATATATAGCCATTTAAATGCAAGCATTTTTCAGTTTAAATTATATACTATTTTACTTGTTTGCATTCTATGAATTTATCTGATTTCTTTATAAAATGAAAGTTTTGAATTTTAAATTGTTGCTGATCTGAAGACCATTAAAGTTTCATTAGAAGGTCGGTGATCACAAAAAAAAAATGATCAGTATGATGAGTTGTTTATCTCTTCTGCTGTATTTTTTTTTTTTTAGAGTTTTAATATGTTACATTTATGTTGTGTTATTTTCACTTTCAGATTATTTTCTGTCTATACAAAACAGAACCAAGGAATTAAAACAACAAACCCTCATGGAAGAACAGTGGGTTCTAACATATTAGTTAGTAAACATGATGTACCATCAATGACCCAGTTTACATGGTCACAAGTAAACCAGTTATACTGTAATCAGCTTTCTGGAGTTACCTAATTATTCAAACTGTCATATAAACAGAGTAATCCGATTACCTTTATCAGTTAAAGGCCATTATCGGTTTGTGAGAA
Source organism: Pholidichthys leucotaenia (assembly GCA_020510985.1). NCBI lineage: Eukaryota > Metazoa > Chordata > Actinopteri > Cichliformes > Pholidichthyidae > Pholidichthys > Pholidichthys leucotaenia. Next base: position 166,600,588 of record CM035843.1, on the reverse strand, counting down.
AACAAACTGACACACCTAGTTTATTTGCCCAATAAACCGTTTACTCACTGCATTTACACACCATAAGCCATTTATTACCTCTATCGATTTACTCCGGTAATCAGTTTATTCGTGACCATGTAAACAGGGTCAGTGTTATGAATCTGCCAGGAGGCAGATGAGGATTTTGAAGTAGAACTCAAGGCACAGGAAGAATGATGAAGCAATGACATTTATTAACAGAAAACTGAGGAAAATAAACAATAGCTTGGGGGCTGCAAACAAAACTAAATCACAGGAGAAAATGACTGGAGACTAGGCAGCATAATGACAAGGATGAGTGACTATGAATGACTGACAAATCTATGACGATGACACCAGACAGAGCACAAGCACCAACTGACATATATAGGGAGACTAATAATCCTGCCGGTCAGCTGGGCAAACAATCAAGGGCTAAAAAGTAACACATGAGGCCAATAATGATGACATGGGATGAGCACAGCGGACCAGGGGAAACACAGAAGACACATAATGCAAATAATAATACTAATGATAATCAAATTACAAAGGACAATCACAAAACAACAACAACAGGGGATGAGGACAGGAATACATGCAAGAGACAACAACTGGGAAGCACAAGGGGCACTTAATAATGATAATTTTCATAATAATAATACAACTAAAACTAATAATAATCAAGGAGAAAAACAAGGAAACCAGAAGGAAGTGTCATAATTGGGCCCTTTCAGGGCAGAAATAAGGCACTATTCGCCTGCTGTGAGTTTGCTTATTTAATAAATAATAAAAATGAACACAAAAGCTTGCCATGAAGGGTGAATTACAAAAACGCTGTTTACAAAGACCACGGAGGGTGATAACAGAAAAATACAAATGAAGGAAAACCAGGAAAGGTTACTTACAATAAAACTGGCGAAGCAGAGATTAAGGCTGAGACTTAAAACAGGAATCAAGTGAGGGGATTCCTGTCTAAACACAGCAAGATCACAGCGAGGAATAAACCTTGCCAGCGATCTTAAAGAATAACACAAAACTCAAACATTAATCAGGTGTGGAGTGAAGGTGATTAACCAAAACACAAACAGCTGTGACAACTGTGAAAAGGCTTGACAGCCAGAAATCACAAACTGAGCTGTCAAAATAAAAACATGAAACATAATGAACAAAAAATTAAGACTAAATACAAACACAGAAAAAGAGGAAAACCACAAAGACCCGAGCATGGTACAGACCCGCGCTCGGCATCATTACAGCAACTTAAAGCGTGGGCATGGTTCCTGTCCATGCCCCGATCACGGCAATCAATTTAAGCAATCTTGTCACATTCAGTCTTTTACCTTGAAATTTCATAGAGGTACTAACATTTATGATTTTATACATTGATTCAAGTCTATCTATCTATCTATCTATCTATCTAAAAAATAAATAAAAACACCAATGCACGTGCATACACTCCCAGCTGATGTGATAGATAGATAGATAGATAGATAGATAGATAGATAGATAGATAGATAGATAGATAGATAGATAGATAGATAGCACCAGCAGATGGCATGGCTCCCCAGATCATGTGCCAAGTCCTGTCATGTGGGAATCAAAGTCTCAATGTCTGGAGGAAGAGTGGAGAAGCACAGAATCCAAGTTGTTTGAGGTCCAATGTTAAGTTTCCACAGTCGGTGATTATTTGGAGAGCCCTCTTATCTGCTAGTGTTGGTCTACTGTGTTTTATCAAGTCCAAAGTCAGTGCAGTCATCTACCAGGAAATTTTAGAGCACTTCATGCTTCCCTCTGCTGACATAGTAGATAAAATCAGTACTGTACAGATGGTTAATACAGCACTATCTAATGAGTTATCAGAGTTTAAACACATTTAATCATGATGATTTTAATAAGGCAGGCTGTGATGTCAACACTGATGGACTCAGGAGTGGAACTTATTTACAAGTATTAATCAATGTAGAGTGCATGTTGAAAAATAAGAAAAATATCTATGTATGCTTACCAGCGGTCAATCAATCAATCAATGAGACTTTATTTATAAAGCACTTTTCATACAGTGTAGCAGCTCAAAGTGCTGTACAAAATAATAAACAACATACACCAAAAGCCAAAACATAGTCTCACCCCCCACACACATACACTCACAACACACCAACTAATCGACTTACGACATAAAACCGTGTCTTCTTCTTCTTCTTCTTCTTCTTCTTCTTCTTCTTCTTGCTGCTCCCTTCAGGGGTCTCGACAGTGGATCATCTGCCTCCATCTCACCCTATCCCTTCATCTTCCTCAGTAACACCAACCCTCTCCATGTCCTTCTTCACTACATCCATGAATCATCTCTGTGGTCTTTCTCTTTTCCTCCTGCCTGGCAGCTCCATCTTCAGCATCCTTTGTCCAATATCTCCACTATCCCTCCTCTGCATATGTCCAAACCATCTCAGCCTTGGCTCTCTTACTTTGTCTCCAAACCGCTCAACCCGAGCAGTCCCTCTGATATACTCATTTCAAATCTTGTCCCTCCTAGCATCTTCAACTCTGCCACCTCCAGCGCCACCTCCTGTCTTTTTGTCAGCACCACTGTCTCCAAACCATACATCATAGCAGATCTCACTACTGTCTTGTAAATCTTCTCTTTCACTCTTGCTGCTACCCTTCTGTCACAAATGACCCCTGACACTCATCTCCACCCACTCCACCCTGCCAGCACTCTTCTACACCTCTCTTGTGCATTTTTCATTGCTTTGGATGGTTGACACCAGACATTTAAACTCATCTACTTTGACTACCTCTACTCCGTCCATCTTCACCGTTGCATCTGCTTCCCTGTAATTCACACTGATGTATTATGTCTTGCTTCTACTGACTTTCATTCCTATTCTCTCCAGAGCATACTGTAACAATATACCACTTGTCTCGCCAAATTTTGTATACAATACCACTGTAACATATACAGAGTATAATACCTGCGGGGTATAATATCACTGGGTAACTGGGTATAACAGGGTCCACTAACACCTGTGCTCGCCAGATTTTTGTGTGTAACTCTTACTAACACCCACTCACCCTACTCACTTTAGGTGTAGTACCCTTTTTGGTAGTATTGTGTTATGGCAATGTATTTACCTTAACTTTACTACCTGAGGCAGAGGGATAATTGGGCCAGGTCAGACCAACTCTGGGTTCGTAGGAGCCTGGGAGGTGCAACAACAGATGACACACACACACCCGTATAGAACTTGCAACTATGTATATTATTTACAAATATGTACACAAAAATAAATACACAGCGCGATAAAAGAAAAAATAAAAACAAAATACTCCAAATTATATTTACAATATTCACAGTTCTTGTTGTATCAGTTCCAGGTGACCAGTGGGGTCACCCCTAGCAGTTTCTAGGGTTCGGGCTTCGGCTCACCATCCAGATTTGGAGAATCCACGCTCATGCTAAGTGGCTTGTGCGCCAATGGGGTTCCCGTGCTCAGCGGCGTCGGCAGCCTTTGGATCCCAAACAATTTCAAGGGTTTTATCCAGGCAAAGGCTGCTATTAGCACGTTAGCGTCGCCATATCACCAAGGACCGTCTCTCTCTCTGGTCTGTGTCTTTCGTTATCTGGTGCGACTGAGCCAAAAATGCAAGTCATCCCAGACCCAGGGAGAGAGCGCTTAACCCATTGGGTGGCGTGATCCAGCAATGGTACAGCCATTGGTTACTCAAAATATCAACACACAATACTAGGAACTTTATCAGAGCCTTCTAGAAAATGTTCCCAACTATTTATGAATATATATTTATTTAAATATTCATATTCAAATTGTGTATTCCCATTGTGAAATGAATATCCCCCCTTCTTCTTAAAGCGGTATCGACATTCATAACTTTAATCATGTTTTTAACACTGGGTTACACTATCCCCCCTTAGAATCATGCAAGTCCCTTTGCATGGGATTAGCTAAATAGTAATGATGGGAGAACTAGTGTTCATGGGAATAATCTTAGGATCTGACTCTATTAAGGCTCTGGTAAAAGCCAGGTTTGAATAATCTTAGGATCTGTCTCTGCTAAAGCTCTGGTAAAAGCCAGGTTTAATCCTTGAAACAGGGACTGGGCAACAGTTAGGAGAGGGTTTCCCAACTGACTATACTGTAGTCTTTCTGGCTGGGAGGTTGTCCTCTCGGAGCGTCTCACAGTCTGTGGGACTTCTTTTTCAGATTCTTTTTCTTCCACAAGTTCATCACAGGTACCTTTATCAGGTAAGTTGGTTTCACTTTCAGTTCCATTCTCATTGTTCGAAGGTTCCACATTTGTTTCAGTTTCCTCCAGGTTTCCATCATTCGGTAAGTTGTCACATCCAGGTGGATTGTCATTTCCAGGCAAGTTGTCACATCCAGGTGAAGTGGCATTTTCTATTTGGTTGTCATTCTCAGGTAAATGAGTTTCAGCAGGAATGTCTCCTTTAAAGAATGTCTTTGGATGGGGAATTTCATAAACTCGAGTGAGCTTTATGGGCGTTTGGATTGGTTCTTCTCTGTACCAATAGACATCTTCATTTTCCAGTTCTGAATTCTCACATTCCTCACTTTGTTCAGGTGATTGTCTTGTCTTAGGTTTGCGGACACGTTTTGGTCCGACCGGTTCGTCTTCAACAGGGGCAAGAAAACCACAGGGAAGTAAGAGGTCGCGGTGAACGGTGCGAACAGGACCATCTTTTGTCTCAGGTTTTATGGTGTAAACAGGCAAGTCACCTGCTTGGTTCACCACAATGTGGATTTCAGCTTCCCACCTGTCTGCTAGTTTGTGCTTGCCTCTGAGGTGGACTGCAAGTACCAAAACTCTGTCGCCTGGTTCTAGTTTTGAGGGTTTCACTCACATATCAGATCTTGTTTTGTTTCTTTCAGCCATCTTGTTAGCATTTTCTGTTGCTAGTTTGTAGCTTTCTTGTAGAGCTGTCTTCAGTTTTTCAATGTACTGGGAATGTGACTTGAAACTTTTGTTGCGAAACGGGAGCCCAAATGCAAGATCGATTGGCAATCTCGGCTGACGACCGAACATTAACTCATACGGGGCAAAACCAGTAGTGTCATTCTTCGTACAATTGTACGCATGTACAAGTGGTTTCACATAGTTGTGCCAATGAGTTTTGTTCTTTTCCTCCAGAGTACCCAGCATGCTCAATAACGTTCTATTGAAACGTTCTACCGGGTTACCTCTGGGATGATAGGGTGTCGTCCGGATTTTACGAATGCCCATGATTCTGCAAAGTTCGTTTATGATATGGGACTCAAAATCGGGACCCTGATCACTATGTAATCCTTCGGGTATCCCGTAGTGGACTATAAAGTTGTCCCAAAGTGCCTTTGCTACGGTCTAAGCTTTCTGATTGCTGGTAGGGATAGCTATAGCGTATTTTGTGAAATGATCAGTTAACACGAGCACATCCTTTGTGTTGCTTTGGTTGGGCTCAATGGACAGGAAATCCATGAGTTCAAGCGGTCGGGTGGACTTGATGTTGACAAGCGGAGCAGCTCGCTCTGGAGCAGTTTTACGTCTTACGCAGCGATTACATCTTCTTTTCAATATAGAACCTTGTTGTGGCGCGATCCAAAGTACGCTCTGTGCCCAAATGGCCCATGTCACAGTGGAGGTTTGAAAGACTGAATCGCGGAGTTGTTCAGGTAAGACGAGCTGGTAAGTAACATTTCCTCCATCTTGAGGAGTGCGGTAGAGGATGTTATTGCATATTTCAAGTCGACTGAGCTCTTGGAGTAACAAGTTGATGTCAGGAAGTTCAGTTCGTGCAGTTGGTGGAACTTTTAGTCCAGTTTCAATTTGTGCAATCACTTCTCTTAAACAGGGAGCAGTTCTTTGTTCATTTTTGATCTGTTCAGGAGTCATGTGGGGTACAACTGGAAGACCACCACAGCCATCTTCATTGGCGTAGTCATCTGGAATGGCAGCTACAGAGAGGGCTAATGAGTGAACCAAAGGGAAGGTGTTGTCTGGAGAGCTACAGACAAGGTGGTTTTCACATATAGCAGACACTACCTCGGAACTTAAACTGTTCTCAGTAAGAGACGAGTTTGAATGAACTGCTGTATGTGGTCAAGCTCCTTTTGGGAAACTGCGTCATCAAGTAACTCGCCATGTGGCCGTCTAGAGAGGCCATCTGCATCTGAGTTAAGCTTGCCTGCTCTGTATTGGAGCTTAAAGTTAAACGTCGACAGAGCAGCTAGCCACCTGTAACTCATGGCATCCATCTTAGCAGTAGTCAAAATGTACATCAGGGGGTTACTGTCTGTCAAGACAGTAAAATGATTGCCATATAAATAGTCTGCGAACTTCTCCGTTACTGCCCACTTTAGAGCCAAAAATTCTAATGTATGGGCGGGGTAACGGGACTCACTTCTAGACAACCCCCGGCTTGCATAAGCTATGACCCTAGTCTGGCCCTCCTGCTCTTGATAGGGGGTGGTGCCAAGCCCTGTAGTGCTGGCTTCAGTATGGAGTGTATATGGCAACTGAGGGTCAGCGAAACCCAGGACAGGCGCAGAACTGTGCTTTTCAATGATGGTTTTGAATGGAAGATCACAGGAAGAAGTCCACCGCTCGCCAAATGGTGTCTTTGGGTCATGGTACTGGGCAGGGTTAGCTTTGGGCTTTGGGCTTTTTCGCAAAGGAGGGTAGCCTGCTGTTAAGTCAGTGAGGGGCTTAACGATGCTGGAATAGTTCTTAATGAACTGCCTATAGTACCCTGAAAAGCCTAAGAACGAGCGGAGCTGTTTGAGATCACGGGGCACAGGCCAGGTACTTAGGGCTTTCACTTTTTTGGGGTTGTCTCAACTCTTTTACTGGACACAATGTGACCGAGGTATCTGGCAGAAGTTTGAAAAAATCTGCATTTCTCAGGGGAGAGTTTAAGCCCGTACTCTTTTAGGCGATTAAGAACTTTCATTAAGCGAGCCTCATGTTCTTCGGGCGTCTTGGAGAATACAATGATGTCATCAAGGAACACAATCACCTCATGCAGATTCATGTCGCCCATGCATTTCTCCATGAGGCGCTGGAACGTGCTGGGGGCGTCTGTAATGCCTTGGGGCATTCTATTGAATTCCCAAAAGCCCATGGGACATATGAACGCTGTCTTTGGTTTGTCCAGCTCCTCTACCTCAATTTGGTAGTACCCAGACTTTAAATCGAGGACGGAGAACCACTGCGAACCAGTCAAGGTGGAAAACGTTTCCTCCAAGTTGGGGAGGGCGTAAGCATCTTTTACAGTCTGCATGTTTAGCTTCCTGTAATCAATACAAAGGTGGACATTGCCATTTTTCTTTCGCACCACTACAATAGGCGAAGAAAATGGGGAATTGGACTCTCTTATCGCGCCTGCTTGTTGGAGTTCTTTGAGATGCTTACGGACCGCTTCCAGGTCATTTGGATGTATGGGACGTGCTCTGTGTTTGAACGGTGTTTCATCTGATAGTTTGATTGTGTGTTTCACTTGATCCATTTTGCCAAAGTCAAGATCGTTTTGTGCAAATACTTCGGGCATTTGACTGAGTTTTTCTGTTAGGCGCTCTTTCCATTCAGCACTAATGGGGGAAGAGTCAAAGTTGAACTTCAGAGTGGACTTTGGTTCAGTTTTGGACTTTGTAACTTTCACGGAGTGTTCTTGTGATAGGACTCGATATGCACAAATTTCTCCAATGACACACTTCTGAGGGATTGTCACGTCATGTTCCGACTCATTGGTGAGTATAACTGGAACAAGGTAAGGTGCTCTTTCAGGTAAGTCTATGAGACATGGTTTTACCAGGATACCACCAGGTAAGGCTGACATTACCGGTTGTTCTAACAAGACAGATTTTTCACTGTTGCCCGCTGACACAGCTACAGCGCCATCTAGAACAACTGTTTGGCCTGCAGGGACTAACTGTGGCTCTTTGTTGCGCATGGTCACTAAACCAAGGTTAGTGTCTTTGGACTGTCTGTGCCATAGCTCAAGGACTTTTAACACTGCCTTATAACCAAGTGACATGGTTGGCTGCAGTTCAGAACATGCATCAGAGTACAGCTCGTAAAGTACATCTAATGTGTTTGTCCCTATTAACACTAAGGACTGATCAGCTGCACGTACATCAGGAACCACTAAGGCAAGTGTTGGCACTTCGGCTTCAATACCGAAAAAGTCTTTTGGGAAAGTGACATGCATTTCAATGTAGCCTAAGTAAGGTACACTCTGACCGTTAGCTCCCTCCACTTCTAACAGCTCAAAAAGTGGCTTAATCTCATGGTTGGATAAGTACTGTCTGTAATAGGACTCAGGGACAGTAGTCACCTGAGAGCCTGTATGTAACAAACAGTTCACAGTACAGCCATTCACTTTCACTTGGGCTGTACTTTTGGTACCAATTAGACCATTAGGGAAGTTAAAGGGGTCTGTTTTGTAGTGTGACTTCAGTTTAGCACGTGTCTTGAATGGAGCTTTTGGTTTGGGACGGGTCATCTCTGAACTAGCCTCTGTTTGTCCCGCAACAGGGGTAGACTTCAGTTTTAAAGAAGATTGGGGGTTCTGACTGTCCCAAATCTGTCTTTTTACTCTTAGTTCTTTGCGTTTTACAGCCACAAGCGCGGGGTTTGGCTCGGATTCACAAGTGGCTACAATATGCCCATCTTCGCCACAGCGGAAGCAATACCATGGTTTGGGCCTAGTATTGGGACAACTGGACAAAGGTAAGTTTTCAGGTTTGGCATGGTCAGGTTTTTTATTTCCAAATTTCTTAGTTGGGTCTTTCTTTGGCGGTGCTTGCTTCTTTTGTTTCATGACAGCAGCTAATTGGCTTTTTAGATCAGCAACTTGCTTTTTCAGTTCTTTCAGACTGTCCGACTCCACTTCACTATTTGTACTTGTTTCGGTGACTGTTTGTTCGTAGGAAGCTGCTTTTGGTTTTGTGGCACCCAAGTGTTTTTTCATGCGAGTGTTTTTAACTTCTTGTCTGTTTTCAACAGTGCGAAGGTGAAGCAATAACTCTGCATACACAGGTGGATGTTTATCTTTTAGTTCCAGCTGTAGCTCCTTTAGCAGATTATCATCCCAAAAGCCTCTGTTAAACTGCTTGAGAAGCTGTTTGTCCACTTCCTGGGGCTCTAGACCGCCTCTACGCACTGTGAGATTGAGCGCCACCTGCAAACAATGCAGATATGAAGAGGGTTTTTCTCCATAATCTTGGAAAGTGTTCATTAATCGCACAAGCAGTTCCTCACCGTCTTCAACAGTCCCGAAAGCTGAGTCCAAAAGCTTGAGATAGTCGGCAGAGGTGGCTTCAGGCCCAAGAGAGCGAATAACATCAGACACAGGAGCAAGAAGACTTTCCAGGATCTTGCAAGTTTTTTCCAAGTCAGACAAAGAAGTATCTTCCGTCATCAGGTCAACATGTGAACGCCATGTTTCATAGTCAGCTTCAGTATACAGTCTTGGCATTTTGCCAGAGAAAGCTCTGATTCTCCAGAAGGAATGGGGGTTTGATGGCTTCTCTGCATTTTTAATGACATGCTCGACTACGATTTTCTGAACCTCGGGTGGGTTAAGATCAGCTGGACTCAATATTTGAGGTGTTAAGTTTGGTCTAAGAGGGCTTTGAGAGAGTGCTTGAGTGGTTTTAGGGGTGCGAGGCACTTCAACTTGGAGTGGAGGAAAAACTCCACTTTGTGTGGGTTCTACAGTGGGGAAAGCAGGATCAGCATCAGCAGCGACCGTTTCAGCTGTCTCAGCAGCTTCAATAGACTTCTCTATTGTGGACATAACCTCCCGCAACACCTCTTCAAAACCTTTTCCACTTAACTTAGCTAAACCTCTCAGGTTGCTAAGATAAGCCTCAGTAACACTGCCCCCTACAGTTTTAGTGTAGACATTGGTCAGAGTTTGAATGCAGTACTTAACCTCAGGATTGTCAGTGGATGGAAAAGAGCACGGCAATGTAGGTGCTAATGCTTCAATGCTTAATCCAGACTCGAACTCTACAATGTGACTTTTGTCAAAATTAGATGAGTTGTCATCAATGCTAAGCACCCTACGAATAGTGCCATGTTGCTCTAGAAACTCAAAAACGTCTTTGTCTTTTTCTTTGTCAACAACACCACTAACAATGACTGCATTTGGAATTTTAACACCATGTTTTTCCACAAAATCCATTTTGGCCGTATATCAACTGTTTAGTCAGGGGTCAAAACAGAATCCACATCTGTTGCGCAACGCTCCAGGCTCCTGGCTGTGCTCGCCAAATTTTTTATAACAATATACCACTTGTCTTGCCAAATTTTGTATACAATACCACTGTAACATATACAGAGTATAATACCTGTGGGGCATAATATCACTGGGTAATTGGGTATAACAGGGTCCACTAACACCTGCGCTCGCCAGATTTTTGTGTGTAACTCTTACTAACACCCACTCACCCTACTCACTTTAGGTGTAGTACCCTTTTTGGTAGTATTGTGTTATGGCAATGTATTTACCTTAACTTTACTACCTGAGGCAGAGGGATAATTGGGCCAGGTCAGACCGACTCTGGGTTCGTAGGAGCCTGGGAGGTGCAACAACAGATGACACACACACACCCGTATAGAACTTGCAACTATGTATATTATTTACAAATATGTACACAAAAATAAATACACAGCGCGATAAAAGAAAAAATAAAAACAAAATACTCCAAATTATATTTACAATATTCACAGTTCTTGTTGTATCAGTTCCAGGTGACCAGTGGGGTCACCTCTAGCAGTTTCTAGGGTTCGGGCTTCGGCTCGCCATCCAGATTTGGAGAATCCACGCTCATGCTAAGTGGCTCATGTGTCAATGGGATTCCCGCGCTCAATGGCGTCGGCAGCCTTTGGATCCCAATCAATTTCAATGGTTTTATCCAGGCAAAGGCTACTATTAGCACGTTAGCGTCGCCATATCACCAAGGACCGTCTCTCTCTCTCTGGTCTGTGTCTTTCGTCGTCTGGCGCGACTGAGCCAAAAATGCAAGTCATCCCAGACCCAGGTAGAGAGCGCTTAACCCATTGGGTGGCGTGACCCAGCAATGGCACAGCCATTGGTTACTCAAAATATCAACACACAATACTAGGAACTTTATCAGAACCTTCTAGAAAATGTTCCCAACTATTTATGAATATATATTTATTTAAATATTCATATTCAAATTATGTATTCCCATTGTGAAATGAATGCCCCCCCCCTTCTTAAAGCGGTGTCGACATTCATAATTTTAATCACGTTTTTAACACTGGGTTACAATACCTCCACCTTTCCAGGTTCTCTTCCACCTGCTCCCTACTCTCACTACAGATCACAGTGTCATCTGCAAACATCAGGGTCCATGAAGACTCCTGCCTGACCTCATCTGTCAGCCTGTCCATCACTATGGCAAACAAGAAGGGGCTCAGAGCCGATCCCTGATGTAACCCCATCCCCTGTGGCTAGAGAAATTTAACTCAGCTTTCCAAAGATGTGATAAACCACAGACAATTTATGTTTTAACAGTGGTGGTGGTGGTGGGGGGGGGGGGGGCAATCACTTTTTCAAACAGGGCCATGTAGGTTTGGATTTTTTTCTCCTTAATAATAAACACCTTTATTTAAAAACTGCATTTTAAATTTACTTGTGTTATCATTATCTAATATTTAAATTTGTTTGATTATCTGAAACATTTAAGGGTGACAAACAAAAAATGAGAAATCAGGAATGGGGCAAACACTTTTTCATACCTCTGTAATTCTAAATGTCTTTATAGTGTTTTTGAACCAGGGGCTCTTGGAAGGTTCAGGTTTCTGTGGGAAATTGCAAATAACTTGCCACTGTTGTGCGTGGCTTCTGAGGCACCCATGCACAACTATCATAACATTATTGTTCAGTGTTGAGCTTTGTTTAAACGACTGCTGTCATGAAATGTCAGTAAGAAAACATATCTTAAATTGAGGATATAATTCTTGTTTTATGTCTGACAAGATGTTTTTTCTTGCTGTGCAGTTTTCTTTAAGAAAGTTTTACTTATCAGATGTTTTTAAACTTGTTTTAAGCAATTTAATCTGGTTTTAAGCAAAAGAAAAAAATCTGCCAATGGAGCAAAAAAAAAAAATATTTATCAAAATGCTTGAAACAAGTAAAAATTAACTGGCAAAAAATACACTTACTCCATTGGTAGAAATTTTTTACTGAAAACCAGATTAAACTGCTTAAAACAAGTAAGAGATGCCTTATAGCAAGTTTAAAAAATCTTACAGAAAACTGTATGACAAAAAACAAGAATTACATCCTTGATTTAACATATTTTTTCTTACTAACATTTTATTTTTGTAGTACATGCCATATCTTAGAAACTTTTTTTTAGTATAAATGGCCCATTTTTGACAGGGTGTAAAGTGTGCCATTTGTAAATTTTTTGGTGAGATTAAGTTGTGCATGAAGATTATAATACTTTATGGGTGTCATGTACTCATAAACTGATATTTGTGCATATGAACTGGTCTATCAACCCTCTCAGGAGCTCAACAAAGATGTGACAATTAAAGCTGCAAATGGGAAATCAGTGAAGGCACTGAAGGTGTTCACAGAAGCACTGAGATACCTAAAGGAAGACGCTCTGAAAACCATTGCAAGCAACACATCAGGGAAGGAGTTCAAGTCCTCTGACTTCACCTGGGTTCTGACTGTTCCTGCCATCTGGGATCCTTCAGCAAAACAGTTCATGAGAGAAGCTGCAACTCAGGTAAAAACAGAAAATTAAAAGAAAAAATACAGTATTTCTCACATGAAAATGACTCATTCACATTTTCACTTTCAGGCAGGTATTGTGACCAAAGGAACTAAAGACAATCTGGTCATTGCTTTGGAACCAGAGGCAGCTTCAGTGTTGTGCAAGAGGCTTCCGGCTGATGGTTTCATAACATTGAAACATGATGGAGTCACACTGGACCAACAACCAGGAACTCAGTACATCGTGGTGGACTGTGGAGGTACTGAATATGATACTGTTATAGACTAAAGTCCTGTAAAGTGAGAATGTAGAAGATCTTCATCTCTTAAAGTGTGTGTTTCAGGTGGAACTATTGACATCACTGCCCATGAAGTCCTGGATGGAGGAAGTCTGAAGGAGCTGCTCAAGGCCTCTGGAAATGATCTGGGAGGACAGACTGTGGACAGAAAATTCAAAGAGTTCCTCAGAGAAATCTTCTGTGATGGTGTTTGGGAGGAATATGAGACAAAGTATCCCAGTGAGGCCCAGAAAATGATGTATAATTTTACATTTTACAAACAGGTAGATGACGATATTCAGATCAGCTGCCCATTTAATCTGGGATCATTAGCTCAATGCAGACAAGAAATAGAAAGATTCTTTATAAAAGTCAAGGGTGCATCTTGGGATGAGGGTGAAATCAGAATCTCAAAGGACAGGCTGAGGTCATTCTTTGAGGACAGCCTGAAGGGCATCTCTGATCTTCTCCAGGAAATTTTGAAGAATGATTTAAAGATTGAACTCATCCTGTTAGTGGGCGGCTTTGCTGAAAGCAAGATTCTTCGTCAGAATGTTCTGGACATCTTTGGTCATAGGTGTGAGGTTCTGTGTCCTTTTAGGCCCCAGGAGGCAATCCTGAGAGGAGCTTTAATGTATGGGAGCAACCCAGAATTGGTGGCATATCGCAAAAGTGCCTTCACTTACGGGGTTGCTGTGTCCGTGGAATTTGATAAAACCAAGCACAGAGTTGATAAAAAATACAAAGCAGATGGAGAGTGGCTTTGTCATGATGTTTTCATGAAGCTGGTGGAGGAGGATGAAGATGTGGGATGGGACAAAATCAGAGAACACATTTTAATTCCAGTAGAAGCAGATCAGACAACAATAGATTTGATATTTTATCGCACTGAGAGGAAATATCCAACATACATAGATGACCCAGGCGTAAAGAAAATCGCCTCACTTGAGGTTCCCATGCCTGACACTACAAAAGGCAAAGATCGTGAAATGAAGTTAGAAATTAGGTTTGGATCCACGGAGATAACAGCCACAGGGACTGATTTAGAGACTGGGACTAAACGGTTCGTCAAGATTGACTTCATGATCAAAGCATAAGTGTGCAGACAGATCCAGAATTTAGTGATATTCACTGCTGAGTAATGCTACTTTTAAAGGAACCCTGTTAAGTTACTCAATTGCTGTCAGTACAAAGTAATCCCTTATGTTACTCTGTTATCTACAGAGAAAAATAACATGTTAGAGTGCTGTTACTTTAGTGGAAATTAACTCTCATTTAAGATTAGCTATTCTGTGTAAGAATGTTCTTTATTGAGCTTATTAAGGGATAAGGACCAGTACTTATATAACATTTTTTCTAGTCTCAAAGACCACTTCAAGCGCTTCACTAGTACTAACCCTCTATTCTAAGGGCCTATAGGAGACAGATACCTAGGGACAATTTAGAATGACCAGTTAACCTAACATGCATGTCTTTGGATTGTGGGAGGAAACCAGCGCTCCTGGAGTAAACCCACGCAGCACAGGGAGAACATACAAACTCCACACAGAAAGGTTCCTACCCCTGCCAGCCTTGGAATTTGAACCTGGAACCTTCTAGCTGTTAGGCAACAGTGCTAACCACTGCACCACTGAAGAGTTGATGTTAGCAGCTGATGGGGAATTCTGAAGTGGGTACCCCTGAATGTTAAATATGCATCATAGATATTTTAGGATAGCTATATCAGTCTGAGAATGAAATAACACTGTTGAGTCACTATGACCTGAAATGCCCTTATATCATGTATTTGTCCAGACTGTCTCATGCTTAGTCCAGTGAATAATAAGGGATAACAGATTCCAGATGTGGGGAGTGAGTATGTGTTCAATGTGATTATGTTACAATGAGAGACTGTGAGACTAAGTTCAACAGAAACACACACTTTGCTATATATCCCTTCTGATTGTCATTGCTCGGGGTCTTCTGATGTCCATGGACAGGAGGTCCTGTTGTACCCAAGCTGACTGCCTTCCATCATGTAAATAAATCTATATTTTTATAACAAGAGTATCTTTCTTTCAGAGCACCTGAGAAAACCGACCACAAAGCATCCTGGTAACTGGTAGCTTCCTATCAACACACGCTAATCTCCCGCAGAGTAACTGTCGGAACTACTTAAACCTATCAATTTTTAAATCTATCACATTTTAAGTACCGCTCATAAGCAGCTAATGCAGACACTTCGTGGAAAAGTAAATACTTCTTCACCTTAATCACCATTGTCTAGAAGCCCAGTAGAAGCTGTTTGTAATATTACCCTACGGTTAATGTAATTTTTTTCACACTATTGTCATAAATAACTGTAGCAAAAGATATGATATTTTAGCTACATATAAACAGTACAGATCATGCGTTGTTACAAAATTAGGGTTAGGGTTAGCCACTGAGTTCACCGATTTTAACCTTCTTAGCACCTGCTACCTGGTTTATATTAGAGATGGTAATGAGTGGAAAACTGTCTTCAAAACCCCACTTGGTCTCATCGAGTATCTGGTCTTGCTCTTTGGCCTTAAATCACCAGCAGTTTTTCAGGCTTTATAACAGGATGTACTCAGAGAATAATAATTACCATATAATAACCTATAATGAAGTGATGAGCAATTAAGCACCTCATTAATGTTGGCACATGTTCCTTTGTCTAAAGTTTTATGTTACTGCTTTTTGTTGTTTTTTTTTGTTTTGTTTTGTTTTTTTTCCTTTTGGCTGCTCCCTTTTGGGGTCACCACAGTGTATCATCACCTTATATCCCGATGATCCGCATGTTGATTTGGAACGGATTTTTATGCCACATGCCCTTCCTGAGGCAACCCTGCCGATTTATCCAGGCTTGGGACCTGCACAGGGAGGACAATGGCTTGTGCACCCCTGTGACTGGGTAACAAACTTTCCTTCCTCCATTTTATTTTTGTTGAGCACTGAGCTAGAAGGCAGTAAGTACCATTTTTATATGGTCTTTGGTATTATCCAGCTGGGGCTTAAACCCATGACCTCCTGGTTGTGGGGTGAATGCTTTACTGCTGGGCCACTACTCTGTTACTACATTTTGTATACTTAGATTACTGTATAATACATACTGTACGCATATTTTACCATTGTTAGTACAAATAAATTCTGTTGAGAATTTCCACAAAATCTAAACTACAGTAATAAAAGCTTTACTCAACTGTGTCAAATATCAGCTGCATGATTTAGAACAGTGCTTCGTCATTTTAATGAGACTTTTTAGCTGAGAACTTTCTGGACCACCAGAGAGGTGGACGAGAGGTAGAGCATCCACCCCACCACTGGGAGGTCGGGGTTCAAGTCCCTGCTGGGTCATGCCAAAGACCATATAAAAATGGAACTTCCTGCTGTCCAGATTGGTGCTCAGCAAAAGTGGAACGGAGGGGGGGAGATGTGGGTAGCAGTGGTTTAGGAGGTAGAATGGATTGTCCAATAACCAGAGGGTTGGCGGTTCATATCCCGCTCTCCCCAGTCATTCTGCCGTTGTGTCCCTGGGCAAGACACTTTATCCACTTTGCCTCCAGTGTCCATGACACTGGATATGAATGTGTATAACACTTCGGTAGTGGTCAGAGAGGCTGTTGGCATGGATTGGCAGCCACGTTTCTGTCAGTCTGCCCCAGGGCAGCCGTGGCTACAGAAGTAGCTTACCACTATCAATGTCTGTCTGGAGTGAATGAATAATGGATTCATTGTAAGCACTTTGAGATGTCCACCTGCTATGGCTGCAGCAATAAAGACAATGTATATCAAAAATACGGCTGCTGTTGTAACACCTGACCGTATAACTGAGGAATTCTCTCTCAACTCTGGTGTCCTCCAAGGAGACCCACTAGCACCTTTACTCTTCATGATTGTCTTAGACTACACCCTCCACATACCCCTCCATGCAGACAATGGTCTCACACTTATGTGCCGATGTAGCTCACACCATCGTGCTGTCCATCTAGTGAATCTCAATTTTACTGATGATATTGCTCTTCTTGAGGACCTCTGCCTAGGCCCTTCTACGTCATATCAAGCTCGCTGCCAAGTCTGTCGGCATTCAACTGAATGCCGACAGAACCCATTGACTGTTCAGGAACTGCATACACTTGACAGCTTTGTTATCGAGATAGTAGAGAACTTCCAAAATCTTGGTAGCTGGATGACTACTGCTCATTGAATGCAGAAAGACTAAGGCCTGGGAAGCTCTTAATGCCCTCTCCAAAATTTTGGCTGGCCCAGTGTCCAGAGACACAAAAGTAAAGGTGTTTAAAGCATCTGTTGAATCCATCCTTACATGCAGATCAGAGTCTTGGTAATTGGGCAAGACACAAGCGCAGTTCTTAGATGGCACGTATACAGTGGTGTGAAAAAGTGTTTGCCCCCTTCCTGATTTCTCTTTTTTTGTATGTTTGTCACACTTAAATATTTCAGATCATAAAACAAATTTAAATATTAGACAAAGGTAACACAAGTTAACACAAAATGCAATTTTTAAATGAAGGTGTCTATTATTAAGGGGGGAAAAAAAATCAAAACTTACATGGCCCTGTGTAAAAAAGTGCTTGCCCCCTAAACCTAATAACTGGTTGGGCCACCTTTAGCAGCAACCACTGCAATCAAGCATTTGCAATAACTGGAAATGAGTCTTTTACAGCGCTGTGGAGGAATTTTGGCCCACTCATCTTTGCAGAATTGTTGTAATTCAGCCACATTGGAGGGTTTTCGAGCATGAACTGTCATGGGCTGGGTTGGACGTCTCCAACCCCGTCCATGATTTGTGGCTGTATTTCCCTGATCACAGTTTTCTTAATTGTCTGCTGGCAGTTATTAGAAGCCTCTGGGTCCTGGACTCCCTGCCAGTCCTGCCAGCAGATAGGATGCCTCCTCCTATCTGCTGGCATCCACCAGCTGACTGCCATTATTAATCATCCACTCCTCTGTTCACCCTTACTCACATACACACACGCTCTCATACACACACTCACACTGACATGCATCATTTAGCACACACACATTACGCTGACACTCACTCATGCACCGGCTGCCGCCACACACCTGCATCCACTTGTCATTCATTGTTATACAGGGTATTTATGGGTGACAGTGTGAGCACTCAGTGTGGCGGCGTTAGTCAACATTGGATGTCCAGGTGCTCCTCTTGTTGGTTTCTCCTATTTTTTTGACTACTCTGGTGTTGTTGTTTCCAGAGCCAGCTGAACTCCAACGCCTTATGTAAGTCTTCCGTTTTTCTCTGGTTTACGTTTCTTGTTTCCCCCAGCGGCCAGTTTACACTGGGGCGTGACGTAAGCTTCCTCCTCCTGCCAACTGAGTTGATTCACCTGTTCATCTGTACATTATTTCCGGACTGCCTGTGTTGAACATTTTGTATTTTGATTTCATGTTACTAAACAAGTCAGCTCTCGACGCAAGCCGACACAAGTCTTCATTCGATGAAGTATGCTTTTGATGTCCAGGCTCCTCCTTGTGGTTTTTCTCCATTTGTAAGTACCTTGCCCACCGTTCCGCCTATGATGCTATAATGTTCCTTTTCTGAAATCCTGTGTTTCTTTTACGCCGAATGTATTGGGACACACACCTTCCAAAAAGTTCAACTTTTCTCTCATCAGTCCACAGAGTATTTTCCCAAAAGTCTTGGGGATAATCAAGATTTTTTCTGGTAAAACTGAGATGGCTGCACGGTGGCGCAGTGGTTAGCACTGCGGCAGCACAGTTTACCCTTGGCCGGGGGATTGTGGGGATCGTGGGATCGTGGGTTCGATCCCAGCCCCCGACCAACAGTGATCTGTGTGGAGTTTGCATGTTCTCCCCGTGTTGCGTGGGTTTACTCCGGGATTTCTCCGGTTTCCTCCCACAATCCAAAGACATGCATGTTAGGTTAATTGGCTGTTCTAAATTGTCCCTAGATATCTGTTTCCTATAGGCCCTTAGAATAGAGGGTTAGTACTAATGAAAGCGCTTTGAGTGGTCTTTGTGACTAGAAAAGCGCTATATAAGTGCAGGTTAGTTAGTTAGTTAGTTAGATGAGCCTTTATGTTCTTTTTGCTCAGCAGTGGTTTTCATTTTGGAACTCTGCTATGCAGGCCAATTTTGCCCAGTCTCTTTCTTATGGAGTCATGAACCCTGACCTTAATTGAGGCAAGTGAGGTCTGTAGTTCTTTGGATGTTGTTGTGGGGTCTCTTGTGATAAAATATGTGTATTTTTTGTATTTTTATTTTAGTGTTTCTTTTTCCATTGAGAGAGTAGGGGAGGACAAACATTAATAGTAATTTACTCATGCATACTTAAATTATATGATCAGAAGTGGGTATAGTAGCCAGAAATTCTTCTCATGTAAAAGTAGTGCTTTGAAATTAATAATTAAAAGTAAACAACCAAAATTTTCTTGTTGAGTTAAGGGTACAAAGAGTACCCACTTAAAAACTTGAGTAATGACTTCAGTTTTGAAGCTTTAAGGTTTTTCTCCAAAATTTCTAAAAATTTTCTTAGTTTTCCACTTTTCTCTGTAACTTTATATAAATTTGAAACCATTTTCATCAAATCTGTAATTTCCTCTTGTAAAATTGACTTTTCTTTTACATTTGAGACTTTATTACAAATTTTTGGATTATTTTATGGCTTATTTTTGTCTATTTTTTAAAATAAAACTGTTTTTTTAATAAATTTGAACAAGACTGTGGTAATTTTTTCTACTTTTTCCTTATATAATTTACATTTTGACATGTTTCAGGACCCAGGAGACAGACACATACACGGGCAGATACAAACAATTATTCTTTCTTAAGAGTGAGAGAGTGTAGTGCGTGTGTGAGTGCAGATATGGCAGTCTGGTCACTGGAGCTGAGCAATTCAGATGGCGACCTGGCAACCCTGGAACACACAAGTAGAGACAGTTAAGGCTGTTCAGCGATAATGGACAATTGCAGGTGTGAAGCTTACTTGAGGAAACCACAGGTTGTATTCTGCTGACTCCAAGTGTCCGTGTGACGTGGTGGTGCTTGTGCTCGTAGCTGTGGTGGTGGTTGCTCCTGTAGCTGCGGTGATGGTTTTGGCGAAGGGGATATTTGTACCTGCAGCTGTGATGGTGATTGCTCCCATAGCCGTGGAGGTGATAGTGTTCGTAGATGTGGTGATGATGGCTCCTGTAGCTGTGAAGGTAATTGTACCTGCAGCTGTGGTGATGGTTGCATCCGTAGCTGTGGTGGTAAGGAGGAGCTCCGAGAAGGAGAGGGAGATTCCCCGTTTGTCGGGGAAGCTGGTCTGCCGCCTGGGAGGTCCACCTGTGCACAGGGGATAAGATTTGGCGTAGAATAGCAAAGGGTATTCTTACGTGGCTGGTCTTGACGTGACGTTCTTGGCTTGGCTGTAGAACGAAGCTCTGGCTCATACTTAGACGAGGAAGACAGACGACTCCGTGCCGGGCTGTCAGCGATGCTGGCTTTTAACAGCCGCTGATTGGCACCTGCTGGTCTGTGCGCAGCTGGAGCTGATGAAACAGATGACGGCCCAGCGGCCGTCATGACAGTACTCCCCCCTCTAGCAGTGCCTCCAGGCACCTGCCCAATTCTACCTGGATTCGCCCGATGGAAGTCGCGGATCAACTGCTTATTCAAGATCAACGCTGGGCGAATCCAAGAACGATCCTCCTGTCCAAAGCCCTCCCAGTCCACCAAGTACTGAAGACCACGACCCCGCCTGCGAACGTCCAGAATGGCAGTCACCCCCCAGGCTGGATGGCCGTCGATCATCCTCGGGGGGGCAGGCACCGCAGGGGGCGGGCACAGAGGGTCCAAGATGTACGGTTTAACCTGGGAGACATGAAAGGTGGGGCAGATGCGCATGGAAGAGGGGAGAGACAGGTGCACAGACACAAGACTGACAATACGAGAAATGGTGTAAGGACCAATGAAGCGCTTAGTGAGCTTGCGCTTCTCGGCCGGTACACCAATATTCCGGGTGGATAACCAAACCTTCTGACCCACCTTGTAGTCCGGGGCGGGTCTCTTGTGACGGTTGGCCACCTGGATGTTGCGTTCAGTGGTCTTCAAAAGGGCCCTGCGGGCGATGGACCAAACTCGCCGACAGCGCCTAATGTAGGTCTGGACAGACGGAACCGCTACCTCCTTCTCCTCCTCCGGGAACAGTGGTGGATCGAACCCAAATGAAGCCTTGAAGGGAGAGAAGCCCGTGGCAGTAGAGATCGTGGTGTTATGGGCGTACTCTATCCAAGGAAGGTGCTTGCTCCAAGAGGACGAACAGGAGTAGATAACGCAGCGCAGCGCAGCGCAGCCTCAAGCTCCTGGTTAGCCCGTTCTCACTGGCCATTACTTTGAGGATGATACCCTGAAGAGAGGTTAGCTGTGGCTCCCAGCGCCGAGCAGAACGCCTTCCAGACCTGAGAGACGAACTGTGGTCCCCGATCTGACACTATGTCAGCGGGGATACCGTGGAGGCGGACCACATGCTGAACAAGGAGGTCCGCCGTTTCCTGGGCTGAAGGCAAACCCCGAAGGGGCACAAAATGGGCCGCCTTCGAAAAACAGTCCACAATAGTCAAAACAGTGGTGAAATTATCAGAGGGGGGCAAAACAGTCACAAAATCCATGGCCACATGAGACCAGGGGCGGGAAGGGACGGGCAGGGGATGCAACAGACCCGCTGGGGGAGAAGATGTCGTTTTCCCTGTGGCGCATTGGGCGCAAGCCCGGATGTAATTCACCACGTCCTTCCGCAGCCCAGGCCACCAGAAGGTCCTCTGGAGCAGGTCCACAGTCCGACCTACTCCCGGATGACAGGCCAGCTTGGAGGCGTGACCCCACTCAATCACCTGACCCCGAATAGAGCGTAGAACAAACGAGCGGCCCGCACCCCCCCCCCCCCCGGATCTGGCTCCGTCTTCAACGCTCTCTAGACTTTGGTACAGATACCCCAGGACAGAGTGCCCACAACACAGGAGGGTGGTAGGATGGGTGCATCCTGATCCTCGGTAGATGGTGCATCGAACTGCCGTGAGAGGGCGTCCGGTTTTCCGTTCTTGCTTCCCGGCCGATAGGTGATGGAGAAGTTGAAGCGGCCGAAGAAGAGGGACCAACGAGCCTGACATGCGTTCAGCCGCTTCGCCGTCCAGAGGTACTCCAGGTTGCGGTGGTCAGTCCACAACGAATGGCTGAGCGGCCCCCTCCAGCCAGTGTCTCCATTCCTCCAGGGCGAGTTTCACCGTTAACAGTTCCCTGTCTCCAATGCTGTAGTTCCTTTCCGCCGGTGACAGGCGGCGGGAGAAGTAGGCACATGGTCGGATCTTGCCTTCCTCAGGAGAACGCTGGGAGAGTACCGCTCCAACCCCCGAATCCGAAGCATCCACTTCCACCAAGCACTGAAGATTCGGGTCCACCTGAGTTAGAACACGGGCCGAAGCGAACTCTTCCTTTAATTTTTCAAATGCTCTGGCTGCCTCCTCACTCCAGCAAAACGGGGTCTTAGGGGAGGTGAGCGCAGTCAGAGGATGAGCTATATTCCCAAAATTGGGCACAAACCGACGATAAAAGTTGGCAAAGCCCAGGAACCCCTGGAGCTGCTTCCTGGAGGTCGGAGCGGGCCAATCCACTACCGCCTTAACCTTGGCCGGGTTGGGGAGCACCTGCTTCCGGGCAATGATGAACCCAAGGAAGGAGGTCTGGTTTGTGTGAAACTCGCATTTCTCTGCTTTGACGAATAATTGATTCTCCAGGAGGCGCTGTAACACTCTGCGGACGTGTACCTGGTGCTCCTCCAATGTGCGGGAGAAGATCAGTATGTCATCAAGATGCACGAACACAAAGGAGTTAAGGAAGTCCCGCAGCACATCATTTATTAGTCACTGGAAGACGGCCGGAGCGTTGGTCAACCCAAACGGCATTACCAGATACTCGAAATGGCCGCCTGGGGTCCTGAACGCCGTCTTCCACTCGTCACCCTCTCTGATGCGCACCAGGTGATAGGCATTCCGGAGATCAAGCTTAGTAAACCAGGTCGCCCCCTGGAGGGAGTCAAAAGTGGTGTTCATCAATGGCAGAGTGTATTTGTCTTTAATCGTGATTTCGTTAAGCCCCCGGAAGTCGATGCAAGGGTGTAGCGAGCCGTCCTTCTTCCCAACAAAGAAGAAACCGGCCCCCACAGCCGAGGACGACGGGCGGATGATACCTGAGGCCAAGGATTCTTTAATGTAGGTGTCCATGGCCTCGCGCTCCGGGGCTGACAGGCTGTACAGGCGGCTTGCAGGAAGGGGGGCCCCAGCCTTCAGATCAATAGCACAGTCGGACAGCCGATGGGGGGGTAGAGACAACGCCCGTGACTTGCTAAAAACTAACCCCAGGTCATGGTAAACCTCTGGTACCTTGGACAGCTCCTGAGGTGACGTAGAAGGAGGAGGCACCTTGACAGATGGGGCACATGCCGCAGATTGGAGACAGGCACTTAAACAGAAGGTATTCCACGCTGTAATACTCCCTCCCTGCCAGTCGATGGTGGGGTTATGAAGCCGAAGCCAGGGATAACCCAGGATGACGGGCGAAGAAGAGACAGGCAGGATCAAGAACCTAATCTCCTCCCTGTGATTACCTGAGACGATCACGGACACTGGGGCCGTCTGATAGGCAACGGTGGTCAGTGACGCCTTGGACATAGTGATGAGCTTGACAGGTGGATCCAGAGGCTGACAGCTGAGGCCCATCTGGGTTGTCAGGTCTCTGGAAACAAAGTTTTGCTCAGCTCCTGAGTCTACTAGGGCTAGCGTGGAATGTTTTGTGTGTTTGTGGATAAGTCTAATGGGTATACAGAAACTCGTGAGGGGTTTTTCTAGGTCCGTGTCCGTGAATCCCCCTACTGCGATCCACGGACCTTCCCTTTTAACCGACTAGGGCATTTGAAAACCCCATGTGACTCCTTCCCACAGTAAAAACAAAGGCCTAGATCCCTGCGGCGCTGTCTCTCAGCCGCTGACACTTTAGATTGGCCAATTACCATTGCCTCTTGGTCTGGAAACTCCTCTGACGCCGGAAGAGCGAGCAGGGGAGAGATAGTGGAACGAGGGCAGGGCTTAACAGGACGGGGAGTAGACCGTCGTTCAGCCGCTCGTTCCCTTAACCTACTGTCTAAGCTTATGGCAAGGGCAATTAGCTCTCCTAAATTGTCTGGTTTGTCTCGTGCCGCTAACTCGTCCTTTAATTCCACGTTGAGACTGCGGAGGAAAATACCGCAAAGTGCCGGTTCCCCCCACCCAATCTCAGCGGCAAGAACCCGGAAATCAATAGCATAGTCAGCAGCTGATCTAGTGCCCTGCTGCAGGCTCAACAGTCGTTCAGTCAACACCGCACCCCTATCTGAGTGGTCAAACACGGACATAAACTCCGCCACGAACTGCTGGTAAGTCAACATAGGATAACCTGGTTTCGCCATCACTGTATATGCCCAGTCTAAGGCTCTACCTCCCAACAGGTTGATGATATATCCTATCTTGCTTGAATCTATGGCGAAGTCTCCCGGAACCCGGAGAAAAACTGACTCGCATTGTAAAATAAATCCACGAGCTTCTCCGAGTTTACCACTAAAACGGGCAGGAGTTGGTACAGGGGTGAGGCGAGATGTGGATGTGATGTTAGCTTGACCTGACGCTAAACCTGCAGAGGTTGAAACGCTAGCGACCGGGGGAAACGCCTGGTATCCTTCCAGGTGATCCAGCCGACCGTTAATTTGAGTAAGTTGATTAAGAATAACTGTCTGCTGATGTGAAAGCATATCTACCCGGGCACTAAGGGTGTTAAATCTGCGCGACACTGTGCTGTCCGCTGGGTCAGCGTGACGGAGTCGTACTGACATGTTTCAGGACCCAGGAGACAGACACAGACATGGGCAGATACAAACAATTATTCTTTATTAAGAGTGAGAGAGTGTAGTGCGTGTGTGAGTGCAGATATGGCAGTCTGGTCACTGGAGCTGAGCAATTCAGATGGCGACCTGGCAACCCTGGAACACACAAGTAGAGACAGTTAAGGCTGTTCAGCGATAATGGACAACTGCAGGTGTGAAGCTTACTTGAGGAAACCACAGGTTGTATTCTGCTGACTCCAAGTGTCCGTGTGACGTGGTGGTGCTTGTGCTCGTAGCTGTGGTGGTTGTTGCTCCTGTAGCTGCGGTGATGGTTTTGGCGAAGGGGATATTTGTACCTGCAGCTGTGATGGTGATTGCTCCCATAGCCGTGGAGGTGATAGTGTTCGTAGCTGTGGTGATGATGGCTCCTGTAGCTGTGAAGGTAATTGTACCTGCAGCTGTGGTGATGGTTGCATCCGTAGCTGTGGTGGTAAGGAGGAGCTCCGAGAAGGAGAGGGAGATTCCCCGTTTGTCAGGGAAGCTGGTCTGCCGCCTGGGAGGTCCACCTGTGCACAGGGGTTAAGATTTGGCGTAGAATAGCAAAGGGTATTGTTACGTGGCTGGTCTTGACGTGACGTTCTTGGCTTGGCTGTAGAACGAAGCTCTGGCTCATACTCAGACGAGGAAGACAGACGACTCCGTGCCGGGCTGTCAGCGACGCTGGCTTTTAACAGCCGCTGACTGGCATCTGCTGGTCTGTGCGCAGCTGGAGCTGATGAAACAGATGACGGCCCAGCGGCCGTCATGACACATTTTTGACCATAATTTTGCAGACCCAGAACAGAACAATAATTTAACTCTGATTTCAAAGAAAAAATATTCATAAAATTGTATTTAATGAAATAAATTAACTTAAATGACAAAAGATGCAGTTATTTGTTATAATTTTTTTATATAATTATAATTTTATTTACTTATTTTTTTTTTAAATCTCCTCACCACCCAGACAGCAGGAAAACATCCCTTATTTTGAAATCCAAATGTTGGCACGTTTAGTTTGTCTGAAGGCTGCTGATGGATTAAAGTCATTGACTTCGTGAATTTCGGTCATCTTAACTTGCCAGGTATATAATAATGAACATAAATTAGTTAGTTAATATTAACTAAGGTAAAGGTAAAACCATCTCCTTTTTATTCTTGTCTGAAATAAGAAAAACAAAACAAAAAAAATCTAATAATTAAAAAGAAGACAAAATGAACCTACTTGAGTTCCTAACCACACTTGTTAGTTAAGCAACTCTTCCATTATTGCTCTCGTTACCAGCGGGTTAAAACCATGATAAATGCCTTCACTGCTTACATACCTCTTCTGCTATATTCCCTGCATTTGAAGTACTTTAATAAGCTCATGTTTCTCTTGGACAGTGATGCCAGCGAGACACTCTGCCTGGCGGCTATAGTGCTCACGCGGGTGGGGCACTTCTGAACTCTGCGCAAATGACAGTCAAATACGTTGTTCGTGTGTGTGCTTGCGGACTGTCATTCCTTCATGTTTTTTTCTTAAATTTATATTTCCTCATAGAGTGGTGGAATAAATTCAAGCGTGGTAGGCCACCACCTGGAAATGTTATCAGAGGAAACTCTGCCACAGCAGCAATTGGTTTGGAGCTGATCTGAAAAGGTTATGTCAAATTGTCAACTCTTCCGTACCAATAGACATTTTGCATAGTGATACAGCTTCCGTATCCATAGCCACTGCCAATTACTAAATAAAGTGAATAACCAAAAAGTTCTACGTTTAGCTTAAATAGCAGAAAAATATAGTGCCATCAGGACTAACAACCGACAAGTATCTTGTATTAACCCACAACTTTAATTACGACAATGAAAAAACACACTCAGCTGGTGTTTTCTGTTCAAGGGTTAAATATTAACTATTTAAAGTCAGAACAGGGTTTTTCACTACTCAGAGAAAAAAAAAATGTTCTCCACAGGAGAAGAGCAGATTATTTGCGCACAAACCCGATATTCATTGACAGTTTTTACAATGTTAACGTCATTCACTGTCATTCTTTTAAAAGAATGATTCAAAATGAATATATACCTACAGTTGTGTTGAACTAAATCTACAATTTTGCATTCACCAGAACAGATTAAAAGAACTCTTGCCGAGATGAACGATAACATAACTGAAAGAAATTTTACAACTCCTGGACAAAGAGAAAGACTGGCATCATCTCTGAAGTGTAACAGCTCTCATCCATGGTCAAGCAAGGCTGTGGAGTTAAAAAGCTCCTTTAAAGTTCATAAAAGTTGGTGTGCACTGGATTAAAAAAAAAAAAAACTGCTCACAAATGTAATTGCACAACACTTGGACTAATTTTTCTAATTACACAAAACATCTGTAAAAGTTGGTCCAAACGCTATAGTGTGAACCCAGCTTTGTCGGGAAAAAAAATGATGTATATGTGGCAGGCAAAATGATACAAACAGCTGTGGAAGGAGAAAATCAAAGCCATTGTCTTGAAATGTACTCACCATTTGGAAGTTTGTGGTTGAAATGGCACTTAGAGAAAAAAGGTTTCTGCCATTTGTAGGAATGTTCAGATGTTCTGATATCAGCGTCCTTATTCTGGCAGCTCTTCGGTCCTTTTCTGGATCAGTATTTCCAGTCTGTATGACTGACTATCACAACTTTAAAAAAAAGTCTTGTCAATTTAGAAGTCTTTTTTAAAACCTCTTTCTCACTTTACTGTTTTTCTTTATTTTTTTCTCTTTTGGACGCCACTATTGTACATTGATTCATTCATTCGTCCATGGATTCACTACCAGCCCACGTCTAACCTTAATCAGGTCAAATTGCAACTCTTAACCAATTAAATTAAGCAAGCAGAAGAGACTTACACCCCAACAAATAAAACACTGATACACCAAAACAAACCCTCCAATAAACGTTGGGCATAACACAATCCACAAAAATGAAAGTGTTTCTTTCGGGGCCTCAAACAAGCTGAGGCCCAGGGGTTACTGTAATTTCGCAGTTTGGGATCAATAAAGTACATCTATCTATCTATCTATCTATCTATCTATCTGTCTATCTATCTATCTATCTTACTGCCCCAGTAAGCCCTCTTGATAATCCGGACCAACCAGAATACTGCACACTGAGCTGACTGGGTTTATGAAGACAGCAGGTTAGACTTATGGATGGTAAATGTTGGCTTGGATTATGGCACAGGCTTTTTGTGTGTGTATTAGGGGTGGACAATATGGCCTAAAAATGATATCAAAATATCTTTGTAAGTTTTCACGATAATGATTTTGTTCACAAGGTCACAGTTTTTTTCATTTTAATTTATAAAGAATAGTTTCACAGGCAAACGTTATTTACCTTCTGTTATGACCCGAGCATCGGTTCTGATCGCGCTCGGGTTAAAGTTATGTCTCGCTGCCGGCCTTGACAGCTGCGGGCGGTGTTCTGGCCTCTCCGGGCTCTTATTGTGAAAGTGCTCGGAGGGGTTTCCGCCTGTCAACGGTCGGTCAGCTGTGTGTCATCTGTCATTAGTACCTGGTCTATTTAAGCTGAGTGCTGGCGTCGTTACGACGCAGCAGTGTCTGATCGCTAATGGTCTCGTATTCTGATCGCATCTGGTCACTAACCTGACCGCTATTCTGTTCACCCATCGTCACGGATGCCTGGACTATATTCACTCCTCGGCTGCTTAAGGGCTTGACCATCTTTCACCGGCACTAGTAAGTGAGCTGTATTAGCCTTATTCCCTCCGGTGTTATTTGTGCTGTAAGTCCCTGCTTTAGCAGCCCGAGTGCTATTACAGTGATCCCTCACTTATCGCGGTTAATGGGTTCCAGAACCGACCGCGAAAAGTGAAAAACCGCGAAGTAGCGTCACCCCTAATGACGTCATCCATAAATAATACGTACGTTCATTCTCTCACTCTCTCTCTCTCATATAATACGTGTGTGTGTGTGTGTACGTGTACATACATACGTAGATGTAAACAAAGTGTACATAAATATGTTTTTAGAACTCTTTTATTCTTATAACAAGATACGTAACTCAAGATGAAGATGATTTACTTCACAGGTTAATGAGAGCTTTACTGCTCCTCAGGTGATGCCTCATCGTGAGGTGCTGGAGGCGCAGGATCGTCGAGGGCAGCTTCCGATAGAGCTGAAGCTGCAGGAGGCAGCGTAGTGGCTCGACGGGAAGACTATTTCGCACAAAATGGCACAAGAGAACAGCAAAAAGTTCCACGCGGCGAGACTAAGTAACACGAGCGATAAAAAGCAATGAATGCGGTCTTCCTTCCCTTCATGGGTGCTCGGCAGGGAGAGGAGGTGGGTGAAACGTCTCGGCCAATCAGCTTGCGGGGTGAAACGTCTCGGCCAATCAGCTTGCGAGATTTCCGAGCCGAGCCAACACGAAGAACAGCGAACAGAGAGTTGTGCGGCTCTCCGTGTTGACACCTGATGGTCTAATGTAGTCTCCCTGCCTTCTGCTAGCGCCCGCCCATTATTTCTCAATTTTGAATTTTTGATGAATATTTTTGAAAAATCCGCGATGCACTGAGGGTGCGAAAGGTGAAGCGCGAAGTAGCGAGGGATCACTGTATTACCAAGCCTGTCTGTGTGTGACTGTCTCCTGCCCTGGACCTGTAGTGTGCTTTATTTGCCCTATGCTTCCGGTTCTGCAAAGACTCTGTCATTATCTCAGCAGCTTGTGTAAACACCTTTTTACCGTAATAAAACTCACTGGAAAACTCACTGGTGACTTGTATGCGTCTTATGCTGGCTCGTGAGGGCCAGAGCATGACACCTTCAACTTATTTAGTAAAAACAAAACAAAAACGCTCTTACTTCTCAGTTTACTTTCTCAGTTTATCTGCCTCAAAAGTCTCAGTTGCATGGATATCTCCTTGGACTTGTTAGCTCTCGTTGCGCTGAAGGTTTTTTTGTTTTTGTTTTTTTGTTCAGGTGGTTGAAAAAAATCAAGCTTAAGCAACAAAAATGGAACAAAAATGAAACTCTTATTACTTCAGATGTCAATATCACATTGACGTTGTATGTGCTGAAAAAATGCAGGCAGATTATTCTCATTGCTGCACTTTTTTTTTAACATAGCAGCAATCTGAAACTGCCTTAAAACTAAAATATTTCAACACAGCTCGATGCAGAGCCCCCAACCACGGAGCAGTAGCTTCCTGTGCCATGTTTGTTTTGCTGTTTTGCGTAACCTCCGTCAGCATCATAACGTTGTGATTTCATCATGCAAGAGACCCCAAATACGCAATATTCATTTTTACACTGGTCTCAAAATTTATACTGGTATTATCATAAACGATACGATATGGCACACCCCTAGTGTGTATGTATCCTGACAATGCTGTTACTCGGTTTATGGGAACCTGAGTTTAAGCGTGACGGACTGAAGATTCAAACTGTTGG
This sequence comes from Pholidichthys leucotaenia, assembly GCA_020510985.1. NCBI lineage: Eukaryota > Metazoa > Chordata > Actinopteri > Cichliformes > Pholidichthyidae > Pholidichthys > Pholidichthys leucotaenia. The sequence goes on along the minus strand of CM035843.1, from coordinate 166,570,185 downwards.
TGTGAAATGGGGGATAGGCAAATCGAGTGTGTGTGTGTATATATGTGTTCTCAAATTGGTATTACTTGGTTTAAGTTTGTTTCCATATAATTGTGGCGGGTTGATTCAACCCCCCCACAACACACAGGACACTCAGCTCTTTTCTCTAGGTTTTTCCCGCTGCACTACTGAGATGTAATGTGCCATGCATGTATCGTGATGTAATGTGCCATTCATGTATAGTGTTCATGCGTCCTGTCCTCACTGTGACCTAGAGGCTGAGATCAATATGTAGATGTGCTTTGGTGTAACCCCCACAAACAGACTGGTCAAACACAGCGCTTGGCTAGAGCAAATAACAGAACAGTGAAATGTGTATTAATGTCTACAGGCAGACTCGTTTCGTCTGGCTCACTTCTGTGATGTTAGTGTTGCCTTTCATGCATTGTGCTCATGCGTCCTGTCCTCACTGTGACCTAGGGACTGAGATCAATATGTCTCTCAAATGCAAATGTCTTATGCCTGTTCTGTTATCTCTTTGATCATACCAACTGCTGGGGTATGTCCTTTGATGTATTGTTGTGGTCCAGTATATATGCTGCAACTCTGTAATGCAAACTCTCTCACTCTCATTCTCTCATTCTGGTTCTGCATCTGCTGCGAGACACACACACTGTCTCCCCTATGAGAGCCTGAGGAATTCGGCTTCAGCCTGCTCACACTATGGGCTGGAGCCGAGTTCTGATGAAGGCGGGTGATAATAAAGCTATTTAAAAATCCAACGCTGCCTTTATTTTATCATCCTCTTCATAATGAATGTTTTGTATAATGACGTAGTAGGTGAGGTGTTTATTTGTGTTTAATTAATATATGAATACTGATTCACACTGATACAAATAATGCAGTGGGAATTTACTTTGTTAAATATTTTCTACTCCAGTATAATTGAACATAATTTTGTCAACAGTGCAAAAGACATTGCTGCATATCTGCTACAGTTTCATCCTGGGACCAGTGCTTACAGTGCATGGGACAAATGGCTTGGTTAGAAGAATGTAGTTGGGACTAGGGCTGTCACAATAACTACAATTATGTAGTACCATGCTACGGACAATCGTACCATGGAGGATAATTAGCAACTGTAACAACCGCGGTGTAAATAAACCCTGAAAGGTTTATTATTTTAGGTTAATTACCTGATCAGTAAGTTTGAGATATGTATTTCTTGATCTTTGCATAAATATTTTCCTATTAGAAGTTACAGTATATTCCAAAAGTAAGCACACCCCTCACATTTTTGTAAATATTTTATTATATCTCTTCATGGGACAACACTGATGATATGACACTTTGATACAATGTAGTCAGTGTACAGCTTGTATAACAGTGTAAATTTGCTGCCCCCTCAAAATAACTCAACACACAGCCATTAATGTCTAAACCGCTGGCAACAAAAGTGAGTACACCCCTAGTGAAAATGTACAAATTGAGCCCAAAGTATCAATATTTTGTGTGGTCACCATTACTTTCCAGCACTGCCTTAACTGTCTTGGGCATGGAGTTCACTAGCGCTTCACAGGTTGCCACTGGAATCCTCTTCCACTCCTCCATGATGACATCATGGTGTTAGAGACTTTGTGCTCCTCCACTTTCATTTTGAGGATGCCCCACAGATTCTTAATAGGGTTTAGGTCTGGAGACATGCTTGGCCAGTTCATCATCTTTACCTTCTGTTTCTTTAGCAAGGCAGTGGTCGTCTTGGAGGTGTGTTTGGGGTTGTTATCATGTTGGAATACTGCCCTGCGGCCCAGTTTCCACAGGGAGGGGATCATGCTCTGCTTCAGTGTGTCACAGTGCATGTTGGCATTCATGGTTTCCTCAATGAACTGTAGCTCCCCAGTGCCGGCAACACTCATGCAGCCTCAAACCATGAAACTCCCACCACCATGCTTGACTGTAGGCAAGACACACTTGTTTTTGTACTCCTCACCTGGTTACCACCACACATGCTTGACACCAGGAGATTCCTTCTGGGAGGACAGTCATGCAGACCAATTTGATGCAGTATGCAGCGTATGATCTGAGCACTGACAGGATGACCCCCCCACCCCTCCAACCTCTGCAGCAATGCTGGCAGCATTCATACGTCCATTTTCAAAAGACAACCTCTGGATATGACACGACGCATGTGCACTCAACTTCTTTGGTCGACCATGGCAAGGCCTCTTCCGGGTGGAACCTGTCCTGTTAAACCGCTGGTCTTGCCAACATGCTGCAGCTCAGTTTGAGGGTGTTGGCAATCTTCTTATAGCCTAGGCCATCTTCATGTAGAGCAACAATTCTTTTTTTTCTGATCCTGAGAGAGTTCTTTGCCATGAGGTGCCATGTTGAACTTCCAGTGACCAGTATGAGAGAGTGTGAGAGCAAAAACACCAAATTTAACACACTGCTCCCCATTCACACCTTGCAACACTAATGAGTCACATGACACCGGGGAGAGAAAATGCCTAATTGGGCACAATTTGGACATTTTAACTTAGGGGTGTACTTACTTTTGTTGCCAGTGGTTTAGACATTAATGGCTGTGTGTTGAGTTATTTTGAGAGGACAGTAAATTTACACTGTTATACAAGCTGTACGCTGACTACTTTACATTGTTTCAAAGTGTCATATCTTCAGTGTTGCTCCATTTAAAGATATAAAATACAGACAAAAATGTAAGGGGTGTACTCACTTTTGTGAGATATGTTAATTTTACAAAGTACAGAGGCCTTATGCCAACCTATGCACTGAAGTAACAAAGCAGGTTTTTATTTTGATAATGGTGGTTTTGTTTTCGCTTCCTGCGCCTGTTTGTGGAATTGTCAGTTAGGCTACAGTGTTTAGCAGAGACAGTCGAGCTACGAATGCTAACGTTAACCGGTTTATGGACCCGTAATGAGGCACAAGCTCTTATGGCGGTCGTAGTTTATGCATTTTACTTAATGTGTACTCTGCTAATATAAGAAAATAAAACTGTCAACTTCACCAGCAGTCAAGACCATTGCCATCAAATATTACAGGGATCTTTGCATGCAGTGTTCACTTTTTTTGAGTGTGGCTGACATGATTTCAGACCCAAAGAGCAGACACGACTCAAGAGTAACACAATAAACCTTTTATTGAATATAGTGAGAGTGTCTGGATGTGTGTATGCATATCTGTAGATGTGTGTAGTGAGATGACGAATCAGCTGGGGCGAGCTGAGCACCGTGCAACCTGGCAACCCTATGGACAAACAGAGAGAGAGTTAGAGGCTACCCTAGCAGGGGATGAACCAGAAAGTTTAGCACTTACTGTTTGTGGTGGAGAGGTGGAGCACAGGTTAAGCTCAGCAGCTCCAGACAGGAGGACAGTGCCAGCAGACCCGTGGGAGATGATGTGGGCAGGTGAAGCTGAACAGATGAGTCCGCCGCCAGGTGGAAAGGAGTCCGTCGCCACAGATCTCCGCCTGTGCACAGGGGACTCAGAAAGGTAAGAGGAATAGATGGAGGCTTACTTGGATGCAGGGTGACGATGAGTCCAGTAGACAATGAGCTAGACAGGAAAGTAGACGAGGCTTGGAAGCTCAGCGTTGAGATGGCGAGTACAGGTCTCATAGGAAGGAGACAGCCGACTCTGCGCCGATCTCAGGGCCACACAGTATAAATAGCCAGGCCAGGATGAAGAGCAGGTGTGTGCGCAGGTGTGGATGACTGGCAGCCATGACAGTGGCTAAATCTCGTTGTTCACTTATGTGGCCCTATTGATTGATTAAACAATTTTTAAATGTTAAGTGTATTTTTATTGCCAACAGCTTGTTTGCACCTGGTACTGTGGAAGCTTCCATAGTGTTTGGGGCACTCTCTCCAGACAGACTCCTGCAGGCAGTTAGTGGCAGAAGCGTTTGGACGAATTGCTAAATATATTCATGACAGTGAGCACTGAAAGGGCACAAATCGTGTTATTTCCTTCTGAGTGGAGTGTTTATGATCCTGGCGATTGAGCTCCAAGAACGAAAAACCTTCTGCATAGTAGGGTTGTGCGATATAATGATATATATGAGTGACATGATAAAACACGTCTGCCGTTTCATATAAAGCCGTATCATTTATATTGGGATTTAAGAGACATACCCCTTTCTACTTGTCACCACCCTGACTCTCCCCTGCAGTGTGCCAGGTGCGCCACAGAAGCTAACTGGAAGCTAATGTTTTGCCGCTACTTCTGTGGAGCCGCTACTTCTGTGCCAGCCAGGGATGTTGGACTTTTTCCCACCGTGCTGTGTCAGAGAGGATAGTCCTCTAATCTCATTTTAATTAGTGGTAAGTCACATTAACACCATCTTTCTCTAATTATAAGACGGAAAATGCTAAATGACAATACTAACTTGTTGCTAATAGGAAACATTATTGTGTATCAGACCACCGTTCTGGTTTAAATCGCTGCCAAATTTCTTAAGTTTGTCTGAAAAAATATTACTAAAGCTGCAAAAGTGCATGACAGTGGCCGCATACACACTAAATAAATAATTAACATGGAACATGAGACGAACACCCCGGAGATTACCCGGAGGGGAAGCCCCAGCAATGCGTGCGTCGTTTCAGTCAAACTACCAGACTTTTGGCTGCATGACCCTAAGTCTTGGTTCCTCCACACCAAGGCCCAGTTCGCGCTCTGGGGAATAATGGCAGATGACACCAGATATTACTACGTGGTTGCAGCGCTGGACGCTCACACGACTCAACAGGTAGCGAACCTGCTCCAACAGCCCCCAGCCCGCGACAAATACGGGGCTCTCAAAACCGCGCTGACCCGGTGCTACACGTTCTCAGACTGCAAGAGAGTGGAGAGGCTCCTGACGAGCTCCGAGTTAGGAGACGGGTCAGCGGTCGAACTGATGGAGAAGATGTTGGCGTTGATGGGCATGGATGATGGGCATTTTCTCTTTGCCCACCTTTTCCTCCGGAACGTCCCAATGGTGGCCAGAACGGTCCTTACCAACTCGCCGCTGCTGGCCACGCGTGACTACCGTGCGCTAGCCCAGGAGGCATATCGGATCATCCTCATCACCAGAGCCCTCACAGTGAACGCAGTGGCGTCAGAACCCAGTGAGACGGCCAGCGGAGGCGAGGAGCCAGCGATGGTAGCGGCAGCAGGGGCCAGGAAGCGCCAGACAGACACGCTCTGCTCCTACCACAGCCTTTTTGGAGAGGACGCATGCCGATGCGTGCCACCGTGCCAATTCAAGCGTTCGGGAAATGCCAGGACCGGCAGTCAGTAGTGGCTACGACCGCCGGTGAAGAAAGCAAGCTGATCTACGTGACAGACTCACGCTCGGGGAGATGGTTCCTCGTGGACTCTGGCTCCCAAAAGACTGCCGTCCTACGCTGACCGGCTAGCAGGAACTAGCGGCCCCAAGCTGATGGCCGCAAACGGCTCAGACATTAGGACTTTTGGTGAAAGGACACTGACTGAAAATAACACCAAGATGGCGCCCACAGCGGTCGACATGGTGCTTCGCTGCGCTCTTTGTTTGTTTTTGTTTGTCAATTGTGTGTCTGCTTGCACTTATACCCGTGAAGAACTTCTAAATATCAGGACTTTCACCCCCACGGACCTCCTCCCAGTTTTTCTAGCCCCTGCCGCCGATCTGGTTTACTGTTTGGCTCGGAAAGTGAGACGGCGAAAGAGAGGTAGACGAGCGGGCGCTCTCGTGCGGCTTCGCAGGAGAGGCTCGCGAACGGCGCTGCCTGGCATATTTCTTTATCCTTTTTTTTTTTTTTTTTTTTTTTTCCTTTGAAAGACAAAAGTAAAATAGAGCACTGCCTTAATCAGCAGATCTGTCAGATCTGCTGAGGCCCCGCCTACGAAAATCAGCTGATAAATGTCACCTGGCAGCAATCAGCTGACTCTTCTGATGAAGGCTGCAGTGCAGTTGAAACATGTAAAGAAGGTAAAGACATCTTTCTATTTTACTTTTGTCTTTCAAAGGAAAAAAAAAAAAAAGGATAAATAATTGAAAGAAGACAAAATGAACCTGTTTGACGTATTACCTGGCATATTTCTGTCCAATACCAACTCTCTCTCTAACAAGGTAGATGAACTGAGACTGCTGATGCGTTTTAAGGACCTCGCCTCCTCAGCTGTCCTCTGCTTTACTGAGACCTGGCTCCGGGAAAATATACCGGACAGCGCGCTGCGCCTCGACGGCTTTCAGCTCTTCCGTGCTGATCGTGACACAGAGCTTTCCGGCAAGACCACAGGAGGCGGAGTCTGCTTCTACATCAACTGCAGCTGGTGCTCTGATGTAACGGTAATTTCCAAACACTGTTCTCCTGCCTTGGAATTTCTTGTTATCAATTGCAAGCCTTTCTATTCCCCGCGGGAGTTTGCTTCTTTTATAATGATCGCTGTGTACGCCCCTCCCGACGCGGACACGCGCGAAGCTCAGCGCGTGCTCGCGGATCACATTCAACACACAGAGCGGATTTTTCCAGACTCGCTGATTATTGTGGCTGGCGACTTTAATCAGTGCAATCTGAGCCACGATCTCCCCCGCTACAAACAGTTTATTAAATGCCCCACCAGAGGATTAAACACACTGGATCACTGTTACACCACAGTGAAAGACGCATATCGCGCTGTCCCTCGAGCTGCGCTGGGATTATCTGATCACGTGATGGTTCACCTCATTCCCACATACAGACAGAGATTGAAGCTCACTAAACCTGTTGTGAGCACTACGAAGATACGGACCAGTGATGCTGAGGAGAAGCTGGAAACGTGCATGGAAATATCTGACTGGGGCATGTTTAAAGGAGCCACGCATGATCTGGATGAGTACACGGACACTGTGAACTCATATATCCACTTTTGTGAAGAGAACATTCTTCCATCACGCACCAGGGTGAGTTACTCTAATGACAAACCCTGGTTCACAGCTAAGCTCAGACAGATCAGGAAGGAGAAGGAAGCAGCGCTGAAAAGTGGAGACAGGGACTGCTACAGGGAGGTTAAATACCGGTTTAACAGAGAGCTGAAGAGGGCTAAATCTCTATACTCAGAGAGACTCCAGCAGCAGTTCACTGCTAATGATTCGGCTTCCGTGTGGAGAGGACTGAGGCAAATCACCAACTATCGACCTAAGGCTCCTAAAGGTCAGGATGACAAAGCCCTTTGTCAAAGACTGTCCCAACACTATGCCCGTTTTGACACCTCGTCATCTGTGTCCAACTCCCCCCCTCCCTCCAGCTCCACAGCCTCCACATTCCCTACTTCATTTAAGGCACCCCCTCCCCTTATCATCAGTGAGCAGGATGTGCTCAAACAGTTCTCCAGACTGAACCCGCGCAAGGCCCCCGGCCCAGACGGCGTGTCTCCCTCCACCCTGAGACTCTGTGCGAAACAGCTGGCTCCTGTCTTCACAGACATTTTTAACACCTCCCTTAAGTTATGCCACGTGCCGTCCTGCCTCAAATCCTCCACCATCATCCCTGTCCCCAAGAAGCCACGGATCACTGGACTTAATGACTACAGACCTGTAGCGCTCACCTCTGTAGTCATGAAGTCCTTTGAGCGCCTGGTCCTGTCCCACCTCAAGTCCATCACCACCCCTCTCCTGGACCCGCTGCAGTTTGCCTACCGAGCCAACAGGTCTGTAGACGACGCAGTCAACCTGGCCCTCCACTCCATCCTGCAGCACCTGGACTCCCCGGGAACCTACGCCAGGATCCTGTTTGTGGACTTCAGCTCCGCATTCAACACCATCCGTCCCGCTCTGCTCCGGGACAAGCTGTCCCTGCTCAACGTGCCTGACTCCCTCTGCAGGTGGATCATCGACTTCCTGACGGACCGGAGGCAGCATGTGCGGCTGGGAAAGACTGTCTCAGACTATACTAGCATCAGCACCGGATCACCCCAGGGCTGTGTACTTTCCCCCCTACTCTTCTCCCTTTACACCAACTCCTGCACCTCCAGCCACCAGTCTGTCAAGTTGATCAAGTTTGCGGACGACACCACCCTCATCGGGCTCATCTCCAACGGCGACGAGTCCGCCTACAGGAGAGAGGTGGCCCAGCTGGCGTCCTGGTGCAGCAATAACAACCTGCAGCTGAACGCTCTGAAGACAGTGGAGATGATTGTAGACTTCAGGAAAGTCACTACTCCTCTGCCCCCCCTCACCCTCTCAGGCTCTCCCATCACCACTGCTGATTCCTTCCGCTTCCTGGGCACTACCATCACCAGGGACCTCAAATGGGAGCCGACCATCAGCTCACTCATCAAAAAAGCCCAGCAGAGGATGTTCTTCCTGTGGCAGCTGAGGAAGCTCAAGCTACCCACCAAGATGTTAGTGCAGTTCTACACAGCCATCATCGAGTCCATCCTCACCACCTCCATAACCGTGTGGTACGCAGGAGCCACTGCCAGGGACAGACTAAGGCTGCAGCGCGTCGTGCGCACTGCTGAGAAGGTGATCGGCTGCAAGCTCCCATCTCTCCTGGATCTGTACATCTCCAGGACCCAGAGGCGTGCTGGCCGGATCATAGCCGATCCCTCACACCCTGGTCATGTACTGTTTGCCCCCCTCCCCTCTGGTAGAAGACTTCGGTCCATCCAGACTAAAACCTCCCGTCACATGAACAGCTTCTTCCCCTCTGCCATCAGACTGCTGAACACTAAGTGACTTATTGACTCTCGTGCACTATGTACAGCAGCTCAACCAGACTCATGTCAATCATCACTGTTTTCTTCCTGCATTACCGACTGCACTATATAGTTCTCCACAGTATCTGCTGCTGGCTAATATATTTTAACTGTTGACCAGTATCACTTAATCTTATCCTACACTTTATTACATGTATAGTTTATTTCTTTTATCTTATCATGTTTAATGTTGCAGCATTGTACCGAGACAAATTCCTAGTTTGTGTACTACATGAACAATGGCAATAAACCTGATTCTGATTCTGATTCTGATTCTGATTCTGACTGTATCCCTGCACGGCTGTATGTACGAGTGAACATTCGTCATAGCGGCATGCAGTTTCCCAATCTTAGGCGCTGATTTTTTGTGTGCACACGGACTACTAGTCGATGTTGCTAACAGATGCCTGATTAACGCTATGTCTTTTGATTCTCTCCCCTGTACAGCCTGAGGAACCTGGCCAACAACACTAGCCAACGTCACAGCTCCAGGTGGTAAGTTCCACACACTGCTCACCCAGTTCCTAGCACTCACAGTCGCAACGTTTTCGGCACCATCACTAAACACGGGGTGGAGCACTTTATTACCACCACCAGGCCGCCCGTTTTCGCACGACCTCGGCACCTGGACACAGCTAAACTGGCCATAGATCACGAGGAGTTTGCCAACTTGGACAGGCTGGGCATCATCAGACGCTCAAACAGCCCATGGGCATCCCCACTACATATGGTTCCTTAGGCCGAGGGATCGTGGCGACCTTGCGGAGATTTCCGCAGATTAAACAACGCCACAGCGCATGCCCGCTACCCGATCCCCCATATTCAGGACTTTTCCGTTCACCTCACTGGGGCACGCATTTTTTCTAAGATAGACCTGGTCCACGGTTACCACCAGGTCCCGGTGCGCGCGGAGGACATACCTAAAACAGCAGTAATAACCCCATTTGGTCTGTTTGAGTTTTTACGCATGCCTTTTGGGTTAAAAGGTGCAGCACAGACATTCCAATGCATGATGGATGCGGTGTTGCGCGATCTGCCATTTGTGTTCGTCTACCTGGATGACATCCTGGTGGCCAGCGCGTCCGAGGATGAACACGTAGCCCACCTCAGGACAGTTTTCCGGAGGTTGGAGGAGCACGGATTAATAATCAACCCGGCAAAATGCCAGTTCGGGGTGACGGTTATCAATTTTTTGGGACACCGCATTGCACCGGAGGGAGAGATACCTTTGCCGGACAAGGTGCACGCAGTGGCAAATTTTCCCCGGCCTCAGACGGTCAGGGCGCTGCAGGAGTTTTTGGGGATGGTTAACTTCTACAATCGTTTCCTCCCCCGCGCAGCCCAGCTCATCCAGTCGTTGTATGCAGCGCTTAAGAAACGGAAGCAGGCGGACAGAGTCGACTGGACTCCTGAGCGAGAGCAAGCATTTTCCGACGTTAAAACAGCTCTGGCGAACGCTGCACTACTGGCACAGACAGACCCGGCGGCTCAGATTGTGCTTACTACAGAAGCATCAGACGTGGCCATAGGGGCCATCGTGGAGCAGTGCGTCACCGGTTCTTGGCAGCCACTAGCCTTTTTTAGCAGGTCTTTGCACGAAAATGAGCGTAAATACAGCGTGCTCAACAGGGAGTTGCTGGCTCTCCACCTGGCCATACGCCACTTACAGTTCTGGCTGGAAGGACACACCACTCACTGCGTTCGTGGATTGCAAGCCACTAAAGTATGCGATGGCCAAGGTTTCGGAACCATGATCGGCCCGGCAGCAGAGACAGCTGGCCGCGATCTTGGAGTTTACAACCGACATTCGTCATGTGGCCGGTAAACTCAACGTGGCGGCTGACTGTCTCTTGTGCGCGTTGGTGGCCCCAGTCTACATGGGGATAGATTACATGGCTATGGCTGTGGAGCAGATTGACGATGCGGACGTTTGCGCGCTCCAGTCTGGACCACCAGGGTTAAGGCTGGAGAGCAGAGTTATGCAAGATGGGGCCCCCCCCCAATCTGTGATGTCTCCACGGGCCGCCCGCGCCCGTTGGTCCCACACTCTTGGCGACACCGCGTTTTTGAGTTGATTCACTCCCTGGCGCACCCAGGAGTATGCGCGTCAGTCAAAATGGTGGCAGCCAAGTTTGTCTGGCCGAGCCTGCACAAACAGGTGAAAGAGTGGGCTGTAGCCTGTGTAGCGTGCCAACGAGCCAAAGTGCACAGGCACACAAAGGCCCCCATGGAGCCGTTCCATATCCCGGCTAAGAGGTTCGACCATGTTCACGTGGACCTCGTGGGCCCCCTCCCACCATCGCAGGCGTTCACGCACCTCCTTGACAGCGGTGGACCGTGCCACACGATGGCCAGAAGCAGTCCCGCTAGCTTCCACCGCGTCTGCAGACGTGGCACGCACTTTTTTGACAACATGGGTGGCATGTTTTGGCACCCCTTCGGACATCACGTCTGATCGGGGCACTCAGTTTGTTTCCGACCTCTGGTCCACAGTGGCCCGGAGCCTGGGCGTCTCAATTCATCGCACGACCGCGTACAACCCACAGGCCAATGGGTTATGGGAGCGTTTCCATAGGCCACTGAAAGCAGCGCTCAGGGCTTCGCTTACGGATGCAAATTTGGTGGACCGGTTGCCGTGAGTTCTATTAGGGTTGTGTTCCACACCGAAAGAGGATTTGGCGGCTTCCCCAGCAGAGCTGTTTTTTTCTCAGCTGCTGCGGCTCCCCTGGGAGTTTTTACCAGATAACCCCGTGCCGAACACCCATCCGTCCCCACGTTCACGGCATAGCACAGACGCAGGGATGCTACCTGGCCTTGCCCACAACTGTTTTCCCCACGTTTTTGTGCCAAAAACCTTGAAGGACACGGCGTTCATGTTTGTCAGGTATGATGCCCACCAGACCCCGTTGCGCCCACCCTACGATGGCCCGTTCAGAGTGTTGGAAACCAGGGACAAACATTTTGTGTTAGACTTGGGGGGTCGCCGGGAGAGAATCTGTATAGACAGGCTTAAGCCTGCCTTTGCTGTGGCAGACGAGTAGGTGGTGTTGGCCCGAGCTCCTCAGCGCGGAAGACCCCCCTGAGAACTCCCCAGGTAAACGATTCATCAGAGCAGTCACACGAGCATGCTGAATGTTCACCACATTGTCACCCCACAGACGGGCACACCCCCAGGAACCCTCCACCGGCACAGCAGCGCCGCGGAGCCGAAGACCCCCTGTTATAGCAGCTATGGGCGGAGGCTGAAGCCGAGATTACGTGAGGGTTAACACTCAGTCTGAGACCCTGGGGAGGGGCAGTGTGGGGGACCCATACTGTAATTTCCTCTCAGACTGAAAGGCATGGAGATGCAGTAGTTTTCCTCTGACGGAAGAGCATGGAGATCAAAGGGCTGGGGGACAAAAGGAATTGTCATGGGGGAGTGAATTGTGAATGCAGGCCCTCAGGTAGCTGGGACGTGTGAGTGTTGTGATATAAAAGAGAGTCCCTACTACATGAGGGAAATGTTTCTGAGTCTGGAAGATGTGAGAGAGTGAATAAAGTTCATCTGCTCGAAAAGCTCGGTCTGGTTATTCCTTTCCCCACAATATTGTGATATGAAATTTTGATCATATCGCACAGCCCTACTGTATAGTGCATTGCTTGTTTGAATGTGATTTTTCGGACAGCGACAAAAATCCCAAAATTACGGAGACAAGAGCCACACAGGGTCCTGCACGGAGGCTGTCCTGTTTAAATAACCTGAATGTTGCTGCAGTCTCCAACCAGTCCACACACCCTGTAGTTGAAATGCCAGAGTTACTGCTACTGCTTTATGAAAATGATTGAGTTTTTCTTTTCTTTTTTTTTTTTTTTTTGACAGAGTCAGCAGTTCATGCCTTGAAAAACCAGAGCTCTGCACAATTGTCACACACACATAAGTTGAGAGTGACACTGCAGCGAGTTTCTCACAGCTTCCATCATTTACCACATAAGTTATGAGCCCTGTTTAAATTATGAGACGACAGGGTCATAAAAATATTTGCAGTAGTACTGCATATTGCAATGCTGAGCTATCCACCGTCACCGCAGGGGAAATTCCTCCACCGTGACAACCCTAGTTGGGACTTCTGTTGCTGATTCTGTGATGAGACGTCGGTACACAACTTTCAGAGAGTGGAGTGAATAATAAAAAAGTTTCAGTTGACGATGAAGAGAGACGCTGCTGTCAGACCCCAAGTCTTGCATTGAAATGGGGATGTTCTTTGAAGAAAATCTTTGACACTATTGACTGTAGTGTGCTCATGGCTGAAGACAAACTCAAGTGTACTGAAACATCAAGTTGGAAGGGAATAAAGTTCTCCCCTCGCTGCAGTGGATTTCCATCAATTGGAAATATGAGAGGAAAAAAATGTTACATGTTCTGAAGTCTTTTTTTTTTTTCTCTACCACACAATTTAATACTGTCATGGTCTGGTCTGCTCGTCATTCCCAGCTGCGCGCACACCTGGCCCTCATTATGCCTGGCCTATATCTTCCACGCTGTCCGTCACGGCGGTGCGGAGATGTCTCTCAGCGCTCCTGACAAGCTCATCGCCAATTCCTCCTGTCTACTGAAGTTCCAGCCAAAGCCTGCTTTATCGTCGCCGGAGAATCCCTCCAGCTGGCCACGTAAGCTCACCAATTCCTACTCACCTTTGTCTTCAGATCCCCTGTGCACAGGCGGAGTCCGTGGCGGCGGAATTCTCCTCCTATCCTCCCGGTGGCGGATTTCCCCCACACTCCCTCCTCACCAGCTCCACTTGGACACTCACCTGCCGGAGTCGCACCACCCACGGAAGGGCACTGTCTCCCTGGCTGCAGTCACCACGCTGAACCTGAGTCACTACCATCTGCAACCACAGTAAGCACAGTGTAACTGTTTACCTCCAGCCGTTACTTCTAGTAACCCCCTTTCTCTGTGTATTCCTAGGATTGCCAGGCCGTACGGTGTCCCGCTCTGTCTCCGGCAGTTCCAGCCTACACTCACACGCACCAACACCATACTTTTTGTTAATAAACTTAATTGTATCAATTCTGAGTCCGTGTCTTGCCACTGGGTCATGTAACCATGTCAAATACTTCTAAAATTATTCTAAAATAAAAGCTCTATAGCGCTAGCTAAAGGTTTTTTTATGGTAGTTTGTAGAAAAAATACGTTATCAGCAGAGTTTTAACAAGGATAAGGAGAGACGACTTTGGTTGTCTGACTAATGCAGAGGTAAGAGCATGTTTTTGGTGCTTTGCATGGTAGCTACAAGCTTTTTAGTAAATGCTGATACTGGGAACTCTGGAAAAAAGCTAATTAAGATATGTGCTGACTTTCTGTTAAGCAATATATTTTCTTGCTCTTGATTCATCAGTGGCTGTATAGAACATTGGTTGAGCAGCTGGTGCTACTGCTAAAGTCTAGTGAACCCAATGTGACATTTTTTTTTTTGTTGTTATCGCGCTGTCAAATGGAGGGAATGTGTTTAATTGCCTTCAAAGAGAGATGGACAATACTTCCAAATTTCAAAAGGTTATTGAATGTGCTTCTGATAAACAAAACCATAAACCAAAAATAACAAATTAATTTGCAAAATTGTAACCATATACTGTACATGCACAATGAATAAATAGTCATAGTCAGACATATGGATACAGCCTTTATTTTTCAGCACTTTCAGTCCAAGTATTTGAGCAAGTTTGTAATGTGGTCATACACTTTTTTAGGAATTTTTTTCACATATCTTCACAGGGAACTAGACTTCACAGCATAGAACTGTCACGTCACATCATGTCATGTCATGTCATGTCATGTCATATCCAGTAACGACATGCAAGTGAAAATAGAGTTTGGTTCCATTCATGAGGTGACATGTAGCAAAGGAATTTCTGCTCATGTTTTTTTTTTTTTTTTTCCTGTGTTAGTGTAAGTCTCTTGAACTGAGTTGCAAAAAGAGGATATGCTTCAGCAAAAAGTAAAGTGCATTAAGGACAAGGTCAGATCTTTACTTCTGAAAAGGAGATTATGTTTTCATCTGCGATCATTTGTTTGTTTATTTATTATGCCTTGGTGAAACTGAGAGGCATACAGTAGTCAGTTAGTGTGTCTGTTTGTGTATGTGTGTATCTGTCCATTCACCTCTCAGTTTCAGCTTGCCCAGTCAAAATTAAGTGGAACTAAAGGCTTGTATACAGTTAGGCCCAGAAATATTTGGACCGTGACACAATCTTCATGATTTGGGCTCTGCATGCCGCCACATTGGATTTGAAATGAAACAACTACAACAGAATTGAAGTGCAGACTTTAAGGTTTAATTCAAGGGGTTGAACAAAAATATATGATTAAACGTAGGAATTGTAGCTATTTTATACAAACGCTCCTCATTTCAGGGGCTCAAAAGTAATTGGACAAATAAACATAACCCTAATTAAAATGTTACTTTTCAATATTTTGTTGAGAATCCTTTGCAGGCAATGACTGCCTGAAGTCTGGAACCCATGGACATCACCAAACACTGGGTTTCCTCCTTTGTGATGCTTTGCCAGGCCTTTACTGCAGCTGTCTTCAGTTGTTGCTTGTTTGTGGGTCTTTCTGCCTTAAGTTTTGTCTTGAGCAAGTGAAATGCATGCTCGATTGGGTTGAGATCTGGTGATTGACTCAGCCATTGCAGAATATTCCACTTCGTTGCTTTAAAAAACTCCTGGGTTGCTTTTGCAGTATGTTTTGGATCATTGATGAAGCGCCGTCCAATCAACTTTGCTGCATTTGGCTGAATCTGAGCAGAAAGTATATCCCTATACACTTCAGAATTCATCCGGCTGCTTCTGTCTTTTGTCACATCATCAATAAACACAAGTGACCCAGTGCCATTGGAAACCATGCATGCCCATGCCATCACACTGCCTCCACTGTGTTTTACAGAAGATGTAGTGCTTTGGATCATGAGCTGTTCCAATTCTTCTCCAAACTTTCTTCTTCCCATCATTCTGGTACAGGTTGATCTTAGTCTCATCTGTCCAAAAAATGCTGTTCCAGAACTGGGCTGGCTTCTTCAGGTGTTTTTTGGCAAAGTCAATTCTGGCCTTTCTATTTTTGAGGCTGATTCATGGTTTGCACCTTGTGGTGAATCCTTTGTATTTACTCTCATGAAGTCTTCTCTTTATGGTAGACTTAGATACTGATCCAAGATGGCGCCCACAGCGGTCGACATGGTGCTTCGCTGCGCTCTTTGTTTGTTTTTGTTTGTCAATTGTGTGTCTGCTTGCACTTATACCCGTGAAGAACTTCTAAATATCAGGACTTTCACCCCCACGGACCTCCTCCCAGTTTTTCTAGCCCCTGCCGCCGATCTGGTTTATTGTTTGGCTCGGAAAGTGAGACGGCGGAAGAGAGGAAGACGAGCGGGCGCTCTCGTACGACTTTGCAGGAGAGGCTCGCGAACGGCGCTGCCTGGCATATTTCTGTCCAATACCAACTCTCTCTCTAACAAGGTAGATGAACTGAGACTGCTGATGCGTTTTAAGGACCTCACCTCCTCAGCTGTCCTCTGCTTTACTGAGACCTGGCTCCGGGAAAATATACCGGACAGCGCGCTGCGCCTCGACGGCTTTCAGCTCTTCCGTGCTGATCGTGACACAGAGCTTTCCGGCAAGACCACAGGAGGCAGAGTCTGCTTCTACATCAACTGCAGCTGGTGCTCTGATGTAACGGTAATTTCCAAACACTGTTCTCCTGCCTTGGAATTTCTTGTTATCAATTGCAAGCCCTTCTATTCCCCGCGGGAGTTTGCTTCTTTCATAATGATCGCTGTGTACGCCCCTCCCGACGCGGACACGCGCGAAGCTCAGCGCGTGCTCGCGGATCACATTCAACACACAGAGCGGATTTTTCCAGACTCGCTGATTATTGTGGCTGGCGACTTTAATCAGTGCAATCTGAGCCACGATCTCCCCCGCTACAAACAGTTTATTAAATGCCCCACCAGAGGATTAAACACACTGGATCACTGTTACACCACAGTGAAAGACGCATATCGCGCTGTCCCTCGAGCTGCGCTGGGATTATCTGATCACGTGATGGTTCACCTCATTCCCACATACAGACAGAGATTGAAGCTCACTAAACCTGTTGTGAGCACTACGAAGATACGGACCAGTGATGCTGAGGAGAAGCTGGAAACGTGCATGGAAATATCTGACTGGGGCATGTTTAAAGGAGCCACGCATGAGCTGGATGAGTACACGGACACTGTGAACTCATATATCCATTTTTGTGAAGAGGACATTCTTCCATCACGCACCAGGGTGAGTTACTCTAATGACAAACCCTGGTTCACAGCTAAGCTCAGACAGATCAGGAAGGAGAAGGAAGCAGCGCTGAAAAGTGGAGACAGGGACTGCTACAGGGAGGTTAAATACCGGTTTAACAGAGAGCTGAAGAGGGCTAAATCTCTATACTCAGAGAGACTCCAGCAGCAGTTCACTGCTAATGATTCGGCTTCCGTGTGGAGAGGACTGAGGCAAATCACCAACTATCGACCTAAGGCTCCTAAAGGTCAGGATGACAAAGCCCTTTGTCAAAGACTGTCCCAACACTATGCCCGTTTTGACACCTCGTCATCTGTGTCCAACTCCCCCCCTCCCTCCAGCTCCACAGCCTCCACATTCCCTACTTCATTTAAGGCACCCCCCCTCCTCCCCCCCTCCCCTTATCATCAGTGAGCAGGATGTGCTCAAACAGTTCTCCAGACTGAACCCGCGCAAGGCCCCCCGGCCCAGACGGCGTGTCTCCGTCCACCCTGAGACTCTGTGCGAAACAGCTGGCTCCTGTCTTCACAGACATTTTTAACACCTCCCTTAAGTTATGCCACGTGCCGTCCTGCCTCAAATCCTCCACCATCATCCCTGTCCCCAAGAAGCCACGGATCACTGGACTTAATGACTACAGACCTGTAGCGCTCACCTCTGTAGTCATGAAGTCCTTTGAGCGCCTGGTCCTGTCCCACCTCAAGTCCATCACCACCCCTCTCCTGGACCCGCTGCAGTTTGCCTACCGAGCCAACAGGTCTGTAGACGATGCAGTCAACCTGGCCCTCCACTCCATCCTGCAGCACCTGGACTCCCCGGGAACCTACGCCAGGATCCTGTTTGTGGACTTCAGCTCCGCATTCAACACCATCCGTCCCGCTCTGCTCCGGGACAAGCTGTCCCTGCTCAACGTGCCTGACTCCCTCTGCAGGTGGATCATCGACTTCCTGACGGACCGGAGGCAGCATGTGCGGCTGGGAAAGACTGTCTCAGACTATACTAGCATCAGCATCGGATCACCCCAGGGCTGTGTACTTTCCCCCCTACTCTTCTCCCTTTACACCAACTCCTGCACCTCCAGCCACCAGTCTGTCAAGTTGATCAAGTTTGCGGACGACACCCCCCTCATCGGGCTCATCTCCAACGGCGACGAGTCCGCCTACAGGAGAGAGGTGGCCCAGCTGGCGTCCTGGTGCAGCAATAACAACCTGCAGCTGAACGCTCTGAAGACAGTGGAGATGATTGTAGACTTCAGGAAAGTCACTACTCCTCTGCCCCCCCCTCACCCTCTCAGGCTCTCCCATCACCACTGCTGATTCCTTCCGCTTCCTGGGCACTACCATACTACCTACTGTACATCTCCAGGACCCGGAGGCGTGCTGGCCGGATCATAGCCGATCCCTCACACCCTGGTCATGTACTGTTTGCCCCCCTCCCCTCTGGTAGAAGACTTCGGTCCATCCAGACTAAAACCTCCCGTCACATGAACAGCTTCTTCCCCTCTGCCATTAGACTGCTGAACACTAAGTGACTTATTGACTCTCGTGCACCATGTACAGCAGCTCAACCAGACTCATGTCAATCATCACTGTTTTCTTCCTGCATTACCGACTGCACTATATAGTTCTCCACAGTATCTGCTGCTGGCTAATATATATTTTAACTGTTGACCAGTATCACTTAATCTTATCCTACACTTTATTACATGTATAGTTTATTTCTCTTATCTTATCATGTTTAATGTTGCAGCATTGTACCGAGACAAATTCCTAGTTTGTGTACTACATGAACAATGGCAATAAACCTGATTCTGATTCTGATTCTGATTCTGATTCTGATACACCTACTTCCTGGAGAGTGTTCTTTACTTGAGTGGATGTTGTGAAGGGTTGTTCTTCCCCATGGACAGGATTCTGGGATCATCCACCACTGTTGTCTTTCGTGGACGTCCGGGCCTTTTTGAGTTCCAAAGCTCACCAGTGCACTCTTTTTTTCTCATAATGTACCAAACTGTTGATTTGGCCACTCCTAACATTTCTGCTATCTCTCTGATGGATTTCTTCTTTTTTTTCAGCCTCAGGATGGTCTGTTTCACCTCCATTGAGAGCTCCTTTGACCGCATGTTGTGTGTTCACAGCAACAGCTTCCAAATGCAAACGCCACACCTGGAATCAACTCCAGACCTTTCAACTGCTTAATTGATGACAGGTTAACGAGGGAAGAGCCCATGCAGCCTTGTTATTTTTTTTTTTGCAGCCTTCTGAGTCAATTGTCCAATTACTTTTGGTCCCTTGAAAAAGAGGCGGCTACGTATTAAAGAGCTGTAATTCCTAAACCCTTGCTCCAATTTGGATGTGAATACTCTCAAATTACAGCTGAGAGTCTGCACTTTAAGCTCATATTGATTATATAATTGTATCCTGAATATGTTTTCGTAAACAGCTAAAATAACAAAACTTGTGTCACTGTCCAAATATTTTTGGGCCTAACTGTAATTGTATCGCCTTATTTTTTTTTTTTACTTTAAATTTGCCAGAATTTTAAAATAACGCTTTGTTTTTTTAAATAAACACAAAAATAGCTCACCTTTACCGTCAGTGGAACAGTACTGCACATGCGCCCAGAAACTCCCACCAGAGGAAAGTACTCGGCAATCTGCTAGTACTGGGTGAGCAAATGTCCGTTTTTTTGCCCGTCTGTTTTCTTCCTCTGCCACTAAACAGCAGAAGCTCCTGTTTGTCTTGATTGTCACTATATTCACGTACCTCCATCGCTTCCGTCATTTAAAACATCTGCCACCATGCTCTTCCTCTGTGCTTGGATTGCAGCTGATCAAATCAGTCTGGTGGCTCTTGGCTGCCGCCGACAGTATGGGCATGTGAAGTACTGATTATTTTCACTGCGCACTCCAAAACTACTGGATGGATTTGGATGAAATTTTTACCAGAGGTGGTCCTTAGGCTAGGGAGGAACCCATAACATTTTGGTGATGATCCCAGAATACATACCTCCACCAAGGCTCTTATTGTCTCACAGTGTGTTAGCAAGAATACTCCAAAACTACAAGATGGATTTGGATGACATTTTTTACCAGAGGTGGTACACTGGGTGAGACTGGACATCCTGGCAGATAAGCACATTTATCGCAAGGTCTGTGGTGGACTTTTGCCAGTCAGTGCATCGTGACATGCATTACACAAAAGGGAGAGATAAACAAACCTATCATCTGGTCAGTCACTGCAACAGATACTGGAGTCAGTTTGTCTTGGCCTGTCCTTGCCACTGATAATACCTCTATCTGCCAAGAATGTGCCACTAGTCCAACAAAAGCTTGTGGTACTCAAATACTTTGCAAGCAGTTTCATGAAATGGTCAGTCAGAAAGCAATTCTTACTGGCTCGGATGTCGCCCGATTTAACAAGGTCAGGAGTTCCTGGCAGCAGAAGGCGAAGGACAGAGCTGCATGGAGGAATCTGATCAGACCTAAATGAAACAGTCATTGTCACCCCCGATAGACTGCTATGATGTGATGATGATGATGAACTTCTTAAATATATGTAGAATAACTGACTATCTTTTGTAATTTGATGAATTTACAATTTTTTATTTTATTTAAATGATTTTTTTCCCTATTTCTGTCCTTTTCTGTAAATATACCTGCCTGTAAAGATGGGATGTATTATGGTACAATGATGCCTGTCCATCTGTACAACACTTTACTGATGAACTCCTCACACAGTTTTCAAGTTAGGCTTTTTTTTAATCTTTTTTTTTTTCACACAGTGCTTGTATATGTATTAGATTTTGATTTTTGGATCTTTTTTTGTGAAAACTACAGATTTTACAACTTTGTCATTTTTTTAATGCAATTGCAATACAGAGTACATGGTTTTTCCAGCTAACTCCTCCTACAGCTAAAGCTAGGACAGTTTAATTTCATACTGTGTTTGTATGTGTATTAATGATATGCATAGTGTAGGAGGTCAAATGATTTTCTAATATTTTCTCTGAAGTTGTTCCAGTTTGAATTGTAGGTTGTGTGCCTTGTTTAAATTCCTTGCAATTACATGGTTATTAGTGCCATTGCAGATCTACACTATGTTGAATCATGAATTGAATTTGTGATGAATTTTCTGGTTGTTGGTGTGCTAGCTATGCACTGTCAACAATAATGACTATGGACTGGCATATAATGTACCTTGTACAATGCTCTTGGATTTTTTACGACATACAGCTGCATTAAACAAAAGAATCAAAAAGCTGTAAGTCATGATCATTATGGTTCCATGGTTAGAGATGAACTTGTGAACTTGTGACTGAAGGCTTGCTGTTTCAGTCCCTAGACTGGCAGGATCAGATCTGGGCGGGACAAATGGCAAAAGTGATGTTTACCCCACCTTAATTAACCCCACTGTGGTGCCCTTGAGCATCTTAACCCCAGCTGCTCCAGTGGAGCTGATCAGTGGCCACAGGTCAGTTTGTGCTGTCTTGTACTGGGCAGCTTCCAGATGTGAATGTGAACATGAAAAAGAGAAGTTCATCTCTCAATGGACCTCCCCTGAATAAATAAAGGTTTGAAAGGTTGTAATGAAAAAATGGCAGTGGTACAGTGGTTAGCGCTGTTGCTTAACAACTAGAAGGTTCCAGTTTCAAATGTCCAGGCTGGCAGGGGTAGGAACCTTTAAATTTGATAGTTGATTATCAAATTTGTTGTTGATAAATTTTCTGTTGATTGACCACTTGATTAATTGACTAGTTATTGCAGCACTACAAGTACTTCTTTTACTGTTTGGAGGGGAGGAGCTGGGGGAGAAACACAGCTGACAAGCAATAACATAATGAGCATATGGGCTGTATATATTGGACTGAAACATGAACAATCACCGGTATGAGCCATTAAACAGTGTGATCTCTTTGGGGTTAGAACTTATCTGTGCCATCTGCAATCCTGTTTATTACAAAAAACACCACCTCAATAAATTCTATTACTATTACTTAATATAGCATTTTAAACACTGAGTTTTATATTAAGCCATAAGGACAGTTCTCAAAAAATATAGAGTTCTCAATATAGGTAGGATATCCTGCCCATATCTTACATATCGGTCATGAACCTGTCATATGAGTGTGTAAAACGCAACGCATGTAGAAAAAGGAAATGAAAATCCAATGCAGGAAAGTGTTGAGTGTAATTTATTTGCACATGAAGACAAAATGACATAAGGGTCCAATGAACACATAGAGAAACCCACAGGACTACTCAACTGCACCCTTCGGTTCACTGGATAAAATGGAGGAAGAACGGCTGGCCCCACGCACTCCCAGGTCAGGAATGGGTAGTGGAGAAAAAGGGCAAATAGAGATGAGGACATGCCCCCGGCAGAACGGTGGGCAGTGTGCTTACAAATGATGACTCTACTGAGTGGCCTACTCAGGAGTGGGGATGACATCCAATGAACCGGTGGGTAACAGGAGAACTAACAGGATATAAATACTTCCAACATAATGAACTAACGTGATTAACGGTGTGAGGAGAGTGAGGACAGATGAGTGCGTGTGCTGAAAGATGCATGTAAATGAGTGTGTGTGCGTGCGTGAGAAAATGTAGATTAATTAAATGAATGCAGATGTGTAAGTGAGTGAGTGCGCAGAGTGAAAAGACAAATGACAAGCAGCTGTTCACTGACAGGAGGAATAGGCGTGGCAGTCAGCTGTCAGAGAGCAGGGCAGCCCCAGAGGAGCCCAGGCCATGCCTGACAACAAATAAAGACACAAACTAATAAACAGACAAAGAAAATAATAAAGGAAGGGCAGCCTCATCATGAAGCGGGGCCTTGAAAAGGAAATCCAAAACCCCGCTCATGACAGAACCTCCTCGTGCACTTTTACACAGTGCACGGAGAGGGGAGGAATAATGAGGATTTACGTGCGAGGGTACACCACAACACATTTATTAACATAAAGGCTAACAGTTCAAAAGGGTGAAGACTTAAAAAATACACAGATGTCTTACAATTGGCGTTCAGGGGCCGGTATCACCCAGCGAACGCATGAGGAGAAACGGGATTAGCCCCAATGACGTCCCGGAGCCAACATCACTCAGGGGACACCAGAGAACCACAGTAAGCACGGAGGGGCTAACCCGTCGTGGTACACAGATGAGTAAGACTGTATACAGACAACGCAGCAGACAATACATACAGTCAGTCAGTCAAAGACCCAGCAGTGCGTGACTGGCAAAAGGCTGCTTAAGTACATGCACTACTGGTGATGATGTGATTGCGGGCATCTGGGCGAGGAATGGGGAGATGGCAAACGGGACTGGGAACAGCTGATGGCACTGAGTGAGGGGGTGTGGTCGAACCGGCATGCTGTCAGCCAGTGTTCACAGAAGAGTGAGCCAAAGAGAACTGCCTCATAGCTGCTGGCCAGAGAGCAGTGGCTAGGGATAAGGAAGCACCCTGTAATACATCATAAACACGTATACAGCGGCACCTAGACCCACAGGGAGGTCAGGACTGAACCGGGGAAACCAAGCCGGCTCCGCTCCTGACACATATCATCCATCCATCCATCCATCCATCTTCTTCCACAGTTGTTATTAATTGAAAATTGAAGTACACATTTTTTTTATACCCAAGTTCTTTTCTGTAACACTTTGAAAACATGAAATTTTATAGGAAGAGATGCACATTGTTCGAAATTAAATACATGTCCTCTTAATACTTTATACTGTCAGGTTTGTGTATTCATGCTGAGGAGTTCCCTTTAAACTTTGAATATCAATGTCCCTTTAAAGTCCCCGTAGTGTTTGTTTGGTCCCTGTATACCTCAAACTGCAAAATGTCCACATATACAATGAAAAAGTGAGATTTATGTGTATCATGCTGATATAGCTTATTTTTGAAATCTAAAATGAGCTAATTTTTTGTCAGTTTTTTGAAGCATTTTTATCCAAGTCCCATAGCTCTAGCGCCTCGGGAAAGGGTAGTCCCTGTAAACCCCCACCGGATGGGTTTGGGGAAAATGTCCCTATAGGTACAGAAAACCCATATGATTTTTGTGTGTGTGTGTGTGTGTGTGTGTGTGTGTGTGTGCGTGTGTTTGTGAGAGAGAGAGATTTTTTTTTGATTTTTCAACACACCTTTATTGTCACAAGTTCAACAGAAAAACACTCCAGCTAAAAGAAGCAATGAAAAGTAAAATAATTCACTGACAAGAAATCAAAGACACAAGCAACTAAACCAAGAAAACTAAAACAAAAACTTGCTTCTTACATCAGAACCACGCCATAGGTAATTTTCCCCTCCTTAACACAACACAGGATGTGCTTAAAGCACCACATAGCCTCAAAAGTTACAACATTTTGCATCAGAGGATAGTAATTGTAATCAATCATTATTCGAGTCTTGATCATGCCTACCAGCATGTCTTTTTTATATTACAATCCAGCATTTGTTCAATTTTTCTTTTCCTACTAACATAAATAGCCATTTTGGCCTGACCCAGGATGAAATTTAAAAGTTCACTTTTTTCTTGCTTCTCTGTCTATATGGAAAACCCAAGATAAAAATCTGAAGGGAAAAGACTTCTCCAAACAGATAAAACAGCTTCCCCAAAAAAACAAACAACTGCAGTCTGTTACAGTCCAGAAAACAATGGAACACAGTCTCTTTCTGAGGACAAAATGGACAAACCTCAACAACATTGGGTTTAAAATAGAGATAAAAGCATTTACAGCCACAGCATCATGTAAAACTCGCCATTGCAGGTCTTCAGCCTTCTTAATTAATGGTGGTTTATAGAGTGCTCTCCAGGCAGGCCTCACCTCTGAACCCAAACCCAAGTGTTTCCTCCATTGTGTAGCAGCTCGACCTTTTAATTTGTTCACATTTAGAACTTTCACCAAAAGTCCATACATTTTTTTTTCACCAGAAGAGTCACAAAAGTTAATGTGTTCAGAGTTTAAAAACACACCAGTGCCATCTTTAAAATCAGGAGATAAAACACTAAAAGGAAAAGGCTCATCGGCAGTTCGCACAGAGTTTTTGCAGTGTAAAACAATAACAGAGTGTTCTTCTGCGGAGAAGCAGTCTCTCCAACCTTTCAGCAAGTTCATTATAACTCTGACTGAAGAAATCCCAAGAGCCGTGTAGCATCATCTCACTTTGGCTCATCAATAGAATTATTCTTCTGCTTAAAGACATTGTTTCACCCAGGAAAAAGACGGCAAGGAAATTGCTCTCTTACCCCAGGCCACAACTGAACTCACATTCCTTTGTTAAAACCAGTCTAAGGAATTCGCCCTAATGCATTTCCTGTTTTGACTTTATGGCACTATAAACATGGAGACATGGAACAGAACCCTGGAGATGCCAGGAAAAGTAAATGGACCCTTTTGTTTTAATGTGAAAATCAATCAATGGGTGTGAAATATATTAATCCGTGATTATATATATATATATATATGCATGTTAAAATGTTGAAATGAATGTTTATTCCTGCATGTTGATTTATAAGTTGCATGAACACTGAAATAGATTAGAGTTATACATAAATGTATAGATGAATATTGCAGTATTGAAACTTGTGTATTACAATTTGCAAAGTGTATATCAAATCATGTGACTGCCAGCAGCCAATCTCTGCTTGACAACAGCTCTCAATGTTGTTTGTTCCAGGCAAAAGACTGTTTGCTCATTGGACTAAAGTTCATAAATCCCGCTTATGAAGGAAGCCTATTGGTCTAAGTTCCTGTTAATCACTGAGGCCCGCAAAAGTTTCCCCCAGATAAAAATGAAACAACGCCCTTTTTCAATATTTTTTTGCCATCTCTTTTCGCCATCACTCTTTTTCGGCTTTTCATTTTCTATTGTCTTCATGTCCACAGCAGAGAACCACTGGAGAACAAAGGACTTATCCCACGTGTTTCTTTTCTACGATCACAGAGCTTGAAGTATCCTGTTTTTTGTAATCTCTTTGTACCTTAATGTTTCTTTAAATGCCTAGGAATTCTTTCTCTCTGAGCTCAAATTCTAATTAGGAGTTAAACTCCAATCCTAGACTTTTATTTCTATCACTTTTTCCTGTTAAACTTTCTGTAAAACCACCGTTTTTAATTTTAGTGTAAGCTTTAATCATGACTTTGTTTTTATAATATTTTTATTGACCAATCCCACACCAGAAGCTCTTTTATCTAAAGTCCGAAACTCTTTTAATATGAGATCAGATTAGATATTTTTAATTATTATTGAATTCCCTGAGAAAGCCCCTTGCCAACGAAGAGGAGAGAAGATGCAGCTCCCCACGATCACGCGTGCTGAAGGAATCCACACACCATGAAGATTAGATGCCTCAGCTGGATTTCAGCCATTGGGATCAAACATACCAATCTCATCCCTCGTCAAAGAATATTTGCTGGTCAAATATTCCGACTTTTGGAGCCAACTAAGAACTACAGGACAATGCAGAAGGATCTTCAACATCAAACGCCCGTCACGTGAGCTGAAATGTTATTCATCTGCTGAATTAAACTTCTGAGGTTTGATAATAATTCGATATCTAATCAGATGCAAATTAAGGAGCCATTAACAAAACTCCTCTTTTCATTAAAATTCCGTTTTTATTTTCTTAGAGAAACCGAGAACTTTTCATATAATTAGTAAAATTTTCCCCATAAATTTGCGTTGTCTTCCACAATCTGTTAACTCAAACTGATCTAAATTCATTTCACAGTTTAATCCTGGTTCTGCAAATGTTGACATTGTTAATCTATCATTTACAAGTTTAATTTCATGGTTAACAAAATCATTGCAATGTCTTTGAATTATCATTTCATTTAACAAATATGTGAAAATGAGAGAAGTTGTTGGGAATTTATTTCATTCTGAGTCTGGTTCAAGCCCACAGTATCGAATTCACTAAAATTTTGAGACTGATTATTAATTAATTTATTGAGTGATTAAACAGGTATAAAGTGAAATTAAAGATTAAATTGCTTCTTAGAGATATAAGCTGGTGCCCCACGAGTGTTATTAACTTTTCCGTGTCATGGCGGCCGCTGGGCCATCATCAGTCCCAGCTGCATGCCCACCTGCCATCAATCTCCAGCGAGCTATAAAAGCCAGACCCACTGACAGCTCTGCACAGAGTCGTCTGTCAGCATCACAGAGCTACGTCCCACGTTCTCAGCCACAGACCCATGCTACACCTGACCAAGCTCTCCACGCCTCGTCACATAAGCCAACCTCGCACTCACCTTGTCCAGCTATCCTCGCCTGTGCACAGGTGGATCCTCCAGGCGGCGGATCAGCCCTCGTTGGCGGCGGTGCAATTCCTCCATCTCACCGGAGTCACTCCTCCGCCTCATGGTGCCAAGCAGTGAGCTACCCTCCTGGCCAGCACTCCCGGAGCAAGCAGGAAAGCCACAGCGTCACCTGCAAGTAAGCAGCATTCATTATTGCATTCCCCGCTGTGGAGCAGTAGTAACCTCTCTGCTTTGTGTCCCTAGGGTTGCCAGGCAGCAGCGAGGCTCGCTCAGTCCCAGCACGCATCCAGCACCTCACACATCCACACATACACGCATCATCACTACACACTTGGGTGAATAAAAAACTGTTAAACTGTAACTCAAGAAAGGCTGCCAGGCGTTTCCTCCGGCCGCCGGGGCTCCACCCGCCCCTGCTAATCCTCCAACTAGCCAGGTTAGCCAGACCCCCCTAACTCGTCTCACCCCCATGCCGACACCTGCCCGTTTCAGCGGGAAGCTAGGAGAGGCACGAGGATTTCTGTTACAGTGTGAGACTGTTTTCCACCGGGTTCCGGGGATTTTCCCTCCGACCATAGAAAAATTGGCTATATCGCTAACCTGCTAGAAGGTAGAGCTCTAGCCTGGGCTTATAAGATAAGATAAGCCTTTATTAGTCCCACAATGGGGAAATTCCAGGATTGCAACAGCACAGGGATAGCAACACTCAGAGCAGTAATTAAGAAGATATGGCAGATATCAATAAGAGCAGTGGATATACATACATACCCATAAATATATAAATATATATACAGTGGGGCAAATAAGTATTTAGTCAGCCATCAATTGTGCAAGTTCTCCCACTTAAAAGATGAGAGAGGTCTCCAGTTTTCATCATAGGTATACTTCAACTATGAGAGACAAAATGGAGGGGGGGAATCCAGAAAATCACATTGAAGGATTTTTAATGAATTAATTGGTAAATTCCTTGGTAAAATAAGTATTTGGTCACCTACAAACAAGCAAGATTTCTGGCTCTCACAGACCTGTAACTTCTTCTTTAAGAGGCTCCTCTGTCCTCCACTCATTACCTGTATTAATGGCACCTGTTTGAACTCACTATCAGTATAAAAGACACCTGTCCACAACCTCAAACAGTCAGACTCCAAACTCCACTATGGCCAAGACTAAAGAGCTGTCAAAGGACACCAGAAACAAAATTGTAGACCTGCACCAGGCTGGGAAGACTGAATCTGCAATAGGTAAGCAGCTTGGTGTGAAGAAATCAACTGTGGGAGCAATTATTAGAAAATGGAAGACATACAAGACCACTGATAATCTCCCTCCATCTGGGGCTCCACGCAAGATCTCACCCCGTGAGGTCAAAATGATCATGAGAATGGTGAGCAAAAATCCCAGAACCACATGGGGGGACCTAGTGAATGACCTGCAGAGAGCTGGGACCAAAGTAACAAAGGCTACATCAGTAACACACTACACCGCCAGGGACTCACATCCTGCAGTGCCAGACGTGTCCCCCTGCTTAAGCCAGTACATGTCCAGGCCCGTCTGAAGTTTGCTAGAGAGCATTTGGATGATTCAGAAGAGGATTGGGAGAATGTCATATGGTCAGATGAAACCAAAATAGAACTTTTTGGTAAAAACTCAACTTGTCGTGTTTGGAGGAGAAAGAACACCATATCTACTGTGAAGCATGGGGGTGGAAACATCATTCTTTGGGGCTGTTTTTCTGCAAAGGGACCAGGATGACTGATCCGTGTAAAGGAAAGAATGAATGGGGCCATGTATCGTGAGATTTTGAGTGAAAACTTCCTTCCATCAGCAAGGGCATTAAAGATGAAACGTGGCTGGGTCTTTCAGCATGACAATGATCCCAAACACACTGCCCGGGCAACGAAGGAGTGGCTTCGTAAGAAGCATTTCAAGGTCCTGGAGTGGCCTAGCCAGTCTCCAGATCTCAACCCTATAGAAAATCTTTGGAGGGAGTTGAAAGTCCGTGTTGCCCAGCGACAGCCCCATAACATCATTGCTCTAGAGGAGATCTGCATGGAGGAATGGGCCAAAATACCAGCAACAGTGTGTGAAAACCTTGTGAAGACTTCCAGAAAATGTTTGACCTCTGTCATTGCCAACAAAGGGTATATAACAAAGTACTGAGATGAACTTTTGTTATTGACCAAATACTTACTTTATCGAGGAATTTACCAATTAATTCATTAAAAATCCTTCAATGTGATTTTCTGGATTTTTTTTTCTCATTTTGTCTCTCATAGTTGAGGTATACCTATGATGAAAATTGGAGACCTCTCTCATCTTTTAAGTGGGAGAACTTGCACAATTGGTGGTTGACCAAATACTTTTTTTTCCCCACTGTACAAAGTGTGGAGCTTTGTAGCAAGATGGAATAAACAGCATAACCGTCTACTTAGTTATCCTACATAGTATGAATATGTACCCATACATATTGTCACCCTCCGTAGCGACCGATACTGTCCTAGTTGTATATACTGGAGGGGACCATTGTGTAAGTCTATTGCGTCTTTTGCATTCAATACTATTAGGTTGTCACGTTTTTTTTGCCATCTCTGCGAGCAGCCCTGCTTAGGTTATACAGTCTGACAGCCGTAGGTAGGAAGGACCTGCGAAACCTCTCAGTTGCGCACCTAAGATGATGTAGTCTGCTGCTAAATGAGCTCCTCAGTGCGTTCAGTATGCATTATGCAGTAATGGCAAAGCCCAGCTATGCCCACTTAACTTACTAACAATTCTTAATGGATTTTACTGAGGTTTTTGACCACTCCAATCAGGATTCTGTGTTAACTGCCCGGTTGTTAGACCTTCGGCAGGGCAGCAGGGCTGCTGCCGATTTTGCTGTCGATTTCCGGGTAATTGCGGCAGAGGTTGGGTGGGAGGATGCCTTGTTGTGCAGTATTTTTATCCGCAGTCTAAGCCCTGAGTTAAGAGACG
This sequence comes from Pholidichthys leucotaenia, assembly GCA_020510985.1. Classification (NCBI taxonomy): domain Eukaryota; kingdom Metazoa; phylum Chordata; class Actinopteri; order Cichliformes; family Pholidichthyidae; genus Pholidichthys; species Pholidichthys leucotaenia. The sequence goes on along the minus strand of CM035843.1, from coordinate 166,539,935 downwards.
AATTAGCAACACGGGACAAACCTGATAAGTTGAACGAACTAATTTCTTTTACCATAAGCTTAGACAACAGGCTGAAGGAGCGCGCCGCCGAGCGAAGAGCCTCTAGTCGCTCCAGGGCGCTGCGTCCCCGCTCCCCTCGGCCACCCCAACTGGCCCTGCCCTCGTCGGAGGAACTTCCAGGGCAGGAGGATATGATAATTGGGCGTTTGGGGATTTCTGCTGCTGAGAGACAGCGCCGCAGGGTACTGGGGTTGTGCTTTTATTGTGGTAGTGCTTCCCATGAAGTAGCCGAATGTACGAATCGGGAAAAAGAGGAAGTCCGTGGGTCACAGTAGGGGGACTCACAGACGTAGCCCAGTCAAAGCCCCTCACTAGTTGTTTCATTCCCATTCGGCTCATTTCTAAGCACATAGAACACTCCACTCACGCACTGATTGACTCAGGGGCTGAGCAGAGTTTTATATCAGGAGACCTGGCAACCCACTTGGGTCTCACCTGCCAAACTCTCCGGCCACCTGTCAATTTAATCACCTTGTCTAAGACCTCACTAACAGCTGTTTCTCAACAGACGGACCCCGTGTCTGTTATTATCTCAGGAAACCACTGGGAGGACATTCGTTTTTTGGTGCTGCCCACCTCCACCTTCCCTGTCATCTTGGGCTACCCCTGGCTCCGACTACATAATCCCATGTTTGACTGGCGGGCGGGGAGCGTCATCTCTTGGAGTCCGTTATGCCTTAGCACATGCCTTCAGTCTGCAACGTGTGCCCCATCAGTATCTGTGACCCCACCTGCTTCGCCCCCCCCGATCTGTCTAGGGTCCCGGAGATTTATCACGATCTGGGGGTCGCCTTTAGCAAGTCACGGGCGCTGTCCCTTCATCCCCACCGCCCCATGACTGTGCAATTAATCTTCGGGCTGGCACCCCACTGCCGTCAAGCCGGTTATACAGCCTGTCTGCTCCAGAGCGGGAGGCGATGGACGCCTATATTAAGGAATCGCTCAGCTCTGGGATCATTCAACCATCTTTGTCTGCGATGGGGGCGGGATTTTTTTTGTAGGGAAAAAGGATGGCTCCCTGCGCCCTTGCATCGACTTCTGGGGTCTCAATGACATCACTATCAAGGATAAGTACACGCTGCCCTTCATGAACTCGGCCTTCGACTCTCTCCAGGGAGCTTCTTGGTTCACCAAGTTGGATCTCCGCAACGCTTACCACCTGGTGTGGATCAAGGAGGGCGATGAGCGGAAGACGGGCTTCCGGACCCCAAGCGGCCATTTTGAGTATCTGGTGATGCCGTTTGGGTTGACCAACGCTCCGGCTGTCTTCCAGCGCCTCATCAACAACGTCCTCCGAGATTTCCTGGGCTCCTTCGTGTTCGTGTACCTTGATGGCATCCTTATCTTCTCGCGATCTCTGGAGGAGCATCAGGTACACGTTAGGCAGGTCCTTCAGCGCCTCCTGGAGAACCAGCTATTCGTCAAGGCCGAGAAGTGTGAATTCCACGTCAGGAAGATGTGTTTCTTGGGCTTCGTGATCTTGCATAATCAAGTGCTCCCCGACCCAGCCAAGGTCAAGGCGGTGGTGGACTGGCCCACCCCCTCGTCCAGAAAGCAGCTGCAGGGGTTTCTGGGATTCGCTAACCTCTATCGTCGCTTTGTGCCCAATTTTGGAATAATTGCCCGCCCACTGACCTGCCTCACATCCCCCAAGACCCCCTTTTGCTGGACCGAGGAGGCTGCTGCGGCGTTCAAGAAACTGAAGGAGGAGTTTGCCTCACCCTGTGTCCTGATGCAGGTGGACCCGAATCTCCAGTGCCTGGAGGAGGTGGACGCCTCTGATTCCAGAGTAGGAGCGGTGGTCTCACAGCATTCGCCTATTGACGGGGTGATTCGGCTGTGGGCTTTCTTCTCTCGCCGCCTGCAGCCCGCCGAGAGGAATTATGGCATTGGTGACAGGGAGCTGCTGGCGGTGAAGCTCGCCCTGGAGGAGTGGAGACATTGGTTGGAAGGGGGCTGCTCAGCAATTTGTCGTCTGGACCGATCACAAAAATCTGGAATATCTGAGGACGGCAAAACGACTGAACTCCCGCCAGACCTGCTGGTCCCTTTTTTTTGGGCGACTTAACTGTACTATAACCTACCGCCCAGGGAGTAAGAACCAGAAGCCAGACACCCTCTCCAGGCAGTTCTCGGCGGAGACATCTGAGAAACAGGAGGAGACCATCCTTCTGCCGTCCTGCATTGTGGGCGCCCTTGTGTGGGAGATCCGGGACAGAGTGAGGAAGGCTCAGGAGGCAGAGCCTGACCCGGGGGGTGCCCCCCCGGGGCGGTTGTTTGTACCCACAGCAGTCAGGAGTGAGGTTATCCAGTGGGCTCATGCCTCTAAACTAAGGTGTCATCCTGGGATTTCTCTCACCATTGCACTTCTCCAAAGAGCGTTCTGGTGGCCAGGGTTGAGGAGGGACATGACCAACTACGTCCTGGCTTGCGGACAGTGTGCCACCGGGAAGTCCTCATCTTCCCGGTGGAAGATGGATCTTCATGGCTTTGGACTTCGTGACAGGTCTGCCCCCTTCAAACCACTTCACCACGGTCCTGACGATTGTAGATTGCTTCTCCAAGGCGGCTCACTTTGTGCCTTTTTGGGGGCTACCATCGGCACAGGAGATGGTGGATCTTCTGGTGCAGCGTGTGGTCCGCCTCCATGGCATCCCCTCTGATGTCGTCTCGGATCGGGGCCCTCAGTTCGTCTCCCAGGTTTGGAAGGCGTTCTGCCAGGCGTTGGGGTCCACGGCAAGCCTGTCATCAGGGTACCACCCTCAAAGTAACAGCCAGTGCAAACGGGTGAATCAGGAGCTGGAGGCTGCACTTCGCTGTGTCATCTCATCGAGCTCCTCTTCCTGGAGCACCTTCCTGCCTTGGATCGAGTATGCCCACAACTCCACGGTGTCCTCGGCGACTGGGATGTCCCCCTTCAGGGCATCGTTGGGCTACGATCCGCCACTGTTCCCGGAGGAGGAGGAGGGGGTGGTAGTGCCTTCTGTTCAGGCTCACGTTAGGCGCTGTCACCGGGTTTGGTCCACCACCCGCAAGGCTCTCATCAGGACCATGGAGCGCTACACCAGGACGGCCAACCGCCACAGGAGACCAGCACCGGAGTACAAGGTGGGTCAGCAGGTTTGGCTTTTCACGCGCAATATCAATGTGCCGGCAGAGAAACGCAAGCTGACTAAGCGTTTCATCGGTCCCTTTCCTATTACTCGCATAATCAACCCTGTGTCTGTGCGCTTAGCTCTCCCCACTTCCATGCGCATCTGCCCTACCTTTCACGTCTCCCAGGTGAAGCCCGTCGTCTCTGATCCCCTTTGCCCACCTCCTGCGGCGTCTCCCCCACCGAGGATGATCAACAACCACCTGGCTTGGGGAGCTACCGCCATCTTGGACATCCGCCGGCGGGGTCGGGGCCTTCAATATCTGGTGGATTGGGAAGGGTTCAGCCCCGAACACCGGTCCTGGATTCGCCCAGAGTTGATCCTTGACAAGCAGCTCATCTGCAACTTTCATCGGGCGCATCCAGGTAGGATGGGGCAGGTGCCTGGAGGCACCTCTACAGGGGGGGGTACTGTCATGGCAGCCACTGGGCCATCATCAGTCCCAGCTGCACGCCCACCTGCCATCAATCTCCAGCGAGCTATAAAAGCCAGACCCACTGACAGCTCTGCACGGAGTCGTCTGTCAGCATCACAGAGCTACGTCCCACGTTCTCAGCCACAGACCAATGCTACGCCTGACCAAGCTCTCCATGCCTTGTCACATAAGCCAACCTCGCACTCACCTTGTCCATCTATCCTCCCCTGTGCACAGGTGGATCCTCCAGGTGGCGGATCAGCCCTCGTTGGTGGCGGTGCAATTCCTCCAACTCACCGGAGTCACTCCTTCGCCTCACGGCCCCAAGCAGCGAGCTACCCTCCTGGCCAGCACTCCTGGAGCAAGCAGGAAAGCCACAGCGTCACCTGCAAGTAAGCAGCGTTCATTATTGCATTCCCCGCTGTGGAGCAGTAGTAACCTCTCTGCTTTGTGTCCCTAGGGTTGCCAGGCAGCAGCGAGGCTCGCTCAGTCTCAGCACACTTGTGAGAGGTGCATCCAGCACCTCACACATCCACACATACACGCACCATCACTACACACTTGGGTGAATAAAAAACTGTTAAACTGTAACTCCAGTCTGGCTTCTGTCCCCTGGGTCCAACGACCATGTCATTCCGGTGTATATGAACCGAGAATTCATATTCAGTTCCAATACATTAATATAAATTAAATAATTTTTATACCTGATCATAATTATTAATTCATGTACTGTTACAGCCGAGCACAGGGTAACAGCATTGTCAAGGTTAGGACCACATAAGTTCACCAAGTGTCCCAGCATTGTAACCTTTGCAGAAAGGAACTTTTTAAAACAGAAGGTCCTAAAACACTGCCCACATCAAAATGGGTCCCGAACACAAGTTGTTCCTTTAAAAGCCAAAAAGGTGACAAGGAAGCCTGGGGAGAGTTCTTTTTAAAAAGTCCCCAGATTTTAAAAGCACTTTGATAAAACTGGGGAAGTTCTGGGAGTTTTTGGCTCTTTAAGTCCATTAAAAACAATGACTCCTCTAGTCCCAGCCCTCCACAGCGAGCCAGGACAGCTCTGGCAATAGGTCTCCACACAAGGTCGAGAGGGCCACTCAGCAGTCGCTGTATGAACTGCAGGCGAAAGACTGCCCCCCCTGCTGGCCAGATGGATGAGCCCTTGACCACCTTCTTCCCTCGGTAAAAACAGGATGCTCTGTGGAACCCAGTGAAGACGGTCCCAGAAAAAGTCCACCACTATAGATTGCATTCTGGTCAGCAAGTTGGTTGGAGGGTCCAGACAAGACAGTCGATGCCACAGCATTGAAGCAATCAAGTTGCTGATGATTAAAACACGACCTCTGAAGGACAAGTTTGGCAAAATACATTTCCATTTTTTAATCTTCCTTCGACTTTTTCCAAAAAACACTCCCAATTTTTCCCAGTAAAAGTCTGATTTCCTAAAAACACACCAAGATATTTAAAACCACCTTGTGTCCATGAAAGGCCACCAGGTAGGGCAATTTTTTGTAGTCTCCCCCCCACCACAACAGCTTCACTCTTACCCCAATTCACTCTCGCTGAGGAGCACTTACCAAAAAAATTAACAGTTCTTAAAAGGCGGTCTACATCATTTTGATTTCTTGTAAAAACAACAACATCATCATCATATGCAGACACTTTAAAAACAGAGTCAGAGTTGGGGACTTTAAAACCAGTGAGGCCTTGCCTTAGTTTACAAAGGAGGGGCTCGATGGCAAGAGAGTACAGCATACCTGAGAGGGGGCAACCCTGTCGGACACCCCTCTCAACTTTGAAAGGAGCACTCAAACCACCATTAATCTTAAGAATACTCTCAATGTCTCTATACAAGGCCTGGATCTTGGCGATGAACCCTGAGCTGAAACCGAAGGCTTCTAGTGTCTGCCAAAGGTATGGATGTTCAACTCGGTCAAACGCGTTTTCTTGGTCTATTGAAATGAGACCAAGTTCTTTGACCAATGAGCTGGAGAGGTCCAAAACATCACAAATTAAAAAAATGTTGTCTGTAACCAACCTACCAGGTACACAGTAGGTCTGGTCTACATGTATGACCTGCTCCATCACCTTCTTCAGTCTGGTAGCCAACACTTTGGAGAGAATTTTGTAGTCAGTACAGAGGAGTCGCCTTTCTTGGGAAGGAGGGTGGGGACTGCTCTCCTACAACTTAGGGGCAGGTGACCCTTCCGCAGACTGTCAAGACAGTACTTCCAGCAAGTCCTCACAGATCTCAGACCAAAATGCCCTGTAGAACTCCAATGGTAGACCATCTATCCCTGGGGCTTTTCCACACTGAAGAGATTGGACAGCCACTGCTAGTTCTTGCAGAGTGATCCTGCTCTCCAGCTCTGCATTCATGCTAGCCATCACCTTCGGCAAGTCTGTCAAAAAATGACTCAGCACATGCGGTTTCTCAACAAATTCTTCCTTAAAGAGATCTTTATAGAAAGCAGCTGCAAAGCGATGGATCTCTGCAGACTCATGGATCAGCCGCCCGTCTTCGGAGCTGAGAGAGTGGATCATCCTCCTCTGACCGTTCTTCCTCTCCAAACCAAAGAAAAAATGAGATGGAGCGTCCATTAGTGCGATGTTCTGGAACCTACTGCGTACCACAGCGCCCCTAGCGGCCACACCCAGTAAGTCAGTTAAAACAGACTTTTTGCCATTGAGGGCCTCAAAATGTCCTCTTTCTCCTGTGGAGCCTGCCAAAGACTGCAGCTCCACTACTTCTCTCTCCAGGTCCCTGACAGACCTGGTCAAGTCTCCAGAGACATTGCGAGTATACTGTAGGCACAGATTCTTTATTTGGCTCTTCCCTACATCCCACCACTGCTGCAAAGAACTAAAATTTGATTTTGTTAATTTAAAATTACTCCAAAAAAACATAAAAGCAGTTTTAAAACTGTTATCTGATAAAAGTGATGTGTTAAAATGCCAGCATGCACTACTGCACTTTATATTCTTGATAAAAACACAACACTGAACCAAAGAGTGATCTGCAAAGCCAACAGGGACTATAAAAGCACTTTTAAAAATGTTAAAATGGTGCTTAAAACTGTAAACCCTATCTAGTCTAGCTAAGGACAGAAAATTGTCCTTGCTATGGCTCCACGTGTACTGTCTAGCCTTGCCATGAAAATTCCTCCACACATCACACAGATCACAAGCTTCTATGAGACCCTTTAGACTTCCCTTGGATGCAGCATGTGGCTCTGGGTGATTCCTGTCCATAAAAGGATTTTCTGTACAATTAAAATCACCTCCTACAAATAAAAAGTCACCATTACTGCAATTTTTGATCGTGTCATTTAAAATATTTAAAAAGGCCAATCTTTCTGTGCCTATGGTTGGAGCATACACATTTATAAAAACAACTTTCACATTCTCAAAAACAGCTTGAACTTTTAAAATGTGGCCTGCAATTATCTCATCAATGTCATAAGAAAGTGGAATAAAATCACGAGAAAATAAAATACCCACTCCACCACTGCTGCTATTTTTGTAACTGAGAATAATTTCCCCTTGAAATTCCCTCCTCCAGTCAGCAGCATTGTCCTCAGAACTATGAGTTTCCTGAACAAACAGAACATTAATTTTCTTACATTCTGGAAGAGTAAAAACACACGCTCGCTTGGACATTTATCTTGCTCCATTGACATTGATTGTGCCAAAATTAAAACTGCACATGCGTATGGAGGGCAAAGCCAATACAAAAACAGAAAAGAAAGAATGAGTGATAAAAAACTACTCAACTACCTACTACCTAACTACCTAACTACCTAGCAACAATGCTCTGCACTGTGTGTGTTTATATATTTACATATTTATTCCATCTAGCTACAATGCTCTGCACTGGGTGTGTTTATATTTATATATCTATATATTTATTCCATCTAGCTACAATGCTCCGCACTGTGTTTTTATATATCTACATATTATTCCATCTAGCTACATTGCTCCGCACTGTGTGTGTTTATATACTTGCATATTTATTCCACCTAGCTGCAATGCTCCGTACTGTGGGTGTTTATATATTTACATATTTATTCCATCTAGCTACAATGCTCTGCACTGTGTTCATATATTCATATATTTATTCCATCCAGCTACAATGCTCTGCACTGTGTGTCTGTGTGTGTGTGTGTGTATATATATATTTTATAGTAATATGTACATATGTACAGTATATTAGCTGCTCTTGCTTGTTTTTTTTTTGTTTTTTTTTCTTGCCTTCTGATTGTTGCTCTGAGTGTTGCTATCCCTGTGCTGTTGCAATCCTGGAATTTCCCCGTTGTGGGACTAATAAAGGCTTATCTTATCTTATCGTATCTTATCTTAACTTTCAGTACAAGCTTTTTTAGTCTGTAGGTCTCCTGATCAGTGAAACTTTCGTGCTCAAGCTCTCCCCTATTTTTCATGTAGGCCCGAGCAGAGTAAACAAAATGTCTTAGATCAGGGAAAAAGTTTTCAGCTCTAACCATTCTGGATCCCTTAGTGTGCTGCAAAAACTTCTGTACTTTTGTGAAGGGGTAACCACCTCCACTGGCCACATCATCACTGCTTTCCACAATCACTCTCTATCTCAGACCCAGCATAAGAATCTGGTTGAGATAGAGAAGCCTCAGAACTTTCTCTGACAACCCTTTTTATTTTACTCCTCTGCTGTTTGTTTTCCAAATTCTTCCGCTTGACTGAAACTTTAGATAACTCTTGATCTATTTTAATATCATCCTCATCCTTCAACACTGACTCAGCCACCCTGGTAGCTGTCTCTTCTTGCTTTTCACTCACCCTGTGCTGTGGTTTTAAGATAAGATAAGATAAGATAAGCCTTTATTAGTCCCACAATGGGGAAATTCCAGGATTGCAACAGCACAGGGATAGCAACACTCAGAGCAACAATCAGAAGGCAAGAGAAAAAACAAGAGCAGCAAGTATACATATGTACATATATATATATATATATATATATATATATATATATATATATATATATATATATATAGAGAGAGAGAGAGAGAGAGAGAGAGAGAGAGAGAGAGAGAGAGAGAGAGACAATGCGGAGCATTGTAGCTAGATGGGATATATATACAAATATATAAACACAGTGCAGATCATTGTAGCTGGATGGAATAAATATATGAGTATATAAACACACAGTGTGGAGTATTGTAGCTAGATGGAATGAATATGTGAATATATAAACACACACAGTGCGGAGCATTGTAGCTAGATGGAATAATATGTAGATATATAAACACACACAGTGCGGAGCATTGTAGCTAGATGGAATAAATATATGAATATATAAACACACAGTGCGGAGCATTGTAGCTAGATGGAATAAATATATGAATATATAAACAGTGTGGAGCATTGTAGCTAGATGGAATAAATATATGAATATATAAACAGTGCGGAGCATTGTAGCTAGATGAAATAAATATGTAAATATATAAACACACAGTGCAGAGCATTGTAGCTAGATGGAATAATATGTAGATATATAAACACACACAGTGCGGAGCATTGTAGCTAGATGGAATAAATATATGAATATATAAACACACAGTGCGGAGCATTGTAGCTAGATGGAATAAATATGTAGTATATAAACACACAGTGCGGAGCATTGTAGCTAGATGGAATAAATATGTAAATATATAAACACACACTGTGGAGCATTGTTGCTAGATGGAGTAAATATATAAATATATATATAAACACAGTGTGGAGCATTGTAGCTAGATGGAATAAATATGTAAATATATAAACACACACAGTGCGGAGCATTGTAGCTAGATGGAATGAAACAGCACAACCATTTACTTAGTTATCCTACATGGTATGATTATGTACCCATACATATTCTCACCCTCCATAGCGACCGGTATTTTCCTAGTTGTATACCGGAGGGGACCATTGTGTAAGTCTATTGCGTCTTTTGCATTCAAAACTATTAGGTTGTCACGTCTTTTTGCTATCTCTGCAAGCAGCCTTGCTTAGGTTGTACAGTCTGACAGCCGTAGGTAGGAAGGACCTGCGAAACCTCTCGGTTGTGCACCTAGGATGATGTAGTCTGCTGCTAAATGAGCTCCTCAGTGCATTCAGTATGTCCTGCATAGGGTTGAACTCGGACTCCAGCAGAGATGACAGTTTAGCCACCATCCTTCCCTCTCCTATCTCCTCCACTGGGTCAAGGCGCTTCCCCAGGACAGAGCTAGCTTTCTTGATCAGTTTGTTCAGTCTCTTCCTATCGGCTGCTGTAATGCCACTGCCCCAGCAGACCACTCCAAAAGTGATGGCTGATGCCACCACTGTGTCATAGAATGTCTTCAGCAGCGCCCCTTGTACACCAAAAGACCTGAGTCTCCTCAGTAGGAACAGCCTGCGCTGTCCCTTCTTGTAGAGTGCGTCAGTATTGTGTGACCAGTCTAGTTTATTGTTCAGATGAACACCCAGGTACTTGTAGGATGTCACCATCTCGATGTCTGTTACCTGTATATTTACCGGTGCTGTGAGGGGTTGTTCTTGCCTGCGGCAGTCCACCACCAGCTCCTTAGTTTTTCTCGCGTTGATCTGGAGGCAGTTCCGATGGCACCAGTCCACGAAGTCCTGGATAAGCCCTCTGTACTCAGCTTCATCTCCATTGGAGATGAGGCCAACGATCGCAGAGTCATCAGAGAACTTCTGTAGATGGCAGTGTGTTGTGTTGTGTGAGAAGTCCACAGTATAAAGGGTGAACAGGAAGGGAGCCAAAACCGTTCCCTGGGGGAGCCCCGTGCTACCGATGATTGTGTCGGACACACAGTCCCGGGTTCTCACAAACTGAGGCCAGTTTGTGAGGTAGTCCAGGATCCATGATGACAGGTGCTGGTCCACCCCTGCGCACAGCAGCTTGTCCTTCAGGGTCATCGGTTGGATGGTGTTGAAAGTACTGGAGAAGTCAAAGAACATGATCCTCACTGCATTCCCGGGCTTCTCCAGGTGGGACAGAGAACGGTAAAGGAGGAAGATCACTGCATCCTCCACCCCAATGCCATGCTGGTAGGCGAACTGGAGTGGATCCATCGCTGGTCCCACCAGGGGGTGGAGGTGAGCAAGGAGCAGTCTCTCCAGGGTCTTCATCATGTGGGACGTCAAGGCCACTGGACGTCAGTGGCCACTGGCCACTTTTATATTCGTCTTTTCGGCCCCACCGTCTACCTGTGCCTCATTTGGCTCATCTGTCTGATCCTGAGCGTGATCCCTCTCGGTAATCTCACCCTTGTCCACAATGTTGGTCTGTGCAGTAGCCCTGCGAAGTACTTTAACTTTTGTTGTTGTTCCATTTATGATCGATAGGCCGGCTGTGGAGGGCGGCAAAGCCGCTCCGTTGCCGGATGGCCCCGCGGCCGCAGCGCCCAACGGCAAGGCCGCACCAGCAGCCTCCTCCGGGTGATCACCCCCCACTCCCTGAGGGCATGATCGACTCAAATGTCTCTCCATTCCGCAGCCGAAACACTTCATATTATCAGAGGTGACGTGGATGGTATAATCAAAGCCATCAATCCGGTACTTAAATATGAGGTTGAGGCTTTCCTCGCTGTTCTTTAAAATCATGAGCACCTGTCGTCTATAAGACTTGACATGTTTTAAATGCGGGGACTTACAACCGAGAGGGATGTGTTTAATGGGGGACAAAAGCTGCCCATATCTCGACAGCTCCTTCTCCAACAGCTCATTCTTTAAAAACGGTGAGACATTGGATATTGTAATTCTCTTCGCGGGATTTACCAGAGACAGAACAGGAACCAGTGTGTCTTTAATTACAACCCCGCTCTCCACCACCTGATTAACTTTTTCAACACTGTCTAGGAAAATTACCAAGGCATTATTCATTCTAGAAGCAGACCTAACACTTTCATAACTGACCAAATCCCCCACGGCCAGACTACATTCTTCCACTGAGCAGCTGACAGCCGGAGCCAGTTTGACAGCATGCCGGCATGTCAGTTTCTTGAACCTGGAGCCTCGCTCCAAAACCATGCTGACCAGCAAGGCTGGCAGCAGAAACCCCCCTCCCAGAACACCTACCCCACCCCAGATACAGAAAACAACGGATCTTAAGATTATTTGACAAAAAACACCTTAAACACAAAAAGATAGAGAAAGGTTTGAGACAACTCACTCAGGCTGTCACACGCTCCCAGCTTGCACTCACAATCATGCCCACTAAGAGAGAGAGAGAGAGAGAAAGAGAGAGAGAGAGAGAGAAGGGTGGTGGGTGTGTGTTGGAGCTCACTGGGTGCTCAGCACCCCTAAAGCGCTGATTCTAGAACCGCCCCTGCAGGCCAAATCTAAGCTGCAGTGTGTGGTCCAGGCTGCCATGAAGGTGATGGGGGGGGGGGGTGGAACTGAAAAGCTCTCCCTTAAGGCACTTTATGAGCAGTGTGTGTGCAGGCAGGCACAGATAGTTCTGCAGGACCCCTCACATGTCCTCCACTCTTAGTTTGAGCTCTTGGCTTCTTGTAGAAGACACAGAGTACCAAAATGTAGGTTTAACTGCTTTAAAAACTCATTTGTTCCTGCTTCTATTAGGCTCCTAAATTGCTCCTAGTATTGTACAGCAGCATGGTGATCCTAACTTGTATTTACATATTCTTTATTTGTTTTTTGCAAACATTTTAGATGTATTTTTTTATAATATGTGCAATAGGGGTGGTGTGCAATATATGTGAGCAGATGTCATGTTGTGATGTGATGCCTTGTGGTTCAATGTGAAACAGGTCTGTTTCAGCACTGTGAATCCACAGCAAATTTCCCCAAGGGAACAATAAAGTCTATTCTATTCTATTCTATTCCATTCTATTCTATTATTTGATTATTTTTTTGTCTTTATCCTATTTTAACTCAGTTTCAGCTTTAATTTCAGCGATACTCTCATTCTGATCCCCTCATGGATCGTCACCTTATCCTGGTGAGGGGTTTGTGTGCCCTAGTGATCCCAGGCGCTACGTTGTCCGGGGCTATTTGCCTCTGGTAGGGTCACCCAAGACAAACTGGTCCTGGGTGAAGGTCCAGACTAAGAACGATCCAATAGACTCTCATGGGGGAGGGGCTCAATGGCTAGCGTCTGGTGGCCGGATTTCCACCCATGGGACCCGGCCGGGCTCAGCCCGAAGGAGTTACATGGGTCTGCCCTCCAGTGGGCTCACCACCTGCAGGAGGGATCATGGGGGTCCGGTGCTGTGTGGATCAGGTGGCAGTCAAAGGCAGAGACCTTGGCAGTCTTATCCCAGGCTTCCTAAACTGACTTTTGGTACGTGGAATGTCACCTCTCTGGTGGGGAAGGAGCCTGAGCTGGTGCATGAGGTTGAAAGATACCAGCTAGATATAGTTGGCCTCACCTCAACACACAGCTCCAGTTCCGGAACCAGTCTCCTGGAGAGGGGCAGGAGCTTGGCCTTCTCTGGAGTTTCCCCAGGCGAGAGGCGACGAACAGGGGTGGGTATTCTTGTATCCCCCCACCTTGCTGCCTCTAAATTGGAGTTTTCCCCGGTGGACGAAAGGGTTGGGAAACGGGTCCTGACCATCATTTGTGCCTATGCACCAAATGATGGTTCAGAGTACCCACCCTTTTTGGAGTCTCTGACTGAGGTGTTGGAGGGTGCCCCTCTTGGAGACTCCATTGTCCTTCTGGGGGACTTCAATGCACACGTGGGCAATGACAGTGAAACCTGGAGGGGGGTGATTGGGAGGAATGGCCTGCCCGATCTGAACCCAAGTGGTGTTCAGTTATTGGACTTCTGTGCTAACCACAATTTGTCCATAACAAACACCATGTTCAAGCATTAGGGTGTCCATATGTGCACCTGGCACCAGGACACCCTAGGTCGCAGGACGATGATCGATTTTGTTATCATGTCATCAAACCTGCGACCGTATGTCTTGGGCACTCGGGTAAAGAGAGGTGCAGAGCTGTCAACTGATCACCACTTGGTGATGAGTTGGATCAGATGGCAGGGAAGGATGCCATTCAGACCCAGTAGACCCAAACATATAGTGAGGGTGTGCTGGGAACGTCTGGCTGAGGCCCCTGTCCAGAAGGTCTCCAACTCCCACCCCTGGAAGAACTTCAACCACATTCCAAGGGAGTCTGGAGACATGGAGTCTCAATGGGCCATGTTCCCCACCTCCATTGTTGAAGCAGCTGACCAGAGCTGTGGATGCAAGGTCGTCGGTGCATCTTGTGGTGGAACCCCCTAACCAAGTGGTGGACACCAGTGGTGAGGGGGCCATTAAGCTGAAGAAGGAGTCCTATCAAGCTTGGTTGGCTTGGGGGACTCCCGAAGCAGCTCTGGTGTACCGGCAGGCCAAGCAGAGTGCAGCTCGGGTGGTTGCTGATGCAAAAAACTCGGGTATGGGAGGAGTTCAGTGAGGCCATGAAACAAGACTTTCGGTCATCCTCGAAGAGATTCTGGCAAACTGTCCGGTGGCTCAGGAGGGGGAAGCAGTTCCCTGTCCACACTGAGTATGGTGTGGATGGGGCGCTGCTGAGTTCGACTGGGGATATTGTCGGGCAGTGGAAGGAAGACTTTGAGGATCTCCTCAATCGCACTGATATGCCTTCCATAGAGGATGCAGGGCTTGTGGACGAGGGGGATGACTTGCCCATCACAGGGGCTGAGGTCGCCAAGGTGGTTAAAAATCTCCTTGGTGGCCAGGCTTCGGGGGTGGACGAGATTCGCCCTGAGTACCTCAAGGCCCTGGATGTTGTAGGGCTGTCATGGTTGACACACCTCGGCAACATTGCGTGGAGGTCGGGGGCAGTGCTTTTGGCATGGCAAACCGGGGTGGTGGTTTCTCTCTTGAAAAAAGGAGACCCTAGTATGTGCTCCAACTTTAGAGGGATCACATTCCTCAGCCTCCCTGGGAAGGTCTATGCCAAGGTACTGGCGAGGAGAGTCCGGCCGTTGGTTGAACCTCGGATTCAGGAGGAGCAACGTGGTTTTCGTCCTGGCCGTGGTACATCGGACCAGCTCTTTACCCTCTCGAGAATCCTCGAGGGCTCATGGGAGTTTGCCACACCAGTTTACATGTGTTTTGTGGACTTGGAGAAGGCATTTGACCGCATCCCTCATGTTTTTTTGTGGGGGGTGCTTTGGGAGTATGGAGTATCGGGCTTGTTGTTACAAGCTATTCGGTCTCTGTACGACTGCTGTGAGAGTTTGGTTCGTATTGCCAACACTTAATCAGACTCATTCCCAGTGAGAGTTGGACTCCGCCAAGGCTGCCCTTTGTCACCGATCCTGTTCATAATTTTTATGGACAGGATTTCTAGGTGCAGCCAGGGAACGGAGGGTGTCATACTTGGGGACCACAGGATCTCATCTCTGTTGTTTGCAGTTGACGTTGTCCTGCTGGCTTCATCCAGCAATGACCTACAGCTCTTACTGGGACGGTTTGCCACTGAGTGTGAAGTGGCTGGGAAGAAAATCAGTACCTCCAAATCCGAGTCCTTGGTCCTCATTTTTCATTGAGCTCACAATATTTCTTTTTTTTTTTAATGTCCTCATTTCTGACTTCCTTCTATATACAGTGGAGATCAAAATGAAAGAATGTTGTATTAATACTTGATTTATTCTAACATCTGTTATTCTTCATTGTTCATAATTTGACAGAATATCAGCTGTGGCTATACCACTGCTCTACTAGCATTTTTAATTGTTATGCGACGGCAGAGAAATAATAAACTGCGAACTGTGAGTTTTAAGTAGAGTTTATTAAATCACACCGCCGTCACAGGATCCCCGCTCCAGCCCAAGTGTGTGCAGGCTGGAGCGGGATCCTCAGGCTCTCAGAGAAGAGACACAAAGTGTGTGTCTGCAGCAGCAGTTGAAGAATGAAAGGATGAGTTACAGAATCGTGCGGCATATATACCCAGTTACAAACAATACATGAAAGAGCATTCACAGCAGTCGGTATGGGCATTTGCATATGAGAGACATACATAACAATAGGTAGATTGCTGGCCTCTGCTCCAGCTGCAGGACAAAGAGGTTACAAGGCACATCTACATATTGATCTCAGTCCCTAGGTCACAGTAAGGACAGGACGCATGAACACAATGCATGAATGGCACGTTAACATCACAATGCATGAATGGCACATTACATCTCAGTAGTGCAGCGGAAAAAACCAGAAGTAGCAAGCTGGCTGTCCTTAGTCTGTTGTGGGGGTTATCCCAAACCCGCCACACTTAAGTAATAAAAACACTTCAACACAAACATTTATTTAAAATAAAACAGTGAGCAAAATTAGAGAACAGTGACCACTGGGTCAGAAGAGAAGGTTTAAACAATGGCTTTTAGGGCTACAGGATTCAAGAATTAACAGGAAGTGTAGAGGTTGTTGCTTTGAATGACTTTAGCAGATCTGCACTCACAGGACATCATTAAAAAGAATGGAGCTCTGTTGCTGTCAAAGTGGGCAGAAAAACTGCTTAGTTCTCGGTATGCTCCGGGAGCCACATTAAAGCCAGTGGAGGAACTCCAAGAGACCGTCTCATCACTGCTGGCTGTGCGAGGGAAAGCCAGTGTTTACCTGATCCATGACTCTCTCTGCTCACTTGAGAAGTATTCTACCAGTACAATATATTTAAATACAATATAAACGTGTGAAGGTTCAAAAATAAAAAGGTTAACATTTCTCCATTTGAAACACCCCTGCAACCACTACCTCCCTCATCTGCATTACCATGGTAACCATGGACATGTACAGATAGTACTGTCAACATTTTATACTTCTTAATTAAAATATTCATATAAATATATTTTGATCACTATCAGTTGATACAAACAATAACCAACATTAGTTTAGCTTGTTAACAATGATAGCAACAGTCGTTTGCTTTACTCATATTTGATGTTCAGTGGCTTATGGGTAATCTTCTTGTCCACTTCCTGTGATGTAATGTATGGTTGTTCACTTCTTCCCTGCTCAGTTCTCAGTTCCCTTTTAACTGAATACCTTTTTCTGCCTTCGGTTTGGAAACTCACTTAATATGGCAGAATTCCCAATGTAGTCCACTTCGCAGTACATTATTTGGTGATCGGAACACCCCCTAGTGTCATCATTCACCATCCTGACAGTATTTTACAGATGAGATGAGATGAGATGAGATGAGATGAGATTCAACTTTATTGTCATTACACATGTATGAATACAAGGTAACGAAACGTGACTTGGCATTTGGGCACGCTCTGCAGAGCGCATCCAAGGCCGGGGCAGCCGCTAGGCGCCAGTCATAAAGAAGAAAGGAAAAAAAAGAAAAAGGGAATGGATATGACACAGTAGGCGAGAGAAAAAAAACATGTTTTATCAAAATGCATAAAACAAATGCAAGTGAGCGAAATTTTGATTGAAGGCAAAAAAACCCTCAATGCACATTTAGCAGACATTTAGCAGGAGATCACACACAAAAGTTGAGAGGCAGTGTATTGTATGCATATAATGTTGTATGCATTGTGTAGTGTAAATGTGACAGTTGTTAGTGAGCAGCAGAGGGCGCCTCCTGGCAGTGGATAGATGTTATAATCATGTGACTTATAAACAAGTCCAGAGTCTATCTCTCTTGCTTGCAGAAGGCACATGGGCACTGTCCTTGAGGGTCCAATCCGCTGATACGACAACAACTGATTGTCGATTGTTTGGGTTAAGAGCCGGTCCTTCCGCTTATCTTAATCAGGAGGAATATAAACACGGGGCACCAAACAAGGTCAAATCAAATCAGCACAGTGCATTCAGAGAATAGAATTTGTTCTCACCCGTGCAATTCTGTGCTTTCATATGTGCAGGCTTAAACTGTTTTTCCATGGAGAGCACAGGGCTCCAGATGTATTTCTCCACTGAATCACTGTCATTCAGTTCACCGTTTGCCGCTACTCGTGCCCTCCCCAACTGGTCGAATTTGATGAAGGAGCTTGCCGGGTCCGCTTTGATCAGCTCTCTCACCTTCCTTCAATTTCTGATGCATCAGGGAACTTCACAGCCAAAAATAGAAGTCCTGAGATCGTAACCAATAATGTTTCCACAGACTCATGAATTCCAATGTCCATGAGTCTCCTTGCAGGTTCCAATTCTTGGGCTCCCCCTTGGCCCTATTCTTGTTGAAAAATAGTGACAATAGCACATTTAAGCCGTTTCCAAATCCATAATTTCCGTTTAGATTAAGATTCAGCAGAAGAAGAGCGACTAAACACAGACAAAAACGCAACATTGCAAAGCTGGGAATAGGTCAGGAAGGCAGACGAGAGGAGGGAAGAAAAATGCGACTGCTCTCTCACAAGGCAAGAAGAGGGTGGTGGTTCAAGTTAGTCCCACCTCCTCTCTAGTTAATATCTCCACTGCAACTTCTGCATTCTTTCACTTGGGCTTCCAAACTTGCCGTGACTACCTGCACCTGTTCTTAACATGGGTGACTCATTTGTCATAGCAATAGACTTTGGAACGGCCTACAGTGGATATGCTTTTAGTATGACAAAATCTAAGGAAGAAATTGAACCCACTTTAAAGTTCTGGGGTGAAGAGGTCGGGCTGATGACCCCAAAGACTCCCACTTCCATCCTTTTTGATGAACATGGAAAATTTATGGATTTTGGCTACAAAGCTAAAGTTGCTTATCATAAAATGGGAGGTAAAGATGCACAAAAGATGTTCTTCTTTGACTGCTTTAAGATGGAACTTTATGGCAAAGTAAGTATAAAAAGTTGTGCCTGCATGCATGTGTGTGTGTGTGTGTGTGTGTGTGTGTGTGTGTGTGTGTGTGTGTGTGTGTGTGTGTACTCTTAAGCCATTTGGGCTTATATTCAGATGAATTTCTAAGAAAGACCTCACATTTGGTAACAGATATATGCAGTCCGAGGCAGTTATATTGAAATGAGGACTTATTATGTTTCACTGCATTTCTGTGGAGGGTTTGGAGACTGACCCCTAAAAACTCAAGAAGAAATTTGAAGTAGAAAAACTTAAGGTGTTGAACAGAGAGCCTGATAAATAATCTAAGGAGTGACACTAACAAAACCTTTGTAGGATGTTAACAAGGGAAATGCCACACGGAGAGATTCACTGCCATTGGGAACTAAAAGAAATTACATTAATCAGAGAAGATGGCAGAAGATGGGGTGGATTGGGGAGGAGTTCTGTGCAATGTGTGTAAAAGCTTGTTTTAATTATTGTAATTTGTTTGCATCAGATACTATTATTTGGTAAAAATATAAAAACATTATTTTTTCCCCCTCCTATCATTCCAAATATGTCAACAGAATTGATCATTATTGCATATTCGACTCTTCTGTCCTCTTCTGTTTGGTAGAAGAATGGGGGTAACCTGTATGCAAAACAGACTCACCTGCTCATGAAACTTTCAACGCAGATGCAAAAACAACTATCAAATTCACTTGCCACCTTGACCAATAAGCTTTGCGAGTTTGCAGTGGACATGTTTGCATTGTCTGCACCCAGTATTTTGTGGGCAGGAGCAAAAACTCATTTTTATTAGTCACCCTGTGAATTCATTTTGGCAAAAACTGCAAAATCCACACACTATGTTATTAATTTAAAATGCACAATCCTTATTGCACAACCTTACTCAGTTTTCCCCATTTTATTGCTTGAGATTGAGTACCCAAAAACCTTTAGTAAATCAGGCTCATAGTGTAGCATAAATAAGATGCTCATGTTTTGTGGTAAGTTCAGTTACAAATTGACAACTGTTTTGAATTGATTCTACCTCCAGAAACTCAAACTGACCATGACCTCAAACTGATATTTGTGCATATGAACTGGTCTTACCAACCCTCTCAGGAACTCAACAAAGATGTGACAATTAAAGCAGCAAATGGAAAGTCCATGAAGGCACTGAAGGTATTCACAGAAGCACTGACGTACCTGAAAAATGATGCACTGAAAACAATCAAACAAAACACAGCTGGTAAAAAGTTCATCCCTTCTGACTTCACCTGGGTTCTGACTGTTCCTGCCATCTGGGATCCTTCAGCAAAACAGTTCATGAGAGAAGCTGCAACTCAGGTAAAAACTGATTACAATAAAGAGATAAAATACAAAATTTCTCATGTTCATATACATTTATATTTCCCACTTTCAGGCAGGTATTGTGACCCAAAGAACGGAAGACAAGCTGGTCATTGCTCTGGAACCAGAGGCAGCCTCACTGTGGTGTAAGAAGCTGCCCACTGATGGTTTCATAACACCGAACCATGATCGAAAAGCACTAGACCAACAACCAGGAACTCAGTACATCGTGGTGGACTGTGGAGGTACTGAAGCTGAGAAAGAGCAATTTGTTTTATTTAATTAATACAGACTGAAAAGGTGACTAAATACAATTGTTTACATGGTGTGAGTTGACTTAGATTACTGATGAAAAGGTTTAATTGTTAGCTAGCATGAGTACTAGATAGATAGATAGATAGATAGATAGATAGATAGATAGATAGATAGATAGATAGATAGATAGATAGATAGATAGATAGATAGATAGATAGATAGATAGATAGATAGATAGATAGATAGATAGATGTACTTTATTGATCCCAAACTGGGAAATTAAAGTGTAACAGCAGCATTACAGTAGACGACCAAACTGACACAAACACACGCAGCATAATAGACAAAGGGATTACCCATGGAAAGTAAAACTGCTGAAAACCTATATACATCATAGATGAATTGATAATGACCCGTGTAGATACATGAATCATGCCCGATGTACAATTTAGCACTATCAGGTGCAGAGTGAAATGTGAGGCACCGATTAGAGTGTAAGATTTCTTCCTTTTGCCTTCAGTGAGAGCAGTCGCATTTTTTTTTCCTCCCTCCTCCTATCCTGCCTTCCTGACCTAATCCCAGCTTGCTGCGTCTGAGTGAGTGTCTGTGCCATCTCACCATCTTGCTGATCTCAACCCAAATGGAAAATACGGAAAATGGATATAAGCTGGGCTTTAAACGCAATTGACACCACCTTTTCAAACAGAAAATTGGGCCCGGGGGAGCCCAAATGTGGAGAGACCCATGGATTGGAACTCATGTGTCTGTGTGATTTGACTGAGGATGTGGAAAAACATCTACCTGTTTTGGCTACGATCACAGGATTTCTGCCGATTGGGCTTTGGAGTTCTCCTGGTGTATCGAAAATTTAACTGGAGGAGCTAATCAAAATGCGGACCCGGCGGAGCTGCTTCTCAATAATTCGACCAGATGGGGAGTGCACGAAATAGCGGCAAATGACCAACATGGAATTTACCATCTTCATGCATTAGAGAGATAGACTCTATCGGACATGTTCATCTGTGTTTAGAAGGGGAAACATCTGGAGTCACTTCGTGCTCTCCAGGGAATGATATGAATTTAAAGCCAGTGAATGTTAATTTGAATTGTAAGCTCAGAATATGACAATAGGGAAATCCCATACTCCTATACTCTGTCTGAGCAGATTCGGCCTTGATCGGCGCCCCTGGATAACTCACTCCTCCAGAGTTGAGATAAGCGGATGTGTCAGCTGGCTCGCTAACCCAAACACCGCTGCTGTGCAATAAACAGAACTCTTCAGGGACAGCGTTCATGAACTATAACATCTATCGTTGCCTAGGAGACTATTTGTTGTGCTCCAGTAACTGATACACTCAACACTGCACACACACTGATATCATCATACTGATATACATACACTGCTCTCTCCCTGCTGTGTGACTTGTCTACTAAATGTCTGCTAATAAGCATTGAGGGTTTTTTTGCCTGCAATCAAAATTTCGCTTACTTACTTAAGCGTCAGTTTGATAAAACATGTTTTTTTCTCTCGCCTACTGTGTGATATCCACTCTTTTTCTTTTTTTTTTCCTTTCTTCTTTATGACTGGCGGCTAGCGGCTGCCCCGGCCTTGAATGCGCTCTGCAGAGCGTGCCCAAATGCCAAGTCACGTTTCGTTACCTTGTATTCATACATGTGTAATGACAATAAAGTTGAATCTCATCTCATCTCATCTCAAGATGCAGTATGGCAGCATAGTTATGACCAGAACACAACATTAGAGTGAGTTAAGATAAGATAAGATAAGATAAGATAAGATAGGATAAACTTTATTGTCCCTCAAGGGGAAATTTGTCTTGGGCTTGTCACCCGTGCTGCAACCACACAATCCACACATACACAATGGATGTAGTACATAATGAATGAAATAAAACCCAATAAATAATACAAGTACATACTCTACCGTTCAAAAGTTTGGGGTCACCCAGACAATTATTTTGTGTTTTCCATGAAAAGTCACACTTATTTACCACCATGAGTTGTAAAATGAATAGAAAATATAGTCAAGACATTGACAAGGTTAGAAATAATGATGTGTATTTGAAATAATATTTTTTTCCAGATACTCAACCTGCTCAAAGGAAGGTCAGTTTTATAGTTTCTCTAACCAGCTAAACTGTTTTCAGCTGTGCTAACATGATTGCACAAGGGTTTTCTAATCATCCATTAGCCTTCTGACGCAATGAGCAAACACACTGTACCATTAGAACGCTGGAGTGATAGTTGCTGGAAATGGGCCTCTATACACCTATGTAGATCTTGCACCAAAAACCAGACATTTGCAGCTAGAATAGTCATTTACCACATTAGCAATGTATATTAGATATTAGAGTGTATTTCTGATTAGTTTAAAGTTATCTTCATTGAAAAAAACAGTGCTTTTCTTTCAAAAATAAGGAAATTTCTAAGTGACCCCAAACTTTTGAACGGTAGTGTACATACATAAATATATAACAGCAGTCATTAAGAACAGGAGTTATCAGTGTCCCTGACCTATTTATCTGAGTTTAAAAGTTTTACTGATGTTGGGATAAATGAGTTCTTGTATCTATTGAACCTGCACTTGGGGACTCTGTATCACCTCCAGTTACAGTAGAGGCTACACCTCTTTGTATTCCACTTTCAAACACAGCCTACATTTGGGCTTGTAAAGCCTAATTGGGCTACCTGTTTTCAGACAAGAATACTTGCTTTCTACGGGTATGCACTAGTGTACTAAACAGCCAGTACTTGCCAGAAATTCCTGCAGTTCCTTCAATGTTGCTGCTGGCCTCTTGGCAGCCTCCCTGACCAGTTTTCTTCTTGTCTTTTCATCAATTTTGAAGGGACGTCCAGTTCTTGGTAATGTCACTGTTGTTCCAGATTTTCTCCACTTGATGATGACTGTCTTCCCTGTGTTCCATGGTATATTTAATGCCTTGGAAATTCTTTTGTACCCTTCTGCTGATTGATACCTTTGAACAATGAGAACCCTCTGATGCTTTGGAAGCTCTCTGCGGACCATGGCTTGTGCTGTAAGATATGCCTACAAAAATGTCAGGAAAAGCCTAATAGAACAGCTGAACTTTATTTGGGTTAATCAGAGGCACTTTAAATGGTGGCAGGTGTGTGTGCTGACTCCCATTTAACATGAGTTTGAATGTGATTGGTTAATTCTGAACACAGCCACATCCCCGATTATAACAGGGTGTGCATATTTATGCAAACAGGTTATTGTAAGTTTTTATTTTTTTTATTTTTCCCCTTGTTTTTCATTTGGGTTGTACAGGTTATAGGTTCCATTCATGTGTCATGACGCAGAGCGCAGATCTGTACCGCACTTGGGTCTTTGATTATTATCTTTGGGTGTACATATTTAAATCTGTTCCTCTGTTGTTTGGGTTGTGCTTTTATTTTGAATGATGATTATTTCACTTGACACCTGTTAGTCTTTTGAGTTTAGTAGCATTACTTAAGCCGGTGAGCGAGGCTTATTCCTTGCTGCCTCCTTGCCTAACTCAGGCTTGAGTCCCCTACCGTGACTCCAGTCCATTTTCTGCGTGAGGTTTCGTCCTCACAAGTATATGTAAGTTGTTGCATTGACTTTCTTCTCTTTATGTTCTTGTTATCACCCCTCTGGGTCTCATCCTTAGTTTTTGTATATCCGCCCCTCAAGGTGAGTGTTTGTATTCGTTATTATTTCTCATTAAATCTCCAAGCTCACTGCAGGCGAGTGGTGTTGTGGGTGTCCCCCACAGCCTACGGACAAGCAGAGCGCTCAGCTGGAGCAATTAGCATAACAGTGAGATCTATGGACTGATATCATTAGTCAGCCTCTCCTTCCTGACAATAATCCTGCTTTTGATATGCGTGACTCTCATGTAAATGTCCCATGCTTTCCTGCTGTACTGTGATGCTAATGTGCCATGCATGCATTGTCTAGCTGGGTATATAAGAGACTGAATATCGCTTGCTCCTTCTCTATCTTACTGCTCATCTGACTACACGCATTCCCTGTTTGCTGACGAGAGCCTGAGGGCTCGTTCCAGCACGCTTACACAGTGCTGGAGTGAGTTCTGTGATGGCAGATGAATAAACACCCTTTGAAACTTCACTTCGCCGTGCCTTATTTTACCATCCGCCACACTGGTGACCCCGAAAGAAAGAAAACGCTGACGACAAACTAATGCAGCCCCCGGCGGTGACTCCCGACGACGAATGAACGCAGCTGCCTGACGCAAATGGACTGCTCTCCCTTCAGCTACAGGGAGAACTCGACGCAGAGCCACCACCAGGCGAACTCTCCGTAGATCTTCCACGACCGGGAAGGCTGCAGAAAGCGTCATGGTGCGACCCTCGCCTGAGATCTTGACATCCACGCTGGGACCGGCCGAGGGACAAAGATCGTCTACTCCCTCTCACCGCTCCTCCGCATCCACACAAGCCCGAGGGACAAAGATCGTCTACTCCTTCTCACCGCTCCTCCGCATCGACACGAGCGCGCACGCACCTTGTCCTCTCTCCACATCGGCGACCTCCAGGGCCGGACGGAGAACGCAGCGCGTGGACCAGAAACCACCATGACCCGGCACGAGCGAACGACAGCAACAGCCTGAACAGGGATGACCATCGGCGCCGACGACGCTGATTTCCAGCAAGCTCCCTGACCCTGGCTCGCCTCGACAGCGGACCTGCCATGCACCGAGCCCCCGCACGCACACCGGGGGGTTACAAGGACAGCGCACCACGCACGGGACAATAACGGCTCCACAGACCGCCATCGTCCTCCGCCGCTGCACATCAGAACCTTCAGGGCTGCTCACACACCTGAAGCACACACGCAGCCCGCTCACAGGATTTTGTATGGGTCTCAGCCACAGCGCACAATGGGAATTCAGTCGTCTGCTGTCCCCGAGGGCTTTAGGGCTGCACGCGCACCTAAAGCCAACACGCCAAGTCCCTCACACAGCTGCAGCTCCTTTTTTTCTTCATGGCCGCGAGAGGAGTCAGAGACAAATTTTTCTTCTCACAGCCACTGTGGATCTCCGCCACGTTCAACGGGACAGCCCCTCAACATCGCGGATCCACATGCAATTTTTGCGCGGCCCAGACAACTTCGCCGTCCCGGGCCGGCACTTGCTACTCCCACCCCCACCCCTCCCTCCACCTCCGCCTGCACAGAGCTTTCCCCGCAGCTTACTACCAAAGCCGGACGATCGAGGCCTCAGCCCCCTGCTGAGCCCTCTGGGGGGGAGTAGTGTGGGTGTCCCCCACAGCCTACGGACAAGCAGAGCGCTCAGCTGGAGCAATTAGCATAACAGTGAGATCTATGGACTGATATCATTAGTCAGCCTCTCCTTCCTGCCAGTAATCCTGCTTTTGATATGCGTGACTCTCGTGTAAATGTCCCATGCTTTCCTGCTGTACTGTGATGCTAATGTGCCATGCATGCATTGTCTAGCTGGGTATATAAGTGACTGAATATCGCTTGCTCCTTCTCTCTCTTACTGCTCATCTGACTACACGCATTCCCTGTTTGCTGACGAGAGCCTGAGGGCTCGTTCCAGCACGCTTACACAGTGCTGGAGTGAGTTCTGTGATGGCGGATGAATAAACACCCTTTTAAACTTCACTTCGCCGTGCCTTATTTTACCATTCCGCCACAGTGTCTCATTTATGCTCCGTAAGGGGCAACCATAACATAATGGTGGAAAAAGTTTGGAAATGATTTATCTTGGTCTTTTTTTTTTACATCACAAAAACCTGGCATTTGAATAGGGGTGGGTAGACTTTTTACATCCACTGTATAAGCATAAAAAGTGTGGCATGGCCTGATTCAATTCCTGATAAAAGGCAGATGTAAATAAACCAAACAAACAAACTAAGCTGAGGAGAGGAGACTACAGAAAAGAACAGAAAATAACTTAAAATGTGAGCATGGTCCCCTGACCCTGCTCAGAAACCTGACACCTTGGAGTAACTTGGTATCTAATATAGCAGAGCCTTGTGGTCTCTTAACAGACGCATCTGGTAGCCTGCAGTCTATAAGCGGTTACTACTTTTCCTTAGTTCACAGACTTGTGTTCTCGCTAGATAACTGCATCCTTTTCCCAAACAATTACAAAGGGGATTTACTGTAAACACTGGCGATCTGTCCAGGGTGTACCCTGCCTCTCGCCCAAAGATGCTGAGATAGGCTCCAGCCCCCCTGTGACCCGAAAAGGATTAAACCGAAGAAGATGGATGGATTTACTGTAAACAAATGTCAAATTTTATTCTTAATATCATATGAACTTTATATTGCATCAAATTAGATATTTTCTTTTGTCAGTTTTTATATTATGAGCATAAATTATTTATACAACAGCACATACAATGCTGGTTCAAGGCTAACCCCCATTATAGTTTGGGAAACACAGGCCTGATCTACAGAAGCCTTGAGAATTTGTCCAAAAAATATAAAAACATTACTGCATGAAGAGAGGGTCTACATCTCGATTTATCGTGATCTATACCAACAGCATTTATAGGTCCAAAACCTAGAGTGGACCATCAAATTAAGTAGTGTTGGAGTGTAAAAAAAAAAAAAAAAAAAAGATTTCTTTCATCTCTTTAATTCCTTTGTTCCTTTGAAAGATTCATAAAGAGGAGTTAGAATGGCTTGGAAATATGCTGTCATAATTCAGTTCTCCACAATTCTTCTGTGTGTTTCAGGTGGAACTATCGACATTACTGTGCATGAAGTCTTGAGCGGAGCAAGCCTGAAGGAGCTACACAAGGCCTCTGGAAATAATCTGGGAGGACAAACTGTAGACAGAAAATTTAAAGAGTTCCTCAGAGAAATCTTCTCTGGTGGTGTTTGGGAGGAGTTTGAGACAAAGTATCCCAGTGAGGTTGAGAAAATGATGTATGAATTTACATTTCTCAAACAGGTTGATGAAGATATTCAGGTGAGCTGCCCAATTAATCTGGGAACCTTAGCTCAGAACGTGAAAAACATACCAGCATTTTTTGATGCAGTGTCAGGTGCATCATGGAATGATGGATTTATTAAAATATCCAGACAGCAACTAAAATCTTTCTTTGCTCAAAGTCTACAGGGCATCACTGAGCTGATCAGGAAAATCTTGAGAAACGGTTCCAACATTGAGTACATCCTCTTAGTGGGCGGCTATGCTACAAGTCAGATTCTGCATCAACACATTCTCGATCAGTTTAGTGCCATGTGTGAAGTTTTGTGTCCTTCTAGGCCTCAAGAGGCAATCCTCAAGGGAGCTGTACAGTTTGGAAGAAACCCAAAAGTTGTGTTAATGCGAAAAAGTGCCTTTACTTATGGGTTTAACATGTCTGAGAGGTTTGATATGTCCAAACACAGGCCAGACAAGAAATACACAAACAATGATGGTGTATGGTGTGCAGACATTTTCAAAAAGATGGTGGAGATTAATGAAGATGTAGGTTGTGATGAAATGCGAGACTCTACCTTATATCCAATCAGATCAGATCAAACAAGCATGACAGTTAATTTTTATCGCACAGAGAACAAAAGCCCAAAATATGTGGATGAAGAGGGTACAAAAAACATCGGCACAATGGTGGTTGACATGCACGATACAAGAGGTGGCATGGAACGTAAAGTCAGAATCAAAATGAAGTTTGGCTTTACAGAGATCACAGCCATGGGCACTGACATGAATTCAGGGTCAACAGTAACGGTTGAGCTGAACTTTATGACTCAGACTCAGAATTCTGACATACAGCAGTCAAATTGTGTGGCCTAAAAGAAACCCCAATATATAGTACTAGTACTGGAATAAAGCTTAGATAATCAGTCATTAGTTATGTGCTGTTTCAGGTTTAAATGTTCCTCACCGGTCTTTGAATGATCTCAGTTCTTCAGCTTTCTGTTTCAAGTCATCGCTGGAAAAAAGAAAATCCACAATGAAAAAAGATCAATGTTGATTTCATAATAAAACAGAGTTAACATAGGTGTTAGCTCAACTTTATCTCAGGTCTGTTTGATAGCTAGCTAGCTAGCTAGATAGATGTACTTTATTGATCCCAAACTGGGAAATTAAAGTGTAACAGCAGCATGACAATAGACTACCAAACACACACAGCATAATAGACAAAGGGATTACCCATGGAAAGTAAAACTGCTAAAAATGTATATACATCATAGATGAACAGATAATGACCCGTGTAGATACATGAATCATGCCCGTTGTACAATTTAGTACTATCAGGTGCAGAGTGAAATGTGAGGCACCGATTAGAGTGTAAGATGCAGTATGGCAGCATAGTTATGACCAGAACACAACATTAGAGTGAGTTACAGTAGAGGCTACACCTCTTTGTATTCCACTTTCAAACACAGCCTACATTTGGGCTTGTAAAGCCTAATTGGGCTACCTGTTTTCAGACAAGAACACTTGCTTTCTACGGGTATGCACTAGTGTACTAAACAGCCAGTACTTGCCAGAAATTCCTGCAGTTCCTTCAATGTTGTTGCTGGCCTCTTGGCAGCCTCCCTGACCAGTTTTCTTGTCTTTTCATCAATTTTGAAGGGACGTCCAGTTCTTGGTAATGTCACTGTTGTTCCAGATTTTCTCCACTTGATAATGACTGTCTTCACTGTTTTCCATAGTATATTTAATGCCTTGGAAATTCTTTTGTACCCTTCTCCTGACTGATACCTTTGAACAATGAGAACCCTCTGATGCTTTGGAAGCTCTCTGCGGACCATGGCTTGTGCTATAAGATATGCCTACAAAAATGTCAGGAAAAGCCTAATAGAACAGTTGAACTTTATTTGGGTTAATCAGAGGCACTTTAAATGGTGGCAGGTGTGTGTGCTGACTCCCATTTAACATGAGTTTGAATGTGATTGGTTAATTCTGAACACAGCCACATCCCCGGTTATAACGGGGTGTGCATATTTATGCAAACAAGTTATTGTAAGTTTATATTTTTTTATTTTTCCCCTTGTTTTTCATTTGGGTTGTACAGGTTATAGGTCACATTCATGTGTCATGACACCGAGCGCAGATCTGTACCGCGCTTGGGTCTTTGATTATTATCTTTTTCGGTGCACATATTTAGTTCTGTTCCTCTATTGTTTGGGTTGTGTTTTTATTTTTATTTATGTTTTTAAGAGTGAACATGTGTAATATGATCAAAATTAATCTTAGACTGTGTCAAATAAGAATGTAGAAAATAATATGAAGACACTCAAAAAAGCCTTAAATTCTATTGCAACCGTCATACTCCTTAGGTTTTGACATAACGCACGGCTCAGGAGACGCACACACACAGGCTTAGAGTAGTTCAAAGAGTTTATTAACAGCAGGAGTGAATGAGTGCGTGTCTGCGGGATGTAAATGTGTTGGTGATGGTGTCTGCTCCAGGCACAGAGGCAGGTGACCGTACAGCCGAGCAACCCTATGGAGAGAGCACAGGGAGAGGGTGACGGGCATACACCAACACAGGAGGGATTTATGGCGAGAGAAGGACTTACTTGGTGGGTCAGGACAGCTGGCACAACAAGGGGGCGAAGCCCGGAAGACAGCCACCTGGAGAGCTCCGTACAGCAGCGAGGATTGGGCGATGGAGAGGAGATGTCCGCCGCTGGGGAATCCACCTGTGCACAGGGGAGAAGACTGAAGAAAAGAGGTAAGCGATCTTCTTACCAAAATGGTGACGCTGAAGGGAAGTATGCTCACAACGGTGAGGGACGAAGTCTGACGGCTTCAGGCCGAGCCTCCGGGCGAGACAGCCTTTATCCCTCGCCGCTGATGATTGTCAGGTGCGTGAGCAGGTGGTGCCGCTGATGAATGGCGTGGCGTGACAGTACTCCCCCCTCTAGCAGCGCCTCCTGGCGATGGCTTATCCGGGTGCGCTCGGTGGAAGTCCGCGATGAGTCCAACACAAACGACGGGGGCACCCATTGTCGATGCTCGGGCCCATAGCCCTCCCAGTCCACCAGGTATTGCAACCCACAACCTCGGCGCCGGGAGTCCAGGATGGAGGAGACGGACCAGGCCGGATGGCCACCAATCATCCGGGGCGCGGGTTGCGCTGCAGGAGGAGGGCAAAGGGGGTCAGTGACTGCCAGTTTCACCTTCGACACATGGAAAGTGGAATGGATGCGGAGGGAGGGGGGAATAGCCACGCGCACAGCCACCGGGTTGATGATCCGGGTGATGGGAAAGGGACCCATGAATCGCTGTGCCAGCTTCCTCCTCTCGCCTTTTAATGTGACGTCCTGGGTAGACACATACACGAGTTGCCCAACTCTGTACGCCGGGGCAGGTCTTCTGTGCCGGTCCGCCACGGTCCTGTTGCGCTCCGCTGTGCGTAAAAGCGCATGACGCGCGGCAGCCCAGGTGGAGCGGAACTGCCTAAGGTGCGCCCTAACAGAGGGGACAGTTACCTCGTTCTCCTGCGCTGGAAACAGTGGGGGGTCGTAACCCAGGGACGCCTTGAAGGGGGACATCCCCGTTGCAGAAGAGCGGGCGGTGTTGTGGGCATACTCCACCCAGGCGAGATGGTTGCTCCAGGACGTCGGCTTGGATCTAGTAACACAGCGGAGCGCAGCCTCCAGCTCCTGATTGGTCCTCTCACACTGCCCGTTAGACTGGGGGTGATGGCCGGAGGAGAGGCTCACCTTGGCTCCGATGGCGTTACAAAAGGATCTCCAAACCTCGGATGAAAATTGGGGACCCCGGTCCGAGACCACGTCCACCGGAATCCCGTGCAGCCTGACCACGTGTTGGACGAGGAGGCCCGCCGTCTCCAGGGCAGTAGGGAGACCTCGCAGGGGGATGAAGTGCGCCGCCTTGGAGAAACGGTCCACGATGGTCAGGACGGTGTCAAAGGAGTTGGAAACGGGGAGTCCGGTGACGAAGTCCAGTGCGATGTGCGACCAGGGCCTGCCGGGGACGGGCAGAGGCTGGAGCAGACCCGCTGGGGGGGCATTTCCCGACTTGCTGGTGGCACAGATTGGGCAAGCCCGGGCATAGCGGGCTGCATCCCTCCGCAGGCCTGGCCACCAAAAGGACCGTTGGAGGAGGCTGATCATCCGAGAGGTGCCGGGATGACAGGTGAGCCGAGAGGTGTGGAGCCAGTGGATGACCTCTCCTCGGACCGCAGATGGGACGAACAGTCTTCCCTCCGGTCCGCCGCCAGGATCAGGTTCCACCTCCTGCGCCTTCCGGATCTTGTCTTCAATGTCCCAAGAGATGGCACCGAGGACGCACGACCTGGGCAGGATAGTGTGGGGCGTCTCCTCAGCCTCCACGGGGGTGAACTGCCTAGAGAGGGCGTCAGGCAGGCCGTTTTTGGAGCCCGGCCTGAAGGTGATTGAGAAGCGGAACCTGGCGAAGAACAAAGACCAGCGCGCCTGGCGGGCATTCAGGCGCTTGGCAGATCGTAAGTACTCTAAGTTCTTGTGGTCCGTCAGGACCACAAACGGCAGGTCCGCCCCCTCTAGCCAGTGGCGCCACTCCTGTAAGGCGAGTTTAATGGCCAGGAGCTCTCTGTCCCCCACATCGTAGTTTCTCTCCGCCGGGGACAGGTGCCGGGAGAAGAAGGCGCACGGCCGTTTGGCGCCATCGTCAGGTGACCGCTGGGATAACACTGCTCCCACTCCCGTGTCCGATGCGTCCACCTCCACAATGCACTGCAGTGCGGGGTCGACCTGGCGAAGGACTCGGGAGGAGGAGAACTCCGCCTTCAGCGCCCTAAAGGCAGCAGCGACCTCTTCAGTCCACCGGAACGGGACCTTCGGGGACGTGAGGCGGGTCAGCGGTCCGACGATCGAGCTGAAATTTGGGACAAAGCGGCGGTAAAAATTGGCGAAGCCAACAAACTGTTGCACCTGCTTCCGGGATGCGGGAGTAGGCCACTCCACCACCGCCTTCACCTTCTCTGGGTCTGGGAGCACCTGATCTTGAGCGATGATGAATCCCAGGAAGGATGTGGTCCTAGCGTAGAATTCGCATTTCTCAGCCTTCACGTACAGACGATTCTCCAGCAGTCTTTGGAGGACCCGCCTCACATGGACCTGGTGCTCGTCCCTGGACCTGGAGAAGATAAGGATGTCATCCAGGTAGACGAACACAAAAAGGCCGATGAAATCCCGGAGGACGTCATTAATGAGGCGCTGAAAGACGGCAGGAGCGTTGGTCAGCCCGAACGGCATGACGAGATACTCAAAGTGGCCGTTCGGGGTACGGAAGGCTGTCTTCCATTCATCTCCCTCCCGGATCCGGACGAGGTGGTAAGCGCTGCGTAAATCCAGCTTGGTAAACCAGGTCGCCCCCTGGAGGGAGTGAAAGGCAGTGTCCATGAGGGGCAGGGTGTAACGGTCCCTCTCAGTGATGTCATTTAGCGCTCGGTAGTCTATGCAGGGGCGGAGGGATCCGTCCTTTTTCCCGACAAAGAAAAACCCTGCCCCCACGGGTGACGACGATGGGCGAATAATCCCAGCGCTCAGTGATTCCTTCAGGTATGTATTCATGGTCTCCTTCTCCGGCGCCGACAGGCTGTAGAGCCGACCAGATGGCAGGGGAGCCCCCTGGCGGAGGTTGATGGCACAGTCATATGGTCGATGCGGGGGAAGAGACATAGCTTTCGATTTGCTAAATACCATACCCAGGTCGTGAAATTCTGGAGGCACCAGTGACAGGTCCGGAGGTGCTGTATCCGCCACAGGGGGAGCCGCGGATGGGGAGCAGGCAGCGGACTGAAGGCAGGTGCCCATACAGAAGGTACTCCATGCCGATACCCCAGCGGACCTCCAGTCCAGGACAGGGTTGTGGAGGCGTAGCCAGGGATACCCCAGGATGACGGGCGACACAGAGTTGGGCAGGACGTAAAATACCATCTCCTCCCGGTGGTTCCCTGAGATGATGACTGGGACAGGCATGGTTTGGTGAGAAACTCTCCCAAGGGAGGCACGGGAGAGATGGACCAGGGAGATGGGGTGTTTTAATGCCTGACAGCGGATGCCCAATCGGGTTGCCAGGCCTTGTGAAATGAAGCTGCCCTCTGCGCCCGAATCCACCAGTGCGTGGGTGAGGTGCCCAGTGGGATTGTGGCAAAAACGGATGGGCAGCTTTAATTGAGTGAGAGTGTCTAACCGGTTGGGATCCGCGAGGCTCCCTACAGCGATTCGCGGACCCCGCCGACTGGCTTTCCGCGGGCAACGCTCCACAGTGTGTTGGTCACCTCCGCAATACATGCAGAGGCCCAACTCACGGCGGCGTTGTTTCTCCGCAGGGGAAAGCTTGGTCCAGCCCGTCACCATCGGCTCCGACTCCTCGGGGCACGATGCTGGCGGCGCCGCCAGGGGGCGAGCTTGGAACAGGTGCGGCGAGACTCCACGAGGGCGAGAAGAAGAAGACTTCCGCCCCGAGGAGCGCTCGCGCAACCTGTTATCCAAACTTATCGCTAAGGATGTCAGCTCCGCTAGCGTCCCAGGGATATCCCGTCCAGCCAGTTCATCCCTCAGATCACTATTGAGGCTGCGGAGGAACAGGCCACAGAGGGAGCGTTCCTCCCAGCCCAATTCCTCCGCCGCTACCCGGAAGTTGACCGAGTAGTCCGCTGCTGACCGGCCTCCCTGCTGGAGAGCGAGAAGCCGATCGACCTGGACCGTCTCGGTTTGAGAATGGTCAAAGACCTCCAGAAAGCGCCTCACGAACTGGTCATAGGTGAGGGTGGCATAACTGGGCCTCGCCATTACGGCGTAGGTCCAAGTTAACGCACGCCCCTCCAGAAGATTCCCTATGTAACCAATCCGACTGTGATCCGAGGGAAAATCTCCGGGCACACGGTGGAACACGGACTCACACTGCATAATGAACCCCCGCGCTCCGCCGAGCTTACCGCTAAAGCGGGCGGGGGTCGGAATCGGTGTGAGCCGAACCGGTGCCACTGGAGCCGGCTGGACGGCCGCTGGAACAGCAGGAGCCGCGCCACCCTGACGAGCTGGGGGGAACGGCTGTTGAGGATCTAAGCGGCCCAACCGGTTAGTTAAGTTTAATAATTGATTCAGAATAACCTGCTGTTGATAAGCAATCTGATCCACTCTAGCCTCGAGAGTGGTAAACCGGTGTGCGAGCCCGCCGTCCGCCGAGCCGCTCTGCTGAAGCCGTACTGACATAACGCACGGCTCAGGAGACGCACACACACAGGCTTAGAGTAGTTCAAAGAGTTTATTAACAGCAGGAGTGAATGAGTGCGTGTCTGCGGGATGTAAATGTGTTGGTGATGGTGTCTGCTCCAGGCACAGAGGCAGGTGACCGTACAGCCGAGCAACCCTATGGAGAGAGCACAGGGAGAGGGTGACGGGCATACACCAACACAGGAGGGATTTATGGCGAGAGAAGGACTTACTTGGTGGGTCAGGACAGCTGGCACAACAAGGGGGCGAAGCCCGGAAGACAGCCACCTGGAGAGCTCCGTACAGCAGCGAGGATTGGGCGATGGAGAGGAGATGTCCGCCGCTGGGGAATCCACCTGTGCACAGGGGAGAAGACTGAAGAAAAGAGGTAAGCGATCTTCTTACCAAAATGGTGACGCTAAAGGGAAGTATGCTCACAACGGTGAGGGACAAAGTCTGACGGCTTCAGGCCGAGCCTCCGGGCGAGACGGCCTTTATCCCTCGCCGCTGATGATTGTCAGGTGCGTGAGCAGGTGGCGCCGCTGATGAATGGCGTGGCGTGACAGGTTTGTATTACCACTTTCACCATCCTCATCATCTGCAGCAGTTGTAGCAAGGTATATAGTGTGGGTTGATTCAGCAAATATTTCACTCTGTGTAGTATTGCAATTGATTTGGATATTTTACCTTTAATATAATTAATATGTGACTTCCAACACAGTTTATTATCAATTATTACTCCAAGAAATTTAGTTTCGGATACCCTTTCAATCTCTACACCATTTACACTGAGTTTAGATACTAAGTTGTTGTGATGGTTGTTAAAAACTATAAATTTTTTCTTACTTAAATTGAGCGTTAATTTGTTTGAATCAAACCACAGTTTAAGCTTTCCTAATTCCTTTCCGAGTGCATCCAAAAGTTGTTCCAAATTGCTTCCACTGCATAATAGATTAGAGTCATCGGCAAACAATATTAAGTCCATTTTTTTCTGAAACTTTACATATATCATTTATATACATATTGAATAACAATGGCCCCAAAACTGAACCCTGTGGGACTCCACAAGTAACCTTCAGTAACTGTGAGTTTTTGTTACCAACACATACATACTGATATCTATTCTTTAAGTAGCTACATAACCAGGACAGTGCTACCCCTCTAATACCACAATTTTGTAGTTTCTTTAATAATAAATTACGATCCACTGTATCAAATGCTTTTTTAAGATCCAGGAATACCCCAACTGAATAATCTTTATTTTCAATGGCAGTTGATATTTTTTTCTATAAATTCCATTAGAGCAAATGCAGTTGTCCTCTTGTGTCTGAACCCATATTGTTACTCACACAATAAATTATTCTTCAGTATGAAGTTGTCAATTCTCTCATAGAATATTTTTTCAAGTATCTTGGAAAATTGCGGCAATAGTGAAATTGGTCTATAGTTTGAAAGTTCCCCTCTGTCACCCGTCTTGTATATCAGAATTACTTTAGCTATTTTCATTGCACTGGGAAATATACCTGTTTGGAGAGACAGGTTACAAATATACATCAGTGGTTTCACTAAGCATTCAATAATAGTTTTGACTAAGAGCATGTCAATACCATCACAGTCCGTAGATGTTTTACTTTTAAATGATTTAACAATTTCAATGACCTCTCTTTCGTCTGTGTTCTTTATGAAAATGGAGTCTTTTATAGCAGTGTTTTTGCTTATTGTATCACCTGTAGGCGCCATAATGGGTATTTCTCGAGCCAAATTAGGACCAATGTTAACAAAAAAGTTGTTAAATTCATCTGCAGGTGAAGCTGCATTCACACTCTGAGTCGTTTTATTATTTTTTGAAAAATCGGTTAGGTAGCTTGTATTTCTGTTTTTATTTCCAAGAATACTGTTAAGTATTGTCCATGTATTTTTAATATTGTCTCTGTTTTTCTCCAGTTCTTTACTGTAATAGTCTCTCTTACTACATCTTATTATATATATGTTAACTTGTTTTTGTATGTTTTATACCGCTGCTCTGCTTCTTTTGTCCTTTTCTTTAGGAAAGCTTTATATAATAATTTTTTCTTTTTACACCCCTTTTGTAATCCTTTGGTTAACCATGGCTTATCGGCAAATTTATGTTTAAGCTTTTTCTTTACTAATGGACAATTTTTTTCATAAAGAGTGGTTACAATGTTTATAAATGTGTCGTAGGCTTCATTTACATCTGATACATAGACTTCTGTCCAGTCTTGCTTCAGCAAGTCCTCTTTAAAAGAACTGATTGCATTTTGTGATTTGTATCTGAATGATTTTAAATTTTTTTTCTGTATTGGCCCCCGTGTGGCCATGGATAAGTGCAAAGGTTGGCAAGTGGTCGCTTATATCATTTATCAATAATCCATTTTCTATTTTCTTATCAATAATATTAACAAACAGGTTGTCAATAAGTGTAGCAGTGTGAACTGTGATTCTACTGGGATGTGTTATTGTGGGATATAGACTCATGCTGTACATAGAGTTCATGAACTCTGTAATTACATTTTGTTGATATGGATTCAGTAGATCAATATTGAAATCTCCACAAATTACTACCATTTTCTTACTAGTAATATTATTGTACAGCTCGACTAATTTAACTCTGAATGTCTCAATGCAAGTTCCTGGCGTTCTATATATACAACTTATAATTAGATTTTTTGTTTTATCTTGGTCAGTCTCAACAGTAACACATTCCAAAATCCCTGGAAGTGCAAAGGACATTCCATTTACAAGCTTACACCTATACAGGTCATCAATATACAATGCAACACCACCACCCTTTTTTTGAGATCTGTTAATATGAAACATCTGATATCCCTCTATTGCCATCAGGGGAGCCTGCTCTTCATTAAGCCAAGTTTCAGAGACTGCGATAGCTGTAAATTTTCTGTCTAGCTGTTTTAAATAGTCCTGAATCTGTGGAAAGTTTTTGTTAAGACTTCTGCTGTTGAAGTGTATTATTGATAGTTTACCATCTAGTTGCACTTGACTTTTGAATTGCTTTTCAGTGTAATATTAGTTTAAATTTTGATTAGTTTAAAGTTATCTTTATTGAAAAAAGTGATTTTATTTCAAAAATAAGGAAATTTCTAAGTGACTCCAAACTTTTGAACGGTAGTGTAGATCCTTGGTATAACACTTGCTCACTTCATTGGTCAAGCAGAGTAGCAGTACAGGGGAGAGACGCACTGTAAGCCATTGCACACTTAGAGAGTGTTAAGATGCTGGAAAGGGACATCACCACTTCAAAAAGAGGAGTTCCCTGATTAAATTAACCTTGCATTCGCAGAGTAACGAGTGTCATCATGTTTCTGATCAGTGTAGTGACAAGTGTTGTGACAGTTGTGATTCAAATTGAAGTTTGCTATGTTATTTCTGTATATAGCCTCTCTTAAAAGGAACTCCGATTATATTGGCATGTTAGCTCTATATGCTTTATTTTTATGTTAGTAACATAACTATAATATAATTTTTTTTGAAAATAATTCCCAGTTTTATATATTTTTAAAAAACTTTATTACGATGTAAATCGCCATTTTTGTTTACGTCGCAATGCATTCTGGGTAGTGACGTAGAATGGTTGCAGCCGTTTTTTCTGTCTTATACAAGCCAAGAAGCAAAGCTACGAACTACTGCCATTTGTCAGTGAAAATGCCACATTGCGCGGCTTTTGGATGTAATTTCCAATCAAAGGGAAATAAAGAGAGCGGGGTAAGCCTCCATAGCTTTCCTAAAGAGGGAAAGTTGAGGAAAAAGTGGGGCGGCAGCGGCTCAGGAGGTAGAGCAGGTCGTCTAATAACCCGATGGTTGGCGGTTCGAATCACGCTCTCCCCAGATATCCTGCCGTTGTGTCCCTGGGCAGAACACTTCACCCACATTGCCTCCAGTGCCCATAACACTGGGTATGAATGTGTAAAAATGTTTAAATGCTGACTTCCAGTCTGGACGCCATGGTGATAGCAACTTAACGCTGATGCTCCCAGACCCAATCCAAGGAAAACATCTTCAAAATCAGACTTAACGGATTTTTGGAAGAATAAAAATCAAAAGACAAAAACACCATGCCTAACCAAAAACAGAAGAAACTGACATTCCCCAGGTCAGGACGTGCAGCGGCCGCAGAATCTGAACCGGAGGACCTCCGTTCAGAAGACGAGGAGCTGGACCTAGCTAACAAAAAGGTTAGCTTGAAATCGCTATTTGATGAATTACGACGATTTCGGGCCGAATTTCATGAATTCAGAGAGGAATTAAGAAGGACGAACAGCAGAATGGACCAGGCCGAAAACCGAATCTTGGAAGGTGAAGAAAGAATAAAAGTGCTTGAAGATTCTATGCTGGATTTACACAAAAAACAGTCAAGGCTGGAGGCTAAGCTAACCGACCAAGAAGGAAGACAAAGACGAGACAACATCAGAATTCACGGTCTGAAAGAAGGAGCTGAAGATAGTTTCGACACAATGGCGGAATGCGTGGAATCCTTACTGAGAGAGAAGTTGGATATTCCACAAACCACCGATTTGAAGATAGAAAAGGCCCATCGTACATTAGCTGCAAAGCCAGCGGCAGAAGCGCCCCCACGTTCGGTGGTGGTAAGATTCTCCGATTTCAAAATAAAACAAGAGGTTGTAAGACGGGCTTGGCAGAAAAAAGGATTTATGCATCAAGTGAGAAAAGTCTTCGTGGAGCATGATTACGCCCCGGAGGTTCTTAAAAAGCGACGGGAATATAACGATGCCAAAAAGGTTCTACGGGAACAGAATCTACGCTTTCAGACGCCATTTCCTGTGAAGTTAAGGGTCTTTTACGATGAAGAGTCATGTCTCTACAATTCAGCGGAAGAAGCAACAATTGACATGGCGAGAAGAGGGCTCCCGGTATCGGTGTTTAAACCCGCAGCGGATCTGAGCGAGAGGATCAGAGCTCAAACGTGGTCCACTCAGAGACCTTCAAAATCCACGAGCCAGCAGCGGGAAACCCAGCCCCAGAGCTACAAAGATAAGCTTTCCAGTTCCAGGAAGGAATAGCGACCTTTTTTGTTTTTTTTTTCTTTTCAGTCATTCTGCACTTCCATCCCCCCTCCTACAAGGTAACAAACATTAAAGGAGATGCAGAATCAGCATGTGGTAAAACCTTTCATGGAGCAGTTATAGCATTAGAAACAAATGTCTTCTTAATTTAAAGGAAAAAAAAAAATCTTGTTAAAATAGAAATGTAACAATGACCCACATGTTCTCCCTACACTAACAAATACTGTATTAGAGTGAATGTTTGCTGTGATGGGGGTGGGAGGGTGCACACAATCTCATAGGGTATAGGCATAAAAAAAAAAAAATCATTACAAATTCGGATTGGGATCTGAAATTCACGTTAAAAACATGGGACAACTTACAGGGGTAAGAGAGGGCTCTCAACACATAACAGAGTTTGAGGAATTTCTCTCAGAGCCTACACTCCATCAGGGCTCTTACAGGGTCTTTAAAGAGACCCCAGCTCAGGAAGTTTTTTTTGACAGTTTTTTGTTTTAAAGTTTCGTACACTATGTTCTTAATGGTTTTTATGTTCTTAATGTTCTTTCAGTTTCTGAGTAGCAAAAAAGAGGGCCACCACACTGTTATACTAAATAAGAAAATACAATAGAGAAACAGGGTGTAACCAAAATAGCCTCATATAATGTAAAAGGGATCCTGAATCCAGTTAAAAGATCCAAGATTCTACGCAAAATGAAAAAAGACAAAGCAGAAATAATATTTTTACAAGAAACCCATCTAACAGACGTGGAACACACTAAACTCAATAGACAAGGGTTTAAAATGATCTCTTCATCTTTATATAAGTCAGGGAGGAGGAGGGGGGTAGCGACATTGATATCAACCAAAATTACATTTGAAAAAAAATCAGAACACAAAGATAAAGAAGGGAGGTACAGTTTGGTAATTGGGCAGCTAGAGGGAGAAGATGTTACCCTGCTGAATGTATATGCACCACCAGGGGCTAAATGGAAATTTTATAAAAATGTATTCGACCTAATGATAACTAAAGCCCAAGGTTTAGTGATATGTGGTGGAGACTTCAATCTAAGACTGAATCCATACTGGGATGCAACAGGTAATTCTTCACATCAAAATAACACTCAAAATAGGAAAACTCGGATGCTATTAAAAGAAATGGGAATCTGTGACGTATGGAGGGAATTCAACCCCAATGTAAAAGATTATACTTTTTATTCAACGCCACATTCATCTTACTCAAGGATTGATTACTTTTTTATGTTTAATAGAGACATTGGAAGAGTAAAAACATGTAAAATAGGACTGATGGATCTCTCTGACCACAGTCCGATCTATATGGACTTAAACATCCAAAAATACACAAATAATACATTTTCCTGGAGGTTGAATTCAAATGTTCTGAAAGGACCACTGAAAGATGAATTGGAATCAGATATTCTCAGCTATTTGGAAGAAAACGATAATGGAGAAGTATCCCCTTTAATACTGTGGGATGTGTCATGGCGGCCTCTGGGCCGTCATTAGCATCATTAACTCCAGCTGCGCACAGATCCACAGGGGTTAATCAGCAGCTGTTAAAAGTCAGCGTTGCTGACAGCCCGGTACAGAGTCGTCTGTCCTCCTCGTCTGAGAAAGAACCAGAACTCCGTTCTCTGGCCTCGTCAAGGTATTCTCTTGTCTCGTCAGAGTCTGTCTCGTCAAGAATTGTTTTGTCAAAAACTGCCTCGTCAGAAACTGTCTCGTCGGAAGCTGTCTCGTCGGAAGCTGTCTCGTCAGGAATTGTCTTGTCAAGAACTGCCTCGTCAGAGACTGTCTCATCAGAAGCTGTCTCGTCAGAAGTTGTCTTGTCGGAAGCTGTCTCGTCTGAAGCTGTCTCGTCAGGAACCGCCTCGTCAGAATCTTCTCTGGCCTCGTCTAGAACGTCTCTCGCCTCGTCAAGGACATCAGTTCAAAGTCAAGCACGTAAGAGAGCTGTTTGCTACTCTACTCCTAACCTCTACCCCTGTGCACAGGTGGACTCCCTTGGCGGCGGACCTGCGTCCCCAGCTGACGGGGTTACGCCAACTCGCTCACGTAGCGGCTCGCTACCACCACGACTACCGGTACGTCTGGCTCCACAAATTCCTGAATTATTACTGTATCAGTTACAGGAGTACTGGCCACCGTTACCGGTGGAGTTTGTGTCATCGTCATCTGTTGTGTCCTCGTCACCACGCTCTGTGGAATCACTCACCTCGTCGTCGTCTGTATTGTCATGGTCACCACGCTCTGTGGAATCACCCGCCTTGTCATCGTCTGGATTGTCATCGTCACCACGTTCTGTGGAATCACTCGTCTTGTCATCAGCTGGTTTGTCATCGCCCCGGTCTGTGGTGTCACAGCCGGAGTCTCTGGAAGACCTGTCCTCGTCTCAGTCACAGGTGGAAGCCCCAGCTCGTTACCGGACGCCTTCACCTCCATGTTTCACGGCCGCTGGTTCTCAGCAGGACGTAACCTGCACTTCTCCCAAGTAAGCCTCACTACTGATAGCTTGTCATTAGCGTGGGACAAAAGTAATGGTCTGTGCTTATATGTTCCAGGGTTGCCGGGTCTCCGTCCAGAGTGCTCAGTTCCAGTGACCAGGATACTATCCACACGCTCACGTTTGCACTACACACCCTTTCACTCTAATAAAGATTATTGTTCACTAATTTGCCCGTGTCAGTGTCTGTCTCCTGGGTCCCGAAACATGTCAGGATGCGTGCAAAGCTGTAATAAGGGGAAAAATTATTGCAAAACTGGCAACCCAAAAGAAACTGAGACAAGAAAAATTAATCACACTAGAGTCAGAACTCAAGAACCTAGAAAAAGAACACAAAGACAACACTCATTCTAATGGCTCGCTCAAGATTAAAGAATTAAAAATCAAATAAAAGAGATCTACACAATAGAAATCCAGAAGAAACTTACATTTCTAAAACAAAAACACTATGAAGCAGGCAGTAAATCGGCAAAATTACTAGTCTATAAATTGAGGAAACAACAAACAGAAAGAGCAATCTACAAAATCAGAGACCCAGTATCAAAGGAAATAAAATTCAGAATTCAGGATATTCTTAAAAGCTTCGAGAATTACTACAAGAACTTATACTCCCACAAAAAACATAAAAACACATCCGAGACATTCCTAAACACATTAAACCTTCCCCAACTTACGGAATCACA
Source organism: Pholidichthys leucotaenia (assembly GCA_020510985.1). NCBI lineage: Eukaryota > Metazoa > Chordata > Actinopteri > Cichliformes > Pholidichthyidae > Pholidichthys > Pholidichthys leucotaenia. Next base: position 166,497,521 of record CM035843.1, on the reverse strand, counting down.
AAATAAAACACTACTGTCAGAAATACAACCTAAAGAATTTGAAAAAGCAATTATGAAACTTAAAGCTAACAAATCCCCAGGAGCAGATGGCTATACAGCAGAATGGTACAAAACCTCTAAACAGCAACTATCTCCTCTCCTCCTGAAAACATTTAACTATGTCCTCCACACAGGGGAAATCCCCCCCCCCCCCCTCCTGGAGAGAAGGGGTCATTGCAGTTATACCTAAACCTGAAAAGGATAAACTAGAATGCTCCAACTACAGACCAATCAGTGTATTAAATCAGGACTATAAGCTTTTTACCATTATCCTTGCCAAAAGGTTAGAAAACATACTGACAGACTTAATTCACTTAGACCAAACAGGTTTTATAAGACAAAGACAGACACAAGACAACATTCGACGCACTTTACACATAATTCATCATATAAAAAAATATAACTTAAATGCAGTCATATTGGGATTAGATGCTGAAAAAGCATTTGATTCGGTTGACTGGTCTTTCCTATATAGAATCTTATCCAGTTTCAATTTTCATAACAACTTCATTAGAACTATACAGGCATTATATAAAAAACCAACAGCTAAAATAAGGATTAACGGTAATTTATCATCATCTTTTGAGCTGGAAAGAGGATGTCGTCAAGGCTGCCCCCTGTCTCCACTGCTCTTTGCAGTCTTCATAGAACCTCTGAGCCAATGGATAAGACAAAATCAAGAAATTCAAGGTATTACACTTGGTCAGAAGGAACATAAAATAGCACTCTTTGCTGATGACATTTTAATATACCTAGGGCAGCCAGACACTTCTTTACCAGAACTAATCTCAGTTTTTTCAGACTATGGAGATTTATCGGGGTACAAATTAAACATGCATAAAACCCAAGTTTAAACATTCAACTATGACCCAAATCATTATTCACTAAGTGAACTCAAAACTAACTGGGAGTTGGAATCTATGAAATATCTGGGGGTCAATATCCCGAAACAACTCAACAAAATTATAACACTAAACTATGATCCACTGGTGACAAAAATAAAATCTGACCTAGCAAGATGGAATATGATACCATTCTTAGGTACTGCACAAAGAATTGAAGCAGTCAAAATGAATATACTTCCACGTCTTCTATACCTTTTCCAAACAATACCGGTAGAACCTCCCAAAAAACATGGCAGGAGCTGGACAGAAGGATCTCAAGATTCATATGGCAGGGCAAGAGACCTAGAATCAGATATAGAACCCTACAGCTAAACAAAGACAAAGGTGGGCTCACGCTGCCAAATATCAGGGACTATTTTAAAGCCGCACAAATTAAAACTTTAGTAGAGATATGTAAGCCAGTCTACACTGCACAATGGAAGGAGATCGAATGCCAAATAACAAGTGACATCCCCCTACAGGTGATAATAGGGAACAATGCCTTACCTAAACTCTTGAATAACACTAACCCGTGGATAGAGACCCCGCTAAAAATTTGGTTTAAGATAGTCAGAGAGAATCAAGCTAAAGAGCCCTATCGACTTCTGCAATGGATTGCCTATGATCAAGACTTTACCCCCAATAAAACAGACACTAGATTTAAAGAGTGGAAAGAGAAAGGGCTGATAAAATATTACGATTTTTTTTAAGGGGCAAACTTTAAGAAGTTTTGAAGATTTGAAAAAACAAGGTCTAATAAATCAAGATCTTTACAGGTTCTTTCAGCTTAGACACCACATAAACAATATACTTAAAAAGGAGGATTTGGAAAGGGCCCAGTCAGGTGTTCTGAAGGTCTTCTTAATGGCGTGTAAAGGGATCCCAGGAATCAGATACATTTCTAAAATATACCGGGGTCTTCAAGACTTGAAAGGAGACAACACATCATATATAAAAGAGAGATGGGAAAAAGAGGGGAATTTCACTTTACAATTGGAAATATGGGAAAAGCTAAATAAACAACAATGGAAAAGTATACCTCATCCCTGCAGTGGAAAGAATTTGGATGGAAAAATTTGGTAAGATTTTTCAGAACACCTGCACAAAACAAATTTACCCATAAGGGGTTGAACTTTTGGCGCTTGTGTGGTGAAAAGACTGCAAATCATTTTCATGTGTTTTGGTCATGCCCAGTTATCCACCAATATTGGACCAATGTACAGACAATATTGGGGAAAATATTCAAAATAACAGTTCCCTTTTCTTTTGTAACTTTGTATTTGGGTTTACTACCGGACTCACTGGAAAGACGAGGAGATAAATACTTATTCAATGTTTTAATATTGGCAAGTAAAAAAGCCCTAACTAAAAAATGGATGCTGAAGGACTGTCCTACACCTGAAGATTGGATTAACGTGATTCAAGACATTTACTCGATGGAAAAGTTGACATTCGCACTGAGACAGGACATGGATGGGTTCATGAACTTTTGGCAACCCTGGATCGCATATGTGTCTTCCATTAGATCTAATCTTTGACAAATACCATTTCAATAATGGTTCCGCTCTTTGTTCCAATGCTACTCAGATGCTCTTTTACTTTTAATTACTTAATTTTCTGTTTGTTTGTTTTTTGCTGTTCTGTTTGTTTGTTTGTTCATTTTTTTTTATTTTATTCTCTTTAATTTCACTTTTTCTTTCACTTTAAAAAAAAAGGGGTGTTGTAATAATTATCCTGCCAATGTTGTCAAATAGCAAAAAATAAGGGAACATGTGATGAAAATGTAAACAATGCAATGCTGTAATGACCTGTATACCCTTTACAAAAACTTAAATTAAAAAAAAAAATTTATTAAACTACAAAAAAAAAAAATGTTTAAATGCTCAGTGGTGGCCGGAGAGGCCGTTGGCACGGATTGGCAGCCACATTTCCGTCACTCTATGAGTGTCTATGATCAAGTGCTATGGCGCACGCTTGATAAAGCTGATATACGTATATATATTAATCACTCTATGATAAAGCTCTATATCGCTCAAAGCGTGCGCTTGAGACGTGCGCTTTGAGTGTCTATGATCAAGCGCTATGGTACCCACCACCGTCCGACTATGGCGTAGAATGTATGACGGTCGCCGAGCGGGCGGAGTTTGACGAGTGGTAAGACGGGATCAAAGACAGGTCATTTGACTTTAAACGGGAGGCTCTACGCTATTGTAAAAATGACGTGGACATTCTAGCCACGGGGTGCGTTAAATTTAGAGAGCGATTCCTCATAGACACGGGTGTGGACCCTTTCTCTAGTGTCACGATAGCATCGGCCTGTATGAAAGTGTTTCTCACCAATTACCTGGCCCCTAACACCCTCGCCATCCCGTGCCCCAACAACTACAGACATTAGTGTAAAAGATTTTTTCACACCTCGATCCAATGGTTAGAATGGGTTATGCACAGTCAGAAAATATTCATCCAGCATGCTTTAAACGGGGGGGGGGGGGGACAGATGGGGCCCTTTTTTGTAGACGGCTACACGGAGATCAGTGGTTTGAAGCACGTCTATGAGTTCAACGGATGCTATTTCCATGGTTGTGTTTGCTGTTTTAAAAGCATAGAGATCTGCCCTCTGAGGGGTGTTACATTCGGAGAGCTGCATTTGAAAAGTGAGGAGAGGTTGCAGGTGTTACGCTCTATGCATGGTGTCTGCAATACGGTGATGAGGGAGCATGAGTGGGATGAGATGAAAAAAATCATGCGAGGAGGTGAAACAGTTTCTGAAAATGTTTAACCCACCCGAGCCCCTCTTACCATGCCAGGCCCTTTACGGAGGCAGGACGAGCGCTCTAAAACTGAGACACAGCGCAGGGTCGGATGAAACAGTGCACTATGTCGATGTCGCTTCTCTGTACCCCTATGTTAACAGCACGTGCTTTTATCCTCTAGGCCACCCCACCATCATTTACAAAGATTTTGGGGATGCCCGAAGCTATTTTGGCTTAATCAGAGCTACGGTCTACCCACCCCACGGGCTCTTTTTTCCTGTTCTACCCTACAAAAGTTCAGGAGGAAAATTAACTTTTCCACTGTGTCGAACGTGCGCGGAAACCAACCATCAAGATGGTGTTTGCGCGCACAGCGATGAGGCGAAAGCATTGACAGGGGTCTGGGTCACTGTGGAGTTTAACAAAGCCCTGGAGCTGGGGTACAGGGTGGATGAAATCACAGAAGTGTGGCATTTTGATAAAAGTAGCAACACGGTGTTTGTAGATTACATACACAAATTTGTAAAAGAAAAACAGGAAGCATCGGGTTACCCCCCAGATGTCACCGATCAGGAGAGCAAGGACAGATACATCAGGGACTATCACCGTCATCAGGGCATTCTGTTAGACGCTGATAAAATACAAGAGAATCCATTCCGCCGCGTCTCAAAACTGATTTTGAACTCGCTTTGGGGGAAATTTGAGCAGATAGATAATCTGATTCAGACCGTTGTGACCTCAGAACCTGAAGAGTTTTTCACCTACTTGTTTTCAGGTAAATACAAGGTGGAATACTTTCATGTTCTGGATGACGACAAAGAACTGCTTAGGTGGAAATATAATGATCGCTGCATTCTACCCCCTGGTAAAACTAATAACATCTTTATAGCCGCCTTTACCACAGCCCACGCGTGTCTGAAGCTGTACGGTTATCTGGAAAAACTGCAAGAGAGGGTTTTTTACATCGACACGGATATTTTAATTTACGTGGTAAAGAATGGTGAGATGCCTCTGGAGTTGGGTAAATTATCTGGGGGATTTGACGGATGAGTTGGGCGAGGATACCATTCAGGAATTTGTATCCGCAGGCCCCAAGAGTTACGCCTACCAAACGAGGAACAAAAAGAAGGTTGTCATGAAGGTCAAAGGTATCACGCAAACCCAATCATGTTGTGAGTGTGTCAATTTTGACAGCGCCAGAGAATTGGTGGAGGATTACATGACAAATTCGGGAGAGAGAGTGACTGAGACACCGCATTACAACATAGGACGTGATAAAAGGGGGTTTGTATTGAGAAACTTGTCATTTCAGAAAAAGTTCAGAGTTGTGTATGATAAAAGATGTCTCTTTAGGGATGGGACCACTCTGCCTTTTGGTTATTAGATTTTTTTGAGGAAAAAAATGTCATGTCTTACCCAGGATATAGAGGAGATTGATTTTGATCCTAGGTTCACCTTTCCATTTTTATGTTTGGTGGTGGGATCTAGCAGCTGTGGCAAGACTTATTTTGTTTCAAAGGTACTGGAAGACTGTGAACATGTTGTAAATATTGTACCTGAAAACACTATGGATTTATATGTGTCATCAGCCTATGTACAGTGAACTGCAGAAGATGAATAAAAGAATAAAATTTGTCCAAGGACTCCCTGATTCTTTTGAAAATGAAAACCTGTTCCCTTTCAATCAGAAACACTTGATTATTCTGGACGATTCTATATTTCAAGCCTCCGACCATCCTGAAGTAGTAAGAATTTTTACCCAGTACATGCATCATAGAAACATGAGTATCATGATGCTGACGCCAAACGTCTTCCATTAGGGTAAATACAGCCGCACCATTAGTCTGAACAGCAATTATTTGGTGATGTTTAAAAACCCTACAGGATAAACTACAAATAGATATATTAGCACGCCAAATCTTCCCATCACAAAAGGCCTTCTTCCTAGAGAGTTTTGAAGACGCCACCAGAGACCCCCACGGATATTTAATAGTAAACCTCACACCCTCCTGTCCAGAACAATATAGGCTGAGGACGGGTATACTTCCTCACGAGAGGTTGACCGTCTATGTGCCCAAAACATCAGCCTAGTTTATCATGTCTGCACGTATGAAGAGGAACGCTATTTTACTTACAGGGCTGTACCATGCCTCCCCCAAAAAGCGCAGGGATATTCTCATCCACAGCTCTCCGGACTTTATTCAGACATTGTGTGAGATCGCTCTGAATCTTTTAAAAGGGAACATTCCATTGTCTGACTGTCAGTTCAAGAAACTACAAAGGCGGAAAAAAATTATCAGGCTGTTGGCCGATAAGAAAACTAGTTTAAAACGCAAACACCAGGTTCTGAAAAAACAGTCGGGGGGGGGGTTCTATTGCCTCTGCTATCCGCCGTGGTGCCCATGATTGGGGATATTATCGGTGGACTGATGAGAAGAAATTAAAAATAAAAAGATGACTTTGAAGAAGGTGCAGAAGATGTTTCTGCTCACATCTCAACAGTTAAACCGTATGACCAGACTGACATCGTTGGCCTCCGTCAGTCTATGATGACCATGGAAGAGAATCCTAAACGTCTACTCTGCTGGAACAGCACCGCCTGTGGCTGAACAGGTCGATGCGCACCGGTGTTCTACCTTCCAGCGTTGGGCGTTGGTAGGATTCAAGCCTGGGCAGGAAGATATGGAGGACAAGATGTTACCCATGCAGCATGTCCCCCCTCTCCACGTCACTGATGAATCCAAAGGAACAGCAGGGCTGCTATAGTTTGGCACCAGTGCCGTCGCAGGAGCTGCCAGAACGATGTTGAGCACAACAGAGAACTGCCTTAGGGACTCCGAATCCGGATTTTTCCTCAGGGTTGACTCCCGAAGCCTTTCCCGTGACCGGGTGTGCCGCAAGGCAGCGGAGGTTTGAAATCAGGGTTTACTTTCCCCTAGATGGGCTACCTTCCCAGGTTGACAAGCCACCATCTACCCGAAGCATCTGGTTTTAAGGCGCCAGAGATCCGCCCTCGCCCCCTCTCCTATTAGTAAAAGCAGTTCCGCCGGGCTTAGACACTAAACCACACGGGCAGGCTAGGAGTTGGACTTAGTTGTCAGAGGCTTTTCGAGACGCACGCCAGACCGAAGACCGTCAGAGAAAATGCGGAGGATGATTTGGACTCCAGAATGAGAGCCGTATTAAACAAACCAGTCTTGAGTGCTTATGAGAAAATTAAAAATACGCTCATGAAACAGGATCATAACAAGCGACAGCGGGTAACTCTGACTCTGCAGCAGGAGACTGACCGCCTAACGTGCTTGTGCCTCGTCTTCTGATGGTACCCACACATTATCCGCCGCGGGTGCACCCCACAGCATGCGTGATGGTTTAGATTTTGACAATACGGTTGAAGAGGTTCTGCAAAACCTCCCCACACGTGATCGTAAGAATGCCAAATACATCCTGAGGAAACTGCCCCAGAGATATGGGGGGTGGAATTGAAAGGGGGAGTTTGTTTAAAAGGGTGAGGCCTTGAAAGGATCTCATATGATTGATTTATTCAAATACCTCTCACTCCCTTATAAAAAACACCAACCCCCTGTGGTCAAAATTTTTAAATACTCTGTCTGAACTCAATATTCCTTTATCGGCAGTGAGCAATCCACAAGCACGTGATCAATAGTGACTTCTTAAGACGAATGCGAGCAACATCGTCACTGTGGGTTTTGAAAAACCTCGAGACGTACGCCATACCCGAGAGAAAAAAAAGAAACTTCCGCTGTCCCCAAACTGGATCACACACCCCCGTGAGAAAAGGAGAGTCTGAATTTGAGACTAGAATGAGGAGGAATAGAAGACAAAAGAAACTCTCCCCTCGATGGACCACTCCTTAAGAAGAGAAATTTGAGATTAGATATAATTGTAAACCATACATCTTCTTCTGTTTTTTTTAACAATAAAACATTTATTCATCTTACATTTCAAGCGTACAGTCTTTTTTCCTTTCATATAAAACCACAAAAAGGGTAATTATTCATGATATTAGTAACACAATTGTCAATCATACTCTCTTTATCCTAAGTTTCTACAGAAGACAGTGTTTAAACAGTTGTAAAGAACAGCACCCCTGTTTAGGGGGTGCACCGATTTTACAATCTTGGTATTTTCTCACGAAATTGTACACTATCAGGTCATTTTTCATCACATCCTCATCGTACAATGACAGGACACATTCAAAAGATAATCCGCAGGTCCAATGTGCCAGGTAATAGACGCAGTGTTGACCGCAAGTCGTCGATAGCTGATGCTGTAACTGGACGTTGTGGTACTTGATATTTTGTGAATGCTTCTCCAAAAACTTTAAGACGCTGTCGGGATAGTAAAAAAAATTGGGCAGAAACCCGTAAGAATCGAAAAAGGTGGCATCGCCGTCCTTTTCCAGGGTGATGGCTAACCAGTGCTCCCTGGGAATGTGTGCGGGCTGTGTGTTGATGGCAAAGTAGGCGGGGGGTCTAAAGGCGGGGGTCAACAATGGTAGCTGATCAGAGGGCCACACCCCTCAAAACACATCTCCCAGCAGACGACGCAGAAGACTCTCCAGTTGAATATTATTCATGTTCCTAGTAATAGCCCACCAGCACTTCTCTTTTTGAGTTAATTTCCAGAATAGAATCGTAACAGGTGTAGACTTTCAGCGTCGTGGTGTGGGGAAGGGCCGTTCTAAATCTCATCTCCAGTCTTAACTTACTGTTCAACACAGTGGACAGGGCGTCATTGTTATCCCCCGGGGCGAGATTAAACACAAACAGGGTGTACCCGTTGTTAAATTCCTCTCTGCTGATACTGAGAGGTAAATCTTTAAGATGTCTCCCCGTCGCCAGGAACATGTTATAAAATTCCCTAACAGACAGTTGGTTATTAAACTGAGGTTGGAAAGCCTTGGCGGGGATCTGTCGACCGTCTTGACAGAGCCAGATATTCCATATCGTTGTGAATAAAATTGAAAGGCGATAGGTCTCTTCTCCCTGTGAAAGCTTTGTGATGCCCCATACCCAGAACCACGTATTTGGGGATGGCCCCCAGAAACAGATTCTCCTGGCTGCACATCCTAGAATTTTGTGGGATGGAGTATGTTTTTACATTGACGCGTGAGAGTGGGTAGAGTGCATTGCCTTCCATTAGGGCTGCGGGGTGGCCTAATCTGACCGCGGGGGACACAGACACTTTTTTAACAAATAGAGAGGCCCCCAATATTTTCAAACGGAAAGTGGAATTGCCGGGTCCTGTGAGACAGAAAGCATCATTGGCGTGGGTTAATTTGATTCTCAAATCGACAGAGTTCAGCATGAGCCTCTCGCAAAAAAATATGTCCTCGTGAAGAGGACCAAGCAGGTGCACTTCGCGAGAATTGGCGGTAAAACGGGCTCTTTTATTTAAACCTGCATTAGGACCGTTTGCAGTCACGACAGAATCTACAGCTCCGGCCGTATCTTTGTAAAAAAAAACGGTGCGAAATTGGCTCTTGAGCGTGTCCTCGGAATAGTTCAGTATCGTCTCAATTAAGGCTCGGTAGGGGTGTGTGACGCTGGATTGCGAAATCAGTCTATCCCCCAGGATCATGTCGCATTGACTGAAAATTATATTTAGATGGTAATTGATGAGACCCACCGCTGCGCCATCTGCTAAGTTTGTACCGTCCGCGTTGGTAATTTTCACACCGAGGTGCAGCAGGGTGTCGTTCATAACGAGGTACTTCTCTCCATCTTCGGGGTTGATAAACTCTATAGGACCTCCGTTGGTGATGGCCGAGACCGGGGACATTTCCGTGTAGATTTTATCCTCCACAGACAGCTGTGTCATAGGCGCTGAAAATAAATCCAACTCAGCCAGGGTGCATTCAGGAGATTTTTCATGTAACAGCGCCATGATTTTTTTAATGGTTTAGTTTGTTCAAAAACTTTTGCTTAAAATATATCCGAGTTCCGGACTTCCTCATCACCTGCTTACTTTTCCCAACTGATTTTCTCTTTTTAGGACCAGTGTATTTATGGGAGAGCGATGAGACACGTTCGCCGGGGGGTTGCTTCCTCAATCTGCGCAACAACATCATAATACCCCCCGAGCCTTCTTGTCCCGAGTCAAAACTTTTACAAAACTTTTTTTTTTAATTTAATTTTATGTTTTTTTAGATTTAGTATACTTTATTGATCCCCAGAGGGGAAATTGAGGGTCATCCACCACCTGGATGGATGAAGCAGCCACGATACGGCGCTATCCCTTAACCATTCACACACACATTCACACCTAGGGCCACTTTAGAGTCTCCAATTAACCTAAAACGGAACAATTTTGAAAACAGTAAGCCGATACCTCGTCGGTACATGACGGGTGCTCCGTAAAACCCCGGTAAAGCACCCCCTACTTGATTCTCATAATAATGTACAAAACAGTGGGGATCACGAGGGTCTCTCAGACCCACCAGAGTCATGTTGTTTTGTTGAGACATTGTAACTTAGCGCGTCCGATCACACACCAATACCCGCTGCGCAATGGCTGCCGTAGACCGAATGGTGCGCGCGTGTGTGAATGGATGTGTTATATACATTGTTTATTCAAGGTTTAGGTCTAAAGTGGAGCGTCACTATAGTCTTCCTGTAGGTAAATTCCACCGGCTTGTTTTGATCCATTTTTATCTCCACGTGGATAGTTTCAATATGCTGTTTTGCTAGAGGTAAATAATAAGGTGGGTTGAAATGCTTTGTGATAAAGTCAACATACTTTCCTTCGATACCGATCGTTCTCAGGAGTGGTGCGTAAGAGTCCCCCACTAATTGCAGGCGTACCACGTCGCTGTAACAGTACATGTGATAAAATCTGGCCTTCAAATCGGCCGGATAGGGCGCCAACATCCGATCAAACTTGAACCGTTCTCCCGGTTCGACACCCAACATGTAAGCCTCCAGGGCGTCAAAGCGTACGTGATTTTGACCTCCGCTCTGGAAATCCATTCTTTTCTGAATGTTGCTGTAGACCATATAAATATCAGAATTAATTTTTCGAAAGAAGCCCTCCAACACAGCCCTGAGCCGATTTATATCGTTGTAATAACCGCCTGTAATCCTTTGATAATGCACTTTAGTGTCTGTTTCTGGTTCTCGCGGTTTTGCTCTCCAATAAAAGTAGGCATCTTTTTGAGGTAGGTTATACCAAGTGTGTGGTTATGAAATTTCCATCAAAGCAACCTCCCACGGTCCTTCTAAATCGATATGTTGCACCAAATCCACATGAAAACTGGAACTTTTGTTGTCTTTAAAAACATCAAAACTGGTGTTGGAGAGTAGGGTGATGAAAAACCCATCATTTTTAGATGCGTACATGATGGAATGACCGTAAGCACTGCGCTCGGAGGTGTGCGCAAATGTCTATATGTTTTTTAAATCGGAGGCCTTGACCCAACTGTTAAATTTCTCGTGCCAATTTTTCCATCAAACCAGCACCTGTTTTTCACCTTTGACGGTATGATGTTTTAGAATCTTCTCCACATGGTAGACTCTGTCATGGTCCGGAGTTATTTTTTGCAGCTCCGCCTCATAAAATGAACCTTGAATCAGTTCTCCGTCATAATCTTTCAGTTTGTAGACAGGGGGGTTGTGGGGGATGCACTCGGACACCGTAAACACTTCATCTGTAAAACTCTGTTCATATTTCTTATCAAACACTCCCCTCAACTTTGATATCCTGACAGAGTCCCCCTTTTTAAAATTCATCTTTAATTGGTCGCTCTGTTGAGCTCGGGGTGTACTGTACAGGTTTTGAAACACTTGGTTCGTGTTCTCGGCGGTCACCTGCGTAGATGCCATTTTAATACTGCTGTGATAAGCTCGATTGTACCCCGCGACCCAGTCTTGTAAGACATCGAGATACTGCAGCATGTTGTTAGCTGTAAATACCTCCACATTCTGCCTTTTAGCATGTGATTAAACCTTTTGATCACAGAGGCCTTGAGCTCGCTGGTCGTAGAAAAATGTGTTATACCATGTTTTCCCATTAAAGCCTCAAAACTTTTGTTGAAAAATTGTTTTCCTGCATTGGTTTGTAGTTTGACGGGTGTTTGGCTTTCTTCAAAAATGGATTCAAGGGCCCGTACTGCCTCAGCGGCTATCTTTCTCTTCAGAGCCCATGCATACGCCTTCTTGGAAAATACATCTATAATCGTTAATAAATAATTGTAGCCCTCATTATATCCGGCTAAAACCTGCATATCGCATAGATCGGCTTGGAATTGGTTTAACGGTTGTGCAACAAAAACTCTGTTTCTAGGAAAATGTACTCTTGCGGGTTTGTGTAAGGTGTAGGCATCCTGTTCAGATAAAAACTTTTTGACCTTTTTGACCCCGACCTTCTCCCCCATTTCATCTTGCAAGCCCCTGCGGAGTCGTTCTATGCCTCCGAAGCTACCTGGGTGTGTGGGGTTGTAATACACCATTTTCATGAAGTGTGTCTCTGACATGATGAAATCAGAATGAGAAAAAAAAAGACAGGACAGAGGATCTTTTTTCAGCTTATTTTAATTAAACATTGTTATACCATAGTTGCAACGTAGCTATGTATGTGTGAAAAAACACTTTTGATCAAAGATTTGGAAAACAATTTCTTAAAAATAACCTAAAACTAACATCGATACGAGATAAAATATGTGACAAGTAAAAAACAAAAGAAATCTAATGCTACAAAATGTATCAGAAACTTAGCACCCGCGTTTTATAATAGCTACAGTTTGAGTTAGGACAGAATGATCTACAGTATTACGAATAACGCCGTGTATTTTCAGGAGTTCACCAAAGACGTTGATAGGGTGTCTGGCTTGCAAAAGTTCTGTGGTAACATCAACAAACAAAGCATAGAATGCGAGTAGATGAATAGGCCAGAGAGGGTCATTCCCCATTTCTTTAATGACGTCTCTAAAACTGTGGGAAAAGTTGGAGTTGCACCCAGTCACACAGATTCGTATCAGTCTTTTCCATGGTGTACCAGTGGATAAAGTCCATACTTTTTCAAACAGGTTCTCCAGTCTCTCACACTCCACGTCGCCCCTTACACCCATTACATTTTTATTTACTCTGCTATCAATAACACGATACAAGAGATTTGCTAAGTAAAGAGAGTTAAGATGGGTCTCAAACTTGCTCCAAAGTTTCTCAATGAAACTCCTCATTATCGACAATTTTGTTCTTTTTTTAAACGTCCCAAAACAAAGGATTCATCCACAGCTCCATGGCTTTCTGAAGGTGTCCCGGGTCAAGCTTATTTTATCCAACCAGTTTCTCGTACGTATCATTGACGGGCTCGTGGATGACTCTGGCTGATTGCAGCTCCAACAGGAGAGTCTGCACCGTAGTTTTGATTCGTTGATCGCTAGCCTGAATGTTGTGGAGTTATAAGAGGTGTCAGATGGCCGGAATAAACCCCGGTGTGGAGAGTCTCCCCATCAACCAGTGAAGGTTTTCCTGGTAGAAACCCTCGGTGATCACATCCAAGCATTGGTGCTGCCTCTGACTGGGGTGATTAATACAACATCCCAGACATTTCTCACGCTGGTACTCCTCCAGATGGTGTAGGGTAGATGGTGGCTCGTCAACCTGGGAAGGTAGCCCATCTAGGGGAAGGTAAACCCTGATTTCAAACCTCCGCTGCCTTGTGGCACACCCGGTCACGGGAAAGGCTTCGGGAGTCAACCCTGAGGAAAAATCCGGAGTCGGAGTCCTTAAGGCAGTTCTCTGTTGTGCTCAACATCATTCTGGCAGCTCCTGTGACGGCGCTGGTGCCAAACTATAGCAGCCCTGCTGTTCCTTTGGATTTATCAGTGACGTGGAGAGGGGGGACATGCTGCATGGGTAACATCTTGTCCTTCATATCTTCCTGCCCAGGCTTGAATCCTACCAACGCCCAACGCTGGAAGGTAGAACACCGGTGCGCATCGGCCTGTTCAGCCACAGGCGGTGCTGTTCCAGCAGAGTAGACATTTAGGATTCTCTTCAATGGTCATCATAGACCGACGGAGGCCGACGACGACTCCTCTAGAGTTTTGCTGAGCAAATGAAGCACGGCTGATTTTACAAGTTTGAAGAACACGTCGCCCATCCACCCGTCAGGTTAATCTTCTGGCAATGTTACTGGCGCTGATGGTGAATTATGGCCCCATAATGTATGTGAAGGGTGTGGGATTTGACACCCCGCACACTCACACTCGATGTCCGTGGGACTCGGGGTTTTAGGACAGTCTGTATTGTCGGTGTCTAGAAGATCCACGGAAAGCGGAGACTCTGGGGTCTCTGCACGTTGCATGGGTCCCAGGGCCTCTAGGGTCTGCTCGAGCTGTAGGATCTCCGGGGTCTGCAAGGGCTATTGAGATTCCAGGGTTGGAACGAGCCGTTCCCCCGCAGGTTCAACAGCCGAGGTTTTAATTTTGGATTGAGAACCCCGAGACTTTGAAGGATCCGGACCCAACTTCGTAGAGGTAAGCGCGATACGTCTGGTGGCGTAGTTTCTCCTTGGGTTGCTCATGGTGATGCAGAGTTTTTTGCCGATGGCGGTCTGATGTCCACAGCTTTTTAAAGCATTTTTTATGCACATGTGTGTGTGTGTGTGTGTTGGACAATCTTTCAAAAACTTCATGTCAACGTTAAAAAACCGAATTATACATAACCCATTATGACCTTAAAACATATACAAACAATAGAATAACATCACATTGGGTCCCAGGGCCTCTATGGTCTACTGGGGGCTGCTGAGATTCCGGGGGGGGGGGGTGTCGGAGCGACCTGTTTCCCCCGCTGTATACTGTGTGTTAAAAGTCCCGCACTTTGTAAAATTATCCACTTGTGTTATTTCATTACAAGACTAGAAAAGCACTCATAGAGCGCATACCTCCGCCAAGTCTCCTTCCGTTTGTCATGGATCACCTCCAAAATGTAATGGGTTTGTGTGTAGGCCTATCGCCACTTGTGGTGAAAACTGCATCCAAGTGTGTCCATTAGTTTTGGAGTTTTGTGGCTGACACACTGTGAGAAGAGCCTTGGCTGAGGTATGCATTCCCAGATCATCCCCAAAATGTAATGGGTTCCTCTCTAGGCCAAGAACCACCTCTGGTGAAACAGACAGACAAACAGACAAATGCAAGTAAAAGCATTACCTCCTTGGCGGAGGTAATAAACTCAAGTGTTGCTGTTGTGTCCATCTCCTCCATCTCCAAACTCCCAGGCTGCGGGCGTTGCAATTCATCGCACAGCCGCGTACAACCCACAGGCCAATGGGTTATGCAAGCGTTTTCATAGATCACTGAAAGCAGCACTCAGGGCTTCACTGACGGATGCAAACTGGGTAGACAGGTTGGCGTGGGTTTTATTGGGGTTGCGCTCCGCACCAAAAGAGGATTTGGAAGCTTCCTCGGCAGAGAGCTCATTTTTGCGCAGCCCCTTTGGCTGCCCGGGGAATTTCTGTCAAATAATCCCGCTCCGGTCAGCTGCCCGTCTCAGCTTTTGCAGCGTAGCAGAAACACAGGCACGCTGCCGGGCCAGGCCCACCACTGTTTTCCGCGTGCTTTTGTGCCTAAAACTTTGAAGAACGCGGAGTTCGTGTTCATCCGACACGACGACCAGCGCCCTCCATTGCGCCTGCACACATGTTGAAAATGGCCCTATCTCACAATGTTAAAGAATCCTTTAAAAAATTCCTGGATCCAGACGGTGATCCGAATCATCCCCAAAATTTAATCAGTTTTTCCTTGTACCATTTCCAACAACGCCTGAAAGTTTCATCGAAATCCGTCCAAAACTTTTTGAGTTATCTTGCTAACCAACAGACAGGCAGACAGACAGACAAACAAACGCCGGCAAAAACATTACCTCCTGCGGCCTGTGGCCTGGCAAAGGTAAAAATCTCTGGGATAGCCATCAAAACTATATTTAATGATTCAAAAGCTTATTTTTTCCTTCCATGAGTTAGCCTATGTTTCTCTTTAAGCTCAATACATTTTACCCCTGGTGATATGTCACCATAGAGGGTGATAGAAGCAGCAGAGTAAAATAGATTTCTGCTTCTTGTTTATATTATCAAACACATTTTCAACTCTAAAGTGATGGACTTGACTCAGTAAACAAAATTGTCACACATAATTTCTTTAATATTTAAAAACACTGTTGCATCATACTCACATAGGGTATCCAATCATCCCTGAAAAGTCTAACTCAAACAGGATTTGGATTTGTTTTAGCACATTACTGCTAAGATTAATAGCAGTAGATTATGATTAATGATAAGATTTCCACTTTTTTACACAACCACATAACTGTGCTTTATATTTAAAAAATTTAACAGTAGGGCTATGTGATGTAACAATTAGCAGCTTTAGCCCAAATAGTGAGCTTGTGGGCACATATGTTGGTTGCATATGCTCCACAAATATATTGCTGTATGTTTATTGTGTGCTGCACGTCTCAGGGAACAAAAGGACTGAGCTTCCTCGAGGTAACAGGAGAGTGCGAGATTCGGCTTTTGTTTCTAGGAGATGACCTGAAGAGATTTCCTGACCACCGGAGACGAAAGGATGAATGGTGTGAAGATCAGAGGAGTTACATTGTGACTGGGAACTTCCTGGCCCAGTTCATCACAGCTTCCCACGCGTTTTTGTGCCGAAAGCTTTAAAAAATGCGGAGTTTGTTTTTGTCAGACATGATGCCTATCGCCCAAACTTGCGGCCGCCTTACGACGGACCTTTCAGGGTCCTGGAAACAGGAGAGAAGCATTTTTTGCTAGATTTGGGAGACAGAAAGGAGGTAATTGGTATAAACAGACTCAAACCCGCTTTTGTTTTGGCAGATGAAGCTGTGCAGTTGGCAAGGGCCCCCCGTCGCGGCAGACCCCCTACAGGGCATTCTCCAGAACACCCACAGAGATTGACTAACAACTCTAATCCACAGGCAACAGTCCCACAGCAGGAGGACACTGCAGAGGCGGTAAAGCCAGCATACAGCAAATACGGCAGAAGACTTAGGCCTAGACAACGAGTGGATTGATATGTAGTAATGTTATTATGTCATGCATCTCTAGTTATGATTGTTCCATCTTAGACGTTTGGGGAGGGGTCATGTGGGCACATATGTTGGTTGCATATGCTCCACAAATACAGTATATTGCTGTATGTTTATTGTGTGCTGCACGTCTCAGGGAACAAAAGGACTGAGCCTCCTCGAGGTAATGGGAGAGTGTGAGATTCGGCCTTTGTTTCTAGGAGATGACCTGGGGAGATTTCCTGACCACCGGAGATGAAAGGATGAATGGTGTGAAGATCAGAGGAGTTACATTGTGACTGGGATTAAGTACCATGTGACTGTATGTTTGATTAAACACCATGTGACTGTAGTTTTGATGTCCGGGGTATAAAGGACAGATGTGAGATGATTCATCCTTTTTTTCTGCTTTTGAAATTGTTGGAGTATGTGATTGTGAATAAAGCCGAACCTGAGGAATAAAGTCTCAGTCTCAGTCTCATCCTTCCACACATTCTCCACAAGCTAAGTAATTTTTTAATATAAAAAATGGACAATCTGTCAAGACTTAAAAAACTAATTACACATAACCCCGTTATGACCTTAAAACATATACGAACAATAGAATAACATCACAATCTGTCAAATCTTCATGTCTTCATTAAAAAACTAATTACGTATAACCCTGTTATGACCCTAACCCTATATGAACAATAGAGCTGTCAATTTTACTCAATTTGATGAGAAGTTCAGACACTTTTAATTAGGTCACGGGGGGGTCAAAGGGGGCAGGGTCAGGGGTCAAAGGGAGCGTGGCACCTATCAAAACTAATTAGTGAAGACAATAGGATGAATTAAAGTAGACCTCTCATCTCTAACATGTGGGGACAACAGCTTGACTCAGGGAGATGTTGAAGATGCCGGCCAGGACATTCTTGAGCTCCTCCACACAGCCCTTCAGAACAGCTGTTGTCTGCCTTGCGTGGGTTAATCCTGGAGAGGGTTCTCTTCATGCTAGCCAGATCCAGACTTATAGCCTGCTCGTCAGGGGGAGGAGTGGTCTTCTGTGCTGATGTGCTGTTTTGTGCTTCAAAGCAGCCAAAGAAGTCATTTAAGTTGTTAAACAGTGTGCTGTCACTTGCACAGGTCTGAGGTGGAAGTTTGTAGTTGGTGAGGGTCTGTATGCCACGCCAGAGGGAACGTGCATCTCTGCTATTGCTTAAGCGGCCTGATATTTTTTTGCTGGACTGTTGTTTTGCCTCCTTGATGCCATGGGTGAGGTTAGCCCTAGCTGTTGTTAGTCCTGCAGTGTCACTGGCCTTGAAGGCTGCATCCCGAGCGCTCAGGAGCCCGTGGACCTCTGCTATCATCCATGGCTTTTGGTTGGCATGAACAGTGATGGTTTTGCAGTGAGTGACATCATCAATGCGTTTAGCTATGTATGCTACAACAACCTCCATGTACTTCTTTAGGTTTGTGTGTTCATGGTGAGTGGCTGCATGCTTGAAAGTGCCCCAGTCTGTAATGCTGAAGCAGTCTTTCAGAGCATCAGAGGCTCCCTCTGGCCGCACATGTACCTGCTTTTTTGTTGGTCTGATTGTTTTAACTCTGGGTTTGTTTTCAGGCCTTAGAAAGATGGTGATGTAATCAGAGACCCAGGTGGAGGAGCGGGGAGACTCTGTAGGCACTCTTTTGAGTTTTGTACACCAGGCCCAGCAAATTGTCTCCCCTTGTTGGAAAGTCCACATGTTGGTGTAGCTTTGGTAGGAGGACCTTTAAATCTGCATGGGTAAAGTCTCCTGCTGTGGTGATGAAGCCATCTGGATGCGCTGTTTGTGCCTCACTGATGGCCTGATAGAGTTCCTTTAGTGCTTTATTCCTCTTGCCAATGGTGGTGGGCAGGACATACACAGCAACAGCAACTAGTAGGATAGTTGTAAATTCCCTTGGTAAGTAGAAGGGTCTGCACTGGATGATCATAAACTCCACCAACAGAGAACAGTGTTTGTGGACAACAGTCGCATCTCGGCACCAAGCGTCAAAGATGTAAACACAGATCCCTCCTTCTCAGGTCTTCCCTCTTTCCATAAACACCTGATCAGCACCATAGCATGTTAGCCCTACTAAATGAAAGGCAGAGTCCGGGATATTGTCATTTAGCCATGTTTCCGTAAAGATGAAAACACATTTGTTCCATTCATCATGTTGTGTAGATCTCAGGAGCTATCATACTTAAACACAGTTTTGTGACAAAATCAAATAGACGTGGCAGTAGGCCATCAGCCTCATGCAGATCGCTAACGCCAGTCCGTCAGCATGTGTACAGAATCTACAACCACTGGACCAATTAATTAGCATCGAAACATATATCACATTGTAGATTAAACATAACAAATGAACATGTTCATATCCAGGGGTTTTGATATGAAAATAACACCTGTGAAATTTCAGAATTAGACAGCAGAATCTTTTCAGTTAACTTGTGGAGTGTGTAAATGAATGAGGCATATTCATTGTGGCAAATGAGGCATATTCATTTCAGACGATTTATGACACACTCACATCTCACAAGCAAAGAATAGACTGGTTACATCAAGCATTCCTTTCTCTATCTCAAGTCACACTTCACACAAGGTTCAAGGCACTTCCCCATACACAGCATGACATCTACACTACACTTCATTCAACCCCCTCTCACCCACTTGGGCATTGTTCTCCCATGTGTATTCATTGTCTCTGTCTAAGGTGTGAAATAACCTGAGGCCCACACCGCCCCCCCCCAGCATCTTAGATAGAACAATAGAACATCAGTCCACATGCTGTTTCGGCTTCAGTCTCCTCCCATATCTGCTGTAACTGGGGTTTACTGCCTCCGTGGCGCTGCTGTGCCGGTGGGGGGCTGCTGGGAGTGTGTCCGACTGCGGGTGAGCCGTGGAGGGGGGGGGTTCACTCTGTCCGTGTGGCTGCTCTGATGAATCGTTCCCCAGGGGAGGGCTCCATGGGGGTCTTCCACGCTGAGGGGCCCTCGCCAACAGCACTTGCTCATCCGCCACTACAAAGGCTGGTTTGAGTATGTCAATGCCAATTCTCTCCTGTCTACCCCCCAAGTCTAGCACAAAATGCTTATCCCCTGTTTCCAACACTCTGAACGGTCCATCATAGAGTGGGCACAATGGAGGGCGGTGGGCGTCGTGTCTGACGGACACGAACTCCGCGTTCTTCAAAGTTTTAGGCACAAAGGCACGCAGAAAACTGTGGTGGGCAGGGCCTGGCAGCGTGCCTGTGTTTGCGCTACGCTGCAAAAGCTGAGACGGGGAGCTGCCCGGCGTGGGATTGTCCGGTAGAAATTCCCCGGGCAGCCGTAGGGGCTGCGCAAAAACGAGCTCTGCCGGGGAAGCTTCCAAATCCTCTTTTGGCGCAGAGCGCAACCCCAATAAAACCCACGGCAGCCTGTCTACCCAATTTGCATCCGTCAGTGAAGCCCTGAGTGCTGCTTTCAGTGATCTATGAAAACCCTCGCATAAACCATTGGCCTGTGAGTTGTACGTGGTTGTGCGATGAATTGCAGCACCCAGGCTGCAGGCCATCGCGGACCAGAGGTCGGAAACAAATTGCGGGCCCCTGTCGGATGTAATGTCCGAGGGGACTCCAAAACGCGCCACCCATGTTGTTAAAAAAGCTCGTGCTACGTCCGCGGACGTGGTTGCTGCCAGAGGGACTGCTTCTGGCCAGCGCGTGGTGCGGTCCACCACTGTCAGGAGGTGCGTGCACCCCTGTGATGGCGGGAGGGGGCCCACGAGGTCCACGTGAATATGGTCGAACCTCTTAGCCGGTACCGGAAACGGCTCCAAGGGAGCCTTCGTGTGCCTGTGTACCTTGGCTCGTTGGCACGCCACGCAGGCTGCAGCCCACTCTTTTACTTGTTTGCGTAGGCTCTCCCACTTCTCTCCCACCATTTTGACAGACGCGCGCACTCCTAGGTGCGCCAGAGTGTGAACGACTCAAACATGCGGTGGCGCCACACGTCCGGGACTACTGGACACGGGCGTCCCGTGGAGACGTCGCAGATTGGGGGGGGGCCACCATCTAGCAGCACCCTGCTCTCCAGCCTTAACCTTTTGGTCCAGACTGGAGCGCGCCCACGTCTGCATCGCTTATCTGCTCCGCGGCCATGGCTGCATAATCTATCCCCACGTAGACCGGGGCCACCACGGCGCGCGAGAGGCAGTCCGCCACCACATTCAGTTTACCCGACACATGCTGAATATCAGTAGTAAACTCTGAGATCACGGCCAGCTGTCTCTGCTGCCGGCCCGACCACGGTTCTGAAACCTTGGCCATCGCCAACGTTAGTGGCTTGTGGTCCACGAACGCGGTGAAGCTGCACCCTTCCATCCAAAACTTGAAGTGGCATATGGCCAGATGGAGAGCCAGCAACTCTCTGTCGAATGCGCTGTATTTACGTTCGCTGTCACACAAAGTTCTGCTGAAAAATGTGAGTGGCTGCCAAGCCCCGGCTACGCGCTGCTCCACGACTGCCCCTATGGCCACGTCTGAAGCGTCGGTGGTGAGCGCTATCCGGGCTGTCGGGTCCAGATGCGCCAGCAGTGCGGCGTTTGCCAGGGCCGCTTTAACTTCTGAGAACGCCCGCTCTCGCTCCGGGGTCCATTCAACTCCATCCGCGGGTTTCTGTCTCTTGAGCGCGGCGTACAATGGTTGCATGTGCCGCGCCGCGCAGGGGAGGAAACGGTTATAAAAAAATTCACCATTCCCAAAAATTCCTGCAGTGCCCTGACCGTCTGTGGCCGGGGAAAATCTGCTACGGCGCGCACTTTGTCGGGCAACGGGATCGCTCCTTCCGGAGAGACGCGGTGCCCCAAAAAATCAATCTCCGTCATGCCGAACTGGCATTTCGCCGAGTTGATTATCAACCCGTGCTCCTCCAACCTCCGGAAAACCGTCTTGAGGTGGGTTTTGTGTTCGTCTTTGGACGTACTGGCTACCAGGATATCGTCCAGGTAGACGAACACGAACGGGAGGTCACGCAGCACTGCATCCATCATGCGCTGGAATGTCTGTGCTGCACCTTTTAACCCGAATGGCATGCGCAGGAACTCGAATAAACCGAACGGAGTTATTACCACTGTTTTGGGTACGTCCTCCGCGCACACTGGGACTTAGTGGTAACCGCGGACCAGGTCTATTTTAGAAAAAACGCACACTCTGGCGAGGTGAATGGAAAAATCCTGTATGTGGGGAATTGAGTAGCAGTTGTGTGCTGTAGCATTGTTCAATCTGCAGAAATCACCGCATTGTCGCCACGCTCCCTCAGCCTTAGGGACCATGTGTAGCGAGGATGCCCATGGGCTGTTTGATCACCTGATGATGCCCAACCTTTCCAGGATGGCGAACTCCTCGCGCGTTATGGCCAGTTTAGCTGTGTCCAAGCGCTGAGGTCTTGCAAAAACGGGCGGCCCGGTGGTGGTGATAAAGTGCTCCACCCGGTGTTTAGCGATGGCCGCCGAAAACGTCGGGACCGTGAGTGCTGGGAACTGAGTGAGCAGTGCGTGGAACTTACCGCCTGGAGTTGTGACGCTGACTTGTGCTGCTGGCCGGGTCCCTCGAGCTATACAGGGGAGAGATTCAAAGGACAGTGCATTAACCAGGCGCCTGTTAGCAACATCCACAAGTAAACCATGTGCACACAGAAAATCAGCGCCCAGGAGCGGGCAACACAGTGCTGCTATGATAAAAGTCCACTCATACGAGCGGCCACGTAGAGATAAGGTCAGTGTTCTCTCACCGAACGTCTTAATCTCCGAGCCATTTACTGCCACCATTCCGGGGCCTCTAGGTCCTGCCAGCCGGTCAGCATAGGATGGCAGGATGACGCTCTTCTGGGCTCCGGTGTCGACGAGGAAGCTTCTCCCCGAGCGTGAGTCCGTCACGTAGAGCAGCTTGTTCTCTTCACCGGCGGTCGCAGCTGCTACTGACTGCCGGCCTTGGCATTTCCCGAGCGCTTGAAGTGGCACGGTGGCGCGCATCTGCGCGCGTTCCCTCAGAAGCGGCGGTGGTAGAAGCAGAGCGTGTCTTTCTGGTGCTCCTTGGCCCCCGTTGCTGCTACCGTTGGTGGCTCCTCGCCTCCCCTGGTCGTCTCGCTGGGCTCCCCTGCCGCCGCGTTGACTGTGATCGCCCTGGTGGTGAGGATGATCCGGTCTGCCTCCTGGGCTAGCGCACGGTAGTCTCGCGCGGCCAGCAACGACAAATTGTCCAGAACCGCTCTTGCTTCTGTTGGAATGTTCCAGAGGAAAAGGTGGGCAAACAGAAAGTGCCCGTCGCCCGTGCCCATCAACGCCAGCATCTTCTCCATCAGGTCTACGGCCGACCCATCTCCTAAGTCGGTCCGCGCCAGGAACCTCTCTGCTCTCTCACATTCCAAGAGCGTGTATCACCGGATGAGCGCAGCCTTGAGCGCCTCATATTTGCTGCTGGCTGGTGGCTGATCGAGCAGGCTCGCTACCTGCTGGGCTGTGCGGGAGCTCAGCGCTGCTACCACATGGTAGAACTTGGTGTCGTCTGCTGTTACTCCCCGGAGGGCAAACTGGGCCTCGGTGTGATGGAACCAAGAGCGGGGGTTGTGCTGCCAGAAATCCGGTAGCTTGACTGAAACTGCACACGCGTTGCTGGGGGTTCCAGTCCTGGCTGTCTACGGGTTGGCTTCAGCATCTCTGGGGGTTCCCGACCGGGCCGGCTCCGGGGTTCTTGCCTCGTGTTCCATAATACGTCTTAGGTCACCAGTGTGGAGTGTGTAAATGAAGAGGCATATTCATTTCAGACGATTTATTACACACTCACATCTCACAAGCAAAGAAGAGACTGACTGGTCACATTAAGCATTCCTCTCTGTATCTCAAGTCACACTTCACACAAGGTTCAAGGCACTTCACCATACACAGTATGACATCTACACTACACTTCATTCAACCCCCTCTCACCCACTTGGGCATTGTTCTCCCATGTGTATTCATTGTCTCTGTCTAAGGAGTGAAATAACCTGAGGCCCACAAACTAATCAATAATGACAGGAGTAATACTATTTCTCAGCTTATCTTTTATTGAAGCATGCAGAGAGTCAACACAGCTGTGGATACTTCTCAGCACAACCTGGCAGAAGAGCAAAGAGCTATAGTTTCAAACAGGTCCATATAGCTTTGCGTTACTGGGCGTTCCCAGTAACTTTCCAACAAAAGTCTAATTCTTGTCCAAACTAGTTCCAACCAGTGTTGTCTTACAGATGTTCCTCTCCTCAGCATGTCTGACTCCACATCCTGTTGTCTATGTCTCTTCAGCGCAGCACGACCCCCACCCAATACATGCCCATATATGGAAGCAAAAGCAGATACAAAGCAGTGTGTGTGTGTGTGTGTGTGTGTGTGTGTGTGTGTGTGTGTGTGTGTGTGTGCAACTAAAGATGTAAGTGTGTATGCAAGCACTTTGTGTAATATCTAACTAATTAATCTTCACTATTTATTATAAGACACCTTTAAAGAATAATTACCCCTCAGAACATTATCCCGGTGTCTGCATGACAACAGGGATGTTCCACATTGTGTGTCTTCCTGGATTCCCACAGCACTGTATCCTAAGGGAATAATTTTGGAGAACAGTGCCTCCTGGTGGCATTTGATAGTCATTGATTTTCCACCCGGCTTCATACGAGGGGTGCTGAAAAGTTCATAGTTGTCAAATTTGATCAAATGTAGTTTATTTTTCATTATAGTCTCCCATTTGGTCCACACACTTCTACCATCAGTGTTGCAGCACTTGGATCCCTGCAGTTGAAAAATAAACCACATTTGGTGAAATTTGACCACTTTGAACTTTTCAGCCCCCCCTCCCCCCATAGAAAATCTATTTTGT
This sequence comes from Pholidichthys leucotaenia, assembly GCA_020510985.1. Taxonomy (NCBI): domain Eukaryota; kingdom Metazoa; phylum Chordata; class Actinopteri; order Cichliformes; family Pholidichthyidae; genus Pholidichthys; species Pholidichthys leucotaenia. Next base: position 166,472,894 of record CM035843.1, on the reverse strand, counting down.
TTTGTGCTGACTGCAAAACTGATTGAGTGGTGCTCAAATAATGTTTGTAATTTAGTAGTTCTGTTCTGGTTTATAGTGTACATTCCAAAAATGATGAGTGACATATCAGTATTTGCATTTCAAAACAATTTAACTTAATGAGCAAGTTATGAAAAAGAAAACATTAGCCCAACATACAATCGCTGTGTGTGGGAATTCATCTTGTAGAGGTCATTTGCTCATTGACTAGACGTCGACATGACATGAAATCTAGCCAATGTCTTGCCAATGAGGAAACGGTCTCCATAAGATGTATTCCCAATGTGAACTTGTCAATGTTGGCCCAACATTTGTGTGCTGATGGGAAAGTTGATAGAGTATCAGAAATTAAATTCTCAGGAGATATTAGCTGTCAAACATTTGTAAACTGTCATGGATTTTCTTAATGTTCATAAATGTCCCTTGTTAATCTGGTTATTAAATAAAAGTGCAGAGTCAAATGTGCCTTTTCTGGGTATTTATTCTTGGTCAACAGGAATATTTCCTGCAGTAGTTCAGCAGAAATGTTCACAGTCAAAATGGTGCAGACAGATTTTATACTGTGGAACAAACAAAGATAATATGCTCTGCGGGAGTACAGAGCCTAGCTGTCTCCTGGGACTGACCTTGATAAGGCCAGAGTCTCAATGTCTAAGGAAGAAACATGATATACTGTGTCTCGGAACATAATGACCGGAGAGGCGGCCTAGAGTTAGAGCATCCGCCCCACAATTGGGAGGTCGTGTCACGATCTGCTCTTTGGGCAGATCAAGGTGCAAAAGAGGACTCAGAGGTGCAGGCAGGCTTAGGTGCAAACAGTGATTTATTGAATGAATGAATGAATGAATGAATGAATGAATGAATTTATTTTGGATAATACAGTACAGGTTAAAGAAACTGTATAATATAACAACAAGGTCAAATTAGACAAAGACTCCTTCTACTAAACAATTCCACGTGAGTTATCCGAAATGGGTGATGGCTGAAGCCGCAGCTTATATTGCCCACCCATATTCCATCCAAGAATTCAAAGAAAAAAGAGTAAACAAGACAAGAGTGATTACAATTTAGAACAAAGCTAAGACAAAGTGTGACTGAGAGAAAAAAAAGAAAAGAAAAAAAAAAAAAGAAAAGAAAACTAAGCTAAGCTAAGTTAAGCAGTTACTATTCGAGACAAATCTAAGACAGTATGTCACAGAGAGAAAAAAAAAAAAAAAAAAAAAACTAAGCTACAACACAACACAGGCTGGATATGTCAATCCTTATGTGAGTTTACATGTCGTCTTGTAAATATGTTTGGAGTATTTCTTCCTTTAGTTTTTGTTTAAATTGTCCAAGCGTTGTACATTATTTTAATTCAGGTCCATAATCGTTCCATAATCTGACTCCTTGCACTGAAATACAGTGTTGCTTGGTGGTTGTTCTCACTGTAGGCTTTTGAAATATACATGTTCCTCTGAAGTGATATCGTTTCTCCCTTGTTTGGAACAACTTTTGGATATTTGCGGGCAGTGATAAATTCTTCACTTTGAACATTATTATTGCGGTTTTAAAGTCAACCAGATCTTTCAACTTGAGAGTTTTTTGTTTAAGAAAAAGTGGGTTTGTTGGTTCCCTGTAAGCTGCTTTGTTTATTATTCTAATAGCTCTCTTTTGAAGCATAAAGAGTGGATATATGTTTGTTTTATATGTATTTCCCCATACTTCATTACAATATGTCATGTATGGGAGTATTAATGAATGATACAAGGTGTATAGTGTGGGTTGATTCAGCAAATATTTCATTCTGTGTAATATTGCAATTGATTTGGATACTTTACCTTTAATATAATTAATATGTGACTTCCAACACAGTTTGTTATCAATTATTACTCCAAGGAATTTGGTTTCAGATACCCTTTCAATCTCTACACCATTTACACTGAGTTTGGGTACTGGATTGTTGTGATGGTTGTTAAAGACTATAAATTTTGTCTTACTTAAATTGAGCGTTAATTTGTTTGAATCAAACCACAGTTTAAGCTTTCCTAATTCCTTCCCGAGTGTATCCAGAAGTTGTTCCAAATTGTTTCCACTGCATAGCAGATTAGTGTCATCGGCAAACAATATTAAGTCCATTTTTTCTGAGACTTTACATATATCGTTTATATACATATTGAATAATAATGGTCCCAAAACTGAACCCTGTGGGACTCCACAGGTGACCTTCAGCAACTCTGAGTTTTTGTTGCTAACACATACATACTGATATCTATTCTTTAAGTAACTACTTAACCAGGTCAGTGCTACACCTCTAATACCAGAATTTTGTAGTTTCTTTAATAATAAATTATGATCTACTGTATCAAATGCTTTTTTAAGATCTAGGAATACTCCAACTGAATACTCTTTATTTTCAATGGCTGTTGATATTTTTTCTGTAAATTCCATTAGGGCATATGCAGTTGTCCTCTTGTGTCTGAACCCATATTGCTGCTCACATAATAAATCATTCTTCAGTATGAAGTTGTCAATTCTCTCATAGAATATTTTTTCAAGTATCTTGGAAAATTGTGGTAATAGTGAAATTGGTCTATAGTTTGAGAGTTCCCCTCTGTCGCCCGTCTTGTATATCGGAATTACTTTAGCTATTTTCATTGCATTGGGAAATATACCTGATTGGAGAGACAGGTTGCAGATATACGTCAGTGGTTTTACTATGCATTCGATAACAGTTTTGACTAGTAGCATGTCGATACCATCACAGTCAGTAGATGTTTTACTTTTGAACGATTTAACAATTTCAATGACCTCTCTTTCATCTGTGTTCTTTATGAAGATGGAGTCTTTTACAGCAGTGTTATTGCATATTGTATCACCTGTTGGCACCATAGTGGGTATTTCTCGGGCCAGTTTAGGTCCAATGTTAACAAAAAAATTATTAAATTCATCTGCAAGTGAAGCGATATTCACACTCTGAGTCGTTTTATTATTTTTTGGAATATTAGTTGGGTAGCTTGTATTTCTGCTTTTATTTCCAAGGATACTGTTGAGTATTGTCCATGTATTTTTAATATTGTCTCTGTTTTTCTCCAGTTCTTTACTGTAATAGTCTCTTTTACTACATCTTATTATATATGTTAACTTATTTTTGTATGTTTTATACCACTGCTCTGCTTCTTTTGTTCTTTTCTTTAGGAAAGCTTTATATAATGAATTTTTCTTTTTACACGCCTTTTGTAGTCCTTTGGTTAACCATGGCTTATTAGCAAATTTGTGTTTAAGCTTTTTTATTACTAATGGGCAGTTTTTTTCATAAAGAGTGGTTACAATGTTTATAAATGTGTCATAGGCTTCATTTACATCTGATACATAGTCTTCTGTCCAGTCTTGCTTCAGCAAGTCCTCTTTAAGAGAACTGATTGCATTTGGTGATTTGTGTCTGAACGATTTTGAAATTTTTTCTGCGTTGGGCCCCGTGTGGCCATGGATAAGTGCAAAGGTCGGCAAGTGGTCACTTATATCATTTATCAATAATCCACTTTCTATTTTCTTATCGAAAACATTGACAAACAGGTTGTCAATAAGTGTAGCAGAGTGAACTGTGATTCTACTGGGATGTGTTATTGTGGGATATAGACTCATGCTGTACATAGAGTTCATGAACTCTGTAACTACATTTTGTTGATGAGGATTCAGTAAGTCAATATTGAAATCTCCACAAATTGCTACCATTTTCTTACTAGTAATATTATTGTACAGCTCGACTAATTTATCTCTGAATGTCTCAATGCAAGTTCCCGGTGTTCTATATATGCAGCTTATGATTAGATTTTTTGTTTTGTCTAGGTCAGTCTCAACAGTAACACATTCCAAAATCCCTGGTAGTGCTAAGGACATTTCACTTACAAGCTTACACCTGTACAGGTCATCAATATACAGTGCAACACCACCACCCTTTTTTTGAGTTCATTTTGAGTTCTGTATAGTTCTGTTTATTAACAGAACTATACAGAACAAAAACTAAACTTGGCAAATGTAGCATAACATAGCATGGCATGGCAAAAACTCACCTGGCATGGAGACAAAGACCTTGACATGGGAACAACACACTAGACAGATGCAATGCCCACACAAAGAACACTGAACGGGGGCACACATAAATAGGGGAACTCATTATTGGGAAACACAGAACAGCTGGGAGGATAATCAGGGCAACAGGTGAACTCACAGGATGGGAGGAGCTGCACAAACACACTCACAGACAGGGAGACAGACAAGCAGAACATGCTGGGCACCATACAAAAATATAATACAATACAAAAGGACAGACATAAGACACAGACACCAGACAGCAGGGGAAGACATAACAATAAACAAGGGACTAAATCATAAGCAAACTCATGCTCATTATAACAATAATACAATGAAAACAAACCCATACATGAACATAAAGCGTGGGCAAGGTTCAACTCATGCCCCCAATCATGACAGAATCCCCCCTCCAAGGGGTGGATCTCAGACACCCCAAAGTACCATCAAAACCAAAGGGAAAAAAAACAAACAAAAGAAGGCCCCCCCATCCCAGGGCAGGTGGTGGGGGTCCAAGGTCAGGATGGCCGAAACAAAGTCCTCCCCCCCCACACAGAGTCAAAAACCAACAGTTCGGGGCACACAATGTCCAAGACACCAAATCAAACAAACCAAAATGGGCTGAGTGGTCTACCCAAGTCTGTGAACCACTGAACTAACCCACCCAGCAGGTCAGGAGGCCTTCCCCAGTCCAACAATCCCTGGGCCGAAATCTAGGGTGGCAAATCTGGTGGCTTACCCCTGTCCTTTGGCCACTGAACCGGGAGAAGGGTGGATCGGCTGGTGGAGGTCTCCAAACCTCCTGGAACTCCAGCGTGACTGGTGAAGATCCCAAAACCCCCAGCATGGCCGATGAAGGATCCAAGACCCCCTGGGCAGCGACCCTGGACTTGGGCATAGTTGCAGCTGCAGTGGCCCTGAACTGCAGCATGGCTGCACCTGCGGTGGCCCCAGGCTGGGGAATAGCTGTGCCCGTGGTGGCCCTGGGCTGGGGCATAGCTGCATGCCCAGGGACCATAGACGGCGGGTCAGCAGCACCTTCGGCGACCATAAACGGTGGGTCGGCGGCACCCTTGGGGACCATAGACGGTGGGTCGGCAGCACCCTCAGGGACCATAGATGGCTGGAAGACAGCACCCTCGGGGACCATAGATGGCGGGAAGGCAACACTCTAGAGAAACATAGACGGCGGGAAGGCATCACCCTCAGCGGCCTCGGGTTGAGGTGTCGCATCCACGGTGGCCTCGGGCGTTGCACCCACGGTGGCCTCCAGGCTGGAATGTAGCACCCTCCACGGACCCAAGCTGGGGTGCATCATCCATGATGGTCCCAGGCTGGGGCGCAGCACCCACAATGACCAATACAGAAGAGGAACAGCACCCATGGGGGCCTCAATCGGAGGGGGAGCAGCACCCACAAAGGCCTCGGGCTGAGGTGCAGCACCCACGAGGACTTCTGGCAAAGTTGGACGTTCTATGGTGACCCTAGGAAAAAGCACCAACAGGGGGAACATGGACACAGGATCAGGGTCACCAGCGGCAATGGAGCCCAGTGAGGTGAGCTTAGGTATAGCTGACGGCTGTGCCTGACCCTCCCCACCAAGAACCAGGCAAGATCTCTCCAAAACAGACAGAGTGAAAACAAAATAGAGCACTTGCTTAAGCTCAAGCTCCACCGCCCTCCAGGACTCCGATGATCCAGGCAGAGGCGTCACAACCCCAGCCCTCAGGACGTCCACATCCGCCTCCACTGCTGCAGGCCCCGCAGCAGGCATGATGGAAAGTGCAGTCCCTGAACCTCCAGGTGGCTCGTCCGGCGTGCCAGCTGGAGGTTGGCTCACCGCTGGTGCTGGATCCCACATAGCCGAAGCCAGGGGATGCTCTATTGTCGGTGCAGGCTTTGGGTCGCTGGCAGAACTCTCCCCCTATTGGGATCGGCGGCTCACTCCTGGGACCGGCGGACACTCAGGAGACATTGGAGGAGATACGGACAGGTGAAGACAAATTATCTGCAGCAGGTGGTGAGGACTCAGCGGACTGCAGAATCTGAGCCTCCCCACAGGTAATCAGGCAAGATAATTCATGTTCGGGTAATAGAGAATGAAAAAATACTTGCCTGATTTCCTGGGGCATGATAGTGTCTGCTGCAGCAGACCCAGTGTCCTCCCTCTCCGTGGCTTCAGCGGTTATGGATCCCCTTGAGGAACATGGAGGAGACCCCCCTGGAGCGTCTGTGACAGGTGGAACTGGGGAGAGGCAAACCAGAGCGGAGGTGGGGCGCCAAGAGCGAGGATGTCTCCTGGAGCTCTTCTTCCACCCAGGACCGCCAAACGCCAAGCAGGACCCCCAGTATTGTTCCCACTCGGTGGCAAACATCTCTCAAGGAGATCGTAGAGTGGCAGGCTGCTTCTCAGAAGACGGGAATGAGGCTGGCGCAGCTGGAACCTGGTGAGGTGGAGAAGACGCCGGAACCTGGGATTGCTTCCTTATCTGTGGCTCTGCCGGTGAATCTTCTACCATTACCTGATACATCTGCTGGAGTGTTGTGACGTACTGTAGCAGCTCTGTCAGGTTGGGGTAGCGCCACAGACTAGGAAATGCCCCCATAATTGCATCTGCCAAATTAAAGCTGTGCAGAGCCTCCTTTGGTGTGGCAGAAGAGTAGGCATCTGATGCAAACCCCTCGATCGGCTCTACTACCCATAGTTCGTCCGCATCGACCCCCTCCCCCTGGCCACCAGCTTCCTCTTGCCTTCTGAGTCCAATTTTGATGCGAGCATACTGTCATGATCTGCTCAAGATCAGGGTGCAAAAGAGGACTCAGAGGTGCAGGCAGCTTAGGTGCAAACAGTGATTTATTATCAGAACTAAACAACAAAAACTAAACTTGGCAAAGGGGCATAATATAGCATGGCTCATAACTCATGTGGCATGGTGACAAAGACCTGGACATGGGAACAACACACTAGATGGACGCGATGCCCGCACAAAGAACATTGAACAGGGGCATGCATAAATAGGGGAACTCATAATTGGGAAACACAGAACAGCTGGGAGGATAAACAGGGCAACAGGTGAACTCACAGGATGGGAGGAGCTGCACAAACACACTCACAGACAGGGAGACAGACAAACAGAACATGCAGGGCACCATACAAAAATATAATAAAATACAAAAGGACAAACATAAGACACAGACACCAGACGGCAGGGGAAGACATGATAACAGTAAACGAGGGACTAAATCATAAACAAATGCATACTCACAATAATAATAATACAATGAAAACAAACCCATAAATGAACATAAAGCACGGTCCTAACCGTGCCCACGTTCACGACAGGTTGGTGTTCAAGTCCTGGCCCGGTCATGCCAAAGACCTTATAAAAATGGAACTTCCTGCCATCCAGCTTGGTTCTCAGCAAAAACGGAACAGAGGACAGAAATGTGGGTGGCAGAGGCTGAGGTAGAATAGGTCGTCTATTAATTGGAGGGTTGGTGGTTCGAATCCTGCTCTCCCCAGACATCCTGCCGTTGTGTCCCTGGGCAAGACACTTTACCCACCTTGCCTCCAGTGTCCATGACACTGGGTAGGAATGTTTATAAATGTTCGGCAGGGGCCGTTGGCACTGATTGGCAGCCCCATTTCTGTCAGTCTGCCCCAGGGCAGCTGTGGCTACAGAAGTAGCTTTCCACTACCGTTGTCTGTTGAGTGATTGATTAATGTATCAATTGTAAAGCATCTTTGAGTGTCTTTGAAAAGCACTATATAAATCTGATGCATTATTATTATTACTATTATTATTATTATTATTATATTAACAGGAACAGTGTAATATTAACGGATCAAATAAGGAAATCTTTGACAATATCCTCCTTTTCTTTATTACCAATTTTTTCTATCAGAGAGTAACATTTAGAAGACTGTCTTTACACCTCCCCTTGGTTAATGATATGAAAACTCACAACTGAGATACTTTGGACACATATGTAGCTAGAAGCAATGGATTAGAAAAGGATATTGTAACTGGAAAGGTTTTCTGCAAAACATCTAGGAGCAAAAGACTCAATATACTGACAATATGAAAAATGTAACCGCAATGACGCTCCATGAAGCAATTTGTTTCACAAGATCGCAACAGTTTCCTCCAGCTCATCAGTCAAAGAGCTGCGGTGTATTGATCATGACACCTCTACATTAAGAGGAAGAAGGAAGCAGATAATTCATGTCATGTAAGGCAGGAGGAAGGTGAAGATGAACTGGTGTTTCATGATTCCATGCAAGACAAAATAACCTGAATTAAGCCTGACAGGGAGGGACTGACAAGAAATGCTGACTTGGCGAAACAGAAGACAGTCTTTTCAGTGAATGTGTTATCAGCAGAGCTGGTAGTAACTAGTCACATTTAGTTAAGATTAGTGGTAGAAACAGTGTTATAAATGTAGACATTATCGTGGTAGAATCTGCTGCTGATTGCTATAAAGTGACACTATCAACACACCAGTCATGTGCTGCTCAAACAGGTTGGGTAGGTCAAGGATTCAGCAGTCAGACTGTTTTCACATCAGACCAGCACCGACGCTGCCCCAGGCAGACGACAGACCACAGAATGGGCGGTTGTCTAGGGTGAGCTGAACGTTTCTGCTCTAACATACGTTTTAACTGTGTCTCCTGTCTTTTGCAGTGCTGAGTGACTTCTGGACTTGTTTCTGCCTCGTGTTCTCCACTCGTGCTTCAGCGCGTACCCACAGCTGAGAGGAACTCCTGACAGTTCCTCATCGCTTTCACATTGACCGGCACAATGTGTGTGTGTGTGTTGTTTTTTTTTTAAATATTGTCTCTCGGTGACAGAAACATCTGAAGGCTGTCACTTTCACAGGTTACATTTATTTTAACTGTAATTCCAGCCTGTCACCTTTATAGTGCATCTTAAACCGTGATTAGGTACTATTTTCTCATATTGATTTTTGTTGAGATTGTTGGGTGACCACTGAGAGATCAAAAAATAGCCAGATCTCTCAATGATCTTTTAATGATCTCTATGTAATTGCCAAGATCTTTGAATGATTTTCCAGTGATCTCCATGGTCACCACAGTTAACAGACTGTTGTGACTCAGTCCAAAACAGTCCCTCAACAGTCTTTCATCGATCTGTCAACAAGCACTCAGTGATCTCATTGATCTCCTAGTGCTGTCTCAGCAATCTTTCAGTGAACTCTATAGCTCTTTCATCAAATGCTTAGAGATCCCTCACTGATCTCTCAGCCATCTCTACCTTCGGGGTGGAAAAATTTTGTGTTCATTCAAAGATCGCTGAGAGATAATTGATGAGATTCTTGATTGGTCAAGGAAAGCCCAAGGAGCATGCGTAGGTCTCATTGATCTCCCAATGATCTCTTGGCAATCTTTCAATGAGCAGATTTAGATCTTGCAGTGACTGGACATTTGCCACAATTCATGGTGTTTGTTCTTTCTCATGGATTCCTGTGCATGTCTGATGTCCAAGCTGACACCTGAGCGGTCGGTTGTGGGCCATATCACAGGTTAGCCAGGTAGGGGTGTACAGGTTGGTTTCCATCTGGAGGGTGTTACTTTTGCGCAGAGGAAGGTTACTTCGCAGTTACTCAAACACTACAGTGACTCAGCATTTTAAATAGGCATTTCTGTACTTGTTTGCTAATATATTGCCCCATTTTTCCACAGATGTGAACTAGACCAAACAATCGAACCAGTGATGGGGCAGAGTAACAGGTTCTCTACATCTAAAGAGTGACAGAACAGTGAAATGCTTGAAGACAACACAGTGGTGGTGATTTACTTAGAGATGCATTTATTTTTTTTCCTATCAACAGCCCTCCGAATGAATCTGAGCCAACACGGAGCTGTCAGCAATGTGAACAACTTAAAAAGGAAAACCAAAGAAGGTTTGTCATTTACACTCTGAACGTGTGGACCTGGATGAGTCAATATTGCTCTCAGATGTTGGTGTTGTCTCTTTTAAAGAATTTTAACCCAGTAAATACTTTCATTGTTTGACTACAGATTTACAGACAAAGAGTTATTTTACAAGAAGAAACTTGGAGAGCTTAGGTAAGTACTTTTTCTTTTAGTAAAAAGGCTTCATCTTTGTTGACAACTGTGGATTTGTGGAGTTTCGGATCCTGGTTTTAATGTGGTGGGTCATGGAGGGGTTACCACTGTGGCCTCACAACCTTATACCCCAACAGCACGCATACAGTAGTGTGAAAAAGTGTTTGCCCCCTTCCCGATTTCTTATTTTTTTGTATGTTTGTCACACTTAGTAAATGTTACAGATCATCAAACAAATTTAAATATTAGACAAAGATAACACAAGTAAACACAAAATGCAGTTTTTAAATGAAGGTGTTTATTATTAGGGTTAAAAAAAATCCAAACCTACATGGCCATGTGTGAAAAAGCAATTTACCCCGTGTTGAAACATAAATTAACTGTGGTTTATCACATCTTTGGAAAGCTGAGTTCAATTTCTCTAGCCACACCCATGCCTGATTACTGCCACACCTGTTCTCAGTCAAGAAATCACTTAAATAGGACCTGCAGGACAAAGCGAAGTACACAAAAAGATCCTCAAAAGCTAGACATCATGCTGTGATCCAAAGAAATTCAGGAACAAATGAGAAACAAAGTAATTGCGATCTATGAGTCTGGAAAAGGTTATAAAGCCATTTCTAAAGCTTTGGGACTCCAGTGAACCACAGTGAAAGCCATGATCCACAAATGGTGAAGACATGGAACAGTGGTGAACCTTCCCGTGGGTGGCTGGCTGACCAAAATTACCCCAAGAGTGCAGTGACAGCTCATCCAAAAAGTTACAAAAGACCCCACAACAACATCCAAAGAACTGCAGGCTTCACTTAGATAGATAGATAGATAGAAAGATAGATAGATAGATAGATAGATAGATAGATAGATAGATAGATAGATAGATAGATACTTTATTTTGAACAAAAAAGTATAACAAAAACAAACAAATGACAAATGCAATAAAGTAACAGTATACACTGTTCGAAAGGGAGAAGGAAGAAGTGAACACTTATTAATTCCATCTCCTCTTTTCCATAAATACACCCATGTGAATTTTATACAAATTACCACCTTTAAGACCCCAGGTAAACAATTTACTGTATTTTTTACAAATCAACATTAACACCCATCCATCCTAACATATATTGATGTCCATACATCAAAACCAGCCTCAAACAACACAGAAATACACAGTGCTGTCCCACCCACCATTCCATAGTGTCCAATAATGTCCCAGAGTGAACATAATGAATCGTACATATAAATACTACCCTTCTAACATATATCCTTTCAGCAAATAGTGTTTATACCTCTTTTTGAATTGATTTCTGTTTGTACATAGTTTCAGTTCCAGCTCCAGACTGTTCCACAAATCCACCCCACAGACAGATATGCACATACTTTTCTTGGTTGTTCGTATCTTGGGTTTTGTAAAGTTTAAGTCTCCTCTCAAATTATGATCATTGTCTCTTTTTTTTAAATATTTTTTGTATATTAGTTGGGAGTTGATTATTAATTGCCCTGTACATTACTTGTGCTGTCTTAAATTTAACTAAATCGATGAACTTTATGACATGTGACTTTAAAAACAACGAATTGGTATGGTCTCTATATCCTACATTGTTTATTATCCTTATAGCTCTTTTTTGTAATGTGCATATTGACTGTAGGTTGGTCTTGTAGGTGTTTCCCCAGACTTCTACACAATAGTTAAAATGAGGTAAAAACAGTGAATTGTACAATAAGACCAATGATTTATAGTCTAAGATGTGTCTTGTCTTCCCCAGTATGCCTATACATTTTGCTAACTTGGCCCGGATGTGACTGATGTGAGGTTTCCAGCAGATTTTATTGTCTAGCGTCACCCCCAGAAACTTATTTTCCTGTACTGTTTCTTTTCTGGTATCATCTATCGTTACCATTATTTCATGATTTATTTTATAATTTCCAAACAACATAATCTTTGTTTTTTTTAGATTTAGAGATAATTTATTTTTGTTGAACCACTGCATTAACTTTTTCATTTTAGTTGTGACCACCTCTAAAACCTGCTGCAAATTCTCACCAGTGCAAAGGATATTTGTGTCATCCACAAACAAAATAAATTTCAGAATTTTTGATACTTGGCACATGTCATTTATATACAAAATAAAGAGTTTGGGTCCCAAAACTGACCCCTGGGGCACACCACAAGTGATGTCTATGAAGGGTGATTTGTGCTCACCAATTTGTACAAATTGTTGTCTGTTACTTAAATAACTTTCCACCCAACTCAGTCCTACCCCTCTTATCCCATACCTTTCCAGTTTCCTTAGTAGTATTCTGTGGTCAATGGTGTCAAAAACTTTCTTTAAATCTATAAATACTCCTACAGCAACCTTTTTTTTTATCTATACAACTAGTAATTTCTTCAATAAGTTCGATCAGTGCCAAAGATGTAGATTTATCTGCTCTAAAACCATACTGGCTATCTGTAAGGAGGTTGTGTTTTTCAGTGAAATCATCCAGTCTCTTAGTGAAGATTTTTTCAAGTATTTTGGAGAATTGTGAGAGTAAAGAGACTGGCCTGTAATTTGTGAAGTGATGACTGTCTCCTGTTTTGCATAGAGGTATTACTTTTGCTATTTTCATTTTGTCTGGAAATGTACCAGTTTGAAATGGCAGGTTACAGATGTGGGTGAGTGGCTTAACAATTCCTTCAATTACTTTTTTCACTATTGTCATGTCAATTTCATTCCAGTCCGTTGATTTTTTGTTCTTAAATTTACTCACAGTCTCGATAATTTCCTTTTCAGTAACTGCACCCAAAAAGATTGTGTTTGGATTTCTATCTTCTATTTCATTCACAGAACCACTGTAGTTTATTTCTGGTGTCACTATTGATTTTGCTAATTCAGGACAAACGTTTACAAAAAATGTATTGAAACCACTGACCACATCTTCCATATTATTTATCAAATTGCCATTTTCAATAAAATATTCTGGATAATTAGCATTCTTAGGACAATTACTAATAATCCCATTGAGTACTTGCCATATTCCTCTTAAGTTATTTTTGTTATCCTCTAATATTCTGTTGTAATATTCTTTCTTACAGGTCCTCATTATATTAGTAAGCTTATTTTTATATCTTTTTATTTGATCTCAGCTTCCACCATTCTGCATTTAATGAATTGTTTATATAATGTATTCTTCTTTTTACATGCATTTATTAACCCCTTGGTGACCCAAGGAATATTTTTTTGTTGTTGTCTGTCACTGAATTGTTTTATACGACAGTTTTTATTGTACAATGATTGAAATATTTGTAAAAAATTATCATATGCTTTATTTATATCATTTTCATCATAAACTATCTTCCAATCTTGTATTAATAATTCCTTTGTCAGTAAATACATTGATTCTTCGGTTCTTATTCTTTTATATTTAATATTTTTGGTATGCTTTTTCTTCCTATAATCACATTGATAGACAACAAAAATCAGCAGGTGGTGTCACGCCGCGCCGCTCATCAGCGGCGCCAGCTGCACGCACACCTGCACATCATCAGCAGCGAGGGATTTAAGCCGCCTCGCCCTGGGCTTCGGCCTGAAGCCGTCAGACTTCACTCATCAGGATTGCTGTGAGTTCCCTCTCATACTTCAGCAAGCATTGCAGTAAGAAGCCCTTACCTTTTCTTCTCCAAGTCTGCTCCCCTGTGCACAGGTGGATTTCCCGGCGGCGGACCATTCCTCTCCGTCGCCTGTCCCTCGCTGCTGCACCGGGCTCTCCAGGTTGCTGTCTACCAGACCTCGTTCCTTGCTGTGCCAGCCACCTGTCCATTTCCAAGTAAGCTCCTCTCCAACTTGTACATCTCCTGTGTTGGTGTGTGCCCGTCACCCTTCTCCCTGTGCTTTTCCCATAGGGTTGTCCGGCTGTACAGTCTCCTGCCTCTGTGCCCGAAGCAGACGCCATCACCAACACATTTACATCTCGCAGACACACATTCATACACCCTTGTTGTTAATAAAGCTATTTGAGCTACTCTGAGCCTGCGTGTGTGTCTCCTGAGCCGTGCATTATGTCAGTACGGCTTCAGCAGAACGGCTCGGCAGACGGCGGGCTCGCACGCCGACTTACCACTCTCGAGGCTCGAGTGGACCAAATAGCTTTCCAGCAGCAGGTGATTTTTAACCAATTGCTCATTATAAATAACCGATTGGACCGCTTGGACCCCCAACAGCCATTCCCCCCGGCTCGTCAGGGTGGCGCGGCTCCTGCTGCTCCAGCTGCCGTCCAGCCGGCTCCGGTGGCACCGGTTCGGCTCACGCCCATTCCGACCCCCGCCCGCTTTAGCGGCAAGCTCGGCGGAGCGCGGGGGTTCATAATGCAGTGTGAGTCCGTGTTCCACAGTGTGCCCGGGGATTTTCCTTCAGATCACAGCCGAATTGGCTACATAGGGAATCTCCTAGAGGGGCGAGCACTAACTTGGGCTTACACCGTAATGGCGAGGCCCAGTTACGCCACCCTCACCTATGGCCAATTCGTGAGACAGTTCCTGGAGGTCTTTGATCACTCTCGTACCGAGACCGTCCAGGTCGATCGGCTTCTCAGTCTCCAGCAGGGAAGCCGGTCGGCAGCGGACTTTGCGATCGACTTCCGGGTAGCGGCGGAGGAATTGGGCTGGGATGAACGCTCATTCTGCGGCCTTTTCCTCCGCAATCTCAAGGATGATCTGAAGGATGAACTGGCTGGGCGGGACATCCCGGAGACCCTAGCAGAGCTAACGTCCCTAGCCATCAGTTTGGATAACAGGCTGCGCGAGCGCTCCTCGGGGCGGAAGTCTTCTTCTTCTCGCTCTTGGGGTGCCTCGTCGCTCCTGTTCCAAGCTCGCCCCCTGGCGACGCCGCCACCATCGTGCCCCGAGGAGTCGGAGCCGATGGTGACGGGGTGGATAAAGCTTCCCCCTGCGGAGAGACAACGCCGCCGTGAGTTGGATCTCTGCATGTATTGCGGAGATAGTCAACACACGGTGGAGCTTTGTCCACGGAAAGCCAAACGGCGGGGTCCGCGAGTCACTGTAGGGGGCCTCGCGGACATCAATCGGTTAAGTTCCCTCACACAATTGAAGCTGCCCGTCCGATTTTGCCACAACTCCACTGGGCATCTCACTCACGCACTGGTGGATTCGGGCGCGGAGGGCAGTTTTATTTCACAAAACCTGGCAACCCGACTGGGCATCGCTGCCAAGCACTAAAAACTCCTCTCTCCCTGGTCAACCTCTCCCGTGTCTCCCTGGGGAGAGTAGCACACCAGACCATCCCCGTCCCGGTTATCATCTCTGGGAACCACCGGGAGGAGATAACTTTCTACGTCCTGCCCAACTCTGTGTCACCCGTCATCCTGGGGTACCCCTGGCTACGCCTCCACAACCCCGTTTTGGATTGGAAGTCCGCCAGGGTGTCGGCATGGAGCACATTTTGCATGAGCACCTGTTTACAGTCCGCTGCCTGCTCTCCGTCCTCTTCCCCAACACCTACGGACGCTGCGCCCCCGGACCTATCCCTGGTGCCATCGGAATTTCACGACCTGGGTATGGTATTCAACAAGTCCAAGGCAATGTCTCTTCCTCCACATAGGCCCTATGACTGTGCAATAAACATCCGCCAGGGGGCACCCTTACCCTCTGGGCGACTCTACAGCCTGTCGGCGCCGGAGAAGAAGACCATGAACGCTTATCTCAAGGAGTCGCTGAGTGCTGGGATTATCCATCCCTCGTCATCACCTGTGGGGGCAGGATTCTTCTTCGTGGGCAAGAAGGACGGTTCCCTCCATCCTTGCATCAACTATCGCGCCCTAAACGACATTACGGAGAAGGATCGCTACACCCTGCCCCTCATGGACACCGCCTTCCACTCCCTCCAGGGGGCAACTTGGTTCACCAAGCTGGATCTACGCAGCGCATACCACCTCGTCCGGATCCGGGAGGGAGATGAGTGGAAGACAGCCTTCCGTACCCCGAACGGCCACTTCGAGTACCTGGTGATGCCGTTCGGGTTGACCAACGCTCCAGCCGTCTTTCAGCGCCTTATTAATGACGTCCTCCGGGATTTCATTGGCCTTTTTGTGTTCGTCTGCCTGGATGACATTCTCATCTTCTCCAAATCCAGGGACGAGCACCGGGTCCATGTGAGGCGGGTCCTCCAAAGACTGCTGGAGAACCGGTTGTATGTGAAGGCCGAAAAATGCGAGTTCTACGCGAAGACAACATCCTTCCTCGGGTTCATCATCTCCCACGATCAGGTGCTTCCGGACCCAGTGAAGGTGAAGGCGGTGGTGGAATGGCCGACACCTGCATTGAGAAAACAGGTGCAGCAATTCATCGGGTTTGCAAATTTCTACCGCCGCTTCGTCCCTAATTTTGGCACCATCGTCGGCCCATTGACCCGCCTCACGTCCCCTAAGGTCCCGTTCTGGTGGACCGAAGAGGCCGCGGCTGCCTTTCAGGTGCTGAAGGCGGAGTTCTCCTCCTCCCGGGTCCTTAGCCAAGTCAACCCTGCGCTGCAGTGCATCGTGGAAGTGGACGCTTCGGACACAGGAGTGGGGGCGGTTCTATCCCAGCGGTCACCAGATGATGGAGTCAAACGGCCCTGCGTCTTCTTCTCCCGGCGCTTGTCCCCAGCGGAATGGAATTACGACGTGGGGGACAGAGAGCTCCTCGCCATCAAGCTTGCGCTGCAGGAGTGGCGTCACTGGCTAGAGGGGGCGGACCTGCCGTTCGTGGTCCTGACGGACCACAAGAACTTGGAGTACCTGAGATCTGCCAAGCGTCTGAACGCCCGCCAGGCGCGCTGGTCCTTGTTCTTTGCCAGGTTCCGATTCAACATCACCTTCAGGCCTGGCTCCAAAAACGGCCTGCCCGACGCCCTCTCTAGGCAATTTGCCCCTGAGGAGTCGGAGGACACGGTCCACACCATCCAACCCAGGTCGCGCGTCGTGGGAGCCATCACCTGGGACATAGAAAGCAAGATCCGGAAGGCACAGGAAGTGGAACCTGACCCTGGCGGTGGACCGGAGGGGAGGCTGTTCGTGCCATCCACGGTTCGGAGGGAGGTCATCCACTGGTTGCACACATCCAAGCTCACCTGCCACCCTGGCTCCTCCCGGATGATCGACCTCCTCCAGCGGTCCTTCTGGTGGCCGGGCCTGCGGAGGGACGCTGCCCGCTACGCCCGGGCCTGCCCAGTGTGTGCCACCAGCAAATCAGGTAATGCCCCTCCAGCGGGTTTGCTCCAGCCTCTGCCCGTCCCTGGCAGACCTTGGTCGCATATCGCCCTGGATTTCGTCACCGGACTCCCAGTCTCAAACACCTTTGACACCGTCCTGACCATCGTGGACCGCTTCTCCAAGGCGGCACACTTCGTCCCCCTATGAGGTCTCCCAACTGCCCTGGAGACGGCGGACCTCCTAATCCAGCACGTGGTCAGGCTGCATGGGATTCCTGTGGACGTGGTCTCGGACCGGGGGCCCCAATTTTCTTCAGAGGTTTGGAGGTCATTCTGCAACGCCCTGGGAGCCAAGGTGAGCCTCTCCTCCAGCCATCACCCCCAAACCAACGGGCAGTGTGAGCGGACCAACCAGGAGCTGGAGGCTGCACTCCGCTGCGTCACGGCGTCCAAACCAACGTCCTGGAGTAACCACCTCACCTGGGTTGAATACACCCACAACACCGCTCGCTCTTCTGCTACAGGGATGTCCCCCTTTAAGGCGTCCCTGGGTTACGACCCCCCGCTGTTCCCGGCACAGGAGAGTGAGGTAACTGTCCCCTCAGTTCGGGCGCATCTCAGGCAGTTCCGCTCCATCTGGGCGTCAGCGCGCAATGCGCTTTTACGCACGGCGGAGCGCAACAGAGCCGTGGCGGACCGGCACAGAAGACCTGCCCCAGCGTACCGAGTTGGTCAGCAAGTCTATGTGTCAACCCAGAACGTGATTTTAAAGGGCGAGAGGAGGAAGCTGGCACAGCGTTTTATGGGCCCATACCCCATCACCAGGATCATCAACCCGGTGGCTGTGCGTGTAGCTATTCCCCCCTCCCTCCGCATCCACCCCACCTTCCACGTATCCAAGGTGAAGCTGGCAATCTCCGACCCCCTTTGCCCTCCTCCTGCTGCGCAACCGGCGCCCCGGATGATTGATGGCCATCCGGCCTGGCCCGTCTCCTCCATCCTGGACTCCCGGCGTCGGGGTCGTGGGTTGCAGTACTTGGTGGATTGGGAGGGCTATGGGCCTGAACATCGGCAGTGGGTACCCTCGTCGTTTGTGTTGGACCCATCTCTCATTACTGAGTTCCACCAAGCGCACCCAGAGAAACCATCGCCAGGAGCCGCTGCTAGAGGGGGGAGTACTGTCACGCCGCGCCGCTCATCAGCGGCGCCAGCTGCACGCACACCTGCACATCATCAGCGGCGAGGGATTTAAGCCGCCTCACCCTGGGCTTCGGCCTGAAGCCGTCAGACTTCACTCATCAGGATTGCTGTGAGTTCCCTCTCATACTTCAGCAAGCATTGCAGTAAGAAGCCCTTACCTTTTCTTCTCCAAGTCTGCTCCCCTGTGCACAGGTGGATTTCCCGGCGGCAGACCATTCCTCTCCGTCGCCTGTCCCTCGCTGCTGCACCGGGCTCTCCAGGTTGCTGTCTACCGGACCTCGTTCCTTGCTGTGCCAGCCACCTGTCCATTTCCAAGTAAGCTCCTCTCCAACTTGTACATCTCCTGTGTTGGTGTGTGCCCGTCACCCTTCTCCCTGTGCTTTTCCCATAGGGTTGTCCGGCTGTACGGTCTCCTGCCTCTGTGCCCGAAGCAGACGCCATCACCAACACATTTACATCTCGCAGACACACATTCATACACCCTTGTTGTTAATAAAGCTATTTGAGCTACTCTGAGCCTGCGTGTGTGTCTCCTGAGCCGTGCATTATGTCAGGTGGTCACTGATATCATTCAATAAAAGCCCACTCCTGATATTATTTTCCATAATGTTTGTGAATATGTTATCTATTAGTGTGGCACTGTGTGACGTGATTCTGCTAGGTCCAGTAATTGTTGGATGTAAGCCCATACTGTACATTGTGTTGATAAATTCTTCTGTCAAACTATGTTGTTTTGAGTTCATCAGATCTATATTGAAATCCCCACAGAAGAACATAACTTTATGAGTTAGTTTTGCATACATTTTTTCCATCCAGTCCTTAAATAAGTCAGTGTTTGATCCAGGTGTTCTATATACACAGCTCACTACTACATTCTTCACATTGTCCAGACAGATTTCTATTGTAATACATTCAAATAAATCATCCACAGTTACTGACAGATTTTCAACAACCTTGTATTTCAAGCGCTTGTCAACATAAATTGCAACTCCTCCTCCTTTTTTCACTTTTCTATTTATATAATTTAATTCATAGCCATCCATGGTAAAATCCACTCCTTTCTCTTCACTGAGCCATGTCTCTGATATTGCCACAATATTGAATGGCTCTTTAAATTGATGTAAATAATCTTTAATGTTATTAAAGTTGGCATAGAGACTTCTGCTGTTGAAGTGGATCATAGAAATATTGAAATCAGATGTGACCCTTGTGTTAAACTGATCATATGTGTAGTAATTACAGTCATTATTGATGGAGCTAAATAAATTATTATCAGGGTCTATGTTATATTCTACATCCTGTGGGTTGTGATCTGTATATTCAAAAACTTTCAGTTCCTGTTGTTCCTGTTTGTTGATCTTTTGATTCATGTTGTTGAATGTCTTGTAGCAGATGAGTATAATCCTTCAGTGTCCTACAGTTGTCTGATTGTTACTGTGACTCCAGTTCATAATATTCATTGATATTTGTCCAGTTCCATAATATTACGGCTGTTAATGACCTTGGCTTCTTCAGGTGATCCGTTTAATTTGATGAATATTTTACAGTTTGATGTCCAGGTGTTTTGAATCTTTTTCTGCTTTTTCATGTATCTTGCTTTTCTGGCTATTTCTGCGTTTTCCTTCGTGAGGTGCTCGTTTATGTAAATGTTCGTTCCTTTCAATTTCCTACCTTGTTTCAGCAGCGCAGTCTTGTGTTTTCTGTTCACAAACCCCATGATCACAGCCGGTTTGTCGCCGTTTTTCCTGGGCAGAGGGTGGCAGGACTCAATGTTGTTGCAGTCCAGCTGTATTCCTTTCGACTGCATGAAGGCCACCACTTGTTGCTCCGTGGATTCCTCTTCTAGCTCACTTCCACTGCTGTCCGCGGCCACTGCTCTCGCGTATGATCGGGGTTTAATGTGGAGCCCCGTGATGATCACGTCGTTCACCCGAGTGTTCTGCTCCAGTTCCGACATTCTGCTCTCCGGATACGCCAGCCTCTTTTCCTTCTCAGCGTTCTGGCTCCGCAGTGCTTTTATCTCCTCTACCAGGTCCAGGATGGTTCTTTGCTGCATCTTAACAGCAGAAATCTCTTCCGCCGAGAAATCCAGCGCTTTTTTTTATTTCGTCCACCTCCTCAGTCTGCAGAGTTTTCCTGGGAGCCATGATCCCGGCCGATGAATGTTGATTATGATCGTAGGAAAAAAAAAAACACACGTTGGAGAAATCCCTTTGTTCTCCCTGAGCGTGAGGGGCCTGATTGCTTCACCAGCCACTACTGGCAATTTCTCCTTTTTTCGCACAAGCAGGTTTATTCTCCAGCGGTAGTAACAAAAAAAACCTCAAAACGCCAGCTCTAAACTGCGTTTTAAACAGAAACGAACTGGGAGCCTTTACTTGTGCGTCCTCACCTTACAGGAACCGGAAGTACTGAGAACTGAGTACTTGCCTCAGTTAAGATCAGTGCTCATGACTTCACTATAAGAGACTGGGCAAAAATGGCCTGTATGGCAGAGTTCCAAGACAAAAACCACTGCTGAGCAAAAAGAACATAAAGGCTCGTCTCAGTTTTGCCAGAAAACATCTTGATGATCCCCAAGACTTTTGGGAAAATACTCTGTAGACTGATGAGACAAAAGTTGAACTTTTTGGAAGGTGTTTGTCCCATTCCATCTGGTGTAAAAGTAACACAGCACTTCAGAATGCCCCAGACCATCACACCACAGGTGGTGTGATGGTCTGGGGCTGTTATGCTGCTTTAGGACCTGGAAGACTTGCTGTGGTAAATGGAACCATGAATTCTGCTGTCTACCAAAAAATCCTGAAGGAGAATGTCCAGCCATTTGTTTGTGACCTCAGGCTGAAGCACACTTGGGTTCTGCAGCAGGACAATGATCCAAAACACACCAGCAAGTCCACCTCTGAATGGCTTACGAAAAACAAAATGAAGACTTTCGAGTGGCCTAGTCAAAGTCCTGACCTGAATCCGTTTGAGATGCCGTGGCATGACCTTAAAAAGGCGGTTCATGCTCAAAAACCCTCCAGTGTGGCTGAATTGCAACAATTCTGTAAAGATGAGTGGGCCAAAATCCCTCCACAGCACTGTAAAAGACTCATTGTCAGTTATTGCAAACGCTTGATTGCAGACGTTGCTGCTAAGGGTGGCCCAACCAGTTATTCAGTTTTGGGGGCAATCACTTTTTCACACAGGGCCATGTAGGTTTGGATTCTTTTTTTACCCTTAATAATAAACACCTTCATTTAAAAACAGCATTTTGTGTTTACTTGTGTTATCTTTGTCTAATATTTAAATTTGTTTGATGATGTTGTGTTGGCCCTGCAATGGACCACCGATCTGTCCAGGGTGTACCCTGCCTCTCGCCCAAAGATGCTGGGATAGGCTCCAGCCCCACCCCACGACCCGAAAAGGATTAAGTGGAAGAAGATGGATGGATGGATGGATGGATGATGATGATCTGAAACATTTAAAAAAATGAGAAATCAGGAAGGGGGCAAACATTTTTTCACACCACTGTACATCTTACAGAGGCTGTTTGCACATTAGCAAGACATTGGCTAGACATCAGCATGGTGCCAACGTCTAACCAATGTCTTGTCAATGCGCAGTAGGCTTCTATAAGATGTATTCCCGATGCAAACTTGGTACATTGGGCCGTTGTTGGCATGATGTATGCGTGCTGGTTCCCAGCTTTAGTAGAATTTCTGGGTGAAGAATGCTTCTGGAGTTTCTAAATTTCCATGGGAGTCTGAAAAAAGTGTAGATGTAGATTTTTGCATAAATGTGCATAGAGTGATTAGTAACACTACACAGAACTACATCATCTTAACCCTGGAACATTTTTACCAACAGATCAATCTTAAAACAAACAGAAGAGGAACTGGAAACACTTAAAGAAAGGTACCGTACCCACAGAGTTGTTAGTCTACCATTATCCAAAGATACTCCATGATTCACAGTAGTAGTGTTGTGGTGAAGACCACACCTAGACCAGTCTGAGACATACCCAGACTAGACCAAAAGCTCAGTGGTTCAGGACTAAATTATACATAAACTATCTTTTGGTCTGTTTATTTATTTATTCTCTCCTTAAGTCAACAAGATGTGAGTCACTTTAAAAAGACTTTACTCACAGGTGTGACCGAGAAACAACTGTCACCCACAAACTGGAGTAGAGATGACCAGGATTCCACACCCCACCAGAACATCAAAGCGTGCAATACTAACATCTATCATTATCTAATTTTTCAAAGTTTTATTATTTCTCTCCTTACTCAGTTATTCTTTTAACAGAAAGATTCAAAGCTAAAGTAGAAGGGGGCTTTATTTGTTCTTGTCCAGAGATATCCAGACAGTTTTTAGCTCACTCCAACAAAGCTGAACAGTGCTAATGTGATGACACGGCATCTGTCTGTCCATCTGGCCGTTAACATTTCACGAGAATCACTACTCCTCCTAGGCTTTTGCCCCGATGCTCATCAAACTCCCTCACAATGATCCTCAGGTGGGTCTGCATCCAAGTTGTGCTCAAGGTCACATAACAGGAGATCTGAGCACTCTTTGGATGATTTCATCAGGCTGCAATGAGTGACTATGTCATTGACAATCTGGTTTTTAAAAAAAGTTAAAATACAACAATTTTACATTCAGCAGAGGAGGTAACATTAACAGACCTCAGGTCAAAATCTGCTGAAGGAATGAATTGCTCAGGTGACAGCACCGTGGGTGTTTGTGGGGTCTCCAGTGTCCCATGACAATACCAAGGAATTTTTACAATCCAGTCTGTCAAAATCATGGACAAAGAGAAAGACTGTCAAAACCTCTGAGGGCTGCAGACCAATTTATTTATTGCCACTGCACATCTTGGGTGACGTTGATTTTATTTGGTAAACACAATAAATTAAACTGTATTTATAGCCTATTTTATTTGATGCCCAGTGAGAGCAGGGTTGTGGACAGTAGTTAAGTAGTTAAGTAGATCTTCTGCCTTAGGGAATGAGAGTAATGAAAGTGATTGGTTTATTGCACGTTATGCCCAAAACACACCCCTGGATAATGAAGATCATTAGGACAGCCTCTCTGCACTTTCAGAATTCATTTTTGGGCATCTGTAATAGCGAAATAAACTTGGAAATGCCCATAAATGTGCTCTGTGCCTTAGACAACAGACTGTTGACTAGATCGTCATCATATGGCCCTTGGTTCCTGATCACCTTGACCTTCTCTTGTCTTGTTGTGGTCCTAACTGTGACACTACACAGCAGATCAGATCAAATAAGTCACCATAGTTCTACAACTTTAAACAGCATGGCAGCAGATGTGGTTTTGTCCATCAAGACAGAGGACACAGAGAGCTTGAACAGTCCCGTCAGTAAAACCAGACTGAGAGAGACGTATGAGAAGTTCAGACTGGTGCAGTGGCCAAAGGTCAAAGATCAGCTGAGATCCACTGAAATGAAGCCAGAGACCACCAAAGACTTGATCCAGGTACATCGTTATGGAGACAGTGAAGTTAAATGAAGCTTTGTTATTGACACTAAAATTCAGTCTGATCATCACAGAAAATATTTGACAAAGCTACAGAAGAGATGAAGAAAAAGAAGAAGGAGATAGAAGACATTTTTGTCCTGACTGAGTCTGACAGTGGACTGACTCCTCAGAAGGTTACGAATTAAACACATTTGACTTTTTCCAATAAAAAGGATGTTTTTACACATCAATTCTTTTAATTCTCTTTGATATTTGACTGTTCATGTGTTCAGTAGCTCCATTTTCCCTTCTTTAACAGGTTTTCATTTCTGTTGCAGGTGAAGCAGTTCCAGACCTTAGCCATCCAGAACCACCAGCTGTCCCTGTACCACACCAGGAAAGAAGGTCTGATTCTGGTGAGTTTTCAATACTTCACAACTCCTCAAACTGCAGTAATACCATCAGAAACCTTTTAGATTGTGTTACAGAACTGAATAGCATGAATGGGAACCAGCAATTCTAAGCAGAAATAAAAGACACCTATAAACCCTTAACTTTATCTCATAGATTTCTGATAGATTTGCAACTTTTTTCCCTTTAAATCTTCCATATTTTTCTCATAAATTTGTTACTTTTTCTCAAAAATTTGCAATTTTTTCTCGTAAATTTACATTCTTTCTTGTAAATTTTCATGTTTTTTCTTTAAATCTCCAGCTTTTTTCTTGTAGATTGACAACTTTGTCGTTAAAAACATTGATATTTTTCCTCATAGATTTGCAATGTTTTTCTGAAAAACTGACATTTTTCCTAATAAAATTTCAAATTTTCCTCACAATTTTTTAACTTTTTTCTTGCAAATTTTCGATTTTTTTTTTTTTACACATTGCAGTTTTTTCTTATAAATTTGCAACTTTTTTTCTCAAACATTTTCATTTTTTTCCAGCAAATTTAGAACTTTTTTCCTGTAAATTTTGAACTTTTTTTTTGTAATTTTTGACTTTTTTAATTGTTAAATTGGCATCTTTAAACATATATTTGCACCTTTATTCTTGCAAATTTGTATCTAATTTACATTTATTTGCTTGTACCTCATGGTGAATACCCCCATCCCCTTTATAAAAAATAACAAACCATCTACAGATTATAAATATGTATTGTTGAGGAGTGAGGGAAAATAATTTTGCAGTGGGCTTAACTTCAGGATTTCTCAGTAAAATATCTCCAACTCTCCCCTCCAGAGTCTTCTCCCTGATCTGCAGCCTCAGTGCTCTGCAGAGGTGGCGGTGATATTAACCCCTGTGCTGTCTGAATGTTTCTGGATTGGATGTCTGTTGGCCTTAAACAGTCCTCCTCTTCAGCCGGACTGGGACAGTCATGTTCAGAGCATGGACCACTGGGCCATTTTCCCTCCAGACTTCAAGTCTTCTTCATGGTGAAGTAACAAGACACCTGTTATTGGCAATATTCCAGAGGTTTTATGGTCAAACTTCTCATAATGATGAAGGCCCTGTCTCAGGACTGATGTGGACCTCTACCCCTAAACCTTCACCTTATCCGTCCCTTTAGAAACATGCTGCAAGGGGAGTGGTTGAAAACTGCTTTGAGAAAAAATTGTTGAAATTTTATGAGATAAAGTGGAAATTTTGCAAGAAAAAATTCTGATTTATGAGATGAAATGAATGATGAAATGCTGCAAATTTACAGGACAAAAATGGAAATTTATGAGAAAAAAGTTGTAAATGTTTGAGAAAAATAATAAATATTTGCAAGAAAAATGCTGCAAATTTATTAGAGAAAAGTCACAAATTTATAAGGAAAAAATGTCACAGCTATGAGAGAAAAGGAAAAATTTTCAAATTTACAAGAAAGAAGTGGAAATCTATGAGAAAAAGTTGCCAATATTTGAGAAATAAGTCACATATTTTTCAGAGAAAAGTAATCCAGATGTTAAAGTCTCAAAAGTAAAAAGAGGGCAAATTCACAATAAAAACTGCCTAAATTTATGAATTAAAAATAGCTAATTTACAAAAAAAAAAAAAAATGACAAGAAAACTGCATTTAAAAAAAGTACAAGCCAAACCAATGGTGTTGTCACTGATGTGGGCAGAGCTGAGAGTGGACCAGCGGGTGTGGCGGCCGTCTCAGGGGTCTGATCGTGGGGATGGTGCATCGACCACCCCACTTCTCCAAGTGTGCTGATCCTGACACAGAGGTGGACTCTGCTGCAGGCCTGGTTCTCAGGGAAGCTGTGGATCCCTCTGTGGATGGAGGTGGACTCCACCGCAGGTCTTTCACAACATGACGAGCACCAGAGTTCCTTCCACTGCAGGTTCCATACGGGATCAGGACAAGGATTCATCCTACAACTGAACTTTTGAAGACAATTAAATGCTTCATTTTAATAAACAGGTTGCTTAATGAGGTTGTTGATTTGATTGATAAGGGTGTCCAGAGTTTGAGTAAGTCCATTCATGGAGCACCGGTGCTGCTGTAATGCTGCCCTTCCCTTGACTGAAACATCATCAAACTACATTAAAATACTAGTTGAAACTAATATTTGACATCATCAGCAGAGACTATATTTAGTCGGTGGTGTTTTCTGAGTTTCTGTTGAGTGAACAGGGAGTGAGAACAGAACAGAACCAGCCTTCTTAATCAGCCTGGTCAGCGTCTCCCTGTCAGCTGCCATGATGCTGCTGCCCCAGCAGACCATGGGGCCATCACAAGGGCTGATGCCACCACAGAGTCGTAGAATTAAAATGTGAGCAGAGAACAAAATGGGATTAATTTCTGCAATTTCAGAATAAATCTGACTGTTTAACTGAATTTGGTGAAAACGTTCCAGTGGAATAGAATTGATTTATTTCTGTAAAGTTACTAAAACAGGAGGAGCTGCTTTTTAAGATTTATAAAATTAATAATGTATCATATTATTTTTGACTATTGACTATTTTTTCTTTATTTTGAAGACATATTTACTAATAAACACTTTTTGAAATCTATGGATTTGTGGAGAGCGTGAAAAGATGAGGCTGAGTTTATTTCTCAATTCAGGTTTATTAGCATTCACGTAACTCCAACATCCTCTCAAACAGAAAAGAGAACCATCCTCCCACATCTGTCCCTTTTATACCTGGGACATCAAAGTACAGAGTCACATTGTCTTTAATCCCAAGACACAATACATAAACCCCCAGGCCTTCTCCTCTCCCCCAGAACCCTGGTGGTCAGGAAGTCTCTCAAGTCCATCTCAAAAGATCACATTTCTCATCCTCCTGTTATCCCCAGGAGACCCAGACTTATTGTTCATTCTGAGACGTGAGCAACAGTAATGTACATATGCAGCCTAAGCAACTCAAATATGTGTGCCACATGACCCCCCCCCCAAACGTCTAAAATGAAACAATACAACACAGTCTGCACATTATGGTAAAATCACAAACATCAGTCCAAGTGCTGTCTGGGTTTCAATCGTCTTCCAAACTTGCTGTAAGTGGGCTTTACCACTCCCGCGGCGCCATCCTGCTGTGAATCTGCTATCTGAGGATGAGAACTGTTAGTCAATCCCTGTGGGGACTCTGGGGCATGCTCCCTGGGAGGTCTGCCGCGTCGAGGAGCTCTCGCCAACGGCACAGCCTCGTCAGCCATCACAAAAGCAGGTTTGAGTCTGTCTACGCCAATTGTTTCCCTCCTGCCTCCCAAATCTAGCAAAAAATGCTTATCACCTGTTTCCAGCACTCTATAAGGGCCATCATAAGGAGGTCGCAGGGTTGGGCGTTGAGCATCGTGTCTGACAAAAACAAACTCGCGGAAAAGTGTGATGAACGGGGCCCGGAAGCGTGCTCGCTCCCGTGTCACTGAGTAACCGCTGAGCAGGAGGGCACTCCGGCACAGGATTATCTGGGAGAAACTCCCCAGGCAGCCGAAGCGGCTGCGCAAACACCAACTCAGCTGGGGAGGCTTTTAAATCCTCTTTAGGTGCAGAACGCAACCCCAATAAAACCCACGGTAGTCTGTTTACCCAATTTGCATCCGTAAGCGACGCTCTGAGGGCTGCTTTCAATGACCTATGGAAACGTTCGCATAAACCATTAGCCTGGGGGTGGTACGCGGTAGTGCGGTGGATCGTTACCCCCAGGCTGCAGGCCATCGCCGACCAAAGCTCGGATACAAATTGAGGACCTCTGCCGGATGTAATATCCGACGGGACTCCAAAACGCGCTACCCAAGCCGTTAAAAACGCGTGTGCCACCTCCTCGGCTGTGGTTGATGCCAGTGGGACCACTTCAGGCCAACGCGTGGTGCGGTCCACCATTGTCAAAAGATGTGTGCACCCCTGTGACGGCGGGAGGGGGCCTACGAGGTAGACGTGCACATGATCGAACCTCTTAGCCAGGATGTGAAACGGCTCAAAGGGGGCTTTGGTGTGTTTGTGTACTTTGGCCCGCTGGCAAGCCATGCAGGCTCTTGCCCACTCCTTAACGTGTTTGCGCAGGCTCGGCCACACAAACTTCTCTCCTACCATTTTGACTGACGCGCGCACCCCTGGGTGCGCCAGAGAGTGTATGGAGTCAAAAACACGGCGGCGCCACGCGGTCGGAACCACCGGGCGCAGTCGCCCGGTGGAGACGTCGCAGATAAGTGGGGGCATACCATTTTGCAGCACCCTGCTCTCCAGCCTTAACCCTGTTGGTCCAGACTGGAGCGCGCACACATCCGCATCGCTAACCTGACCCGCGGCCATGGCTGCATAATCTATCCCCACGTGGACTGGGGCCACACGTACTACCGCGCCGCTATTTTGCTCCGCAGTCATGGCAGTATAATCTACCCCTGCGTGGACTGGAGCAGTTACGGCGCGAGAGACAGTCTGCCACTACATTAAGTTTACCTGCTACGTGTTGAATATCGGTAGTAAACTCTGAAATTGCAGCCAGCTGCCTCTGCTGCCGGCCTGACCACGGCTCCGAAACCTTGGCCATCGCGAAAGTCAGCGGCTTGTGGTCGACAAACGCGGTGAAACGCCGACCTTCCAACCAGAACTGGAAGTGGCGAATGGCTAAGTGGAGTGCTAACAACTCCCTGTCGAACGCGCTGTATTTTCACTCGGCATCACGCAAAGTCCTGCTGAAAAAGGCAAGCGGCTGCCAAGCCCCAGCAACATGCTGCTCTACAACCGCCCCTATGGCCACGTCTGATGCATCAGTAGTGAGCGCTATGCGGGCCTTTGGGTCTGGATGTGCCAACAACGCAGCGTCTGCCAGGGCTGCCTTAACCTCCGAGAATGCGCGTTCCCGCTCTGGGGACCATTCGATTGCATTTGTGGGTTTTTGTTTTTTTAGCGCGGCATACAATGGTTGCATGAGCTGCGCTGTGCGGGGGAGGAAACGGTTATAAAAATTCACCATTCCCAAAAACTCCTGTAATGCTTTGACCGTTTGTGGTTGGGGAAAATTTATTACTGCGCGCACTTTGTCGGGCAGCGGAACCACTCCTTCTGGAGAGACGCGGTGCCCCAAAAAATCAATCTGCGTCACCCCAAACTGACACTTCGCTGGGTTGATTATTAACCCGTGATCTCCCAACCTCCGGAAAACTGCCGTGAGGTGTTTTTCGTGTTCCTCTTCGGACGCGCTGGCTACCAAAATGTCGTCCAGGTAGACAAACACAAAAGGGAGATCGCGCAACACCACGTCCATCATGCGTTGGAACGTCTGCGCGGCGCCTTTAAGCCCAAACGGCATGCGCAAAAACTCAAAAAGGCCAAACGGAGTTATTACTGCTGTTTTGGGAATGTCCTCAGCGCATACTGGGACTTGATGGTACCCGCGGACCAAGTCTATTTTAGAAAAAATGCGCGCCCCCACCAGATGAACGGAAAAAATCTTGAATATGGGGGATTGGGTAGCGCTTGTGCGCTGTAGCGTTGTTCAACCTGCGGAAATCACCGCAAGGTTGCCACGAGCCGTCTGCTTTAGGGACCACGTGGAGCGGGGAAGCCCATGGGCTATTCGAACGCTGGATGATGCCCAACTTTTCAAGATTGGCGAACTCCTCGCGCGCTATGGTCAGTTTAGCTGCATCCAAGCGCCGAGCTTTTGCAAAAACGGGGGGACCGGCGGTAGTAATAAAATGCTCCACTCCGTGTTTAGCGACGACTGCTGAAAATGTGGGAACTGTGAGTGCTGGAAACTGAGTGAGGAGAGTGTGGAACGTACCGCCTGCCGTAGCGACGTTGGCTTGTGCTGTGGGCGGGGTCACTCGAGCTTCACAAGGGATAAAGTAAAACGAGAGTGCATTAACCAAGCGTCTATTAGGAAGATCAACCAACAGCCCATGTGAGCACAGAAAATCAGCACCTAACATGTTGAAACTCACCGCAGCTATAATAAAAGTCCACTCATATGTACGGCCGTGCAGGGACAGAAGCAGAGTCCTTTCACCGAAGGTCTTAATGCTCGAGCCGTTCGCCGCTGATGCTCCGTGACTCCCGGGGCCTGCCAGCCGGTCAGTATAGGTTGGCATGATGAAACTCACTTGGGAGCCTGTGTCCACGAGGAATTGCCTCCCAGAACGCACATCCGTCAAGTAGAGCAGCTTGTTCTGTTCACCGAGGGCCGCAGCTGCTACCGACTCCCGGTTCTGGCGTTTCCCGAGCTCTTGAACTGACACAGTGGAATACACTTGCGTGCCCTCTCTGCGAAGCGGCGATGGTAAAAACAGAGGTCGTCTCCTCCGCGATGTTTGATCTTCACCGCCGCCGTTGCCGGTGGTTCTGCCTCCGCCGCCTCTGGCCCCCTGTCATTCCCGGCAGTCGCGCTGAGGTCTGTCGCTGCTGTGGTGGCCGTGTGCCGCCTGCTGGCGTTGAGAATCCGCTGTGCCTCCTGGGCCAGCGCGCAGAAGTCCCGCTGGGCCACCAACTGTGAACCTGCCAGGGTCGCCCTCGTCTCCGACAGTAGGGTT
Source organism: Pholidichthys leucotaenia (assembly GCA_020510985.1). Lineage (NCBI taxonomy): Eukaryota > Metazoa > Chordata > Actinopteri > Cichliformes > Pholidichthyidae > Pholidichthys > Pholidichthys leucotaenia. Next base: position 166,441,901 of record CM035843.1, on the reverse strand, counting down.
CTCAGGAAAATGTGGGTGAAGAGGAAATCGTCGTCGTCTGAGCCTCTCAGCCTCAGCATGTCTTCCATCAGGTCGACAGGCGTGCTTTCTCCCAAGTCGTTCAGGGCCAGGAGTCGCTCTGCTCTCTCCTGGGCTGAGGGAGTGAAACGCTGAATGAGCGCAGCCTTCAACCCGCCGTATTTGTCGCCAGCGGGTGGGCGCTGCACCAGGCTCTGCACATGTCGAGCTGTGTGGTTGTCGAGCTTGGCGATAACGTGGTAGAATTTTGTGTCATCTGCCGTTATTCCCCCGAGAGCGAACTGAGCCTCGGCCAAGAGGAACCAGGAGTCCGGATTGTCCTGCCAGAATTCTGGTAGTTTGACTGAGACTGCGTTTGCCCGGCTGGTTCCTGGCGAGTCCGGTTCGGGGGAATCGCTTCTGCCCATGATACGTCGTAAGGTCACCAGTGTGGAGAGCGTGAAAAGATGAGGCTGAGTTTATTTCTCAATTCAGGTTTATTAGCATTCACGTAACTCCAACATCCTCTCAAACAGAAAAGAGAACCATCCTCCCACATCTGTCCTTTTATACCTGGGACATCAAAGTACAGAGTCACATTGTCTTTAATCCCAAGACACAATACATAAACCCCCAGGCCTTCTCCTCTCCCCCAGAACCCTGGTGGTCAGGAAGTCTCTCAAGGCCATCTCAAAAGATCACATTTCTCATCCTCCTGTCATCGCCAGGAGACCCAGACTTATTGTTCATTCTGAGACGTGGGCAACAGTAATATACATATGCAGCCTAAGCAACTCAAATAAGTGTGCCACAGATTGTCTTTTTTTAGCATGATCAGTATTCTGCCTTTTTTAACCATTCATGATCCTCTTTTGTTTCCTCGATATTAATTATTTTTCTGTTTTATTTTCTTTGATCGGATCGTAACAGAAAAAGATTCTTCATTGTTGGTTCATTTGTGTAGGCTGTGATCAGTTTAAAGCCACCATGATTCATGACTTCAGGTTTAAACAGGTCTGGTCTGTTTTTGCTGCTGTCCAATCAGCAGCAGGCTCCGCTCCCTACTCTGATAGGCTGAGACATTTGAACTCTACCTGCAGCGCTGGCAGAGCATGCTGGGAATGCACCGGAGACACCAGGGGAGACAAAAATGAGCACAGCTGCATGGAAAAGGAGGTAAATAAAGACCGAAACTTTCTGTTAGGTGACTTTAACTGTCCTTTAGTGCTTTAGAGGGACAGAAGAAGAATGTGGAGGTGCTAGGAGGAGGTTGGGGACTGACTTGGACAAGGTAGGAGATGAGAGAAAGACCGAGAGAAGATGGGGGCAGTGAGGATATGGTGGAAATTACTAGCATCCAGATCAAAATTACAAGTTTACAAGAAAAAAGTTGAGCTTTTGCAAAGAATTCACAACTTTGAGATGTAGGGTTGTAATTATTTTTGCGAAAAGGAGCCTTCTGTCCACTCTTATGAACTGTGGCAGACGTGCGCTCATCTCTGGGCCTTTGGCACCTCTCAGACAAGGCTGCAATTGTTTTAGCAGAACTCTGTCTAAATTTTTGGCTGTGTTCTACTTGTCCTATTTTTAACATTGGTTTTGTTGACAACTTTAACTTATTTTGGAACCACCCATCACTTATGAGGCTTGATGGCATCCACCCAAATAGACCTGGTGCATGTGCTTTAAGAGACAATCTATTCTATTTCATTCAGTGTTTTTTGGTACAGTGACTGGGACTTGGTGTGTTTACTCGCTCTGAAACGTCTGGGTTTGCCAAACTGCCCTTTTCTGGTTCTGTTCCCACTTCTTGTATCAATCCCATTAATTCAAGTGGTCTTTACCGTTTGGATCAGCCTTTGATTTATAATCCTACAGAGATTGTGTCTGTCTCCCGTTGCCCTAAATATTGTAATCCAGGACAAATGCAACATAACTTGAAAAACACATGCACTTCTGCAGCTCCTCCTCATCCACTACCCTTCAACTTTGCACCTGTCTCCTTCCTTAGAGAACCTTTTTCTGCTTCCTCCAAAGTTAATAAAAAAGTTAATAAAAATAGAATGCATAAACATCCCAAATTGATTAAAAAAAATGTTGGTAAAATTCAAATCCAACCTCAAGTCCCTAAAATTAATAAATCAGCCTCTGTTCCTCCCCAAAACTTAAATATTAAATGTGGTCTATTAATTATTAGGTCTCTAACTTCTAAGTCTCTTCTGGTCCATGATCTATTAATCGATCATCATATCAATCTGTTGTCCTTCACAGAGACCTGGCTCGGGCTTGATGATTTTGTTGGTCTGAATGAATCAACTCCCTCTGGGTATTTAAACTGTCATAACCCCGGAGGTTCTGGTTGTGGTGGTGGAGTGGTGGCAATTTTCCATTCTAAATTACTAGTTAATGTTAAGCAAAAATTATGTTTTAATTCCTTTGAAGGTTTGGTCCTCAGTGTGGGGTTTGTTGGCAATCTTGGCTTGAACCCAATTTTCTTTGCCCTAGTTTATTGTCCTCCCTCGGCCTATTCAGAGTTTCTATCAGAATTTGCCAAATTTTTAGCTGATTTAGTGCTGAAATCCAATAGAATAATTATTGTAGGGGACTTTAATATATATGTTGATGTAGAGAGCAATTGTCTTAATAAGGCATTCAATTCAATTTTAGATTCAATGGGGTTTTCCCAGAAAGTAAAAAAATTCTACCCATCATTTCCACCATACATTGGACCTTGTTCTGACTTATGGTATAGATATTGACAATCTGGTAGTGTCCCCTCATAATCCTGTACTGTCTGACCATTGTCTGTTAATTTTTGATTTCATTATCTCTGATCACTTGTTTCCTAAAGAAAAATACTACTACAACAGATGTCTTTCTGATGACGTTGTTGCCAAGTTTTTGCAGGTTGTCTCCTCTATGCCATGGGTCAACACAACAGAAACAACAGAAATAATAGATGGAGAGTCTGCTCCATTCGTGATTGATGGCATGGTTGATAGTGTTACAGCCTCTCTGCATCGGACTCTAGATTTGGTAGCCCCTTTAAAAAAGAAAAAGTCTAACCAGAGATTTCTAACCCCTTGGTTTAACTCAGAAACTCGCGACTTAAAACAGAAAACTCAATTGGAAAGGAAATGGCATTCAGCTAATTCAGATGAATTCTACTTAGTGTGGAGAAATCATTTCCTAATCTATAAAAAATCTCTTAGAAAAGCTAGATCAAGCTATTATTCTGCATTAATAGAAGCGAATGCGGCGACATGAAATAAAGCGGCGTTGTTGGAGGTTTTAAGTAGAGTTTTATTATCATACCGCCGTCACGGGATCCCCTCTCCAGCCCAAGTGTGTGCAGGCAGGATGGGGATCCTCTGGCTCTCAGAGAAGGAGAGGAGAGGCGGACACGTGTGTGTCCTACAGCAGAGGTTGAGAGATAGAGCATGGATTTCAGTCAGCTTAAATACCAGTTACAAACAATGCATGAAAGGCATTCACAGCAGGGAGTATGGCATTTGCATTTGAGAGGCATACATCACAATAGGCAGATTTGCTAGACTGTGCTCTAGGTGCAGAACAAAGGGGTTAACAGGCACATCTACATATTGATCTGAGTCTCTAGGTCACAGTAAGGACAGGACGCATGAACACAATACATGAAAGGTGACATTATCACAGTAGTGTCGCGGAAAAAACCAGGAGTAGCGAGTTGTCTGTCCTTAGTCTGTTTGTGGGGGTTTTCCCAAACCGCCACAGCTCCCCCCCAGAGGGCTCGGCAGGTGGTCGAGACCTCGATAGTGCAGCTTGGGCAGCGAGCAGGGAAAAGCTCTGTGCAGGAGGGGGTGGAGGGGGGTGGGGGTAGTAAAAGCCGGCCGGAGACGATGAAAACGTCCAGGCCGCGCAAAAATTGCTTGTGGGTCCGCGATGTCGAAGGGCTGGTCCCGTTGAACGTGCAGAGGTCCAGAAGAAGAAAAATTAGTCACTGGCTCCTCTCGCGATTAAGTCCTGCAAGGATTAATAGCGGCCGTGAAGAAAAGACGAGGCTGCTTGGCGGCTGTGATGAGAGCAGAGGGACTGGCATGTTGACTTTAGGTGCGGGCACAGCCTTAAAGTCCTCGGGGATCGCAAAACCGCTGAATTCCCCATGTGTGCCGTGGCTGAGACTATTAACAAATCCTTCGAGCATGCTGCATGCGTGCCCCAGGTGAGCGAGCAGCCCTGAAGGGCAGCGGCGAAGGAGGAAGGCAGTCTGTGGAGCCGTATGTGTCCCATGCGTGGTGTGCGCCGTCCTCGTAACTCCCCGGTGCGTGTGCCGGGGTCCCGTGCGTGGGTGGGCCGCTGGAGAGGAGAACCAGGGTCAGGGAGCTTGCTGGAGATCATCCCTGTTGTCTGTTGGAGCGGTGAAGGAAAGTAGACGCTCTGTCACTCGCTCGGTCATGGTGCGTTCAGGTCCACGTGTGCTCCGTCGGCCATGGGGATCGCCGTCGTGGAGAGGGGGACGAGGTGCATGCGCTCACGGTGTGGAGGAGCTGTGAGCGCGGCCGGTCCAGCGTGGATGTGCCGATCTAGGCGTGCAGATCTCACCATGAAACGCTGCTCAGCTTTCCCGGTCGTGGGTGTTCTCCGTGGAGTTTCGCCTGGAAACTCCGCGTTGCGGTCTCCCTGAAGCAGAAGGGAGGGCAGATCAGTCAGGCTGCCGCGTTCGTTTGTCGTCGGAGAATCACCGCCGGGTGTTGCGTTCGCTGGCAGCGTGTTCGTTTCAGCGTCGGGTCGCCAGTGCAGCGACATGAAATAAAGCGGCGTTGTTGGAGGTTTTAAACCGCCACAGCGAACATGAATAACCCCAGGTTTCTCTTCAACACTATAGCCAGGCTTACAAAGAACCAGGACTCGATCAATCCTCGCATCCCCCCTGAGTTTTCTAGTCAGGACTTTCTGAACAATTTCAATCTTAAAATTTTATCTATTAGAGATGAAATCAGTCAGATTCTTCCTACCGTAAACTCAAATACATTAACTTCTACAGCTCCCTCAATTGATATCTTCTTAGATAAGTTTACTCCAATCAACCTCTTAGAGTTGGATAAAATAATTTCCTCATCTAAGTCTTCATCTTGCCTTTTAGACCCTATTCCTTCTAGGTTACAGTGGTACCTAGAAGTGGTATAAAACTGCTCTCAGAAGAGGCAAAGTGGAGACCAGAGACATTGATGTGTGGACAGAAGATTCAGAGCACAGCCTCCAGGAATGCTTTGACTGTACAGACTGGAAGATGTTCATAATGGCCTGCGGGGATGATTTGGACTCTCTGGCTGAGCTCACATGCTCATACATGGCTCACTGTCAAAATAAGTTTGTTCCACGTAAACGTGTCAAAATATATCCCAACAACAAACCATGGGTTACTAAATCAGTTAAATCCTGCTTACAGAGGAAAGCTCTTGCCTTTAAACAAGGGTCTGTTTCTGCGCTACAGGTTGCCACCAAGGAGCTGAAGGCCGAAATTTTAAGAGCAAAACAGAATTATAAATCAGAGTTGGAAAGCAAGATGGCAGCAAATAAACTTGGTTCGGCCTGGGCCAGTATGAAAACTATTGCAGGCCTTCAGAGCACAGAGCGCAGTAATCGTGTGTTTTTAGATGGTTTTAGTTCAGACACAGAGCTGGCTAATGCTCTTAATTGTTTTTATGGTCGTTTTGACTCCTTTGATTTTAGCACAGAAATCCAAGATTTGAAACAGAAACTCAAAGACAATCAGCACTTTAATATTGAGATGCAGGATGTTGAAAGGGAGTTCCGCGCTGTAAAAGTGAACAAAAGTCAGGGCCCTGATAATATATGTGGACGCCTGGTAAAGTCCTGTGCACATGAACGGAGTCCTATATTTCATTATATTTTCAATAAGTCCTTACAGACACAACATGTGCCTAAGATCTGGAAAGATGCCGTGGTTGTTCCCGTTCCAAAATCCAGCTGTCCTAAAACGGTAAACGACTTTAGACCAGTTGCTTTGACTTCAATTTTAATGAAAATTTTTGAAAAACTGGTCAGATGTGAGGTCCTAAGGCAGACTGAACATGCATTGGATCCTCTGCAGTTTGCCTATAGGCCTCACAGAGGAGTGGAGGATGCCACTGTCACTCTGTTTGACATGCTTTTTAAACATCTGGATTTTAATGGGACACACGCCAGGCTTTTATTTGTGGACTTTTCTTCTGCCTTTAATACAATCCAACCTCATATTTTAGTTGAAAGGCTCCTGCAACAATTTGATTTAAGCAATAATCTGGTGGGTTGGATTCTGGATTTCTTAACCAACAGGACGCAGAGAGTAAGGGTCAATGGCACATTGTCTGACCTAAAGTGCTCTTCTACTGGCTCTCCTCAGGGGTGTGTGTTGTCACCACTACTCTTCATCCTGTACACAAACATGTGTTGGAGCAGACATGACAACAGACACATTATAAAGTATGCTGATGACTCAGTCATTGTCAGTCTCCTCCAGGATGGTGAGAGTGGCCACGGCCCAGTAGTTGATGACTTTGTTCACTGGTGTGAGGATTCCTACCTGCAGCTGAATACAACAAAAACGAAAGATATGATTATTGACTTTAGGAGGAAAACTCCCAGGCACAAAGTCACCATACTAAAAGGCCAGACCACCGAATGTGTACAATCGTACAAATATCTTGGGACAATTATTGATAGTGGATTGAACTTTGAGGTGAACTGTGAAAGGGTGTGCAAAAAGGGTCAGCAAAATTTGCATTGTTTGAGGAAACTTGCACGCTTCCAAATTGACCGAACCATAATGACTATGTTCTATCGGGCTTTTATTGAATCTGTTTTATCCTTTTCTTTAATGTCATGGTTTGGTCAGATAAAACTGAAACAGAGGAAATCCTTGGATCAGGTAGTCAGATGGTCCAGTCGTTTGCTTGGTGAGTCACAGCTGAGCCTGACATCCCTGTACACCAGACAAGTACAGAGGATGGCCGACTCGATTTTAAATGATGACTCCCACCCTTTGCACTGCAACTTTCAGCTTCTTCCCTCCAGACGGAGGTTTGCTGTCCCAAAAAGTAGAACCCAGCGCTACAAAAACAGCTTTGTCCCTGCTGCTGTCAAAGAGTTGAACAAGCTATAAAAATTATATTGTACATATTTTATATTTACCTATTTTGTAAGATGTGTGCCTGTGTTTGTGTCTATGTTGAATGTAATTAGTGGCTTGTAAATATGGATGTCACCAACTGCAAAACAAATCTACCTACGGGTACAAATAAAGTAACCTGAACCTGAACCTCTCCTTACGAACGTCTCTACATACAGCATTTTCAGGTTACGAGACGCCTCAACGGGAAAATATTGCCTCTTGTTACGAAAGAAATTTCAGGGTACGAAAGGCAAAAAAGTATGCGCTCCTCGCAGCTCCCGTAGTTTACCGAACGTAAACATACCTGTAGCTACTCTGCCATTGGCTATCGCCTAGCATCTTCCTGGTATCCCATTGGCCACGAAGTGTTCGGGCAGTTTTACGTGTGTGTACAGTACAGTATATTAACTTTTATTCACTATGGGCCCCAAGAAAGTGATGGAGATAAGTGGAAAAGGAGAAAAGAAGAGAGTTTTTTTGTCCATACAAACAAAGAAAGAGATAATAAAGGGGATGCGTTTGGTTGATCTCGCCAAAGAATATAGCCGTGATACATCTATGATCGGCACGGTATTAAAACAAAAGGAAGCCCTAAACGCAAACGTCCTTGGATCGGTTCTTCACAAAATGTCAGGCAAAAACCACTGATGAGAGAGAGAACATGAACCAAAGAAGGCAAAAGGTGACGACGACGACGATAGCAGTTAAAAGGTAAATGAACATAATTTTTATTATTCTTTACTTTATACTTTATTCTTTGTTTTTTTTAAATTACAACTCTCATTTTATGTTTATTGTGCAGTAATCTAATTGTAACATGTATTTTGTTACATGTTTTGATGCGTTTTTATGATTTATAAAAAATTTATGCCCAAATTTTGGGGGGCTTGGAACGGATTAGGGCATTTACATGTAAAACGCGTCTCTACTTACGGAATTTTCACGTTACGGAAATACTTCCGGAACGAATTAATTTCGTAAGTAGAGGTACCACTGATTTAAAATCATCTTCCCAGTTTTTGGTAGCCGTATTCTTCTTATAATTAATTCTTCTTTAACTCTGGGTTATGTACCACTGGCTTTTAAAACTGCTGTAATTAAACCCTTACTCAAAAAAACGACTCTTGATCCAGGAGTTTTGGCCAATTATCGACCAATCTCTAATTTGCCTTTCATTTCAAAAATCTTAGAGTTGTTGCTGTGCAACTAACTGACCATTTGCAGAGAGTTGGTTTGTTTGAGGTGTTTCAATCTGGGTTCAGAGCTAATCACAGCACTGAAACTGCTTTAGTGAAGGTCACTAATGACCTCCTGATCGCATCTGATAATGGATTTGTCTCTGTTCTTGTTCTTTTAGATCTCAGTGCAGCCTTTGACACTATCGATCATGCCATTCTACTTGATAAATTAGAACACTTTGCTGGACTAAATAGAACTCCATTACAGTGGTTTAGATCTTATTTGTCAGATAGATTTCAGTTTGTTCACATTAACGATGAAGTTTCTTCCAACTCTAGGCTCAGTCACGGAGTTCCACAGGGATCTGTGTTGGGCCCTACTCTTTTAAGTGTATATATGCTCCCGTTAGGCAATATCATCAGAAAGCACTGTATACATTTTCACTGTTACGCAGACGACACACAACTATACCTGTCAATGAAGCCCGATGATTGTAATCAATTAGCCAAGTTAGATGCCTGTCTTAAGGACATCAAAGCTTGGATGACTTGTAATTTTCTACTATTAAATGCTGATAAGACTGAAGTCATTCTTGTTGGCCCAAAACATCTTAGAAATTCCTTCTCAAATTATGCCTTTAATTTAGATGCCGCCACTCTCACTTTGAATAGTTCTGTGAGGAACATTGGAGTTATTTTTGATCAAGATTTGTCCTTAATTCACATATTAAATTTGTTTCTAAGACTGCCTTCTATCATCTGCGCAATATTGCCAAGATCAGGAGCATCTTGTCTCTAAATGATGCTGAGAAACTGATTCACGCCTTTGTTAGCTCTCAATTAGATTATTGTAATTCATTATTATCTGGTTGTCCTTAAGTATCCTTAAAAAAAATTTCAGTTGATTCAAAATGCTGCTGCTAGAGTTTTAACTGGTTCTAGAAAAAGAGATCATATCTCTCCGGTTCTGTCCTCTCTTCATTGGCTTCCCATAGAATTTAGAATCAAGTTTAAAATCCTTCTTCTTACTTTCAAAGCTCTTAATAATCAGGCCCACCAATATATAAAAGATCTGATATTACCTTACCATCCTAATAGAGCATTATGCTCCCAAAATGCTGGCTTACTTGTGGTTCCCAGAATCCCCAAAAGTACAGTGGGAGGCAGAGCCTTCTGCTACCAAGCTCCTTCTCTCTGGAACCAGTTACCACTCTGAGTCCGGGAGTCAGACTCGGTCTCTGTTTTTAAAAACAGGGTAAAATCCTTCTTTTTTTAATATAGCTTATGTTTAAGGAGGGATTTTATGTCTTTTATCCCCACTTTTGTTCTGTTATTTGATCCATACTGCTGGTTGACTTCCAATAGGGTACTTGGCACCTTACTGTTATGTTTTTATGTCTGCCCTCTCCATCCTCCCTATCCCCTCACCCCCAGCCAGTCGCAGCAGATGACTGCTCCTCCCTGAGCCTGGTTCTGCTAGAGGTTTCTTCCTGCCAAATGGGAGTTTTTCCTCTCCACTGTCGCTTAGTGCGTGCTCATAGGGGATCGTCTGATTGCTGGGTTTTTCTGAGACTGTGGGGTTTTTCTCTGCACTCTGGCGCCATGAGACGACATCTGTTGTGATGTGGCGCAGTATAAATAAAGCTGAATTGATTTGAATTAATATTATGAGAGTCACAAATTTATGAGAGAAAACTGGCAAATTTATGAGGGTAAAAAGTTGCAAATTAATGAGGAAAAAATCACAAATTTAATGAGGAAAAGTCCATTTTTAGACAAAAAATTGAAAATTTATGTCACAAAATTTGTAATTTTATGAGAAAAAAGTTGCCATTTTTAGAGAAAAATTACAATTTTTAGAAAGATAGTTGCAAATTTATGAGAAATAGTTTCAAATTTTCGAGAAAAAAAATGCAAATTTATAAGAAATTTCCAGATTTGTTAGGGACAAAAATGCAAATCTGTGAAAAAAGGTACAATTTTTAGAGAAAACAGTGGCATTTTTTAGAGAAAAAAGTTACAAACTTTTGATGAAAAAGGTTGCAAATTCATTAAAAAATTGTGACTTCATGAGGAAAAAAATCCCAATTGTTAGACAAAAAAAATGGAAATATATGACAAAATTTGCAGTTTTGAGGAAAAAAGTCACCATTTTTAGAGAAAAAAGCTACAAATTTTTTTAAAAAAAGTTGCAATTTTTGTAATAAAATGTGCAAATTGAGAATAAAGTTGCAATTTTTGGCGGAAAAGTTGCATTGTTTTTGAGAAAAAAGTTTAAAATTTATGAGAAAAAAGTTACAAATTTATAAGAAAATTACAAGTTTGTAAGGGAAAAAAATGCAAATTTATGAAAAAAGTTGAAATTTTTAATTAAAAAATAGCATTTTTTTTAAAGAAGAAAGTTGCAAACTTATGAGAAAACAGTTTTATAAAGTTATAAGAATTATTTTGCATTTGTTTGCTTGCTTGGAACTGGTGGCTTTCCATGGATGGGGGTGGCAGGGTAACAAGGGGGGTGATTTTGAGTCATTTTCCTAACTAGGAAATGAGCCAAAATCATCAGCAGAGCTCAGTCAGTCGAACATCAGTTTACAGATTTAATATCAACATGAATAGAGACGAATCTGATAAAGAACAACAAATAAAAAGTAACGAACATTACTTGGGACTTTTGATGTTAAAGCATCAGGAGTCTTTAATGAGGTTCTGTGATGAAGGTAAACATGAGCTGCTGATGGTTTATATGATTAATGACAGAACAACAGTAAGTTTAAACCATGACTGAACTGACGTTGATTGGCTGATAGAAGGCGGGAGAGAATATGATAGGACCAGGGTGATGACATCAGGTTTGACAGGACGGGAAGAAGGAAGTGAAGAAAAGATTAAAACAGCAGGAAGATACCAAGCTAAATCATATTATAAGCAGATTTGAGAGTTTCTCTTTAGAAGTTTTTTTTTCTGTAGTTTCAGGTTACTTTTTGTAAATCAGTGATTCCTGTTTGTGTAAAACACCCTGGTTTTTATCCAGCCATTGGTTTCAAATTTAATATGAAGCGTCAGAGCAGCCAATCACTGATGTTCAACCAAGAAACTTCTGCCCCTCAACTTAGGAAACAGGCTTTAAAGTTAAAATTCAAAGCTGATACACTTGTTTGAATGTTCTGTGTATAATGCTGTATGCTTGTGTCAGGGTGCTAGTCCACACTCCCTGGTATTAAACTCTATGTTGGTCTGTCAGGATACAGCTAAATACAATAGTCACAAGCCACGGTTACATTTGCAAAATTTCTTCAATCTGATGACAATTCGGATCAGAACTTTACTGTTTACATGGATCCTGAAAAAGTTGATCCAATTAGGATGTGCATTTCCATGTGTCATACGTTTGAAAGGACTAAATAATTTTGACATGCGCATAATTATCCGACATTGCGGAAATAGTAGAAGAAGAAGCAACTTCCGATGTAAACAAACCCCACTTTGTGTTTTTGTCTTTTTGAAATGGACCTGTATTGTGTTATTCAGACTGTACTTTTGCTTCTGCTGGTCTCCGTAATGAAGCTACAAATGCATACTTTTGCATATAACGAACCGAGGGAGATAGCAGGATGATACAGACCAGTTTTGTTTTAGTCCTGCCATGTCTTCCGCTAGCTGCTGTAAAGGCAGAAATGCGTCATGTCGACGTGTGGCTGATGTACAGAGATGCGCAGTAAATATATTTTCTACCCAAACTTCGGCATAAGTGTTTATATGCGCACCAATTGGATTAACAATTGGCATCACCCACCCGTCTCAATCAGAAGGAAATTTTGATCCAAATGAGTGTAATCAGGTCAGAATATTCAGATTGGCGTGTTTACATGAAACATTTTTATTCCGATCAGGCTTTTAATCTGGTTACTTTTGTCCATGTAAACATGGCTACAGTCACACTTTAATGAGGCAGAAACTGCCAGACAGATCTAACCTGGTTAACTAAAGATAAGCCCTCATTATTAAGTAGTATTAAAAATTCCGGAGTCCCAGTTAAAAGTAAAACAAGCACTCAAAGCCTGACTACAATAAGTCAACCCTTAAGTCAAAGTCTAAGCAAGTCCACAGAACAAAACCAATTATTAAAAGAAAAGAAAAAATCCAGCTCCTCTACTCGGGCAAAATCAAGCCAAAAGAATGGGAATCCAGAAGATGCAGAAATGCCTGAAGTCACGACTTGCCGTAGTCTCAGCCCCTCCCCAAAAGCAAGCATAAGGAGCGTGCTTTTGTTTTACCTACCTGATGGTGGGTAGCCACAATATCCAGTGGAACTGTTGTGGCTTTAAGGCCAACTTCTCTGAAGTGCAACGTTTAGCTGCTAGTTTTAATCCCCTTGCTTTTTGCCTTCAAGAAAATCTTCTGCTATAAACCAACCCCATGTCTCTGAAACATTAAACTATGTATAATACATATGGTCCAAATGTGCATCTTCCATCTGGGGGTTAGTAAGGAATGACCTAATTCACAACCACTTGGCTTTAATCTCCAACTTACAAGCAGTGGCAGTTCGTCTAACTTTGCATAAAGCAATAACCTTATGCTTTGTCTATATACCACCAGATATGATTGTGACACCGGAAAATCTTGATGACCTTCATAATCAGTTGCCATCCCCAAACATCCTTGTGGGTGATTTTAATGGACATAATCCTCTGTGGGGAGGAATTTGCTCAAATGCAAAAGGCAAGATACTGGGGGATTTTATTGCTAAAAATGATCTATGTTTTTGGAACGATGGGTCTCACACATACCTTCACCCAGGATATGGAACCTATACTGCAAATGACCTGTCTATATGTGATCCTGAGCTAGTGCTGGAATTCTCATGGCGGGTCTTGGATGATCTTTGTGGAAGTGACCACTTTCCACTAATATTGACGTCTACAGAAGTGGATGTGCAATCAAGAACTCCGCGATGGCAACTCAAAAAAGCAAACTGGCCTTCCTTTGTCTCTCTGTGCAAAGAGAAATTCAGCCAAAAACTTCAACCACACTATCACTCTGTTCAGAGCTTTACTCAAACCTTAATTACAATTGCAGATAAGACTGTCCCAAAAACATCAGCAAAGCCACATCATAGGTCCAACCCATGGTTCACTGATGACTGCAAAAAGGCCATTGAGGCAAGGAAAAAAGCAGAGAGGGTGTTCAATAAACATCCAACAACAGAAAACCTGACCAGATTTAAAATCTGTCGAGCTAAAGCACGCAGGATCATCAATGAAGCAAAGAGACAGAGCTGGAGGGAATTTGTATCAAGCCTCACATCCAACACATCCACCAAAAAGATCTGGGATTTAATTAGAAAGATGAAGGGTAAAGAGAATAGACTTCAAATACAGCATATTAATCATCATGGTAATCTGTTGATGACAAAATATGAAATAGCTAATCAACTAGCAAAATCGTTTGAGAAGAATTCATCTATTGGAAACTATCGTCCTGAGTTCCAAATCATACAAGCACAAGAAGAACAAAAAGAACTAAACTTTTCTTCAGATAACTCAGAACCATACAACCAAGATTTCATTATGGAAGAACTTTTGTTCTCAATAAGGAACTCTCATGACACTGCTGTGGGGCCAGATAAAATTCATTATCAGTTTTTAAAACACTTACCCCCCCCAATGCACTATCCATTCTCTTGATGGTTTTCAACAACATCTGGAAGTCAGGCAGTATTCCTGAAAGCTGAAAAAAAGCAGTAGTTATACCCGTTCCAAAACCTGGGAAAGATCATACTGATACCAACAACTACCACCCAATAGCTCTGACAAGTTGCCTCTGTAAAACCATGGAAAGAATGGTAAACAATCGCCTTGTGTGGGTGCTTGAGTCTGAAGGCCTTTTAACTGATTACCAGTGTGGCTTCAGATGTGGTAAAAACACTTTAGACCACCTTATCAGATTAGAGGCCTATATACGTGGTGGTTTTATTAGAAAAGAACATGTAATTGCTGTATTTTTTGATTTAGAAAAAGCATATCACATTCGCGGATCACATTCAACACACAGAGCGGAGTTTCCCAGACTCGCTGATTATTGTGGTTGGCGACTTTAATCAGTGCAATCTGAGCCACGATCTCCCCCGCTACAAACAGTTTATTAAATGCCCCACCAGAGGATTAAACACACTGGATCACTGTTACACCACAGTGAAAGACGCATATCGCGCTGTTCCTCGCGCTGCGCTGGGATTATCTGATCACGTGATGGTTCACCTCATTCCCACATACAGACAGAGATTGAAGCTCACTAAACCTGTTGTGAGCACTACGAAGAAACGGACCAGTGAAGCTGAGGAGAAGCTGGAAACGTGCATGGAAATATCTGACTGGGGCATGTTTAAAGGAGCCACGCATGATCTGGATGAGTACACGGACACTGTGAACTCATATATCCACTTTTGTGAACAGATCATTCTTCCATCACGCACCAGGGTGAGTTACTCTAATGACAAACCCTGGTTCACAGCTAAGCTCAGACAGATCAGGAAGGAGAAGGAAGCAGCGCTGAAAAGTGGAGACAGGGACTGCTACAGGGAGGTTAAATACCGGTTTAACAGAGAGCTGAAGAGGGCTAAATCTGTGTATTCAGAGAGACTCCAGCAGCAGTTCACTGCTAATGATTCGGCTTCCGTGTGGAGAGGACTGAGGCAAATCACCAACTATCGGCCTCAGGCTCCTAAAGGTCAGGATGACAAAGCCCTTTGTCAAAGTCTGTCCCAACACTATGCCCATTTTGACACCTCGTCATCTGTGTCCAACTCCCCCCCTCCCTCCAGCTCCACAGCCTCCACAATCCCTACTTCATTAAAGGCACCCCCCCTCCTCCCCCCCTGCCCTTATCATCAGTGAGCAGGACGTGCTCAAACAGTTCTCCAGACTGAACCCGCGCAAGGCCCCCGGCCCGGACGGCGTGTCTCCCTCCACCCTGAGACACTGTGCGAAACAGCTGGCTCCTGTCTTCACAGACATTTTTAACACCTCCCTTAAGTTATGCCACGTGCCGTCCTGCCTCAAATCCTCCACCATCATCCCTGTCCCCAAGAAGCCACGGATCGCTGGACTTAATGACTACAGACCTGTAGCTCTCACCTCTGTAGTCATGAAGTCCTTTGAGCGCCTGGTCCTGCCCCACCTCAAGTCCATCACCACCCCTCTCCTGGACCCGCTGCAGTTTGCCTACCGAGCCAACAGGTCTGTAGACGACGCAGTCAACCTGGCCCTCCACTCCATCCTGCAGCACCTGGACTCCCCGGGAACCTACGCCAGGATCCTGTTTGTGGACTTCAGCTCCGCATTCAACACCATCCGCCCCGCTCTGCTCCGGGACAAGCTGTCCCTGCTCAACGTGCCTGACTCCCTCTGCAGGTGGATCACCGACTTCCTGACGGACCGGAGGCAGCATGTGCGGCTGGGAAAGACTGTCTCAGACTCTACTAGCATCAGCACCGGATCACCCCAGGGCTGTGTACTTTCCCCCCTACTCTTCTCCCTTTACACCAACTCCTGCACCTCCAGCCACCAGTCTGTCAAGTTGATCAAGTTTGCGGACGACACCACCCTCATCGGGCTCATCTCCAACGGCGACGAGTCCGCCTACAGGAGAGAGGTGGCCCAGCTGGCGTCCTGGTGCAACAATAACAACCTGCAGCTGAACGCTCTGAAGACAGTGGAGATGATTGTAGACTTCAGGAAAGTCACTACCCCTCTGCCCCCCCTCACCCTCTCAGGCTCTCCCATCACCACTGCTGATTCCTTCCGCTTCCTAGGCACTACCATCACCAGGGACCTCAAATGGGAGCCGACCATCAGCTCACTCATCAAAAAAGCCCAGCAGAGGATGTTCTTCCTGCGGCAGCTGAGGAAGCTCAAGCTTCCCACCAAGATGTTAGTGCAGTTCTACACAGCCATCATCGAGTCCATCCTCACCACCTCCATAACCGTGTGGTACGCAGGAGCCACTGCCAGGGACAGACTAAGGCTGCAGCGCGTCGTGCGCAGTGCTGAGAAGGTGATCGGCTGCAAGCTCCCATCTCTCCAGGATCTGTACATCTCCAGGACCCGGAGGCGTGCTGGCCGGATCATAGCCGATCCCTCACACCCTGGTCACGTACTGTTTGCCCCCCTCCCCTCTGGTAGAAGACTTCGGTCCATCCAGACTAAAACCTCCCGTCACATGAACAGCTTCTTCCCCTCTGCCATCAGACTGCTGAACACTAAGTGACTTATTGACTCTCGTGCACTATGTACAGCAGCTCAACCAGACTCATGTCAATCATCACTGTTTTCTTCCTGCATTACCGACTGCACTATATAGTTCTCCACAGTATCTGCTGCTCGCTAATATATTTTAACTGCTGACCAGTATCACTTACTCTTATTCTACACTTTATTGCATGTATAGTTTATTTCTTTTATCTTATCATGTTTAATGTT
Organism: Pholidichthys leucotaenia; assembly: GCA_020510985.1. NCBI lineage: Eukaryota > Metazoa > Chordata > Actinopteri > Cichliformes > Pholidichthyidae > Pholidichthys > Pholidichthys leucotaenia. Next base: position 166,425,093 of record CM035843.1, on the reverse strand, counting down.
GCAGCATTGCACCGAGACAAATTCCTAGTTTGTGTACTACATGAACAATGGCAATAAACCTGATTCTGATTCTGATTCATATGACACAACATGGAAATGTGGTATTTTAAGAGACCTATATGGCATGGATTTTAGGGGACATTTGCCCTTTTTCATTTCAAACTTTTTGTCCAATAGACGCTTCAGAGTCCAAGTAGGAGATACCCTTTCAGAGCCCCATGTGCAAGAACAAGGAGTTCCCCAGGGAAGCATCCTCTCGGTTACTCTTTTTAGCATTAAGATTAATAGTGTAGTTGGTGCTCTTAGACCAAGTACCTTTTGTAGTCTTTATGTAGATGACCTCTGTATTTGCTACAGGGGGAAAGACATGAGCGCAATCGAAAAGCAACTACAGCTGTGCATAAACAAGGTTAATAGGTGGTCAGTCAGTAATGGTTTTAAATTTTCAAAAACAAAAACTGTGTGCCTGCACTTTTGCCTGCTGCGGTCTCTTCACCTCGACCCTGAGCTTTTCATAGATGGAGAAGCTGTCAAGGTGGTAAAAGAAACCAAATTCCTTGGACTTATTTTTGATAATAAGCTGTCTTTTATTCCACATATAAAGTTTCTATGAATCAGATGTTTTAAAGCCCTTAATATTATTAAAGTTTTGGCTAAAACTAAATGGGGTGCGGACTCTACTGTGCTGCTGCATCTCTATAGAGCACTTGTAAGATCTCGGTTAGAGTATGGGAGCATAGTTTATGGATTAGCAAGGAAACATACATCAGGACGTTAGAAACTGTCCATCACCAGGGGCTAAGGCTTGCCTTGGGGGCTTTCAGAACCTCTCCTGTTAAGTTTGTATGTTGACGCAAACGAGCCTTCACTGCACAACAGGCGTCTGAAATTAGCTCTCCAGTATATGGTTAAACTTAAAGCTGACCATAGAAATCCAGCCTACTCTGCAGTTTTTCACCCTCAATTTTTGCAGATGTATAAGGCCAGACCTAAGAGCATCACTCCTTTTGGAGTGATGTTCCTTTTGTGATCCTTTTTTGAGTGATCCTTTTTCGTATAGGGGCAGCACAGTGGTGCAGTGATTAGCACTGTTGCCTTACAGCTAGAAGGTTCCTGGTTCAAATCCCCAGGCTGGCAGGGGTTGGAACCTTTCTGTATGGAGTTTGCATGTTCTCCCTGTGCTGCGTGGGTTTACTCCGGGGGCTCCGGTTTCCTCCCACAATCCAAAGACATGCATGTTAGGTTAATTGGTTGTTCTAAATTGTCCCTAGATATGTTTCCTATAGGCCCTCAGAATAGAGGGTTAGTATTAGTGAAAGCGCTTTGAGTGGTCTTTGTGACTAGAAAAGCGCTATATAAGTGCAGGTTAGTTAGTTAGTATAGAACCTCACCTGGTAAAATTAAACCCTGATATGAGCAACGTAACATAGACACAGTTTTGTCCCATTCCACCATGGAGTTTGAGGAAACCCAATATCATTCTGGATCTGAGCCAAAACAAGAAGAAAGACACTCACCCAAATGTGTATCAGCAGCAGATCTTGGACATAAAATGCCGTTTTCCTCACCATATTTCCATATACTCGGATGGATCTAAAGTAGATGGCTCAGTCTCTGCTGCATTTGTCACCGGGCACAATCAGTATGGTTTGCGGATTCCCAAACAATGTTCAGTTTTTACAGCAGAGGCTCGTGCTTTGCTTCTAGCATTGGAACACATTGAGAGAACCAAACAACAGAGCTCCTTAATTTTTACTGACTCCAGATCCTGTCTTCAGGCACTTGGGTTTTTAAGGACTGATCACCCCATTATTGTCCGGATTTTAAAGAAATTAGGTTTTTTACAGAAACATAATGTTAATATCATCTTCTGTTGGATCCCCAGCCATGTTGGCCCGTCAGGTAACGAGCAGGCAGACAATGCTGCCAAGAGAGCCCTTACCCAAGAAGTCACTCAATGCCAGATCTCAGCCTCAGACCTCAGGCCTCTAATAACCTCCTGTATTTTAAAGAAGTGGCAGACTGAATGGGACACATGCACTGCAAATAAACTGCATGATATTAAGCCTGCTATAAGCCATAGACATTTGCATCACTTTCAAAACCGACATGATGAGTAGTGTATACTAGGTGCCGTATTGGCCACTCTAGGCTTACGCACAGCTTTTTATTAAAAAGGTGAAGCCCCAACATCTTGTCAGTTTTGCGGAGGTTTTTTATCAATAAAGCACATTTTACTTGACTGTCCTGCTCTTTTGACAGCAAGACAACGTTTTTATACTCAAAAGTCACTCAAGGATATTTTTAATAAGGCACCACCAAAGAAAATTTTAGGGTTTTTAGCACATGTGCATCTGAAGCATCTTATTTAATTTTTCTATTTTATTGTATCTACATATACTGTATATCTCGCTGTATTTATTTATTCTTTCATTTATCATACTGCCTCTTTATAATTTTTAACTCAATTTTCTTATTAGTTCTAATTTTGCCATGAAATAGCCATAGATGCTGACATGGCACTAAACAAGAACACACACACACACACACACACACGAGCCAGAAACTTCTCTGGTGTTGTTGTTCACATAATGTAGCTGTATAACCAGGGATGGCAACAGGAAATTCTGATTTCAGCTGAAATCTAATTTGGTCGACTGACTTATGGGGGGGCTGGGGGGGCGCAGCCCCCCTGAAGCTGGGAGGTTTTCAGTAAAACAGAAGTAATTTAGACTGAAAAAAATGATAAAAAAAAAAGAAATACTAGACTTGGATAAATCATTAAATTTAATGAAAAGTTAACTTACTTTTTCTTCAATGTTGTCTCACTGTCTTTAGTCCAACATATTTAACAGTTCTATAAGAGTTTATTACACTATTTACACTATTTACACTGGTCACCAAGTCACTTCTAATGTGAAACTTTCTTCCTTTTGGCAGCAAGCTGTGTCAGTCTCTGAACTTTGAACTTCATCTCCTTTTCTGGTTTCTTCAGAAACTGTCCGAGTGTTTCTGTTACCTCGTCGAACTTTGAGCCAATTTTCGCCTTTACTGTCACTTTTCTCTCAAGCCAATTCCATCGGAACTTATTTTTGACACTTTTGTCTATTTCTAGCACTGATGACTCCTGATCCTTCGATAAAAATCTCATAATTCCGCTGAAAACAATACCGAAAGCTCAGAATTCCAACATGAACCAGGGATGTGATTTGGGGTTGGTGAAATTATCTGAAAATTTTGCAGGGGGTCTTGGGGACGCAATCCCCCAGCGGGGTCCGGGGCAGAGCTCCTGGGTTTTTATGATTTTTATGTACCAGAACTGTGCTTAAATGACATAAAACAAACAGCTGAATGCCACTTATTACTGTATAATATTGACTTGTGTTCCAAGAAGATAGCATTCCTAAAATATTCCAACAAGCATCATCCATCACATGCTTTAACACTTGATCAAATCAAAATCAGTTAATTTTATCTATTCCATAATAGAAATAAAATTCCAACATACCATTACTTTTTATAATTTCAGCATTCATTTCAGATCACCAGTTTCAATCTCCATTGAGTCTTGAGTTGTTCATTTTGCACAATCACTGATGCAGCCAAGTCTTAGAAATATTCAAAAGTTATGAGTCAATATCCACTGTGCACTGTCAATTTCAAACTGTTTGGAATCATAAAAGTAATGTAACTAAATTGTTTTGCTATTTTTTCTCCTCAACATCAATGTCAGGGCACTGCAAGAGTTTTGGGGGATGGTTAACTTTTATAACCGTTTCCTCCCCCGCGCAGCCCAGCTCATACAGCCGTTGTACGCAGCACTCAAACGGAAACCGGCGGACAGAGTTGACTGGACTTCTGAACGGGAGCAGGCGTTCTGAGGTTAAAACAGCGCTCACAACTGACGCCTCGGACATGGGCATAGCGGCCGTCGTGGAGCAATGCATTGCCGGTTCTTGGCAGGCGCTCACCTTTTTTTTTAGCAGGCCTTTGCACGACAGTGAGCGTAAATACAGCGTGTTCGACAGAGAGTTAATGGCTCTCCACCTGGCCATACACCACTTCCCGTTCTGGCTGAAAGGGCGCACCTTCACTGCGTTTGTGGACCACAAGCCGCTAACGTACTTAACGTACTTTATCTTGCTGGAAGATAAAATAAAGCGGAATTCGGCGAATTACTGGAAAAATCACATCCCTGAGAACAAGCTGCCATGAATTTTTGACAAAGCATACAACGAGCCATTTGATTGGTCCAATCATTTGCAACTATCCAATTGCAGGGCTGTTTACAATACAGCAGTAGCTTGAGTACATCCGGGTTATCGCGAGACTTGACCCGGGGAAGCGCCGAGCGCTTATGTAATCGTGTTGATTTTCGCTAAAATCGGTAACAATAAGGTACCTTACCCCCCCAAAATTTTCTCAACGGATTTAGACGATTCACAGAAATGATCAATTTGAAAATAAATCGGCGGAAATCCGCGGATCGGCGGAAAATTGCCATCCCTGTATAACATGTTGGATCATCAAACATTTAAAGTGCCCAGTTATGCCTTTTTTCCCCCAGACACACTTCCCAGACATGTTAATGAAATCTCTGTGACCTGATTGGTCCTGAATACCTCATGTTTTAATTATTGCAGCAGCATTTTACACACAGGGGAGCTGCTCTCCCCAGAATGGACTGTTTTATTTTATATTGATTAAATGCTACCCCCACCCACAGAATCAGAAAGCCTTTGTTATCAATTTACTTGATAATACAACAAAAGTAAGAGTTCTCCTATGTGGTGAATTTAAAATGAATGAATAAATAAAAATAAATGGACATATACAAGCATAAAAACAAAACAGTTCATGTGACTCATAATGGGCATAAAATACATGACACAGCATCAAGTGCAAGGTGCCAGATAAAAATGACACATGAAGCTATTTTTGTTCAGAGAAATGACTGCATTTAAAAAAAAAAAAGTTTGTGAATCTGGTAGTTGTGGATTTAATGGCGTGTTAGCGTCTACTAGAAGGCAGCAGGTGAGAGCAGTCTTTGATGATGTTTTGGACTCTGGAGAGAATTCAGCTGTTTGCAGTATCTGTGGGAGAAGAAAGATATCAGCCAATTATTTTTCCTGTGGTCTGTGAGTCTCTGGAGGGCCTTTTTGTCTACTGCTGACACACTGTGATGCAGGAGGTCAGTATGCTCTCAATAGCAGCTGTGCAGAAGGACAGCAGCAACTTTGTACTTAAATGATTCTTCCTGAGTATTTTTTTTTTTTGAGGAAAAAAAGCTAAAAATTTACAAGAGAAAAGATCAAATTTATGAAAAAAGTTTCAAATTTAAAGAAAAACGGCAAATTTACAAAAAAAAATGTTGAGAGAAAAGTTGAAAATTTATGAGAAAACAGTTGTGAATCTAAGGAAAAAAGTTGAAAATGTATGAGAAAAAAGTCACAAATTTATAAGGAAAAAGTCAAAACGTTTTGAAGGAAAAATTGCAAATTTACAGAAAAAAAAAATGCTAATTTAGAAAAAAAAATTGATGACAAAAGTTTACATGACTTATTTAATCCTCACCTGGCCATTTAAGTGACCATTGCGGCCAATGGTCTGAAGGCAGGGTGGTCTTGGGCTAGGGCAATGAGGTCAGCCGGAGGTCTTATCACTGTGACCCGGGTTGTCCAGGACAGTCTGGGTGACCTCGGGGGCGATGCCAGCCTGATGAGGTTGATGCCGAGTCCATGAGGCCCTGTCTTAATATGATTGGAATTTGTAGTGGTGGGTTTTTATGGGACAGAGCTGCTAACCCTGCCCCAACCCTCCTCACTTTCTTATCCGGGCTTGGGACCAGCAACGGCAGAGTGTTAAAAAAAAAAAAAAAGTTTACAATAAAAAAATTCAAATTTAGGAGAAAAAAACTGAAAATCTATGCGAATCCTTAGGAAGTGTAAGTGCTGCTTAATGATGGCTGGGGTGTTATTGGACCAGGAAGACTGTCAGCCACATGGATGCTGAGGAATGTAAATGACTTCACCTTGTCTAACCCTGACTGTTAGTGGAAGCGACTGGAGATTTGTGCTGCCTTTCCTGTAGTCCATGATGAGTTCTTTAACTTTAGTGGTGTTCAGCATCATGTTGTTAACAGAGCACCACTGTGACAGTTTTTCCCACCTCCTGCCTGTAGGTGGACTCGAGATGAGTCCCACGACAGTGGTGTCTTCTGCAAATTTAATGATGTCATTAGTGGGGGGTGCTGATGAACAGTCAAAGGTATACAGTGAGTAGAGAAGGGGGCTCAGCACACAGCCCTGTGGTGAACCGGTGCTGAGTGTGATGGTGGAGGAGTAGTAGGAGACATTCTTGATGATGTGTGGACGGTTTGTCAGGAAGTCCTTTATCCAGCTGCATCTCGATGAGGAGCTGTCTGGTGCAGAGTATTATAAACTACAAAATAACATCTATTATTGAAATATATGATCAATGATTGGTAGATGATCTGGCTGGAAAGACAATGTCATAATCTGGGCTTGATCATAGAATAGAATTGAATAGACTTTATTGTCACTGTACAGTTATACAGCACAAATAAATTGTGGTGCTCCTCCAGGTTACTGCACAATAAAGTGAGAAGAATTTGAAATAAAACAGTTACAGAACACACAACCATACGACTGAGGTAAAAGTAAAAATAACAAATAGCCCATTCGTATATACACAGGTATTGTAGTGGCTTCGAGGATGGAACTATGTATATAGGAGTGCGGAGTGCAGAACACATAATTGAGTAAAATGGCCCAAACATTATGGAGAATATGTACAGTAGTAATTTCACAGATGTGTCCATATACATGAAAGTGTGGAGTGCAACGACAGGTGTTATAACATGAGTTATTGTGTAATAACAGGAGTTATTGTGATAATTAAAAGGTCCTCAGTTCTGTGCATGTGAGTGTTCAGAGGGAGGGGGTGGAGCCTCTGACCGTTTGCAGTTCGGATGGCCCAAGGGAAGAAACTGTTTATCAGTCTGGAGGTGTGGGACCAGATCGATCTGAACAGTCGTCCAGAGGGAAGCAGGTCAAACAGGTGGTGGCGGGATGTGAGAGGTCCGCTGTGATGGCCTTGATCCTTCTGAGACAGGAAGCTCTGGAAATGTCTTCCATGGAAGGCAGAGGGTTGCCAATAATTTTTTTGGGGGGCGGTGTTGATGACCATCTGAACAGCCTTTCTTTTCTCGGCTGTAGAGCTGGCGTACCACACACCCAGACAGTAGGTGAGCACGCTCTCCACTGAGCAGTGGTAGAAGGCCAGCAGCAGCTTCTGTTCCAGACTGTCCTTCCTCAGGACACGGAGGAAGTGCAATCGCTGCTGGGCTTTCTTCACCAGGGCCTTGGTGTTTAGAGACTAGGAGAGGTCAGAGAAGATGTGGGTTCTCAGGAACCTGAAGGTTCCTGGGTGCCCACATCTTGGGCACCACATCCTGGGCACCACATAGGATCAAGCCCACACTTTATGTTCATATAAACCTGTGCAGACGACAGAGCATCCCCTGGTTTCGGCATCGCAGGACCCAGTGGCATCTGTGAGAAATTCCTTGGCACTATTATGCAAACCTCCTTGCTCCGCTGCAGCCACAGCTCCTCACCACTCATCACCCCCGGCATCACAGAAGCCTGAGCCGATGGTAAAGTGTCCCCTGATTTCCACTATTTCCGCATCTATGCCCTCCTGTGTTGCTGACAACGAGGAGCTTGAGGAGTGCTGGCAGGTTCTGCTGTCACCGACTGAACTTTTATTGGATCACAAACCCTGGCTCCTCCCAGAGTATGCATCTCAGCTGTGTGAGGACCGGCTGGGTGTAGAGGGCTCCGCTGGGAAGAGTCTACTAAGTGCCACCAACAAGCCAAACGGCCTCCTCCTGTAGTTCACTCCCCAGCTCCTCCGCCAGCCTCTCCAGCCTCACAAACCCTCCACAGGCCTGAGGAGAACTTGCTATCTGCGCCACAGTCTGCACTGATGAAAAAGCGTCCCCGGGCTCCGGGGCCTCTGTCAATTGCACCTCCTCATGGTGCTCCAGCTCTGAAGCTCATTACAGTGCTGGCTCCCATGCTTTCTATGCTGGTGCCCACACCAACTGCTGCACCTCAAACTGTCTCGTCCATGGTTCATCCAGTGTCCCCAGAGGTGTAAGTCACCTTTTCAGCATTGGGGTCACCAGGGGCCTCGCCGACAGTGGAGCAGGAGTTGAGGCAAGTATCTCCTTTAGTATCATTAACATCTGTACTTAAAGAATCTTGCTTTACTCTTGATGGAGGGACCCAGTTGCAGCCCCCATCTGTTTCTGGCCTCCCTCCACCGGGCTCCACTGTTGGTTTCTGTATTGATCAGTCCTCCATCTCAAATCAAATCAAACTTTGTCATATTGCTGTACATACAACTGTAGTGCAGGCAAGATGAAATTGCGTTTCTCTCGGCATCCATATAAGAAGCAGCATGATTAAGACACACTCCCACATAGCTCCACCCCCACCCCCATCCATTCACACATCCCTGAGACATACTTGGGGGGGGGGGAAAGAATAACTAACTATAATATACAAAATGTCCGTAGGTGCAGTAGTGTGTATGAGAGATTCCGGGTTAGCTGTTCAGCATCCTGACAGCTTGTGGAAGGAAGCTGTTGATCAGTCTGGTGGTTCTGCCTCTGATGCTCCGGAATCGTTTACCAGATGGAAGAAGTTCAAAGTGTTTATGCAGAGGGTGAGAACGGTCCTTGACAATGTTCAGTGCCCTGCTCCTACAATGGTTCTGAAAAAGTTCTTGGACAGAGGGGAGGGAGACTCCAATTACCCTCTCCGCCCCCTTGACTATCCTCTGCAGGGTTTTTTTGTCTGACATACTGCAGCTGGAGTACCATGTAGCAATGCAGTACGTCAGAACACTCTCCACCACACCTCTGTAGAAGGTCCTGAGGATGCAGATGGGGAGAGAGGCCTGTTTGAGTTTCCTCAAGAAGTGTAGTCTCTGCTGAGCCCGCTTCCTGATCTCCAAGGAATTCTTGCTCCAGGTCAGGTCCTGCGAGATCTGCACTCCGAGGAACTTGATATTCTCTACTTTCTCCACTAAATGGCCGCCGATGCTGAGGGGGACGTGCTCAGGCTGTGACCGCCGGAAGTCGATAATCATCTCCTTCGTTTTGTCCACGTTGAGCACCAGATTGTTCTTCCTGCACCAGCCCTCCAGGTCTCTCACTTCTTCCCTGTACATTGATTCCTCATCCCTCTGAATAAGTCCCACCACCGTGGTGTCATCTGCAAACTTAATAATCTGGTTCCCCTCGTGTCTGGATACACAGTCATGTGTTAGAAGTGTAAACAACAGTGGACTGAGTACACAGCCTTGAGGGGATCCGGTACTCACCGTGACAGAGTTGGAGATGTTGTTTCCAACCCGGACAGACTGAGGTCTCTCAGTCAGGAAATCCAGGATCCAGAGACATGTGGCGGTGTTCAGACCGAGAAAGAATAATTTCTCCATCAGTCTCTGGGGAATAATGGTGTTGAATGCTGAACTGAAATCAATGTACAGGAGTCTGGCGTAGGTGTCTTTCTGATCCAGGTGGGTGATGACAGAGTGCAGGGTGGTGACTATAGCATCCTCCGTGGAGCGGTTTGAACGATATGCAAACTGGAGCGGGTCGTGTGATGCAGGGAGGCAGGCTGTAATGTGTGGTTTGACAAGCTGTTCAAAACACTTCATCACAATTGGTGTCAGTGCAACAGGACGATAGTCATTCAAACAGGACACCACTGGTTTCTTTGCCACCGGTACAATGATGGAGGTCTTGAAGCATCTGGGAACGATGGCCTGACTCAGGGAGATGTTATAAATGTCAGTCAGGACATCCGCCAACTCGCTCGCGCAGTCTCGGAGCACACGTCCCGGAATGTTGTCTGGACCTGCAGCTTTGCGTGGGTTGACTCTGGTTAGGGTCCTCCGTGTGTCCGCTGTGTTGATGGTAAAAGCTGGTCCGACCGATTGTGGGGGTAGGCCAGCCCTCCCTCTGATTGTCGAGTTTGATGCTTCAAAACGTGCAAAGAAGTCGTTAAGCCTGTCTGGAAGCGAAACGTCGTCATCATCGACCCCCTGCCTAGACTTGAAGCCCGTCAGTGTCCGAACTCCCTGCCACATCTGCTTGGTGTTCCTAGTGTCACAGAGGTGTCCCTGGATTTTCTCCGCATAGGCGCGCTTTGCCGCCTTAATTCCCTTTGAAAACGCAGACCTGGCTGAGCGGAGGGCAATCCTGTCCTTTGCTCTGAAGGCTGCATCTCTGGCTGTAAGCAGAGAGCGCACCTCTGCAGTCATCCAGGGCTCATGATTACCCCGCATAGTGATGGTCTTCACTGTAGTGAAGTCCTCTGTGCACTTCGCGATGTAGCTGGTGACCGTATCAGCATACTCCTCCACATCTGTCTTGTCTTCCTGGGAGGCTGCTATTTTGAAGATCTTCCAGTCTGTGTGCAGAAAACAGTCTTGCAGTGCAGAGGTTGCACTCTCTGGCAAAATCCTGATTTGTTTCACTGCTGGCCTGCTGCGCTTCAATAAAGGTTTGTAGGCAGGCAGCAGCATCACGGACATGTGATCAGAACGGCCGAGATGGGGGCGGGGTATCGCTTTATATGCATCTGTGTTTGTGTACGCTAAGTCCAACATATTCTCTCCTCTGGTCTTAAAGTCTACACATTGTTTAAACTTGGGGAGCACAGTCTTTAGGCTGGTGTGGTTAAAATCCCCTGCAACCACTACAAAACTGTCCGGATGTGAAGTTTGGATTTCACTGATCGCATTGTGCAGTACCCTGAGTGCCTTCTTAGCATTAGCTTTAGCATTAGGGCTCGGCGCTATGTAAACACCAGCTACAAACACGTTGCTGAATTCCCTCGGCAAATAATAAGGCCGACAATTAACAATAAGGAACTCCGCCAATGGAGAGCAGTGTTTAGACACTAACGTGGCATTAACGCACCAGTTCTTGTTAACATAGATGCATAGCCCACCCCCCCGGCTCTTACCGGAGCTTGCCATTTCCCTGTCGGCACGGAACATCGCCATATCTTCCAGTTGAATGGCCTCGTCAGGAATGTTGCTGTGGAGCCATGTCTCGGTAAAAACAAACACAGCAGTCCCTCCACTCTCTCCTGGTTTCTCTCAGCAGACGCAGTTCGTCCACCTTGTTTTCGAGAGCGCGGACGTTAGAGAGAAGAAGCGACAGTACCGCTGGTCTGGAGGGGTTAGCCTTTAGCCTAGCATGGATCCCGGCCCTTTTTCCTCGCTTTTGCTTGCGTTCGCTCCGCTTCCGCTTCCTCCTCTCTCGGGTAGCTTCCAGCGGGGACTCCGCCAGAATTCCATGCTGGCGTAGAATGTCCAAATCACAACCAATCGCCGCGATTCTTGCAGCGTGCAGTACCTTGATGTTTAATAAGGTCTCACGGTTGTTAGTTTTACAGAATGTACGTCTGGGATGATTAAAACTCTAACACTCGCTGATGCCAAGATGGGCCGCTGTGTCTAGGCGCGCCGCCATCTTTCATAGGCCGCCATCTCTTCCTCCACATCCGAGGTGCCTGCATCAGGGATGGAGTTGCACGCCACAGCTCCAGCTATCTCCGAGTTGCACGCTTCATCTTCAGCTGTCATCTTGGGCAGCATGGTGGTGCAGTGGTTAGCAGTGTTGCCTAACAGCTAGAAGGTTCCAGGTTCAAATCCCCAGGCTGGCAAGGGTAGGAACATTTCTGTGTGGAGTTTGCATGTTCTCCCTGTGCTGCGTGGGTTTATTCCGGGGGCTCTGGTTTCCTCCGGTTTTCTAAAGCCCATCCAGGGACAAGAGTTGCAAATTAGCTAATAGCTATACACTCTATGTGCAACACATCAGATTGATTGTCATTGATTAATTGTCTATGTTTATTGCACTGTCCCTGTCAAATAAACTAATCTATCTATCTCCCACTATCCAAAGACATGCATGTTAGGTTTATTGGTGGTTCTAAATTGTCCCTAGATATCTGTCTCCTATGGAGTTTTTGCGTAGGGCCATAAAAGTCACGTGACTCGCGGGGGTAAACATAAACACACCGTAGGTGCCGCCATCTTGGATGGCAAGAGCAGCAGTTGCACTGTGACAACCCAGGCGTAACTTGTACTGTTTAGCGATCAGAATGAGTGAGGAGAACACACAGTCACAGTCTGACATAATAACATCCTTATCATCCTCTTCAACAACTGACACTGTGGCCTCTGACACTGTGTCTGCGATGTCTGTGTCAGATTCAGTGGAGTCATTGTCAGCAGTCATAACAGCAGACAAGTGTTTTTAATCTTGCTCCCGTGCGCTCCTCTGGTGTGCCAAAATGCCTCAGTTGAACGGAGGTGGCGGGTGTGGGGTAACCCCCACAACCACGGACAAGCAGAGCGCACAGCTGGAGCAATTAGCAGAACAATGACTGATATCAATAGGCAGCCTCCCTTTCTCTGGTTTCTTCCTGCCAGTAATCTGCTCAGCGGGGATGATTTGGGGGCAAACAATGAGATGATATCTTTCAAAGACGAAGGGGAGCAGGAGGAAAAGATATCAGAAAACGTGTCAGCGGAAAGGGATGTGGATTATGTGAAGTCCTCGCTGGTGAACGAGTCGGAAAACAACAGCAGCTCGTCGGACTCGGAGGTGAGTGAAGCGCGCTGCGTGGTTGTTTTTTTTTTAAAGGCTCTCCACGGCGCGCCGCGTTAAAATGTACCTGATTTTATGCACATTTACAATAGTTTTCTCCCCTTTCATGTGTGCATTGTCCTTTGTAGCAAGCAGAGAGGCGCCCCCAAACCAGACCCGACTCAGAAAGTTATGAGAAAGCGAGAGATTACGTCAGTGAAGGTAATTATTCAAAAATCCAACTTTTTTTTTTTTTTTTTTTTTTTTTTTTTTTTTTTTTTGCATTTCACACCGGCCATTTAATTCCCCGCTTATCCCCTTATCAGGGGGAACAACAGGAGTACACCATTTTGCCGAGTTTGTAGGTACACGTGAGCAATGTTGTTTGTTTCACCCTGCTGCTGCTGTTGTTTCTTGCCATACAATATGGCGGCACACTCTGGCTGGGCCAGTGCGGCACACCCCCTTACGTCATACGCAAAAACTCCATTGGCCCTTGGAATAGAGGGTTAGTACTAGTGAAGCGCTTTGAGTAGTCTTTGAGTCTACAAAAGTGCTATATAAGTGCAGGTCCTTATCCTTGTCTCCGTGATGCATATCCCAGCTCCAGTACCTGCTCCACGGCTCCTCCAAGCTCCAGTACCCATGCCACCTTTAGCTCACCCAGATCCCGCCACTCCAGCTTCTGATCCTGAGGTTGTCACCCCAGCAGCAGGAGACAATGCATTAAGGCAAGTACCCCTTCATTTATTTTCAACCACCATTTTTAAAAGGACTTTCCTTGCTCCTGCTGGAGGGACCCAAGTGTACATTCCACCAGCTGCTGAGTCCCCTCCACCAATCTCTGCTGCTTATGACTGTGGTGTCACCTCACTGACTTCTTGTTTTCCTCCATCATCCGAGGTGACTGTGTCGAGGATGGAGCTGCAGGAGGATCATGCTACAGCTGTTGTTCCAGAGGTCAGGATACCTCCACCCATCATTCCAGAGGTCGGGGGACTGCCACCTTTTGTTCCAGAGGCCAAGCAGTCTGCTCCACCCATCATCCAAGAGTTCAACAAGTCCGCTCCACCCGTTGACCTTCACTGCCTGGGGTTGCCGCTTCTCAGCTGTTGTTAGCCCCTGTGCCGAAGGCCCCTCAGACACTATCTCCAGAACTAGAAACTCCTGAGCAGAAAGCTCCTATGTTGGTTTCTCTGGAGCTAAGAGTTCCTATGTTGGTTTCTCTGGAGCAAAGAGTTCCCATGTTGGTTTCTCTGGAGCAAAGAGTTCCCATGTTGGTTTCTCTGGAGCAAAGAGTTCCCATGTTGGTTTCGCTGGAGCAAAGAGTTCCCATGTTGGTTTCGCTGGAGCAAAGAGTTCCCATGTTGGTTTCTCTGGAACAAAGAGTTCCCATGTTGGTTTCTCTGGAACAAAGAGTTCCCATGTTGGTTTCTCTGGAACAAAGAGTTCCCATGTTGGTTTCTCCAGGGCTAAAAGTTCCCATGGCATCTCCTGAGTTTCAGGGTTTTATGTTGTCACCTCCTGAGTTTCAAGGTTTTATGTTGTCACCTCCTGAGTTTATGGGGCAGATTTACTAAGGCAGTGCAAATTGGCGAGTGCGCAAATTAGACAGAGCACCTCAGGGAGTGGTCAATTTTTTGCCAGTGAGCTACTAACAACACGCGAAATTATAAACACAGATGCGGTCACTTCATTTCAATAATACCCACACATCCACCCAGAACACCGCAAAATTGCACACCGGCACAGCCAGTTTGGAGGAGCATAATATATAAAGCTTTTTAAAAGCTTTTTATGAATGCCATTGAGTTATGGTGTTGCAGTTTCAGGGGACATTTCTATGCATCTGTACAGTGTTTGTGTTAATTATCTCATTGTTGCTTTCCATATTGTGTATCCTGAACTGGGAGAGAGAAATGGAGGGAAGAGGGAACTGAATTACCGTTTTATGCACAGCAAAAAGAAATGCTGTAAATATGGATAGATGGGGGGCGGTGGGGGGGAGGTTAAGAAAATTGGCAATGTGGAAGATTTTGCTTCAGCAGCGAGGGGGAGCTGAGAAAAACTCCAGATCCCAGTCTAACCTTTGCAAAAAAAAAAAACAGTCATTATCGGCTGACACATCTGTATGTGCACTGCAGGTAGGAAGGGCTCCTATTTTATGGATACAAATTCATGTAGTAGGCTATATACAGTATAAGCAAATGAAATTAAAAAAAACAAACAAAAAAAAACTGCTGGCTGATGTCCAGTTCAGTATAACACCGACCTCTGTGAGATTGTTGATATTCATATCATCTGTTCTTCACTCATGCCAAATAAAGTCACTGGCAGAGAGAAGCTTCTGCCACGCGCCCTTGGTTCTTGCCAGTGTCTCAGCACCAACGATCGCTATCATGTCGGGCGCAGATGAATTAAGATGAGTTTTTTGGGGGGTGTTAAATGCTGGTGCATTTAGCAGCAGATTGACAACCGCAAACCTTAATAAATCACCTTGGCCAGTCATTTAAATACTCCCCTCCCTCAAATTTGCGTGTTGACATGACAACTCCCACAAATACATATGCAATGAGGCCAGGCGCAAAATTAACATAATCCACATCTTTCCACCACAAATTCTGCTCTGCACCCTTTAGTAAATCGCAACAGTAGTTTTTTTTAACTCCAAAACAGGGTTTTGCAATGGTGCAGCACTTTAGTAAATCTGCCCCTAAAAGTTCTAAGTTGTCACTTCCTGAGTTTAAAAAGTTCTCTTCTGAGCAAGAAACTCCTGTGTTGTTTTCTCCAGAGCTTAGAGCTTCTACATTGTTTTTCCCAGAGCAAAGAGCTTCCTGGTAATTTCCTGAGTTTAGAGCTTCTATGTTATTATCCCCAGAGCAAAAGGCCCATACTTTTTCTTCTGAACAAGAGACTCTTACTTGGTTTTCTTCTAAGCCAGGGACTCTAATGTGGTTTTCTTTAGAGCGAGAGGCTCCTAAATTGTTTTCTCCAGGGCTGGGAGTTCTCATGTTGTTTTGTCCTGAGTTTTAAACTCCTATGTTGTCATTAACTCCAGAGTTTAAAATGCCCATGGGGTCACCTCTTGATTTTACAGTTCTTCTGTTGTCACCTTCTGAGTTTACAGTTCCTGTGTTTTCTCCTTAGTTTAAGGTTTCCATGTTGCCATTACCTCCTGAGTTAAGGGTCTGTGTTGTTCCCATAGCCATAGGCTCCTGTGTTTCCTCTTGAGCAAAGGGCTCCTATATTACCTCCACTGTGTAGGAATCCTGTGTTGTTTTCTCCAGGGCAAGAGGGACCTGTGTTGTTGTCACCTAAGGTCAACGTTCCTTTTGCCCCTGAGCTCTGCGCCCCTGTGGCACCTGGCTCATCCGTCTGGTGGCCCTCAGACTTTGGTAGGCCACCTGATGCACCATGTCCATCCATCCGGTGGCCCTGGGGCTTTGGTAGGCCACCTGACACACTGTGTTCACCCCATCTGGTGGTTCTCTGACTTTGGTAGGCCACCTGATGCACCATGTCCATCCGTCCGGTGGCCCTGGGACTTTGGTAGGCCACCAGATGAACATTTTTTCCTTGTGTTCTCGTTTTGCCCCACTGTGCCTGTATCCCCCTCCTCTCACCTGATTGGAGTATTCTCTTTGCTTGAAGGATGTCTAGAATCCGCCCTTGGGATGGGGGGGGGGGCGGCCCTGTCATAATCTGAGCTTGATCATAGGATCAAGCCCGCACTTTATGTTCATATATTGTTTCTCTGGGTTTATTTATGATTATCATTTGCATTTATTGCCCTCTGTTTTCCCACGAGTCCTCTGTCTTTGTCTTCTGTGCCATCTTCTGTCTGGTCCTGAGATGTTGTGTGTACTCATTTACCTATTGTTCCACCTCATGTTTTCCGTAACCCTAGCCACTGCCCTCTCTGTATTACTTCAGTATTGTGGTCCTGTATGTTCATTGTTATGTTTCATGTGTGTCCCCTGTTCGTGATTGTCAGCACTGCCCCGCCTGTCCTGTTTCCCTTACCTGCAGCCATTTCCCTTCTACCTTTGATTGTTTCCCCAGCTGTCTCCTGTTTGTGATAATCTGTTCCTGTATATATGAGTGTTCAGTGTCTGTCTGGTGTGGTGTCATTGTCTTTATTCACTGCCAATTCCGCAGTATCTCATGTCTCAGTAAGTTTGTTTCCAATCATGCCTTGAGTTGTTTTTCCAGCCCTTGTGCTGTATTTTGTTTGTTTATTTGCGTTATCAGTAAATCATCATGTTACACTGGAGTTTGGTCTGCTATGTGAGTTCATCTTGCCTGTCTGCCGGAAGTGCCCATGACAGACAAATGTCTAGTGGAGATGGATAGAATATATAGAAATTTGACATAGACATGGAGCTGCAGCTAAGCTAAAGGCTAGTGGCCTTACCTTTCCTTTCTCCTGTCCTTGTTAAAAAAAATAGAAGAAAAAAAACAGGCCACTGCCACTCAGCCCAACTAATGCCTGCAGTGAACACGTATGGGAAGGTCTGAAGTGATTTTACTTTCAGAATGACAACGTATTTCTCCTCTCCCAAGTCCCCAGAAAGAAGCTGTGATGGGATTTATCTGTCAGCGATGTGAAAAACTTGAACATGAACTACATGACAGGTTAGATCCATCCATCCATATTTTAACCACAAATCTGTGTTCTGAGTGGTTCTAACAAGATGAAACTGTTTGTCTTTAATTCAGACTTAAAAAGATGGAGATGACTTACAAACAGAAACTTCTTGCAGCAAGGTAGGACTTTTCTATTGAAACAGCAAAGCACATTTGATGCTGCAGCTCTGCAGTGATTTCTGTGTTTTTATAGGGTTTGGATTGGATGTGTGGTGGTCAAACAGGTGAACATGTTGAAGATTAACTTTTACTATAAAGTGTCTGGTATCAATGTTTCCTCATAATAAATCATATGTGCAATCATCTGCTCAGTTTGAGTGACTAAACCCACTGAAGAACTCCAGAATCTTTTCTTTTCCTGCTCTCCAGACTCAGTGAGGTGTTGTTTCCTGCAGTGTGTTATAGGGGTGTGTGTGTGTGTATATATATATATATATATATATATATATATATATATATATATATATATATATATATATTGGCTGTGGTTAGACACCCCAAAGCCAGAATGATTTAGAGAGCCACCCAGGCTCACTAAACGAGGTGTGGGCTTTGCCTCGGGGTTAGAGTGAAGACCAGATCCATTTTGGTAAGTGATTTTGAGGACAACCTAGGCTGTACCTCCATACAAACTAACATTATACTGTGAAAATTAAATCAAATTTTTACCACTTTTATACACATATTAAGCCCAAATTATTGAAATGCGTCATCATGCTCAGCAAAGTGGGACATGGTTTCAGTACAGTGGACATGGATGGCACACCAGACCATGTTCTCCATTCCGCTGTGTCTACATGACGGTTCCTGTTAACAGGAACATTTACAACAACACCTGCACCGGTCCTTTGATTCCACTGTTGACACTACTTACTGTAAGTCATATTTAATTGAACTTCAGTTTCATCGGAGACATTTTTTCTTAGATTTTGAAACCATTTTTGTGAATGAAACTTCTGGTCAGACTACAGAAAGTGTTGGTGTCGGCCTCAGGACTCTGCTGGTCTTGTGGGCAGTGCCTCAGGGATATGTGGGCATGGTTGTATAAATGGATCAGGTGGGTGATGCCCAGTGAGTGAGGGGTGGGTGGGTGGTGCCGGACAGACAGGTGTGGTACCACCTGGTCTGCATGGGCTTCCTGCTACTCACTGCTGCCTCCTCTGGGCATGGCTGCTTGTTGGCTTCCATGGTACGTGTCTGGGGCCCTGGAGTGGGTGCAGGTTCACTGTTGCGAGCGGCCTTGGATGAGGGTCTGGATTGTTCTCAGGTCCACGGTGCTTTGGTTCATTCATTTCATTTCATTTTTTTATTTCTGTCGGATCATAATAAGACAAAAAAAGAAAAGGAAAAGGAGGGGGGGGGAGGCATCATATTTCAGACAGAAAGGGTGTAGGCAGAAGCAGCAGCTTACTTGTGCCTGCCCCTCATACATAATACAAATATACAGCCGCCCTCAGTCATAATACAACAAATAAAACATTTTGCAATTATATTTATTTCTAATAAATCAAGTATCTATATATTTACCTCCGCCAAGGAGGTTATGTTTTCATCAGCGTTGGTTTGTCTGTCTGTTTGTTTGTTAGCAAGATAACTCAAAAAGTTATGGACGGATTTTCATGAAATTTTCAGAGATTGTCAGAAATGGGGTATCCTACAGATGGTTAGATTTTGGTGGTGATCCGGATCACCGTCTGGAAAAACAAAAAAAACAAAACAAGCATCACAGTATAGCTATAATATATGCCACTTGCGAATGGCATTTTTTTTCATGGTCAAGAAATCTATAAAGTTAGACAAAATAAATGTAGCATTAATATTTATGATGTTAAACACTGTATGGGGGGAAATGTGGCGCTTGGCGGAGGTCTGTGCTCTCCCAGTGTTTTTCTAGTTCTTATTGTTTTTAAGCATAATTTGAGTTAAACAACAGTGTCACATAACTTAAGGTGCAAGCCATTACTTTTTGACCTCCTGGCCAGTAGGTGTCACACTCACTGTTGCCTTATGATAACATTGCACGTGTTGCTATGTAGAAACAGAAATGGCGCTGGAAACAAGCATTCACAGGCAGCAGCAGACTGTAAGGAAATCAGTGTCTTTGTGATTACGAGCCAGTTAAATCATGTCAAGCAACAAATCTTTTGTGGTATAGTGCCCAGTGATTTTAACAGTCTTCTTTGAGGTTTATCTCCATTCAACAATTTTTTTTTTTAAATTAGTCATATCGTCGGCCTCCGTCGGTCTATGATGACCATGGAAGAGAATCCTAAACGTCTACTCTGCTGGAACAGCACTGCCTGTGGCTGAACAGGCCGATGCGTGAATGGCAGTCCCTGTCACACAGGTCGCACTTGTGGGTGGTCTCCGTGCTGCTGGAGCTGTGGCGGTTCTTCCTGCGGGTCCTTTTTTCATCTGCTGCAGCAGTCAGTCTCTCTTCACCCGCCTTGAGCGGTCTGGTCAGGGTGCCTCTCCATTTGGAGCGGTCCGTTGCAAGGTCCTTCCAGTGCTCTGTGTTGATCTCCAGGGCCTTCATGTCTCTCTTGCAGACGTCTCTAAAGCGCAGCTGTGGGCAGCCAACGTCTCTCCTGCCAGTCGCCAGTTCTCCGTAGAGGACGTCTTTGGGGATTCTGCCATCCTCCATACGGTGAACGTGGCCTAGCCAGCGAAGCCTGCGCTGCCTGAGTAGAGTGAACATGGAGGGAAGGCCGGCGCGGGACAGAACTTCTGTGTTGGGCACTTTGTCCTGCCAGGATATGTTCAGGATGCGGTGAATGCAGCGCAAGTGGAAGGAGTTCAGTCTCTTTTCCTGCCGGGCGTATGTTGTCCACATCTCACTCCCATAGAGCAGTGTGCTGATGACGCAGACGTTGTACACTGCCATCTTCATCTTGACAGAGAGTTTGGGATTTTCCCACACTCGTGTGGTGAGGCGAGCAAATGTGGAGGCTGATTTTCCAATCCTCTTGTTGATCTCTGTATCAAGGGAGAGGTTGCTGCTGATCGTGGATCCCAGGTACGTGAACTGATTCACGACCTCCAGCTCGTAGTTGTCGACAGCTGACAGTCGTGCTAACCACTGCACCACCGGCAGCACGGTGGTGCAGTGGTTAGCACTGTTGCCTTACAGCTAGAAGGTTCCTCATTCAAATCCCCAGGCTGGCAGGGGTTGGAACCTTTCTGTGTGGAGTTTGCATGTTCTCCCTGTGCTGCGTGGGTTTACTCCGGGGGCTCCGGTTTCATCCCACAATCCAAAGACATGCATGTTAGGTTAATTGGCTGTTCTAAATTGTCCCTAGATATCTGTTTCCTATAGGCCCTTAGAATAGAGGGTTAGTACTAGTGAAAGCGCTTTGAGTGGTCTTTGTGACTAGAAAAGCGCTATATAAGTGCAAATTAGTTAGTTAGTTAGTTAGATGGTGATGGTTGGTGGTGCTTCTGTGCCTTGCGCCAAGACGTTAGTCTTCTTCAGGCTGATGGTAAGCCCGAAGTCCTTGCGTGCCTGGGAGAAGCGGTCCATCAGGGTCTGAAGCTCCTGCTGTATGTGGGTCGCGACTGCAGCGTCGTCTGCCAACAGCATGTCTCTGATTAGAGCCTCGCGTACTTTGGTTCTGGCTTTCAGGCGGGCAAGGTTGAAAAGCCTGCCGTCAGATCTTGTGTGCAGGTAGATTCCCTCTGTTGCTGTGCTGAAGGCATGCCTCAGGAGCATAGCAAAGAAAATCCCAAAAAGGGTTGGCGCAAGTACACAGCCCTGTTTCACTCCGCTGCGTATGTTGAATGGCTCTGAGACGTTGCCGTCGTGCTGCACTATCCCCTGCATGTTGGTGTGAAACGATTCGATGAGGCTTTGCAACTTTGGTGGGCATCCTATCTTTGGCAGCTTCTTGAAAAGGCCCTCTCTGCTGACCAGATCGAACGCTTTGGTGAGGTCGATGAAGGCGACATACAGGGGCATGTTCTGTTCTCTGCATTTCTCCTGGAGTTGGCGGATGGAGAATATCATGTCTACCGTCGATCGCTCAGCGCGGAAGCCACACTGAGACTCGGGGTAGACACATTCGGCAAGCTTCTGTAGACGAACGAGAACAACTCGTGCGTAGACTTTGCCAACAACGCTGAGGAGGGAGATGCCCCTGTAGTTGTTGCAGTCGCTTCTCTCCCCTTTGTTTTTGTAGAGGGTGATGATCTTGGCGTCCCTCATGTCCTGTGGTACGGCACCTTCCTTCCAGCACTGGCAGAGGACATCATGCAATGGCAGCAGTAGGGCGGTCTTGCAGTGCTTGATCAGGTCGGGGGGTATGCTGTCGTTGCCGGGTGCCTTGCCAGCGGCCAAGCTATCGATGGCCTTGCTGAGTTCGTCGATGGTTGGCTCGGTGTCAAGTTCGTCCATGGATGGCAGGCAATCGATGGCATCAAGGGCTGACGGTGTCATGGTGTTCTGTCTGGAGTAGAGGTCGGAGTAGTGCTCCACCCATCTCTCCATTTGCTTGTTCTTTTCTGTGATCATCTCCCCAGTGGAGGATTTGAGGTGGGCCGTCTTGCTCTGAGCCGGACCAAGTGCTTTCTTGATGCCATCGTACATACCACGGATGCTCCCTGTTATGGCAGCGGTTTGAATGTCAAAAAAGTCATAATTATTAATAATTTGTAGTAATGCTAACATTTCACAAATGTGATTGAATCTGATAATTACATAATTTTGATAATGTAATCATGGCAAAACTGTTGCTGACTTTAAGGACTTTGCTGCTGGTAGAGTGTTTTTTTTTCAGCTGTGCTGTAACACTCTTGTGCTTTGTTTATGTTCAGCGTTTTAGCTAAGAATGCTGTTCTAAAATGAGCTGTTGCTATGGCTTATCCATTGCCTTGGTCATCCCCAGTTGCTGTGTGTGGGCAATCAGGGACTGCTACCCTGATCCCTACGGACAGTACGCTGGGTTTGTTCCAGGTTGCTAGCTCATGCTTCTGGTCGGTGGCAGGTCCACATGTACATCCATGTTACAAGGTGCATCATCAGGGCATCAAAAATATGGGGCGATAATATCGGGTGGTGCGGTGGCGCAGTGGTTAGCACTGCGGCAGCACAGTAACTCACCCTTGGCCATGAGATCCCTGGTTCGATCCCAGCCCCTGACCTACAGTGATCTATGTGGAGTTTGCATGTTCTCCCTGTATCTGCGTGGGTTTACTCCGGGATTTCTCCGGTTTCCTCCCACAGGCCAAAAACATGCAGGTTAGGTTAATTGGAGACTCTAAAGAGGCCCTAAGTGTGAATGTGTGTGTGTGAATAGTTAAGGGATAGCGCCATACCGTGGCTGCTTCATCCATCCAGGTGGATGCCCTCAATTTCCCCTCTGGGGATCAATAAAGTATACAAAATCAAAATTAAAAAAAAAAAAAAACAGGAGGTGGTAAGTTATTTTTGGGTTCTCTCTCATTTTCGTTCATTCATGTGTGTGTGTATATATATATATATATATATATATATATATATATATATATATAATGCACACTAACTAACCTGCACTTATATAGCACTTTTCTAGTCACAAAGACCACTCAGAGCGCTTTCACTAGTACTAACCCTCTATTCTAAGGGCCTATAGGAAACCGATATCTAGGGACAATTTAGAACAACCAGTTAACCTAACATGCATGTCTTTGGATTGTGGGAGGAAACCGGAGCCCCCGGAGTAAACCCACACAGCACAGGGAGAACATGCAAACTCCACACAGAAAGGTTCCAACCCCTGCCAGCCTGGGGATTTGAACCAGGAACCTTCTAGCTGTAAGGCAACAGTGCTAACCACTGCACCACCGTGCTACCGTTCAAAAGTTTGGGGTCACTTATAAATTTCCTTATTTTTGAAAGAAAAGCACTTTTTTTCAATGAAGATAACTTTAAACTAATCAGAAATACACTCTATACATTGCTAATGTGGGAAATGACTATTCTAGCTGCAAATGTCTGGTTTTTGGTGCAATATCTACATAGGTGTATAGAGGCCCATTTCCAGCAACTATCACTCCAGTGTTCTAATGGTACAATGTGTTTGCTCATTGTGTCAGAAGGCTAATGGATGATTAGAAAACCCTTGTGCAATCATGTTAGGTCTGCAATGCTGTAATTGCTGCAAATGGAGGATTCTTTGACGAAAGCAAAGTTTGAAGGAAAAAATTATTTCAAATACAAATCATTATTTCTAACCTTGTCAATGTCTTGGCTATATTTTCTATTCATTTTACAACTCGTGGTAAATAAGTGTGGCTTTTCATGGAAAACACAAAATTGTCTGAGGTGACCCCAAACTTTTGAACAGTAGTGTGTGTATATATATAAATTATTGTAAAATGGATGCCTCATATTGTTTTTGCCTTTTCTAATTTATATGTAAAGGGTGTTGATTCATTGTTAGATTTACCAAGTGATGACTTACCAATCCTCAATGCACAGCTGAAATACTGTCAACCTTTGTATAACCTTGTAAAATTACTGAGAACTTCAGTTATGGCTTTTAATCAGACAAGGTGTGTTCCTCCACTGGGTCACCACAAGGGTGTGTACTTTCACCCTTGTTATTTATTCTGTACACTAATATGTGTCAGAGTGCTTTTAAAAACAGACTTATTTTAAAATATGCAGATGACTGATCGTGAGCCTGCTCCAAGGGACTGAAAACAGTCATGGCCCGGTCACAGAGGACTTTGTCCAATGGTGTGAGGACTTGCACCTACAACTGAATATAGGCAAGACTAAAGACATGGTCATTGATTTTAGGTGAAATGCCAACACACCTGAACCAACTAAGATCAAGGGACAAATAGTGGAACAAGTCACATTTTATAAATATCTGGGTACAATTATTGATAATACTTTGAATTTTAAATTGAATTGTGAGGCCATAAACAGGGACACCAGCGCCTGTTTTGTTTGAGGAGGTTGTCCCATTTCCATGTAGATAGGACCATCATGACACTTTATCGTGCTTTTATTGAATCAGTTTTATCTTTCTTGTTAGTGTCATAGTTTAGAAGCCTGTCCCTCAAAGACAGAAACTCACTGGCCCAGATCATTAAATGGTCCAATCTTTTGGGGGGGGGGGGGTCACAGCTGGGTCTGGAGGCCCTGTACACCAGGCAGGTACAGTGGCTGGCCACCTCTATCACAGCTGATGACTCTCATCCCTTGGCCAGAGAGTTCCAGCTTTTACCCTCTGGACGGAGGTTTAAAGTCCCAAGATGCAGAACCACACGGTACAGGAACAGCTTTGTTCCTGCTGCTATCGTTCTTTTAAACAGGCCTTAATGCATTTTATTTAAACTCTTGGGTCTGGCCTTTTTACGTGGTTTATCTTATCTACTATTTTATTGATCCCTGGTGTGGTAAAATGGTTTTTTCTGGCTTACTACAGGTATCTTTAATAATATCTTAGTGATATTTAATGATTTTATTTTAGTTGGTTTTTTTTTATCTATTTTAGTCTTTTTAACCATGTTCAGTAAGTTTCTGGAGTACCTGTCCATGTCTTTAGTCTGTGCTGTTCTTAAATTGTCTGACGTATGTGTCCTGTGTTTTTAATGTTTTGATGTTCAAAGTTATGTGTTTGAGATGCCCTCTCCATACTGTAAAAAGAATCTACCTACGGGTATTAATAAAGTCACCTTGAACCTTATACATACCTGATCAGACTTATGCAGAGCATTATCTTCAATAAGCTCACTTTCTGAAATTATCTGTAGTGCAGTAATACTCCAGTTTGCATATGGATACTCAGTGTAAAACGAATTCAGTGCATTTCAGAAAATAAGCACATCACTAATCCAATCGGACACAAAATCACTGGTCATAGTCCTCATAATATCTATAAAAAAGTATTCTTTAAATATTTAAATTTATATTGGATCACTGTATAATCTTAAAGTTTTGTTAGTATTTTATAAAAGTTAAAGTCTCAGCAATATTACATTTTCTGACAGTTTAATATGTTATAAGGCAAATCAACATCAACTAAAGTTGTCTATGAAAAAAGGGCTTTTTTAAAAAATACAACATTATATAGCACCAATTCACAACAGTCAGCTCATAGAATTTTGAAGTGTTGGAGAAAGACCTAGAAATTCCAGGTGATCCACTGTGAGGATCACTTGACCACAGTGCAGAGCAAAAACTCCATTTTAACAATAGGAAGCCTCCAGCAGAAGCGGTTTTGGCATCCGATCAGGTCGCCTCCCACTTCAGGTGTTTGAAACACGTCCCGAGGATGAGACCACGGGGCAGACTATGACTTCCAGCTGGCATGGAACACCTTGGCGTCCCTTCTGAAGAGCTGTAGAAGGTGGCTGGAGAGAGGGAAGTCTGGGCTGCTCTACTTGGACTGCTGCCTCCATGACCCAGATCCCCGGAAAAGCTGTTGAGGACGGACGGACAGATGAATGGGCAAAAGAAAATTTTGACAATATTCTCAAAAGTAGAAATGGTTTGTCTCCCAAATATCAGAATTTTAAAGCAAAGACAGATGTAGGCATCTTCCCCCTGTGTGACTGTTGAGTGAAGTGGATCAGCGTGGTCCATGGAGCCGATCTGGGAGAGCAATATAAAAAAAATAGCTTCTTACAGTAAGGTACAAAATACCAATGTCCAAATTAAAACAAAAACAAAAGCAGTTTAAAGAAAAAAAACTGCAGGAAAATATAACAATCTGAACTTGTAGACATTTTTTTAAACATTAAAAATATGCTACAATGAATGCTTGGTTTACAAATGCAAAATATACTGTTGGTGACAGAAAGAGTGGGTAGAGAAATGGAATTGGATTTTACCTGTGTGCTGTGTTCACTCCTGCTACAGCATTGGACCTGATTCACGAACAGGAAAAAGATTTTCAGTTCCACAAATTAAATTTACTTAGGAATAAATTGTGATACCTTTATTTTAATATGTGGGCTTATTGATAACAATAACAACTGTATAATCCATTTTGCCGCTGTCAAAGAAAAATTGCACATCAAGGATGATGCTTTCTGAACAAACTCATTGATGGACACAATGGCACTGGTAGTACAATTATTTGTGTTGTTGCAGCAATACAAGAAACGTTGCACCTACCATGAAGTCGTCATGCGTTGCAGCTTTGTTACTGCACCACCAAAAATGATTAACGATCTCACACAGCCACAGAAACAATCCAGCCTGCCCCTTCGTTTTACCTGCCTGAAGAGTACATACACAAATCCATCTTATTTTTCGCAATTCATTTGTGGATAGTTAGAATATTGTAGTGGTTGGCAAGATTTACAGTGCATCTGGAAAGTAGTCATAGCACTTCACTTTTTGCACATTTTGTTATGTTACAACCTTATTCCAAAAGGGATTAAATTTATTTTTTTCCTCAAAATTCTACACAAAATACCCCATGATGACAGTGTGAAAAGTTTTTTTTTTTTTTTTTTTGAAATTTTTGCAAATTTATTAAAAATAAAAAATTAAGATCACATGTACATACGTATTCACAGCCTTTGTGCAATACTTTGTTGATGCACCTTTGGCAGCAATTAAAGCCTCAAGTTTTTTTTGAATATGATGCCACAAGCTTGGCACACCTATTTTTGGGCAGTTTGGCCCATTCCTCTTTGCAGCACCTCTCAAGCTCCATCAGATTGGATGGGAAGCGTCGATGCACAGCTATTTTCAGATCTCTCCAGAGATGTTCAATTGGATTCAAGTCTGGGCTCCAGCTGGGACGCTCAAGGACATTCACGGAGTTGTCCTGAAGCCACTCCTTTGATATCTTGGCTGTGTGCTTACCTTCCTCTTGTGTTAGGGTCGGCACTGACCTGTTTTAGTTTTTAAATGCATAAAAGAATCACTTAAAATTTGTTTATTGCATCAAGGCTTTTTGACTTTGTCAGGAACCTTGATTTCAACAAAATTAAACAAAAATATTTTTCACTACATTATAAAATGCTCTGGTTGAAATTATGTCCTTTGTGGTGTTCGGGTTGGTTTCCACCTGGTTATAAAAATATTATAAAGCAATAATTGGAGCCAAAATTGAAATCATAAGTGCACTGTCAGCCAACACACTGACAGCCACCTCCTCTCCCAATCATGTGAGCTTCAGGAGATGCTCATTTGTCCAGTATAGCTGCAAAAAAAAAAAAAAAAAAAAACAACACAAAAGTATCACTTTTTGCCACACATGCATCTAAACACACACGTTCTTGCACAGATTTTTACTCTGATTTAGCTTTGTAATAGTTTTGGAAGTAGTAATTGATTTCTATTAGTTTGATTTGTTTGGTTGTTTGTTTGAACTTGCAAATCAGTATTTTGTGTTATGACCTGTTCTGTGTTTCAATGTGTTTATATTAAAGTTCTATTGCTGACAAATATATATATATATTTTTTTTTTTTGCATTGTCTTGAAGAAAATATATATGGGTCGAAACTGACCCATAACACCATAGATGTTACGATAGTTATTAATTTTAAAATGAAAAAATAAATCAAGCAAATTCATTTCAGAGCTGTGTTCTATACCCCTCAGTAATATTCAGGTAACACAACAATCTTTTATTTATTTATATTTTTCATCTGTGGGTGTTTTCTGTAATGATTTGAGTGATCATTGTGTTGTTGCAGTGTGCAGAGATACAAAAATCCCCAAATGTAAACCGCGCATTATTTTCAAGCGGAATTTGAAGAAATTTAATGAACAAGCTTATCATCATGATTTGTCCTTGGTTAATTGGGAACATAGGCCTATTGCCAGACGCTGAGTTAGTGTGGACTTTCTTTAAAGAAAACTTTGAGAAAATTGTAAATAAACATGCTCCTAGAGGGAAATTCAGAGTAAAGGGGCGTGAAAACCCTTGGTTCTCTCCAGAACTGTCTGATGCCATTCATCAGCGTAATGTGGCTTGGGCCAAAGCCAGGAAAACTGATACTGCCAGTGATTGGTGTATTTTTAGACAACTGAGAAATAAATGCACTTTTTTATTAAAAAGGCTAAATCTGAATATTATTTATCTGTCATAACTGAGTCTTAATAATCCACAGAAATTTTGGAAAGTGATCAAAGGTTTATCTGTGAACAAAAGCTCTCAGGTTCTTCCTACTTTTGTTTTAAATGGCTCCGTCCCAGTTTATGATAGAACTGAGGTTTTAAATCGCTTCAATAAGCATTTTGTGTCATCTGGTTTTCTGTTTAACTCTACAGGAGCTACATCTGTACCTCACTGTACTAATTCCCAAATGTTTTTTGGAGAACCTTTTAGACTTGTACCTTTTACTGTACAGCAAGTTCATAAGGCTCTCAAAACTTAGAATCACAGAAAACCTCCTGGACCAGACTTGATAGAGCCTTACTTTTTGAAAATGGCTGCCGATTTTATTGCACAGCCTCTCACAGTACTTATTAATTTATCAATTGAAAACAAAGATTCCTGTAGTATGGAAGTCAGCTTTTGTGGTTCCTCTCTTAAAAGGAGGTGACCCAGCAGTTTTAAATAACTACAGACCAATATCAAATTTGTGTGTCTTGTCCAAGATTCTTGAATCTGTGTGATCAACTTAAAGAGTTTTTATACTCAAATGAACTTCTTTCAAAACTGCAATCGGGCTTTAGAAAAAAGCACAGCACTATTACTGCTGCTACAAAAGTGGTCAATGATATACTTGTTGCTCTTGATAAAAGCAGTACTGTGCTGCACTTTTCATTGATCTGTCAAAGGCTTTTGACACTGGACCACACAGTTTTAAAGCAAAGACTCATCAGTTTTGGTCTGTCGGAACATGTAGTCTCCTGGTTCGCAAATTATTTGAGTGGCAGGACCCAATGTATTAAATATGATGGTTTGTGTTCTGAAATTGTCAGTGTCCACAAGGGGGTGCCACAGGGTTCTGTATTAGGACCCCTCCTATTCATTATGTACATTAATGATCTAGGACAAAATGTGTCTGATGCTAGTTTGCATTTTTATGCCGATGACACAATTTACTGCTTTGGCTCTTCCCCTGCTAATGCTGTTGCTTCTCTGCAGAAAGCTTTTAATGTGGTGCAGCACACACTTCTGCAGCTAAAACTAGTCCTTAATGCTGACAAAACTAAACTGATGTGGTTTTCAAATTTTAGGAAGAGTCCACAAATTTTTTCCCAGTGTCCACTTTTGAGGGAAATGAAATTGAGGTGGTTCACTCGTACAAGTATCTTGGTAGCTTGCTTGATGACGCTCTGACTTTTAAGCCCCATGTTGAAAATCTTGTGAAAAAACTTAAACTGAAACAGTTTATTTCAAAATAAATGTTTCTTTTGAGGTTAAAAAGCGTCTTGTTACTGCAACTTTTTTATCTATTTTAGATTATGGAGACCTCTTGTATATGAATGCTTCAGCTCAGTGTCTTGAGTAAGATTGACTCTGTATATCATGCTGTTTTGAGGTTTGTTACAAACTGTAGAGCCTTGACCCATCACTGTGAACTGTATTTTAGAGTGGGATGGCCCTCTTTGTCCACCAGGAGGTTGACTCACTGGTACATTTTTATTTACAAGGCCATGCTTGGACTGTTGCCCCCTGACATTTGTAATTTGATCACACTGAGAAGTGTTGATTCTTATGCTTTGCGTTCTAATGCGTCCTCAGGAGGAGGAGTCTGCTTTTACATTAACAGCAGCTGGTGCTCTGATGTAACGGTGCTCTCCCAACACTGTTCTCCCGCTCTGGAATATTTATTCATTAACTGCAAGCCTTTTTATTCCCCGCGGGAGTTCGCTTCATTCATCCTGGCCGCTGTTTACGTCCCGCCCGACGCGGACGTGCGCGAGGCTCAGCGCGCGCTTGCAGATCACATTCAACATACGGAGCGGACTTTCCCGGACTCTGGTTATTGTGGTTGGCGACTTTAACCAGAGCAATCTGAGCCACGATCTCCCCCGATACAGTTTATTAAATGCCCCACCAGAGGAAAGAACACGCTGGATCACTGTTACACTACAGTGAAGGACACATCGCGCTGTTCCCCGTGCTGCGCTCGGTCTATCTGATCACGTGATGGTCTACCTCATTCCCACATACAGACAGAGACTCAAGCTCACTAAACCTGTTGTGAGCACTACGAAGAAATTGACCAGTGAAGCTGGGGAGAAGCTGAGCACGTGCATGGAAATAACTGACTGGGGCATGTTTAAAGGAGCCACGCATGATCTGGATGAGTACACGGACACTGAACTCATATATCCACTTTTGTGAGGAGAGCATTCTTCCATCGCGCACCAGGGTGAGGTACTCAAATGACAAGCCCTGGTTCACCGCTAAGCTCAGACAGATCAGGAAGGAGAAGGAAGCAGCGTTGAAAAGTGGAGACAGGGACTGCTACAGGGAGGTCAAATATCGGTTTAACAGAGAGCTGAGCAGAGCTAAATCTGTGTATTCTGAGAGACTCCAGCAGCAGTTCACTGCTAACGACTCTGCTTCTGTGTGGAGAGGACTGAGGCAAATCACTAACTATCGGCCTCAGGCTTCTAAAGGTCAGGATGACAAAGCCCTTTGTCAAAGACTGTCCCAACATTATGCCCGTTTTGACACCTCGTCAACTGTGTCCATCTCCCCCCCTCCCCCCAGCGCCACTGCCTCCACGGTCCCTACTTCAGAGGCGCCCCCCTCCTCCCCCCCTGCCCTTGTCATCAGTGATCAGGACGTGCACAGACAGTTCTCCAGACTGAACCCGTGCAAGGCCCCCGGTCCGGACGGCGTGTCTCCCTCCACCCTGAGACACTGTGCGAAAGAGCTGACTCCTGTCTTCAGACATTTTTAACACCTCCCTGAAGTTATGCCATGTGCCGACCTGCCTCAAAACCTCCACCATCATCCCTGTCCCCAAGAAGCCACGGATCACTGGACTTAATGACTACAGACCTGTAGCGTTCACCTCTGTAGTCATGAAGTCCTTTGAGCACCTGGTCCTGCCCCACCTCAAGTCCATCACCACTCCCCTCCTGGACCCGCTGCAGTTTGCCTACCGAGCCAACAGGTCTGTGGACGATGCAGTCAACCTGGCCCTCCACTCCATCCTGCAGCACCTGGACTCCCCAGGAATCTACGCCAGGATCCTGTTTGTGGACTTCAGCTCTGCATTCAACACCATCTGCCCCGCTCTGCTCCGGGACAAGCTGTCCCTGCTCAACGTGCCTGACTCCCTCTGCAGGTGGATCACCGACTTCCTGATGGACCGGAGGCAGCATGTGCGGCTGGGAAAGACTGTCTCAGACTCTGTTAGCATCAGCACCGGATCACCCCAGGGCTGTGTACTTCCCCCCTACTCTTCTCCCTTTATACCAACTCCTGCACCTCCAGCCACCAGTCTGTCAAGCTGATCAAGTTTGTGGACGACACCACCCTCATCGGGCTCATCTCCAACGGCGACGAGTCCGTCTACAGGAGAGGTGGCCCAGCTGGCGTCCTGGTACAGCCACAACAACCTGCAGCTGAACGCTCTGAAGACAGTGGAGATGATTGTGGACTTCAGGAAAGTCACAACCCCTCTGCCCCCCCTCACAGGCTCTCCCATCACCACTGCAGATTCCTTCCGCTTCCTGGGCACCACCATCACCCGGGACCTCAAGTGGGAGCCGACCATCAGCTCCCTCATCAAAAAGGCCCAGCAGAGGATGTTCTTCCTGTGGCAGCTGAGGAAGCTCAAGCTACCCACCAAGATGTTGGTACAGTTCTACACAGCCATCATCGAGTCCATCCTCACCACCTCCATAACCGTGTGGTACGCAGGAGCCACTGCCAGGGACAGACTAAGGCTGCAGCGCGTCGTGCGCGCTGCTGAGAAGGTGATCGGCTGCAAGCTCCCATCTCTCCAGGACTTGTACATCTCCAGAACCCGGAGGCGTGCTGGCCGGATCATAGCCGATCCCTCACACCCTGGTCATGTACTGTTTGCCTCCCTCCCCTCAGGTAGAAGACTTCGGTCCATTCAGACTAAAACCTCCCGTCACATGAACAGCTTCTTCCCCTCTGCCATCAGACTGCTGAACACTAAGTGACTTATTGACTCTCGTGCACTATGTACAGCAGCTCAACCAGACTCATGTTAATCATCACTGTTATCTTTTTGCATTACCGACTGCACTGTGGTACTCCACAATATCTGCTGCTCGCTAATATATTTAAAAATTGCTTTGACTAGTATTACTCTCATTCTACATTTTATTGCATGTGTAGTTTTTTTCCTGTCTTTTATTTTTATCATGTTTAATGTTGCAGCATTGCACCGAGACAAATTCCTAGTTTGTGTACTACATGAATCAATGGCAATAAATCTGATTCTGATTCTAATGATCATTTGCTGCTTTCTGTTCCATTTGTCTGTACTGAGCTGGGGAAAAGAGCTTTCATGTTCTCAGCCCCCTCTACATGGAACATGTTGCAAAAAGACTGGAAACTAACGGAACTCGTTTCATTGAACGACTTTAAATCCAGATTGAGAACACTTGAGACGGCCTCACTAATTTGGAACTGTTTTATATGATTTGTATGTCATTGTAAGTGTATTTGATTTTTTTTGCTGCCTCTTGGCCAGGACTCCCTTGAAAAAGAGGTTTTTAATCTCAACGGGTTTTTTTTCCTGGTTAAATAAAGGTAAATAAATGATTCTCTTGAGGTTAATTTCTCTTTTTTTTTTAATTGAAATTGAGAGGTATACTGATTTAAAAAAAAAAAAAAAAAGGCCCAGAGACCCACACCAAAAATATTAAACCCAGCATTTTCATGGATAAGGAAGCCTAAAAAGGTAACCAAGAGATGACAAAAAAAATTGGATGATAGGTTATTGTTTTTAGTGTATTTTAAAGCTGATTTAAGACACGGGTGGAAACTGACCTGTTAACACCGGGGATGGTAACAGAAAGCTAACACAGGAGGAAGGTCAAGATCATTGTCCTGTTGAAAGATGAACTGTCACCCCAGTCTGAGGTCAAGAGCGCTCTGGAGTAGGTTTTAATCCAGGTTGTCTCTATACATTGCTGCATTCATCTTTCCCTCTATCCCGACTTGTCTCCCAGTTCCTGCCACTGAAAAGCATCCCCACAGCATGATGCTGCTCCCAACATTGGCGTGGCAAATGTTGAACGGTGCCTGGTTTCCTCCAAATATGACGCCTGGCATTTATGCCAGAGTTCAATCTTTGTCTCCTCAGACCAGAGAATTTTGTTTCTCATGGTCTGAGAGTCCTTCAGGTGCCTTTTGGCAAACTCCAGGTGGGCTGGCATGTGCCTTTTACTAAGGAGTGGCTTCTGGCTGGCCACTCTACCGTAGAGGCCTGATTGGTGGATTGCTGCAGAGATGGTTGGTTGTCCTTCTGGAAGGTTCTCCTCTCTTTACAGAGGATCACTGGAGCTCAGACAGAGTGACAGTCAGGGTCTTGGTCACCTCCCTGACTCAGGCCCTTATCTCCCAATCACTCAGTTTAGATGGCTGACCAGCTCTACAAAGTCCTGGTGGGTCTGAACTTCTTCCATTTACGGATGATGGAGGCCACTGTGCTCAATAGGACAGTCAAAGCAGCAGAAATTTTTCTGTACCCTTCCCCAGATTTGTGCCTCGAGACAACCCTGTCTCGGAGGTCTACAGACAATTCCTTTGACTTCATGCTTGGTTTGTGCTCTGACATGCACTGTCAACTGTGGGACCTTATATAGGCAGGTGTGTGCGCGCCTTTCCAAATCATGTCCAATCAACTGAATTTACCACAGGTGGACTCCAATTAAGCTGTAGAAACATCTCAAGGATGATCAGTGGAAACAGGATGCACCTGAGCTCAATTTTGAGCTTCATGGCAAAGGCTGTGAATACTTAGGTACCTGTGATTTCTTAGTTTTTTTATTTTTTAATAAATTGGCAAAAGTCTCAAGTTTTGTTTTTCCACACATTGTCATTATGGGGTATTGTGTGTAGAATTTTGAGGGGAAAAATGAATTTAATCCCTTTTGGAATAAGGCTGTAATATAACAAAATGTGGAAAAGTTAAGCACTGAATACTTTCCGGATGCACTGTACAGATGAGATCCTTTTAGATTCTTGGCCCCATGTCAAAGCTTTGCTTGACAAAAGGAAAAATGCCACAGTCTGATTGACAGAGATTGCATTTTCAATTACATCACTAATTAAAATATTCAGCTAGAGAATTTTAATACCCACTCACCCATGAGTGCCGTTCTGGTGAAATAGGAATGGGTGTGATTGGGTCATAATTGCCATAATACTAGATAACATCAGTCTCTGCATTTAGTTATGGTGCAACATATTACATGACTTTTTATAGTTATATTTTTTCCAACAAAAGACATGTACAATAGTTAAGGTCATTGACAATTGTATTTGTCGTAAGTAGTAGGCTCGGTAAATCCAAAAAACACAATGTCATTGGGCTGCGTTGAAAACAAACCAAAAAGGCTGAACGATAGATACAGGTCAAGTGGACCCCTGACCAAGTGAGCACCGTAAGTGGACTACGGAATCCTACTGTGTATGTACAAGTATATTCTCAATCCTGTGATCTATAAAAGTGAAGGAGAACAAGAATTTATAAAACTGTTAGGAATACTTTTCACAGACACCAAGAAGTTTAAAAAAATTATAAGATGACAACTAAGCTGATCCGGAGAAGGTTTTGGTTCCGTTTCTGCTTTCAAAAGACTTATTCTCCACCACTGCTGCTCATCACCACTGGCTGCCCCCAGATGAATTTCACAGAATAGGTATGTGGGACTAGAATGTTCTGAATGAGGCTTTAAAAAGCACTGAATCGGGACTTCCGGGAAGATGGCGGAGAGGCATAATGCTTAAACAGAGAGCTCTCCCTAGTCGGATTAAAAATCTTGGGTAAATGGCCAACTCAACATCAATAAACCAAGGGATGAAAACACGAAGAACCCGGGCACACGGACAAAAGCAGGGTAAAACTAAAGAATTCCTCTTCAACAACACTGGAGAAATCTCTGAACACGAGGCCCAAAAAAACCGAGGTGACGACAACAGAAAATGGACGCCAACCTCAGTGTTATGAACACTGGCTTCGCCAATATAAGTAAGGATATAAAAGACTTCAAGCGACAACTCCAACAGGATTTAACGGCTCTTAAGGAAGAACTGAAAAAAGAGATGAAGGAGGAAATTATGGGTCTCCGAAAAGAAATGGACCGCAAGCTAGCAGAAACAATGGAGGAACTGCGCACTCAACGGGCGTGTATGGCAGAAGCACAGGCTCGAATATCGGATTTGGAAGACTGGAAGACCGAGGCAAGCGAGCTGCTACAAACCCTGACGGCACAAACACAGAGGATGCAGGAAAAAATAACTGACCTGGGGAGCAGGTCCAGGCGGAGTAATATACGCATCTTCGGGATTCCGGAGGGCACTAAAGGCAACTCGATGACGAAATTAATAGATCAATTCTTAAAAAAAAAAAAAAAAAAAAAAAAGAGCTTGAGCTGCCCGACGACACAGACCTGCAGATCCAACGAGCGCACAGAGCCTTGGCACAGAACCCGAATTCAAACTCTACACCCAGGTCAGTTGTGGTAAACTTTAAAATACGACGTAAAGGAAAGAATCCTGACAAGCGTGGAAAAAAAAAAAAAAGATACGAGTTGGCGACAAACATATTCTTTGACCATGACTACCCGACAGAAATTGTGCAGCAGTGAAAGAAATATGCCAACATTAAAAAAAAATGCTGAAAGAGAAAAAAAATTAGATTCCAAACGCCGCTAACGAAGATGAGAATTCATTGGGAGGATGGCGTGAAAACCTACAACACGGCCAGAGAGGCAGCGCAGGACATGAGCGAGGCTTTGTGGTGAGCGTACCCGAGGAAGCGGCTGGAGCAGCGGCGGCACGGAACGCATCGAGACAGCTGGAGTGGAGGCGAGTGAGCGGCAGAGGGCGGGGGACGGACGTGGCACACTGGGCCCAAGAAAAACTGCAAGGCTTTCAATGGAAAGCCTAGATTATAACAAGGATTAAGAAGGGCACAGAAGAAATGAAGGCCAAGAAGACAAGGTAAAAGAGAAACAAACGGCTAGGAGAGGTTAATGTGATTTTTGTTGGACATTTCTAGACTAACGACTATTACTTGGATAGTAACTACAGGTCTAGGGAGGGCCCCTCACTCAGTGAGGACATTCCCTCCACCCACCAACAGGGACCAGTGGGCAGAAGAAAGGCCCAAAGTACGGAGGTCGAGATTAATGTGTTTTTGTACATATGTGTTAGTTTTGTTGTTAAAGGGGTTAGGAGCACAAGTTAAAAAAAATGGAAAAACATGAATATGGGTAAAAATCTTAAGATAATGACATTAAACGTGAATGTTCTGAACTCACCTGTTAAAAGAGAGAAGAAAATTCAAAAAGGAAAAAGCCGAAATTATATTTATGCAAGAGACATTTGAGCAAGACAGAACATAAACTATATTGACTAGATTTGGCTATAAGAAATCCTACTACACTTCATTTAAGGGAGGAACTAAAAGGGGGGTTATGATACTAATTTCAAATAAAATACAATTCGAATGTGAACAAGAAATCCAGGATAAAGAAGGCAGATATGTAATAATAAAGGGAAGAATAGATGGTATGCAGATCACATTAGTGAACATCTATGCCCCACCAGAAAGTGATAAGGGTTTTTTTTTCAACAACTGTTTGATCTCAGCAACACACAGAAGGAGTCCTAATTTGTGGAGACTTAAATGCTGTCATGGATCATGAAGTTGACACAACAAGTGTTAAGACGACAACAAAACATGTAACAAAGTTCATAAGAACCTCACTGGCAGAAATGGGTATGGTAGACATATGGAGGGACCTGCACCCACTCGAAAAAGATTATACACATTATTCAGCAGTCCATAAAGTACACTCTAGAATAGATTACTTCCTTATGAATGAAGGTGACAGACACAGGGTGAGAAATTGTCAGATTGGAGGGGCAGAAATATCAGATCATAATCCAATATACATGGAAATATACTTAAACAATAGGAAACGACAAACATGGAAACTTAATGTAGGACTATTAAATGATGAGAAAAAGAAAGAAAGAATAAAGGTAAACAAATGAGTATATCGAGGAGAATGATAATGGAGAAGTGGACCCAACAATACTATGGGATGCACTAAAAGCCATGTTAAGAGGTAAATTGTTGAATCAGGAAAAGCAAAAAAGTCTAAAATGGAATCATATGAACAAAGATGTGAGAGACTGAGGGAATTAGAACGTAAACATCAAAACACAAATGACCCAAAAATATATCAAGAAATTAAGGAAGAAAAAAGATAATACAAATAGATGAAATTGAAAGGAAAAAATAGATATTTAAAACAAAAATATTATGAAACTGGGCCAAAGGCCACAAAACTGCTGGCAAAACGGTTAAGAAAACAACAAACGATGAATAATGTATATCAGATTAAGGACCCCATCACAAATAAAACCACAGTTACCCCAGAAAACATCGAAGAAATATTCCATAAATTCTATCAAGAACTATACTCGCAACCTGAAGAGACAAATGTTAAGGATATTAAAAAATTTCTATGCACATTGGACTTGCCATCAATGGGAAACCAACAGAATGAAAAGCTAACAGCAGAAATAACACCACAAGAGATTAAAGATGTGGTTAAGTCACTAAAAAAAATGGTAAATCACCAAGTAGTGATGGATACCCCTCTGAGTTTTATAAACTGTTTATAGAAGAACTCACGCCACAGCTCCTAAAGTCATTTAATTGGACATTAAACAACAACAAAATACCTCCATCATGGAACGAAGCCATTATTTCAGTTATTTTAAAGCCAGGGAAAGATGGGGAACAATGTGGAAACTATAGGCTAATCTCTTTATTAAATGTGGATTATAAAATATATACAACAATTATCTGTAAACGAATAAAGACATTCTTGACGGAATTGATAGAGGATGATCAAACTGGTTTCATAGAGGGACGCCAAACATAATATCAGGAGAATACACATAATCAAATACATAAAGAAAATAAAAGTGCAGTAATAACTAACTAACTAACCTGCACTTATATAGCGCTTTTCTAGTCACAAAGACCACTCAAAGCGCTTTCATTAATACTAACCCTCTATTCTAAGGGCCTATAGGAAACAGATATCTAGGGACAATTTAGAACAGCCAATCAACCTAACATGCATGTTTTTGGCATGTGGGAGGAAACCGGAGAAATCCCGGAGTAAACCCACGCAACACGGGGAGAACATGCAAACTCCACACAGATCACTGTTGGTCGGGGGCTGGGATCGAACCCACGATCCCATGATCCCCACAATCCCCCGGCCAAGGGTAAACTGTGCTGCCGCAGTGCTAACCATGAGTTTAGACGCAGAAAGAGCATTTGATAAGGGTTAATTGGATGTTCCTATATAATGAGCTGGAACACTTTGGATTTAACGAAAAGTCAGTGCAATGCATAAAGACACTATCAAAAACCTGTGGCAAGAATCAAGATAAATGGTAGCTTAACAGACAAAGTAAATATACAAAGATCAACTAGGCAGGGATGCTGCCTATCGCCCACCTTGTTTGCTCTGTTCATAGAGCCACTGGCTCAAGCGATGCGACAAAATAAGAAATTAAAAGGTGTAACAATAAAGGGAGCGGAACACAAGATTGGGCTATTTGCAGACGATATTATAGTTTACCTTGAACAACCAGATGAATCAATAATGGAAATGATGGACTTGATAGAAAACTTTGGAAAATTATCAGGATACAAGATAAACAAAAACACAAATACTGACATTCCACTATAACCCTTTAAGCCAGATAACTGATAAGATCAAACTAAACTGGAAATAAAATACCTTTGAGTGAACATACCTAAAGATTTAAGCAAATCTATAAAGCAAACTGTGATGGGTTAGAACAAGAAATAAAAAGATAGTGATAGATGGTCAATCTTAAATATGGATCTGAATTCAAAAATTAAGACAGTCAAAATCAGCATACAACCGAGACTGCTTTACCTCTTCCAAGCTCTACCAACAGAGATTCCTGGTGCCC
Source organism: Pholidichthys leucotaenia (assembly GCA_020510985.1). Taxonomy (NCBI): domain Eukaryota; kingdom Metazoa; phylum Chordata; class Actinopteri; order Cichliformes; family Pholidichthyidae; genus Pholidichthys; species Pholidichthys leucotaenia. The sequence goes on along the minus strand of CM035843.1, from coordinate 166,385,654 downwards.
AGTTCTCAAAGTGGGACATGATGATATTGAGATTTGTTTGGGGAGGTAAAAAGCCAAGAGTGAAATAAAACTCTCCAATTACCAAAAGAGAAAGGAGGCATGGGCCTACCGAGTCTAAAGGAATATTACTACTCAGCACAAATAAGATATATCATACAGTGGGGCAAAAAAGTATTTAGTCAGCCACCAATTGTGCAAGTCCTCCCACTTAAGATGAGGTCTCCAATTTTCATCATAGGTATACCTCAACTATGAAACAAAATGAGAGAGAAAAAAAAAATCCAGAAATCATTGAAGGATTTTTAATGAATTAATTGGTAAATTCCTTGGTAAAATAAGTATTTTGTCAGTAACAAAAGTTCATCTTAATACTTTGTTATATACCCTTTTTTGGCAATGATAGAGGTCAAACGTTTTCTGTAAGTCTTCACAAGGTTTTCACACACTGTTGCTGGTATTTTGGCCCATTCCTCCATGCAGCTCTCCTTAGAGCAGTGATGTTTTGGGGCTGTTGCTGGGCAACACGGACTTTCAGCTCCCTTCTGAGATTTTCTATGGGGTTGATATCTGGAGACTGGCTAGGCCACTCCAGGACCTTGAAATGCTTCTTACGAAGCCATTCCTTCGTTGCCCGGGCGGTGTGTTTGGGATCATTGTCATGCTGAAAGACCCAGCCACGTTTCATCTTCAATGCCCTTGCTGGTGGAAGGAGGTTTTCACTCAAAATCTCACGATACATGGCTCCATTCATTCTTTCCTTTACGCAGATCAGTCGTCCTGGTCCCTTTGCAGAAAAACAGCCCCAAAGCATGATGTTTCCACCCCCATGCTTCACAGTAGGTATGGTGTTCTTTCTCCTCCAAACACGACAAGTTGAGTTTTTACCAAAAAGTTCTATTTTGGTTTCATCTGACATTCTCCCAATCCTCTTCTGGATCATCCAAATGCTCTCTAGCAAACTTCAGACAGGCCTGGACATGTACTGGCTTAAGCAGGGGGACACATCTGGCACTGCAGGATTTGAGTCCCTGGCAGCGTAGTATGTTACTGATGGTAGCCATTGTTACTTTGGTCCCAGCTCTCTGCAGGTCATTCACTACCACCCCCGTGTGGTTATGGGATTTTTGCTCACCGTTCGTGATCATTTTGACCCCATGGGGTGAGATCTTGCGTGGAGCCCCAGATCAAGGAAGATTATCAGTGGTCTTGTACGTCTTCCATTTTCTAATAATTGCTCCCACAGTTTATTTCTTCACACCAAGCTGCTTACCTATTGCAGATCAGTCTTCCCAGCCTGGTGTAGGTCTACAGTTTTGTTTCTGGTGTCCTTTGACAGCTCTTTGGTCTTGGCCATAGTGGAGTTTGGAGTCTGACTGTTTGAGTTTGTGGACAGGTGTCTTTTATACTGATAAAGAGTTCAAACAGGTGCCATTAATACAGGTAACGAGTGGCGGACAGAGGAGCTACAGGTCTGTGAGAGCCAGAAATCTTGCTTGTTTGTAGGTGACCAAATACTTATTTTACCGAGGAGTTTACCAATTAATTTGTTAAAAATCCTTCAATGTGATTTTCTGGATTTTTTTTTTCTCAGTGTCTCATAGTTGAGGTATACCTATGATGAAAATTGGAGACCTCTCATCTTTTAAGGGGGAGAACTTGCACAATTGGTGGCTGACTAAATACTTTTTTGCCCCACTGTATGTTGGTGTGACGGAGGATACGAGGCAAAATGGAAAGAAATGGAAAAGGAAATTGAGGGACTCCCAGTACAAAGCATAATAGGGGATAAGGATGCATATATCTCTGTCTCGGCGCCACACCAGTCGGCTGCCTTTTGCAACAGCAGCTCGATTCCGAGTTTTTTTTCCCTTCCTCTCTCTTTTGATCACTTTTTTTTTTTCACCCCACTTATATCACGGACACACAGATCATCCCAAATGTCTCCTGAGCCGGTGGACGGAGCCACTGTTTATAGCAGGATACGATATAACAGGGAAGAGCTGCTAGCATTTAACCGCCACCCGGTCCCACTGGAAAATCTCGACATACCGAGAGAACTGAGGCGAAAACGCCGCGGCTGCCGGGCTGGAGTAAGGCGGAGGACAAAAAATATAAGGTACAGACCCTCCCTTCCATCTGTTGTCATGGGAAATGTACGGTCGATACTGGGAAAGTTAGATGAGCTAGCGGCTATCTCCCGTTATGATAGCACTTACCGGGAGTGCTCTCTCCTTTTGTTTACTGAGACGTGGCTAACTGAACTAGCAGCAGATGCTAACATTGAGCTGGAGGGTTTTCACACGATACGAGCTGACCGAACACCAGAGAGTGGCAAAACTAGGGGCGGTGGAGTGATCATGTATGTTAACAACAACTGGTGCAGACTGGGACATATCACTGTTAAACAACGACACTGCAGCAAAGACATTGAGTTGCTAGCTGTTAGCATGAGGCCTACATATCTCCCGAGAGAATACTCACACGTGATCTGCATTGTTGTTTATGCAAATCCGACGGCGAACGCTGGGACAGCGCGTGACGTCATCCATTCAGTAACCAGCAGGCTGCAGACAGAACACCCAGATGCTCTTCTCCTCATCTCAGGCGATTTCAACCACGTTTCACTGTCTCCCATTCTGCCCACTTTCACCCAGTATGTCACATGCCACACTAGAGACAATAAAACACTGGATTTGTTCTACGCAAACACTAAGGAGGCGTACACCTCATCACAACTCCCCCCACTTGGGAGATCGGATCACAACTTGGTTCATCTCCGACCGGTGTACAAACCCCTAGTGCACAGACAACCTCCGGCCATGCACACAGTGGAGTTATGGTCTGAGGAGACAATGGACACTCTAAAGGACTGTTTTGAAGCCACTGCCTGGAAGCAGCTCTGCGATCCACATGGTGAGGACATCGATGGCCTCATTCACACCTTCACGGGCTACCTCAGCTTCTGTGTGGACAAATCCGTTCCCACCAAGACCATACGGCGTCACTCAAACAACAAACCCTGGATCAACCCTGAGATAAAAACACTTCTGAGAGAGAAGAAGAGGATCTTCAGGTCGGGGAACAGGGAGATGCTGAAGTCCGTACAGAGGGAGCTGAGGAGAAAGATCAGAGAAGGCAAGGACAGCTTCAGGAAGAAGATGGAGGACAAGCTGCAACAGAGCGACATCAGCGGGGTCTGGAGAAACCTCAAAACCATCTCGGGGCTCCAGAATACCTCCCCCCAGGCCACGGGGGGCAGGGAGTGGGCGAACAACCTGAATCTGTTTTTCAATAGATTTGACCAACCGCCCTCCCCCCTGTCTGCACAACAACCACTGCTGCCTCTAAGAAATCAAGTCCTGCTACCCACTCCCCACTCCACCGACACCCCCCCCACTCCCAACACACAGCCCCCCATCCTGACCCTGACCAAGACCCAGGTGAGGACGGAGCTGAGGAAGATCAAGGCGAGGAAGGCGTCGGGACCGGACGGCATCAGCGCAAAGCTCCTCAAGTCCTGTGCAGACCAGCTGTGTGGGATTGTGACGTATATCTTCAACATGAGCCTGAAACTGGGGAGGGTACCACAGCTGTGGAAAACATCTTGTGTGGTACCTGTACCAAAAACTTCCCACCCCAAAGACCTGAACAGCTTCAGACCGGTGGCCTTGACGTCCCACTTGATGAAGACCCTGGAGAGACTGCTCCTTGCTCATCTCCGCCCCCTGGTGGAACCAGCGATGGATCCACTCCAGTTCGCCTACCAGCATGGCATTGGGGTGGAGGATGCGGTGATCTTCCTCCTTCATCGTTCTCTGTCCCACCTGGAGAAGCCCGGGAATATGGTGAGGATCATGTTCTTTGACTTCTCCAGTGCTTTCAACACCATCCAACCGATGATCCTGAAGGACAAGCTGCTGCGCGCAGGGGTGGACCAGCACCTGTCATCATGGATCCTGGACTACCTCACGAACCGGCCTCAGTTTGTGAGAACCCGGGACTGTGTTTCCGACACGATCATCAGTAGCACGGGGGCCCCCCAGGGAACGGTGCTGGCTCCCTTCTTGTTCACTCTTTATACTGCGGACTTCTCACACAACACAACACATTGCCATCTACAGAAGTTCTCTGATGACTCTGCGATCGTTGGTCTCATCTCCAGCGGAGATGAAGCTGAGTACAGAGGGCTTATCCAGGACTTTGTGGACTGGTGCCATCGGAACTGCCTCCAGATCAACGCGAGGAAAACTAAGGAGCTGGTGGTGGACTGCCGCAGGCATGGGCAGCCCCTCACAGCACCAGTAAATATACAGGGAACAGACATCGAGATGGTGACATCCTACAAGTACCTGGGTATTCATCTGAACAATAAACTAGACTGGTCACACAATACTGACGCACTCTACAAGAAGGGACAGCGCAGGCTGTTCCTGCTGAGGAGACTCAGGTCTTTTGGTGTACAAGGGGCGCTGCTGAAGTCATTCTATGACACGGTGGTGGCATCAGCCATCACTTTTGGAGTGGTCTGCTGGGGCAGTGGCATTACTGCAACCGATAGGAAGAGACTGAACAAACTGATTAAGAAAGCTAGCTCTGTCCTGGGGCAACGCCTTGATCCGATGGAGGAGATAGGAGAGAGAAGGACGGTGGCTAAACTGTCATCTCTGCTGGAGTCCGAGTTCCACCCTATGCAGGACATACTGGATGCACTGAGGAGCTCATTTAGCAGCAGACTACATCATCCCAGGTGCACAACCGAGAGGTTTCGTAGGTCCTTCCTACCAACGGCTGTCAGACTGTACAACCTAAGCAGGGCTGCTCGCAGAGATAGCAAAAAGACGTAACAAACTAATAGTTTTTGAATGCAAAAGATGCAATAGACTTACACAATGGTCCTCTCCGGCATACAACTAGGAACATACCGGTCGCTATGGAGGGTGAGAATATGTATGGGCACATAATCATACCATGTAGGATAACTAAATAGACGGTTATGCTGTTTCATCCCACCTAGCAACAATGCTCTGCACTGTGTGTGTTTATATATTTACATACTTATTCCATCTAGCTACAATGCTCTGCACTGGGTGTGTTTATATTTATATATCTATATATTTATTCCATCTAGCTACAATGCTCCGCACTGTGTTTTTATATATCTACATATTATTCCATCTAGCTACATTGCTCCGCACTGTGTGTGTTTATATACTTGCATATTTATTCCACCTAGCTGCAATGCTCCATACTGTGAGTGTTTATATATTTACATATTTATTCCAACTAGCTACAATGCTCTGCACTGTGTGTTCATATATTCATATATTTATTCCATCCAGCTACAATGCTCTGCACTGTGTGTCTGTGTGTGTGTGTGTGTATATATATATTTTATAGTAATATGTACATATGTATATTAGCTGCTCTTGCTTGCTTTTTTTTTTTTGCCTTCTGATTGTTGCTCTGAGTGTTGCTATCCCTGTGCTGTTGCAATCCTGGAATTTCCCCGTTGTGGGACTAATAAAGGCTTATCTTATCTTATCTTATATAAGCAAATCAAACAAAGACCCAATCACTACATTTACTTTGGAACTGTGATATAAAATAGTACAAAAGTATAATATAAAGGAGGACATAAAACTATTGAAATGGGTAGCATTTGACAGTCAGTTTTGAACCGGCAAAGCAAGTTAGGGGATACAAAATCTGGTGAACAAGGGAATCACAGCATGGGGCAATATGGGGGGGAAAAAAAGATTTGGGGAGTTTTGTAAACATAAGAAAATTTTAAACTAGAAAAATCTGAATTCTTCAGATATTTGCAGATGAGAGATTATTATATGAGGAAGATTAGGCATAACCTCCACACAGATGTGAGCGAGATTATACAATTCATTTTAAGCTCGTATGCAGGAAATAAAAATTTCAAAGCTATATCAGAAACTTACGGCAAACAAACATTCAAGTAACTATAAAGGAGAAATGGGAGAAAGAGCTAAATTTAAACATAACAGAAGAAAACTGGCAAGAAATATGGAAAACACAACACACATCAACAAGTTCAAGGACATGAGGGAATTTGGATGGAAAAACCTGATTCGCTATTTCATTACACCACAGATCCAAAAAAAATATACAAATACCCAATCTATATGCTGGAGGGGCTGTGGGGCTCAAAATGCAGACCACTCGCATATGTTTTGGAAATGCTGCAAAATCTCATCATTCTGGAAATCTATACATGTGACAATACAGAGGATATTAGGATATAATATACCAATGAACTGTAACTTGATGCATTTATGTGATCTTAAAAGAGACAATGTAATACAGGATGAGGACAGATATTTAGTTAAAATCTTTCTTGCTGATTGCAAGTAAAAAAACAATCACAAGAAAATGGCGATCAGAAGTTCTTCCTGACCAAGAGCAATGGACAGACATTGTTGAGGATATACGTTTAATGGAAAAACTAATGTATCGACAAAGAATGCAAGAAGGACAATATGAAAAAAAAAGGTGGAAATTGACACACTACAAAGTGCAACAACGAGACAGAAATTGAAAGAATAACCAAAGACACTGGAAAAACCAGAAGAATTAAGAGATGGAAACTAAAAACTTGATGCTCCAACATTTGTCCCCCCCCCTCTTTTTTTTCTTCTACTAGCTCCTTTTTTTAAATATAGAGACTGATCTGAATGTAATATGTATTATGAAAAATGAATAAAAATCAAAGTTCAAAAAAAAAAAAAAGGCACTGAATCAGTTTGTAAATCACTGGATTGAAAGTGTACTTGTACATGTATAGATTGGACACTGGGGTCCATATGGGGTGCTCACATGGTCAGGGGTCCACTTGACCTGTTCCCTACAAGATCATTAGCTAAAGACTGAAAGATTTTATTGTCAGTACTGCTGTACGTGCAGGACATACAGGACAATTGAAATTGTGTTTCTCTCTTTACATTGGTGTACATTTTATAAAAAAGAATTAGGCTGGAATAAAACAAGAACAAACGGCGATGGCAGCAGTCCATGTCCAGTCTATATACAGTTACATACATTGACAGCGACATTTTGGGCAAAGAGTGCTTCTTTCAGTAAATGGAGATACATTGGGGTAAGATCATCTAACAATCCATCTATCCATCTTCTACTGCTTTTCCGGAGATCCGGGTCGCGGAGGCAGCAGTTCAAGCAGAGAAGCCCAGACTTCCCTCTCCCCAGCCACCTGCTCCAGCTCTTCAGAGAGGATACCAAGGCGTTCCCAGACCAGCTGGGAGACATAGTCTCTCCACCGGGTCCTGGGTCTGCCCTGGGGTCTCCTTCCAGTGGGATGTGCCCGAAACACCTCAAGTGGGAAGCATCCAGGAGGCATCCTAATCAGATGCCCATACCACCTCAACTGACTCGTTTCAATGTGGAGGAGCAGTGGTTCTACTCTGAGCATCTCCAGGATGACTGAGCTCCTCACCCTCTCTCTGAGGGTGAGTCCAGCAATCCTATGGAGAAAGCTCATTTCAGCCGCTTGTATCCGCGATCTTGTTCTTTCGGTCATTACCCAAAGCTCGTGACCATAGGTGAGAGTAGGAACGTAGATTGACTGGTAAATCGACAGCTTTGCCTTAGAACTAAGCTCCCTCTTCACCACAACAGACTGGTACAACATCCGCATCACTGCAGATGCTGCTGCAATCCGTCTGTCAATCTCTTGCTCCATTTTCCCCTCACTTGTGAATAAGACCCCAAGATACTTAAACTCCTCCACTTGGGGCAGGAGCCTGTCCCCAACCCAGAGAGGACAATCCACCTTTTTCCGGCTGAGGACCATGGACTCGGAGGTGCTGATTTTCATCCCAGCTGCTTCACACTCAGCAGCAAACCGTCCCAGCAAGAGCTGTAGGTCATTGCTGGATGAAGCCAACAGGACAACATCATCTGCAAACAGAGATGAGATCCTGTTGTCACCCAGCATGAAAACCCCCATTCCCTGGCTGTGCCTAGAAATCCTGTCCATAAAAATTATGAACAGGATCGGTGACAAAGGGCAGCCCTGGTGGAGTCCAACTCTCACTGGGAATGAGTCCGACCGAGTGTTGGCAGTACGAACCAAACTCTCACAACGGTCGTACAGAGACCGAATTGCTCGTAACAAGCACGATACCCCCAGGGACGCAGTCAAATGCCTTCTCCAAGTCCACAAAACACATGTAAACTGGTTGGGCAAACTCCCACGAACCCTCAAGAATTCTCGAGAGGGTAAAGAGCTGGTCCGATGTGCCACGACTAGGATGAAAACCACATTGCTCCTCCTGAATCAGAGGTTTGACCAACGGCTGGACTCTCCTCTCCAGTACCTTGGCATAGACCTTCCCAGGGAGGCTGAGGAATGTGATCCCTCTAAAGTTGGAGCACACCCTCCGGTCCCCTTTTTCAAAAGAGGAACCACCATCCTGGTTTGCCATGCCAAAGGCACTGCCCCCGACCTCCACACAGTGTTGCAGAGACGTGTCAACCATGTTGGCCCATCAACATCCAGGGCCTTGAGGTACTCGGGGCGAATCTCATCCACCCCTGAGGCCCGGCCACCAAGGAGATTTTTAACCATCTTGGCGACCTCAGCTCCTGTGATAGGCGAGTCATCCCCCTCGTCCCCAAACCCTGCTTCCTCTGTGGAAGGTGTATCAGTGGGATTGAGGAGATCCTCGAAGTATTCCTTCCACCGCCCAACGATATCCCCAGTTGAAGTCAACAGCGCCCCATCTGCACCATACACAGTGTGGACAGGGAGCTGCTTTCCCCTCCTAAGCCGCCGGACAGTTTGCCAGAATCTCTTCAAGGTTGACCGAAAGTCTTGTTCCATGGCCTCACCGAACTCCTCCCATACCCGGGTTTTTGCTTCAGCAACCACCCGAGCTGCACTCCACTTGGCCTGCCAGTACACCTCAGCTGCTTCGGGAGTCCCACAAGCCAACCAAGCTTGATAGGACTCCTTCAGCTTAATGGTCCCCCTCACCACTGGTGTCCACCACTTGGTTCGGGGGTTGCCACCACGAGATGCACCGACCACCTTGCGGCCGCAGCTCTGGTCCGCCGGAGCTTCTGGAATATAAAGATTTACATATCGGTCCAGAAGATATTAAATTTTTTTTTCATCAATCTACTAATTTTTGAAGCACATTAAGACTTTGTGCAAGTTTCTAAACGCTTTGTTGTTGTATTATTAAAAAAAAATCTTTGTTTTCATAAAATTCTTCTTAATTTCACCTTTAAGTCATCGCTGTCATTCTATAAATTTACTCCATTAACAGCGAGACTGTTTTACATTTGTTCTTATTTTGGATTTTTGAAAAAAACATTCCTCTTAATTCATAATTAGTATTTCTACTGTGAAAGAAATCCTGGATACCTGGAGGTAGCTGGTTATTTTATTCGTTGCAATGCTCTGCCTGTTCCGGGGTGGCAGGTTGTGAGCCGGGGCTTGCAGCTGGCTGGTCTGGGTCTCCCTGTGCCCTCACCTAGTGGCTGCAGGCATTCCACACGCGGCCTCCATTGGCTTTCCTACTGTGGCAGGTGCCTGCCTGTCTTGGGACTGGGTGGCTTTGAGGTGCTCGTGCTGCGTGTGGGCTGCAGGTTGTCCTGACGTTGGGGGCACTGTCCTACTTGCCTGTAGTTCCAGGATGTGCATTGCTGTTACCTCCTACCCTCATTTTTCTGTACATTTCCTGACAAACAAACACATACGTCTGTCTGTTCTCTTTCAGGTGGAAATATCAGGCTTATGCTTAGATCTTCTTAGAAGAAGCAATTGTTTTTTTGCATTTTCTTTCTCTCCCTATCCCCATCCCAACCTCTGACCACTTCATATCCTTTCAACTCCCTCCCCCATTCCCCCTGTCAGGTCCAACATACAGTGCAACAGTTTAAATTAAGTATTCAAGTCATTATACAGCAAGAGGAGCCTATTAATAATACATACAGCATATATCAAATATGATCAGAGCTCCTTTTGGCAAACAAAATGTGTTTGGCACAACAAGGCAATCAGACAGTGGTTCTTGTCAAGCTGCTGGTCAGGACATGTAAAAAAGGGTGAAAAACAGACCACAGAAAGTGTAACCTTGTATGGTAGTTTTAGGGTGGCAGTTATGCAAATCTTCAGTTCTTGTGAACGCACGCTCACTTACACTTAGGTGAAATTCACCATTTTTGCGTGTGCCATTTCCACACTTTTGTAGGACATTTGAGTATTTGTTGAATCTGGAGTAGCTTGTTTTTTACTAATGTGGCTTACTAACAAAATATGCAAGATTTACACATGCTAATACTCACATGCTCTTGCTTGAGGCCCACTGTGTGACTTAAATCAGAGATGGGCAACTGGCAGCCTGCCCTCTCATCCACTGCAGCCCACCAGTCCATTTGTATGAAAAATGCTATATAAATAAAGTTTTGATTGATTTACAAAAATCAATTATTTATTTATATCATGTTTGGAACCGCATTCTTAAATGCAATTCTAGAGTCCGCCAGCAGAGGGAGCTCTAATCAAAACCTTGGTGCCACTCTGTGCAAGTGGTGAGCGAGAGCGCAAGAGTGAGGGAGTCAGAGAAATAAGAGGGAGCAGTGTGCTGGAGAATGTACAGACGTGGAAAAAATTGTTGGTACCCCTCTGTTAATGAAAGAAAAACCCACAGTGGTCACAGAAATAAGTTGAATCTGACAAAAGTGGTAATAAATAAAAATTCTATGAAAATTAACCAATGAAAATCAGACATTGCTTTTGAATTGGGGTTCAACAGAATTTTAAAAAACAAACTCATGAAATGGGCCTGGACAAAAATGATGGTACCCCAGAAAAGATTGAAAATAATGTGACCATAGGGACATGTTCAACCAAGATGTGTCCTCTAATTAACATTGCAGGTGTCTACAAACTTGTAATCAGTCGGCCTATTTAAAGGGTGACAAGTAATCACTGTGCTGTTTGACATGGTGTGTACCACACTAAACATGGACCAGAGGAAGCAAAGAGGGTTGTCTCAGGAGATTAGGAAAAAAAAAAAAATTATAGACAAGCATGTTAAAGGTAAAGGCTATAAGACAATCTCCAAGCAGCTTGATGTTCCTGTGACTACAGTTGCACATATTCAGAAATTTAAGCTCCACGGGACTGTAGCCAGCCTCCCTGGATGTGGCCACAGGAGGAGATGGATAATATGAATGGTTACAAAAGAGCCCAGAACAACCTCTAAACACATTCATGGTGAACTCCAAGGTCAAGGTACATCAGTGTCAGATCGCACCATCCGTCGTTTGAGCCAAAGTGGACTTCATGGGAGACGACCAAGGAGGACACCACTGTTGAAAACAAATCATAAAAAAGCCAGACTGGAATTTGCCAAACTGCATGTTGACAAACCATAAAGCTTCTGGGAGAATGTCCTATGGACAGACAAGACAAAACTGGAACTTTTTGGCAAGGCACATCAGCTCTATGTTCACAGATGCAAAAATAAAGCATACCAAGAAAAGAACACTGTCCCTGCTGTGAAAGATGGAGGTTCTATTATGTTCTGGGGCTGCTTTTTGTTTAATGTTGCAGCATTGTACCGAGACAAATTCCTAGTTTGTGTACTACATGAACAATGGCAATAAACCTGATTCTGATTCTGATTCTGATTCTGATTCTTTGCTGCATCTGGCACAGGGTGTCTTGAATCTGTGCAGGGCACAATGAAATCTCAAGACCATCAAGGTATTCTAGAGAGAAATGTGCTGCCCAGTGTCATACAGCTTGGTCTCAGTCGCAGGTCATGGGTCTTGCAAGAGGATAATGACCCAAAACACACAGCTAAAAACACCCAAGAATGGCTAAGAGCGAAATATTGGACTATTCTAAAGTAGCCTTCTATAAGCCCTGATCTAAATCCTATTGAACATCTGTGGAAGGAGCTGAAACATGCCGTCTGGAGAAGGCACCCTTCAAACCTGAGACAACTGGAGCAACTGCAGTTGGGACAACTGTCCCAACACTATGCCCGTTTTGACACCTCGTCATCTGTGTCCAACCCCCCCCCTCCCTCCAGCTCCACAGCCTCCACATTCCCTACTTCATTTAAGGCACCCCCCCCCCCCACCTCCCCCCCTCCCCTTATCATCAGTGAGCAGGATGTGCTCAAACAGTTCTCCAGACTGAACCCGCGCAAGGCCCCCGGCCCAGACGGCGTGTCTCCCTCCACCCTGAGACTCTGTGCGAAACAGCTGGCTCCTATATTCACAGACATTTTTAACACCTCCCTTAAGTTATGCCACGTGCCATCCTGCCTCAAATCCTCCACCATCATCCCTGTCCCCAAGAAGCCACGGATCACTGGACTTAATGACTACAGACCTGTAGCGCTCACCTCTGTAGTCATGAAGTCCTTTGAGCGCCTGGTCCTGTCCCACCTCAAGTCCATCACCACCCCTCTCCTGGACCCGCTGCAGTTTGCCTACCGAGCCAACAGGTCTGTAGACGATGCAGTCAACCTGGCCTTCCACTCCATCCTGCAGCACCTGGACTCCCCGGGAACCTACGCCAGGATCCTGTTTGTGGACTTCAGCTCCGCATTCAACACCATCCGCCCCGCTCTGCTCCGGGACAAGCTGTCCCTGCTCAACGTGCCTGACTCCCTCTGCAGGTGGATCATCGACTTCCTGACGGACCGGAGGCAGCATGTGCGGCTGGGAAAGACTGTCTCAGACTATACTAGCATCAGCACCGGATCACCCCAGGGCTGTGTACTTTCCCCCCTACTCTTCTCCCTTTACACCAACTCCTGCACCTCCAGCCACCAGTCTGTCAAGTTGATCAAGTTTGCGGACGACACCACCCTCATCGGGCTCATCTCCAACGGCGACGAGTCCGCCTACAGGAGAGAGGTGGCCCAGCTGGCGTCCTGGTGCAGCAATAACAACCTGCAGCTGAACGCTCTGAAGACAGTGGAGATGATTGTAGACTTCAGGAAAGTCACTACTCCTCTGCCCCCCCTCACCCTCTCAGGCTCTCCCATCACCACTGCTGATTCCTTCCGCTTCCTAGGCACTACCATCACCAGGGACCTCAAATGGGAGCTGACCATCAGCTCACTCATCAAAAAAGCCCAGCAGAGGATGTTCTTCCTGCGGCAGCTGAGGAAGCTCAAGCTACCCACCAAGATGTTAGTGCAGTTCTACACAGCCATCATCGAGTCCATCCTCACCACCTCCATAACCGTGTGGTACGCAGGAGCCACTGCCAGGGACAGACTAAGGCTGCAGCGCGTCGTGCGCACTGCTGAGAAGGTGATCGGCTGCAAGCTCCCATCTCTCCAGGATCTGTACATCTCCAGGACCCGGAGGCGTGCTGGCCGGATCATAGCCGATCCCTCACACCCTGGTCATGTACTGTTTGCCCCCCTCCCCTCTGGTAGAAGACTTCGGTCCATCCAGACTAAAACCTCCCGTCACATGAACAGCTTCTTCCCCTCTGCCATTAGACTGCTGAACACTAAGTGACTCTCGTGCACCATGTACAGCAGCTCAACCAGACTCATGTCAATCATCACTGTTTTCTTCCTGCATTACCGACTGCACTATATAGTTCTCCACAGTATCTGCTGCTGGCTAATATATATTTTAACTGTTGACCAGTATCACTTAATCTTATCCTACACTTTATTACATGTATAGTTTATTTCTCTTATCTTATCATGTTTAATGTTGCAGCATTGTACCGAGACAAATTCCTAGTTTGTGTACTACATGAACAATGGCAATAAACCTGATTCTGATTCTGATTCTGATTCTGATTCTGAGTTTGCTCATGAGAAGTGGGCCAAAATACCTGCTGAGAGGTGCAGAAGTCTCATTGACAGTTACAGAAATTGTTTGATTGCAGTGATTGCCTCAAAAGGTTGTGGAACAAAATATTAAGTTAAGGGTACCATCATTTTTGTCCAGGCCTGTTTCATGAGTTTGTTTTTTAAAATAATTCTGTTGAACCACAATTCAAAAGCACTGTCTGATTTTATTGGTTAATTTTCATAGAATTTTTATTTATTACCACTTGTCAGATTCAAGTTATTTCTGTGACCATTGTGGGTTTTTCTTTCATTAACAGGGGTACCAACAATTTTGTCCACGTCTGTATTTGTATGGTATGTGTTGGATGCCAAGACCACATTAATAGGCTGTAAACAGCATTAAATGTACAAAGGCTGCTTTTAAATAAGAATAAAAGAGCTGTAGCATTTCTTTTGACAGGTGAAGCCTCATGGAGTTTGGTGGCTCTTTCCTTCTAATTGTGCAGAAAAAATATTGAAAGCTTTGAGGTTTCTTTCTAAAGAACATGACTGAAACACCGTTTCAGTCTCATGTCAGCAGTAAAAGTTCAGAGACGGTGGTTGTTGTAATCTGCTGATTTTTTTTTTGTTCATTTATACATACCAGTGGCTCTTAAACTTTTTATTCCCCATTTTGGGGAGCCAGATGATTACCAAGCCCACTTGCACACTTATTTCTCTCCCTCTCCACACCCACAATGAATCCAAAAGCAAACTAAGCCTCATCATATTTCCTCTCTTCTTGTTTTTGTTAATTATCATCCGGAATTCCTCTTTGCTCATCATTTTGTTGGAGTGTTTGTGTTATAATTGTATACATCCATCCATCTTCTGCTGCTTAATACTTTTTGGTTTGTGTGGTGGTGGTGGGGAGGGGGGATGGAGACTATCCCAGCATCTTTGGGTGAGAGATGGGGTACACACTGGACAGATCAGTCCATTGCAGGGCAGATATAATTTTATCAATAATTTTAATTCTAATATGATAAAACACTGAGTAGCTTTTATTTAATTTGCATTTTCACTTTTAATTGTGAAACGTTTAACCCCCCCGGGAAGGTTTACGTGTAAATCTGGCCCTTGGGAAGTGAGGAAAAAAATTTTCTTGCCCTCACTGCCACCAAAGTTTCCCATCCCTGACTTAAATCTTAAAATACAAACATAACTCAGCAACGTTCAGGTAAAATGGTAAATGGCATTCACTTATATAACGCTTCTATTCTCATCTCTTGATGACCAAAGCGCTTTACAGATCCTGCTGTCCACCCATTCACACACTGATGGCAGCATGCTACCTAACATTGTGCTTCCAGACCCACCAGGAGCAATTGGGGGTGAAGTGTCTTGCCCAGGGACACAACGGCAGGATATCTGGGGAGAGTGGGATTTGAACTGCCAACCATGCAGTTAATGGACGACATGCTCTACCTCTTGAGCTATTGCCGCCCCAGTGGCTCAGGAGGTACTGGTGACTTTAACAGTGACTGGTGTGAATGGTTGGTAACAGACTTATTATGTTTGCATTTAGACTGTCTGAGATGGAGAAATACCAGGAAAAAATTGACATGGCATGGTGAGGTTTTTTTTTTGTTTTGTTTTTTTTTTTTACACAAACTTTAGCTGAAGTACAGTGAGAATAAGGCTGTGTGTCCACCAAACACGTTTTTTGGTCACCCAACCATCCTGAACTTTTTTTTTCAGCATTTGTGCGCAATGCTCTGGGGGGGGGGGGGGGGGGAGAAGTCTGTGCCCCGTATCCCAGCAACAGCTTGTCACTCTCAGCTCAGCACTTTCGCTTTTCCTATTGTCAGACTTTCTACTGATTTTATTTTATTTTTTTTTTTAATAGCAGTCTCCAAATAACAATGGACAGGAAATGTTTTCTAGCAGCTTTTAGTCACATTTGTCCATTTTAGTCATGTGTTCCACCTTAGTTTGAAGGATAATTACCGTATATCATCTGTGCAGGCAGACAAAGACTGTTCCATTTCTGCTACAGTACCTTTTCGCCTGGTAAGGCCTGCCTGCATGGTAGAAATTCTGGTAGATAACTCACTTTTTAAAGCGAGCAGCTCTGACTTAATGGATGAGAGGTTGTCACCAAGGGCTGTCTGTAGCTTGACTTTAAACATAGCAGCAACATCATTGCAGAGAGCTGACAGGTCATTTTTGACCGTGGTGACATCTATAGCAGCAGCAGCAAATGAGGCTGGATAGTGTTGCCTCCTTTATTAAGCTCTGGCAGCATTACAGCAGTAATGACACGGAAAGCAGGAGTCTGAGTACAGACTAGTACCGGCATCCTATGTCCCGCCCACGCAGCAGTTCTGATTGGCTGCTTAAGGTCTGACATTGACAAGCTCAGATGCGGTCTCGGAAAAGTTAGACTGCATGTCCACCAAACGTGGGTTTTTTTCCCCCCGCTCTGGGCGGCTATTTTCCATTCATTTTCTATGTAGTCCAGTATTTACAGCGCCGAGCGCCCTTGGCACAGAATCACTCTTGGCGGTGGCCATTTTTTTTTTTTTTTGTGGTGCTCAGAGCTGAAAAAAGTTTTAACTTTTCAGAGATCACAGCTGAGCTTGTCAATGTCAGACCAAGCAGCCAATCAGAACTGCTGTGTGGGTGGGACATAGTACGCCGATACTAATCTGTACTCAGACCCCTGCTTTCCGTGTCAACATATTTTACATCCAGAGCTGCTAGAAAACGTTTCCTGTCCATTGTTATTTAGAGACTATTAAAAATTCAGTAGAAAGTCTGACAATAGGAAAAGCGGAAGTGGTGAGCTGAGAGTGACAAGCTGTTGCTGGGATACAGGGCACAGACTTTTCCTTCCCACTAGAGTGCTGTGCACAAATGCTGGGGGGAAAAAAAAAAAAAAAAAAAAAAAAAAAAAAAGCTCAGGGCAGTCAGGTGACCAAAAAAAAAAAAAAAAAACGCATTTGGTGGACACGCAGCCTTAAGCTTTTTTCGGCTTTGAGTGCTGTGACAAAAAAAAAAAACACCACTGCCGAGAACGTAAACGCTGGACCACAGAGAATGAATGGAAAATAGTCGCCCAGAGTGGAAAAAATGCTTTTGGTGGACACGCAGCCTTAATGTTCTTATAAACTTTGACTCTGTATCATTCTGTTGTTCATTAAATAACATGAAATCTCTCTACATTGTTTCCTCAATAGTTCTGTTTCAAAAATGAAAGAAGAAATTAAGTCATTAAAAGACAGGTACTGCACAAACACGTTATAATTTGTTATATACAGTGCGTCCGGAAAGTCTTCACAGCGCTTCACTTTTTCCACATTTTGTTATGTTACAGCCATATTCCAAAAGGCATTAAATTCATTTTTTTCCTCAAAATTCTACACAAAGTACCCCATAATGAGAATGTGAAAAGTTTTGAGATTTTTGCAAATTTATTAAAAAAACAACTAAGAAATCACATCACTTTTGTCAGGCCAGGCATTGCTTGCTTGCTACCAGATAACCATGAAAACCGGTACTACCTGTCTCATGGGTCGGGCCATCGGCGACTCAACCGGCATCCCCGCCCTTCCGAGGGCGTGGAGGGTGAAACAGGGCATCCTGGCAGAACTAAAAACAATATTTGCCACAGGTCTGTGGTGGACCACTCCCAGTTACATGGGGTGAGACTGGACATCCTGGCAGATAAAAACATCTGTCTCAAGGTCTGTGGTGGACTGTGCCAGTCGGTGCATTGTGACATGCACTACACAAAGAACAGATAAACAAACCTATCATCTGGTCAGTCACTGCAACAGATACTGGAGTCAGTCTTGGCTTGTCCTTGCCACTGATAATACCTCTGCCAAGAATGTGCTGCTAGTCCAGCAAAAGCTAGCAGTACTCAAATACTTTGCAAGCAGTTTCATGAAATGGTCAATCAGAAAGCAACTCATACCGGCTCAGACGTCGCCTGGGCTTACAAGGTCCGTGCTGATCTGTTCACACTCCGACAGGCAGCAAAAAGTAAGCTAGGAGCAGGAAGACAGAAGAGGAAAACGGCAGCCTTGTGTGTAGCAGAATGGAATGTACGCACTCTGTTGGACAAAACAACATCACAGCACCCAGAAAGACAGACTGCACTTGTGGCCCTGGAACAGGTACAATGTAGACATAGCTGCACTTAGTGAAACAAGATTACCTGGATATGACAGCTTGGAAAACAATGGGTACATCTTCTTTTGGAGTGGGAGATCAACTCAAGGAGAGAAGCAGGAGTGGGCTTTGCAGTTAGAAAGGAGATAGCAGCAATGCTTGATGAGGAACCAGTGCCAATCAACGACAGGATAATGACTATGAGACTCCCACTACAGCGGAAGATGTATGCCACACTCAGTGTATATGCCCCAACAATGACCAACACAGGAGGTGAAGGAAGAGTTCTCCAGTGATTTACGTGAGACTATCAGGCGTGTACCGTCTGATGACAGGCTGATACTCGGAGATTTTAATGCCAGAGTTGGTTCGGACACTGAGAAATGGAAAGGAGTACTAGGCAGTCATGGAGTAGGCAAGTGCAATGCTAATGGAGAACTTCTACATGCACCATGTTCAGAGTGCAACCTTGTGATAACCAACACTATTTAAGCACAAGGACACACACAAGAAGACATGGATGCACCCAAGATCCAAGCACTGGCACTTATTAGACTACATCATAGTCAGGCAGAGAGACGTAAGGGATGTATTGGACACCAGAGCAATGAGAGGTGCGGACTGTGGTACTTATCATGTTATGCTGAGATCTAGATCAAGGATTTGCAGACAAACAGCACTGCAGGACAGGTGCGAAGCCACCACGGAAGCTAAACACTAGTGCACTGAAAGGCCAAAAGAAGCAGGAAGAACTTATACAGGAAATTGATGAAAACTTGAAAGACTGTTAGATCAAAAATGAATTGACTGAATCAATAGGCAGGTTTCCAAGTTCTGAGCCATTTATTCTCTGATCAGAAAGGACGTAATTGGTCACAGCAAAACTTGCCTCAGAGCTTGCTAACACCAACTCCCTAACATGCGTTCAAGGATGTTGCTACTTATACCTCAGACAGGATCCCTGACTTTATCTAAGCTAGACTGGCTGGAGCCATCTTTCCAAGAGACTGCTTCTAATCTATGGTCAGCACTGAACATTCTGCTATGATCTTTACATGACCTGGTCAAGCTAAGTCATCCCAACTTCAGGCATACAGTACAGCTTGGTATGTTAAAACAATGAAACCTTTGTCATTATTTACAATCTTGCTCAACCTAATCTTACACTGAAAAACAGACAGTCTTTTCAAGCTCAGAGACAATGGCTCATTATTTGCACCAGATACAATTAATATAAAAATAGAATACTACAGCATTAAAATCATATAGAATCAATGAAACCTGAAAATATCCTATCAACTGGGACAGCAACAACTCAGAATAACAGAAGAGAAATGGGCAACACTGAAGGATATGGTGTATCAGACTGCGAGTGATGTATTAGGCTACCCTGAGAAGAAACATCAAGATTTGTTTGATGAGCATGATGAACACCTGAAGAAACTACTAGAAGCGAGGAATACAGCTAGGCAGGAAAACCTACAGTGTAACACAAGGTCAAAGAAGAAGAAATAGTCAAAGACTCAGACTGAGCTACAGAAGTACACCAGAGAGATGAAGTCCAACTGGTGGGATGACAAAGTGGAGGAACTTCAAACTGCAGCAGACAGGACATGAAAACATTCTTCACAGGTTTAAGAGAAGTCTACGGCCCTAAACCAAGAGGATTGATCCAACAAAAGGCTATGGATGGTGAAACGGTTTTGCAGGAGAAAGACAAGATCCTGGACAGATTTGCAGACCACTTTGACCAACTACTAAACAACCCTGGAGATGTCACTGAAGAGGCTAAAGAAGCTCTAGTGCAGTGACCAGCTGTATCAAGTCTGGATGAACCACCAAATTTTGATGAACTAATGGCAGCCATCAGGACAACACAGGATGGTAATGCTCCAGGAAGGGATGGAATTCCAGCAGAAGTGTGGAAATTTGGTGGTGTTCAGCTGACCAACTGCCTGCACAAGCTCATCCAAGAGATATGGGATGTCCACAAAGTACCTCAGGACTGGAAGGATGCAAGTATTGTGCCTTTGTTCAAGAAAGGTGACAGGAAAGATTGTGGAAATTACCAAGGTATCTCATTGCTAGCCACTGTTGGTAAGAATCTCACGTGTACTACTTAACAGACTCAATGAACACATCTCACAGAATGTACTACTGGAAACCCAGTGCAGCTTTAGAAGTGAAAGAAGCACAATGGACATGATTTTCTGCTTTAAACGGGTTCAAGAAAAGTATCGAACAGAACATGCTGCTTTATGTAGTCTTCATAGACTTCAGTAAAGCCTTCGATACTGTTTCACGACAAGGACTTTGGCAGGTACTCAAGAAATATGGTTGTACAGAGAAGTTTGTCAGCTTGATTGAGACACTCCATACAGGCATGCAAGCAAACGTGGCAATGAGTGGTTCAGTATCTAAAGACTTTTCAGTAAGAAACGGGGGGGGGGCAAGGCTATGTGCTGGCACCTACACTCTTCTCACTATATCTGGCAGCCATGCTTGAGGTGGCCTTCAAAGACATTTCAGAAGGAGTATACATTCAAACAAGAAGCAGACTTGTTCAATGTGGCACAGTTTAAAGCCAAGAGTAAGACATCGATAAAGGTAGTAAGAGAAATGCTTTGCCAACGACAGTGCTCTAGTTGCACAGTGTGGAAGATATGCAATCTTCAGTGGAGAAATGTGCAAGAGCAGCTAGCCAATTCATCCTCCAAATCAACATCAAGAAGACAGTGCCTTTATCATCCACCAAAGTTCCAGTTATCAACATCACTACCAGAAGAGATCAGCATTGGTACAGAGCCACTAGTCAAGTGCAAGACTTTCAAGTATCTCGGGAGTACTGTTTCAGAGAATGCTAGGCTGGAGGATGAACGATCTCTCAGAATGGGAAGAGCGAGTGCTGTGTTTGGAAACTTAAGGGAGAGACTGGATCAATTGACATGTCTATCCGTGTGAAATGCAAAGTGTACAGAGTGACAGTACTGGCTACTCTGTTGTACGGTGCTGAGACTTGGACTGTCTACATTGTGCAGGAAAAGAAACTCCACGCGTACATGAGACCTTTGAGCCATAATGAACATCTCATGGAAAGACAAGATAACCAACATAGAAGTGTTGAAACAAGCTTGTCTACCATCAATGGAGGACATGCCAATACAGATGAACTTGAGATGACTTGGACATGTTGAGGATGGACCACCAGCATCTCCCTCGGCAGTTACTCTACTCAGAGTTATGCGAGGGAAAATGCAATCAGGGTAGACCAAGGTTCAGATTTAAAGACACTGAAAAAAAAAACTTGAAGTTGGATATAGACTGGAGTTCTTGGCAGCAGAAGGCTAAGGACAGAGCTGTGTTGAGGAATCTGATCAGACCTAAATGAAACAGTCATTGTCGCCCATGACAGACTGCTATGATGATGATGATGGTCAGTTCTTTGTTGATGCACCTTTGGCAGCAATTACAGCCTTAAGTCTTTTTGAATATGATGCCACAAGCTTGGCACACCTATCTTTGGGCAGTTTGGCCCATTCCTCTTTGCAGCACCTCTCAAGCTCCATCAGGTTGTATGGGAAGCATACCGGCTGGCCATTCTACCATACAGGCCTGATTGGTGGATTGCTGCAGAGATGGTTATCCTTCTGGAAGGTTTTCCTCTTTTCACAGAGGAAAGCTAGAGCTCTGACAAAGTGACCATTGGGTTCTTGGTCACCTCCCTGACGAAGGACCTTCTCCCTCGATCGCTCAGGTTAGACGGCTGGCCAGCTCTAGGAAGAGTCCTGGTGGTTCTGAACTTCTTCCATTTACAGATGATTGAGGCCACTGTGCTCATTGGGACCTTCAAAGCAGCAGAAATTTTTCTGTACCCTTCCCCAGATTTGTGCCTCAAGACAATCCTGTCTCGGACATCTACAGACAATTCCTATAACTTCATGCTTGATTTATGCTCTGACATACTATCAACTGTGGGACCTTATATAGACAGGTGTATGCCTTTCCAAATCATGTCCAATCAACTGAATTTACCACAGGTGGACTCCAATTAAGCTGTAGAAACATCTCAAGGATGATCAGTGGAAACAGGATGCACCTGAGCTCAATTTTGAGCTTCATGGCTCATACTTGTGTACATGTGATTTCTTACTTTTTTATTTTTAATAAATTGTGCAAAAATCTAAAAAAAATTTCACATTGTCATTATGGGGTATTCTGTGTAGAATTGAGGAAAAAAAATGTTTTAATCCCTTTTGGAATAAGGCTGTAACAAAATGTGGAAAAAGTTAAGTGCTGTGAATACTTTTCCAGATGCACTGTACATTATATACCCAACTATGAATACAGTTAATTTTGACATTGTTAATATAATGGCAGCTGCCAATGAGAACATTGGTGTGGTGTCATGTACAGTTTCTAGTGGTTTATACTCTTTTCTTCTTTGAGGTCTACTGTTACAGCACCCAAAGACATTTTAAAGGATACTTTCACATTAGTAATGATTAACTCACTGAATTTTAAATATGACACTCCCTTTGCTGTACAATTGATTTTATACAATATCTTCAACAGTTTGACTGAGATGGAGGCATTTTACAAAAGCAAACTTCATGAATCGAGGTAAATATAAACAGCATAAAAAAAGTCAAATCTTTTAGTTTCCATTCATTGCCAACATGGGGAGTTTGGGTGACCTTTGTTTGTCAGCTGGAATACGATTGGCTGCTGCAGAGAAACTCAGAATTTATCACAGCACATAAACACTAGCGAAGGGTCCTATCTCTGACTCTATAGATGGTTCAGTAAGTTCAGCAGCATCTGATTTCTAAGACTAGAACACACCATTGGACTCCACACATACATAAGTCACAGGGTTCTACAGCGTTCTATGCCGATGATGGTGAGTTTTATTTATCGTTACTCAAGATTTCCCCACACATAAGTAATAGGGTTCATGTGACTTACATGGTGTCTAACTGGATGGAGCACGTAGTCAAGACCTCTTTAGTTTGGACTCCAATACTGCCGTTACAAATCTGACTCATTTTCATCAGGATAAAGTCTTTATAGAGAATGTGCACTGACGTCACTGCCACAATGAACTGTGGGATAGATCCATGTTGGGAGAGTCGGTGCAGCAAGAATAGATGGAAGAGTAGCTACTAAGTGTTTTGGGTTTTTTTACGCTTTTGTGTTCTTCCTAAAATGAAAGGCTTCAGTATTGTTGTGTAGCAGTTCCCATGTCCAGCACACAAGAAATGAACCATCAGAATGTCATTCTGCCGTTTCTGTACTTGGAAGCAAAGAGAGAGAGAACAGATGGGTGAGCTAACCAGGAGACGTGGGATGGCCTTGATGTCTGCAGTAAGATGCAAAACGATCCTCTTGACAACATCTCAGAGTCAATAAGAGTGTGCTCTTTACGTTTCCACTCAGGTATGTTCTTATTTCAAATCACGTTATAATATAAATGCATCTGCTCTGGATAGCCAGCGAGCTAACTAGCTGATTGTAACTGTGTTGCATGTACAGGTGTGACTATTACATCAGCGCTCCCTTTATATCTGATCCTTTGTGTTAAAGTCTTAACAGTTGATCTGCTCACAGCTACCTTAGCTGGTGCTTCACGTTCTACACCAGCAGGGCTACAGACTCCACTGCACTTTATCATGGGATCACTTAACCAAAATGGAGTCTCCACTTTATGGCAATAAATGTATTATTTAACATAATGTTTTCATATACAGAATTAAATATTGTTTGATATAAATTATTGCATTATGTTTAAGTTATCACAGGATTGTCTTCATGTGTTTATATTTTAAATGTAACATGTAAGTGATTACACGTTAAAAGCATGAATCTTAAAACTTTGTTACTCTTTGTGTTTGGAGGCAAACCAGCTATGAAATGCAGACCACACATCCAGACTGACTGTCAGTGGGACCATCAGAGACAGCACACCTTCAGTCCAGGACGCTGACATGTGCCGTACACTCCATCCATCCATCCATCTCCTGCCACTTTTCTAGAGGTCCAGTTTGCAGAGGCAGCAGTTCAGAGAAGCACAGACTTCCTTCTCCCCAACCACTTGCTTCAGCTCTTCAAAGAAGATACCAAGGCATTCCCAGGCCAGCTGCAAGATTGAGGGGCAGATTTACTAACGTGCTTCGCTATTGCAAAACCCTGTTTTGGCGGTAAAAACATACTCTCTAGATTTACTACAGGGTGCAGGGCAGAATTTGCGGTGGAAAATGTTAATTTTGCGCCTGGCCTCATTGCATATGCATTTGTGAGAGTTGTCATGTCAACATGGGCTGCACGGTGGCGCAGTGGTTAGCACCGCGGCAGCACGGTTTACCCTCGGCCGGGGGATCGTGGGGATCATGAGATCGTGGGTTCGATCCTTGCCCCCGGCCAACAGTGATCTGTGTGGAGTTTGCATGTTCTCCCCGTGTTTGCGTGGGTTTACTCCGGGATTTCTCCGGTTTCCTCCCACATGCTAAAAACATGCAGGTTAGGGAGTTAAGGGGCGCTTGCGCACGCAGCGACCGGCAGCTGGTGGCTTGTCACCAGACTGCAGAACAAATCTACCTATGGGTACAAAAAAAAACATGCAAATTTGGGGGAGGAAAGTATTTAAATGACTGATGCAAGGTGATTTACTAAGATTTGCGGTTGTCAATCTGCTGCTAAATGCGCCAGGATTTAACACCCAAAAAAGCCTGTCTTAATTCATCTGCGCCTGACATGATAGCGATTGTTGGTGCCGAGACACCGGTGAGAACCGAGGGTGCGTGGCAGAAGCTTCTCTCTGCTAGTCACTTTATTTGAGATGACAGAAGAACAGATTATATGAATATCAACGGGTGTTATGCTGAACTGGACATCAGCCAGCAGGTTTTTTTTTTTTTTTAATCTCATTTGTTTATACTGTGTCTCCTACTACATGAATTTGTATCCATAAAATAGGAGACCTTATACCTGCAGTGGACATACAGATGTGTCAGCCGACAGTGAATTTTTTTTTTCCTCCCCTCTGTGGAGGTTAGACTCTGATCAGCTCCCCATCGCTCTTGAAGCAAAACCTTCAACATTGCTAATTTTCTTCGTTTTCTCTATCCATATTTGCATATTTACAGTATTTTATTTTTGCTGTGGATAAAACAGTAATTCAGTTCCCTCTTCTCTCCATTTCTTTCTCCCAGTTCAGGATACACAATATAGGAGGAAAACAACTGAGATTATTAACAAAACGAGCGCACAGATCCGTAGAAAAATTCCCCAGAATTGCAACTCTGTAACTCAATGGCTTTTACAAAATGTTGTGAACTGAGAGACCTGTAGATTTTCTTAAAACAAAGTTATTCACATAATAAAACCCCAGAATCTCCATCAGATCTTGATGGTTCTTGTGTTAATAAAATAAACACGCTGGCCAATAATCATTGTATTCATGATTAGTCCGTAATTTATACATATTAAACAAAGGAGTCTGCCATGTGAAATGAAAATCAAAACTTTGACATATGACGATCAAATATAAACTATTTTACTGGGGTTTGCGCTTAAACAAAAGCTTAAAAAAAGCTTAAAAATTATGATGCTCCTCCACACTGGCTGTGCCTGTGTTGATGACCTGCTTCCTCAGATGTGCCTGTACGCAATTTTGTGTGCTCTTGGTGGATGGGTGGTCATTACTGAAATGAAGTGACTGCGTTTGTGTTTATAATTTTGCGTGTTGTTAGTAAATCACTGGCAAAATTGGCCACTCCCTTAGGCACTCTGTCTAACTTGTGCACTCGCTAATTTGCACTGCGTTAGTAAATCTGCCCCTTAGTCTCTCCAGCTCATTTGATATACAGTGGTGTGAAAATGCGTTTGCCCCTTCCTGATCTCTTTGTTTTTTTTGTCAGACTTAAATGTTTCAGATCAATCAAATGTAAATATTAGAAAAAGATAACAGAAGTAAATGCAAAATGCAGTTTTTAAATGAAGGTGTTTATTATTAAGGGAAAAAATCCAAACCTACATGGCCCTATGTGGAAAAAGTGATTGCCCCCTAAACCTAATAACTGGTTGGGCCACCCTTAGCAGCAACAACTGTCAAGCAAGCATCCTGCTACAGAACCAAAGTGTTGTTCAGCTTGAGGTCACGGACAGTTGGCTGGACATTCTCCTTCAGGATTTTTTGGTAGACAGCAGAATTCATGGTTCCATTTACCACAGCAAGTCTTCCAGGTCCTGAATTAGCAAAACAGTCCCAGACCATCACACTACCACCACCATATTTTACTGTTGGTTGATGTTCCTTTTCTGAAATACTGTTACTTTTACGCCGGATGTAATGGGACACACCTTCCAAAAAGGTCAACTTTTGTCTTGTCAGCCCACAGAGTATTTTCCCAAAAGTTTTGGGGATCATCAAGATGTTTTTTGGCAAAACTGAGATGAGCTTTTGTTCTTTTTTGCGCAGCAGTGGTTTTCATCTTGGAACTCTGCCATGCAGGCCATTTTTGCCCAGTCTCTTTATGGTGGAGTCATGAACACTGACCTTAACTGAGGCAAGTGAGGCCTGCAGTTCTTTGGATGTTGTTGTGGGATCTTTTGTGACCTCTTTGATGGGACGTTGCTGTGTTCCTGGTGTAATTTTGGTCGGCCAGCCACTCCTGGGAAGGTTCAGCACTGTTCCATGTTTTTGCCATTTGTGGATAATGGCTCTCACTGTGGATCACTGGAGTCCCAAAGCTTTAGAAATGGCTTTATAACCTTTTCCAGACTGATAGATCTCAGTTACTTTGTTTCTCATTCGTTCCTGAATTTCTTTGGATCACAGCATGATGTCTAGCTTTTGAGGACCTTTTGGTCTTCTTCACTTTGTCAGACAGGTCCTATTTAAGTGATTTCTTGATTGAAAACAGGTGTGGCAGTAATCAGGCCTGGGTGTGGCTAGAAAAATTGAACTCTGCTTTCCAAAGATGTGATAAACCAGTTAATTTATGTTTTAACGGGGAAGGGGATGGGGGAGGCAATCACTTTTTCACACATGGCCATGCAGGTTTCTATTTTTTTTTTAACTCTTAACAATAAACACCTTCATTTAAAAACTGCAGTTTGTTTACTTGTCATCTTTGTCTAATATTTAAATTTGTTTGTGTCATGCGGTGGCCCTCGCGAGCCACCTATAAGACGCACACAAGTCACCAGTGAGTTTTTAGTGAGTTTTATTACGGTGATAAGGTGATACACAAGCTGCTGAGATAATGACAGAGTCTTTGCAGAACAGGAAGCATAGGGCTATACAGCACACTACAGGTCCGAAGCAGGAGACAGTCACTTACAGTCAGGCTTGGTAACAATTAGCACACGGGCTGCTAAAGCAGGGACTTACAGAACAGTAAACACCTGGGGAAAATAAGGCTAACGAGCTCACTTACTGGCACCGGTGAAAGACGGTCAAGCCCTTAGGCAGCCGAGGTGTGAATATAGTCCAGGCATCCGTGACGATGGGTGAACAGAATAACGATCAGATTCGTGACCATTAGCGATCAGACACTGCTGCGTCCTAACGACGCCAGTCCACAGCTTAAATAACAAGGTACTAATGACAAATGACACACAGCTGACCGACCGTTGACAGGCGGAAGCCCCACCGAGCACTTTCACAATAAGAGCCCGGAGAGGCCAGAATACTGCCCGCAGCTGTCAAGGCCAGCAGCGAGACATAACTTTAACCCGAGCGCGATCAGAACCGACGCTCGGGTCATAACAGTTTGATCTGAAACATTTAAGTGCGACAAACATACAAAAAAATGAGAAATCAGGAAGGGGGCAAACACTTGTTCACGCCACTGTAAAGGACAGTGTGGGCTTTATGTGGGCTTGATGTCATTAGATAGATGGATGTACTTTATTGATCCCAAACTAGAAAATTACAGTGTTACAGCAGCATGTCAGATGATCAAAACGACAGAAACACACACAGCATAATAGACAAATAGACTGCCAATGGAAAGTAAAACTACTAAAAACTTTGACTTTTATTTGCTTTTTTACTTTACTTTATTATTGTTCCTTTTGCCTAAATGAGATATAAAAATATGTTAAATAACTGTATAACATGTAAGGTTTCTCTCTTCATTTTCCTTAGAATATTTGTGTATCTCAAGTTATATTGTGAAAAATAAATTTTTAGAGTTAATTTTATATTTTTGATATTCACCATCAAGTTATTTCAAACCTGTTTAGCTTTAAGTTTTGCTAAGAAATTAGTTCATTGGATTAAATTATGAATTGTGATATTTAAACTTTGAGATGCTTGTACAGTTGAGATTAAATGAATGTACGCAGGTGAACAGGTAATTCATTTTTATGAGAATCAAAATATCAAACCAACATGAAAATATGCATTTCATATGTTTAAAAATGCAAACGGAGTGAACAGGTAGTGTAGTAAGTTATGAATGGGTGCTTTTGTGAATTCACAAAAATATAACGAAATTTAATAAATGCACAGTGATAGGTCTTTAACAGAAACAAAAATTCGCATATGCAACAAGCTTTAACTATGAATGCAGTGCAGCGTGCAACTCAGCACGACCATCAGGTGTCAGGGGTACCCACAGCTTTAGTTTGTTCAAAACATTGATGTTGCTGGTCCTAGAGAAACGGGAGACAATTTAGGATATTAATTATGTTCAGGTCAGTATAAAGAGGTTTCAGATGACAGTTTGAAAAGGTTTATAAAACAATTAACGAGTTAAAAAAAAATGGCCAGCCCTAGACAACTTTTTCCAAAAATCTGGACAGTACATATTCTTAAGCTGAAAATATGTTTACACATTCTCTGTAAGACATGAAGGTATATATTCTGTTCAGCAAAGTGATCAGAATTAAAATTAATTACATAAATAAAATACACAACTGTGAAAGTGCAAAGATCCAGGCACACATCCATAATTAATTACACACACCAACTAAACAACCAAAATGTGTTTTTTGTCAATGAGTAGTAACATTTTTGAATAAGACCACAGCATATTATAGGGATTTTTTTAATGCGTTTCATTTATTAAGAATGTCAGGTGCCAGATTTTTTTCCAATGCTATAACTGTGTATTAATTTTTCAGGTTTTTAATTCATGAAATAAAAAAATAAATATTTAATATCTGGTAATACTGTAATTGTTATCCAACAGAGATTGTTTACATATTATCAATTTCAAATTATTTTATCAAATATGCTATTCAACAAACGCTGGCCATTTTTTGCCTAAAGCTGCATATCCAGACAAATATAAAGAGATATGGATAACAGTTATCAGGTTAGTATAATAACTATACCCAGGTTAAAAAAGAGTGATGGATCGCAGATATAAGCTGGCATCCCTTAGGTGTCCTGTTTAGATTGCCAGTTAATCTCAGAAAATTTTAATCTAAAAAAAAAAAAAAATGGGACTTAGCCAAAGTTAGGAATGATTTTTTTTTTAAATGTAGTGTTGTTACTACAGCTAGATTTGCTGACATCTGTTATGGGAACAAACACAAAGACATAATTTATAACACTTACCTTGTGACATGTTTACTGCACCAGTGAAACACAAACACATTACAGCACTACTCCCCCAACATGGTGGCCACAACAGAAAGTGATGTCAGAGTGCCATTCTCTATTCTAAACGTCTACCAAATCCTTAGACCTGCCTTTCTCTAGTGTGCAGGTTTGTGATTCCTGGAGTACACCAGGAGGTAGAACTTCCATCTTATGTTAAACCAGCTCCCAACTGGAAATCGAGCGGGTTCTTTACCTAAAGATGTTAGGTAGTCACAATATATAGTGGTTAGGAATCAAATCTTTCATGTGACACTTTTCCCAAACACTTTATTTTTTAATCTCACAGATCTTCTCTCAAACAGAAAACGGAAGAACTGAAGTCCTTCAAAGACAGGTACTGTAGATGCCAAACGGTCATTCTATGTGGACCACACATCTTCTGTGATATACTTAGGGTTTGGGGCAGGGGAGTGCTGTGGGGTGTCATCTCCAAAATAAAGCGGGAAGTGTAACTATCACACATTGGGGGAAGTGAAGTAGAAACACCAATAACCAGATTTCCTCTGGAACACATTAAACCATTGAAACAGTCTGATTGTGTTTTTGTTCAGAATGGCAGCAGATCTCTCTGCTTCAGTCATGTCCACAGACAAAAAGAGAACAAACTTTCCGTCAAAGGAGTCAGTTCATGAAAAGAAGCTCAAACAGAAGAGGTGGGTATTTATGAGAGTCTCGTGGTTGGAATTTGAGTTTTTATGTATCTTAAAGTCTATCTGTAAGTAATCAACCATACTCACTGTGTAGAGGTTTGTTTGAAATTTTGCAAACAGTTTAAAAGCTTAGAGTGAAGAATGTGGACATTTAGGAACTGACAGGTTTGACATACCTTCCTCATTCCTGTGTGGTCATACCTTTAGTTCCAGGCAGTACCATATAATATGAGAGTTGCAACATTCTGATAGACTTCTATAGAAACTGTGAAAGGCGGAAGTCACGTGGGTCATGGAGCAGTGAATAGTTTCAAACAGTGGAACTTTCTCCATAGACCACCATTCATTTCAAGGAGTGTCTGCTTATTAATCCTGGGTAAGTTAATGAATGACCATTGTTTTGGTCATTTTACCACTTAACATGTAGATTCTGTAGTCTGTGATCTTGTGTTTTTTCACCAGATTTTTTCTTGTTTCTGTACAGTAAAAGCTCATAAACTTGCAGTTGTTATTAGCCTGTGCTAACTCAACTAGGTTGCCAGGTCAGCGCAATATCTCAAAAATCTGTTGTACAGTTATTGGGTGAAGGCTCAGTTTCTGAGAGACATTAGAGATTGGTAGTAGCATTACATAATGGAACATGACATGAAAACCTGTGACAGAGCAGATGAGACTTATTATCTTGTTCATAGTATTGTCATAGCATTAGCAGCATAACATGACTATGGTAGTGGATTTGAAAGACGGCTTACAAAAATGAAATTGTTCTACTTTTTTAAAAGGAAAACATGGAAACCATGAGAGACTGACATGTTTACCGGCAAAGCTGCTTTCTACAAGGAGAAAATGTAGAACAAGGTAGGAAATGACCAAATACAGTTCTTTACATCCTCCAAAGTCCTCATGATCAGTGTCAACCCTGATAATGGCAATGTTATTTTGAACATCCATAAATTAGCACTATTAGTATTTTAGGATTCTGTTGAAATAGTCTATACTTATTTGAACAAACTGTTGTGAGAAACATGGTAAGAAAGGTATTCAGGATTAAGACTAGTTTAATTATTTAATGCCGTTGTAAACAAAGTGGAAACAATTCAGATCTACACAACTTAATGGAATTGAAGTAATGGAAGTTGTGTTAATGATGTGTGTTTATTTTAACAGTAAATCAAGAATTGAATGCTAAAACCAATCAAAAATATTCTGGAAACAACTGGCATGTTTATAAATGTAAAATATTCTCTTGTATCAAATAGCTCACCTGAAATTAATTTAAAAAAAAAATAACTAACTGAACTATTAACGTAGAGGAAGAATATCCGTTTTCTTTCTTTTCTAATTTCTTCTATTGTCAACCAGCAAACAGTTAATTTTGATGGTTTACTTTTATGTATATATAGCTTGAATTGTATGAGATGCTACATAGATAACTTTTTCATTATGTGAACACATTTAAGAGAAAAATCTAAAATTTTCCAAATAGTTCTTTAATGTGCAGGTGTATCTCAATAAATTAGAATGTCATTGAAAAGTTAATTCAATTCAGAAAATGAAGCCCCTATATTATATAGATTCATTACACACAGGGTGATATATCTCAAGTGTTTATTTCTTTTAATTTTGATGGTTATGGCTTACAGCTCAAGAAAACCCCAAATTCAGTTTCTCAAAAAAATAGAATATTAAGATTAATTAAAAAAATGTATTTTTAATCGAAATGTTGGTCGACAAAAACTATGTCCATGTACACACTCATACTTGGCCAGGGTTCCTTTTGCATGATTTACTGCATCAATGTGGTGTAGCATGAAGGTGATCAGCCTTGTGTTGGTGTTATGGAGGCCCAGGTTGCTTTGATAGTGGCCTTCAGCTCATCGTCATTGTTGGGTCTGGTGTCTCTCATCTTCCTCTTGACAATACTCCATAAATTCTCTATGGAGTTGAAGTCAGGCTAGTTTTCTGGCCAATAAAGCACAGTGATGCCATGGTCATTAAACAAGGTTTTGGCAGTGTGGACAGGCACCAAGTCCTTCTGGAAATTGAAACCAGCTTCTCCATAAAGCTTGTTAGTAGAGGGAAGCATGACGTGCTCTAAAATTTGCTGGTAGACGACTGCACTGACTTTGGACTTGATAAAACACAGTGGACCAACACCAGCAGGTGACCTCTTTTCAGATGAAACTAAATTTTGCATTTCATTTGGAAATAAAGGTCCCAGAGTCTGGAGGAAGAGTGGAGAGGCACAGAATCCAAGTTACTTGAGGTCCAGTGTGAAGTTTCTACAGTCAGTGATGATTTGAGGAGCCATGCTATCTGCTGAGGTTGGTCCACTGTGTTTTATCAAGTCCAAAGTCAGTGCAGCCATCTACCAGGAAATTTTAGAGCACTTTATGGTTTCCTTTGCTGACGAGCTTTATGGAGATGCTGGTTTCATTTTCCAGCAGGACTTGGTGCCTGTCCACACTGCCAAAAGTGCCAAAACCTGGTTTAATGACCATGGTATCACTGTGCTTCATTGGCCAGAAAACTAGCCTGACTTGAACTCCATAGAGAATTTATGGAGTATTGTCAAGAGGAAGATGAGACACCAGACCCAACAATGAAGACGAGCTGAAGGTTGCTACCAAAGCAACCTGTGTAGCGCCCATATTCATAACTGTATGTAGCTCACATATTTGCATGCTTAGGTTTAAACACAGAAGGACTGTGGGCTTGCAATGCGGATTGACCTCACGCCTCAAATGGTCAATGAGTATGGGCCACCTGCGGACTTAGAAGAAGGACAGAGGCTCAGGGACGAGAGCCTGAAGGAACTTCGGATTAAGCGTGAATGGAAGGATGTAACATGGATGTGTGACTTTGCCTTTGATGTACGTTATGAATAGAAAGATTTGATGTAACGTGAATGTGTGACTTTTGGTGTGAGGGATGAATAGAGGGATTTGACTTGAGTGGGTGACTCGGTCTGTGGGGGTGCATGATATATATATGTGTGGGTTTATTGCAGCACTTCCTCTTTGTTTCTGTCTGAGAGAGAGAGAAGGCTGGAGATGTAAGATGGAATAAACTGGAACTAAAAAGCAACCAGTCTCATCATTTCGTGATCTCCACAGTGGTGACCAAGACGTGAGATGTCAGGAGACGAGCGCTCTGACCCGGATTCACCGGTGACCGTCCGTACGAGTGCAGTCTCACTCAAGCTCCCCGAGTTCTGGCAAGAAGACCGGCACTCATGGTTCCAGCACGCGGAATCGCGGTTCGTGCTCGGGGGAATTACAGCGGATGACACCAGATTTCACCATGTCATCGCAAGACTCGACAGCCACGCGGCTCGGTGCATGCGGAGCTTGGTGCAGCAGCCGCCCGCTGCTGGCAAATACGAAGCACTGAAAGCCGCCCTCATTTCGAGTTTCATGCCCTCAGCCGAGGTGAGGGCCAGGAGGCTCCTAGACCTGTGAGACCGTGGAGGACGCAGGCCGGCCGAGCTGATGGAGGACATGCTGCAGCTGCTCGGGACGGAAGACGAAAAGTTCTTGTTTAAGCACATTTTCTTGAGGACCCTCCCGGCGCACATGAGAGGTACCCTGTCCAGCATGAAATGTGTGAACCACCAGGACTTCCGCGCGCTGGCCGCAGAAGCGCAGCGGCACCTAGATGCCTGCGGCGAGCAGGCGATGTCCGCGGCAGCAGCAGACCTCGGCGCAGTGGCTGGGGGCAGGGAGGAGCCGGAGGCAGCAGAAGCCACCTCAGCGACGACGGCAGCAGCGTGGTCCCGAAGCAGAGGAGGGGACGGCCTCTGTTTCTACCATCGACGCTTCGCAGAGAGGGCGTACAGATGCATCCCGCCGTGCGGCTTCAAGAAGCAGGAAAACGCCAAAGCCGGGGGTTGTTAGCAGCTTTGACTCTCGGCGAGCAGAATAAGCTGCTTTACCTAACAGATGCGAGCTCTGGGCGGCATTTCCTCGTGGACACCGGAGCCCAGAGGAGTTTCATCACCGCGACCTATGCGGACCGCTTGGCTGGGCCCAGCGGGGACGGGGCAATGGCGGCGAACGGCTCGTCCATCAAGACGTTCGGAGAAAGGACTCTGCAACTGTCCCTACATGGCCGCAACTTTGAATGGACTTTCATTGTCGTGGCAGTGAGTTTCAACATGTTAGGCGCTGATTTTTTGTGCTCACATGGCTTGTTGGTAGATCTGAGGAATAAACGCCTGGTTAATGCACTCTCTTTTTATTCTATTCCTTGTGCAGCTCGAGTATCCCCGCCACCAGTACAGACTAACGTCGCCACAGCAGGCGGTAAGTTTCACACTCTCCTCACCCAGTTCCCAGCACTCACAGTTCCCATTTTTTCAGCCAAGGTTGCGAAACACGGGGTGGAACACTTCATCACCACAGTTGGCGCGCCTGTTTTTGCGAAGGCTCGGCGCTTGGATGCAGCTAAGCTCTCCATTGCGCGTGAGGAGTTCGCCAACCTGGAAAGGTTGGGCATAATTCGCCGCTCGAAGAGCCCCTGGTCTTCCCCACTCCATATGGTCCCTAAGGCTGATGGCTCGTGGAGACCGTGTGGTGATTACCGCAGGCTGAACAATGCCACGGCGCATGACCGCTACCCAATTCCGCACATCCAGGATTTTTCGGTGCACTTAGCGAAGGCGCGCATTTTTTCTAAAATAGACCTGGTTCGCGGCTATCACCAAGTCCCGGTCCGTGCAGAGGACATCCCCCAAAACAGCGGTAATAACCCCGTTCGGACTTTTCGAATTTTTACGCATGCCTTTTGGCCTTAAAGTTGCCGCGCAAACCTTCCAACGAATGATGGATGCCGTGTTGCGCGATCTCCGTTTTGTTTTTGTCTACCTGGACGATATTTTAGTCGCCAGTGCCTCCGAGGAGGAACATGAAAAACACCTCACGACCGTTTTTCAGAGGTTGGAGGAGCACGGGTTGATAATTAACCCAGCCAAGTGCCATTTTGGCGTGGCGCAAATCGATTTTTTGGGACATCACGTCTCCCCAGAGGGGGAAGTCCCTCTACCGGCCAAGGTACGCGCAGTGGCAGAGTTCCCTCGGCCACAAACAGTTAAAGCATTGCGAGAATTTTTAGGAATGGTAAATTTTTATAACCGTTTCATACCCCACGCAGCGCAGCTCATGCAGCCGTTATACGCCGCGCTTAAAAAGCAGAAGCCCTCCAATGTGATCGAGTGGTCCCCGGAGCGGGAACGCGCGTTCACGGAGGTTAAAACAGCTCTGGCGGAAGCGGCACTGCTGGCACACCCAGACCTATCAGCCCGCATAGCGCTAACCACCGACGCGTCAGACGTGGCCATCAGGGCCGTGGTGGAGCAGCAGGTCGCCGAGGTCTGGCAGCCGCTCGCTTTTTTCAGCAGATCCTTACGCGATGCCGAGCGGAAATACAGCGTGTTTGACAGGGAGCTGTTGGCGCTCCACCTGGCCATTCGCCATTTCCAGTTCTGGCTGGAAGGGCGGCGTTTCACTGCGTTTGTCGACCACAAACCGCTTACTTTCGCAATGTCCAAAATTTCGCTGTCCGCGCGGATGCAGATTGCACGGCTGGGGCCGCGGAGCCGGTTAGCGGCGCGGACGCGCACGCGGCCCCGGTGCACGTGGGGATAGGTTATGCAGCCATGGCGTCGGAACAGAGCGGAGATGCAGACGTGCGCGCGCTCCAGTCTGGACCAACAGGGTTAAGGCTGGAGAACAGGATTCTACAAGCCGTTTCGCCCCCCCCCCCCCATCTGTGACGTATCCACCGGGCGCGACCGCCCGGTGGTACCGGCCGCTTGGCGCCGCCGAGTTTTTGACGCGGTTCACTCCCTGGCGCACCCAGGGGTACGCGCTTCTGTAAAAATGGTAGCAGAGAAGTTTGTTTGGCCGAGCCTGCGCAAGCACGTGAAAGAGTGGGCGGCAGCCTGCATGGCTTGCCAGCAGGCCAAAATCCACAGGCACACGAAAGCCCCCTTAGAGCCTTTTCACATCCCGGCTAAGAAGTTCGATCATGTGCATGTGGACCTCGTGGGCCCGCTACCGCCGTCACAAGCATTCACACACCTCTTGACAATGGTGGACCGAACCACACGTTGGCCAGAAGTGGTCCCGCTAACAACGACCACAGCGGCAGAGGTGGCTCGCGTTTTTTTAACGGCCTGGTTAGCTCGTTTTGGGGTCCCTTCGGACATTACGTCCGATAGGGGACCTCAATTTGTGTCGGAACTGTGGTCAGCGATGGCCAGCTTAGGAGCGACAATCCACTGCACTACCGCGTATCATCCCCAGGCTAACGGGTTATGTGAGCGTTTTCACAGGTCTTTGAAGGCAGCCCTGAGAGCGTCGCTCACGGATGCAGATTGGGTAAACAGGCTACCTTGGGTTTTATTGGGGTTGCGTTCAGCACCCAAAGAGGATTTAAACGCCTCACCCGCAGAATTAGTTTTTGCTCAACCTCTCAGGCTGCCCGGTGAGTTCCTACCGAGCCATGCGGCGCCAGGGCGCCCCCCAGCACGGGGCCTCTGAGTGGCGTGGGGGCAGAGACGCTCCCCGGCCCCGCACATCACACTTTTCCACGTGTTTTTGTTCCCAAAGCTCTACAAAACGCCGAATTTGTTTTTGTTAGGCACGATGCTCAGTGACACAGTCTCCGCCCACCATTTGACGGTCCATTTCGAGTGCTGGAAACCGGGGACAAATATTTTGTGCTTGATTTGGGAGGCAGGAAAGAAACAATCAGTATTGATAGATTAAAGCCTGCCTTTGTGTTGCATGACGAGTCTGTATGACTGGCACAGGCACCTCGACGCTGCAGGCCCCCCCGCAAGGATCAAATAACCTTTCTCCCCCTCACTCCACAGATTCGCCGGAGGACGGCGCCACACGGATTGTGAAGCCTGCTTACAGCAGGTTCGGGAGGAGGTTGAAACCTAGGCTACGTGTGGGGTGATCTGTGATTTTATCAGACTGTGCTGTAGTTTCTGCAGGTGGGGGGTGACATACGCTGTATTACCCATTGAGATAAGGTGGTTGTCTTGTCCATTCTTGGGCGTTTGGGGGGGGGGTGATGTAGCGCCCATATTCATAACTGTATGTAGCTCACATATTTGCATGCTTAGGTTTAGGTTTTTTCTTTGGGCTGCACGGTGGTGCAGTGGTTAGCACTGCGGCAGCACAGTTTACCCTTGGCCGGGGGATTGTGGGGATCGTGGGATCGTGGGTTCGATCCCAGCCCCCGGCCAACAGTGATCTGTGTGGAGTTTGCATGTTCTCCCCGTGTTGCGTGGGTTTACTCCGGGATTTCTCCGGTTTCCTCCCACATGCCAAAAACATGCATGTTAGGTTAATTGGCTGTTCTAAATTGTCCCTAGATATCTGTTTCCTATAGGCCCTTAGAATAGAGGGTTAGTATTAATGAAAGCGCTTTGAGTGGTCTTTGTGACTAGAAAAGCGCTATATAAGTGCAGGTTAGTTAGTAGTTAGTAGTTTAAACACAGAAGGACTGTGGGCTTGCAATGTGGATTGACCTCACGCCTCAAATGGACAATGAGTCTGGGCCACCTGCGGACTTAGAAGAAGGACAGAGGTTCAGGGACGAGAGCCTGAAGGAACTTCGGATTAAGCGTGCATGGAAGGATGTAACATGGATGTGTGACTTTGCCTTTGATGTACGTTATGAATAGAAAGATTTGACGTAACATGAATGTGTGACTTTTGGTGTGAGGGATGAATAGAGGGATTTGACTTGAGTGGGTGACTCTGTCTGTGGGGGTGCATGATATATATATGTGTGGGTTTATTGCAGCACTTCCTCTTTGTTTCTGTCTGAGAGAGAGAGAAGGCTGGAGATGTAAGATGCAATAAACTGGAACTAAAAAGCAACCAGTCTCATCATTTCGTGATCTCCACACCTGGGCCTTTTTAACACCTCAGCAGTGCCACAGGCTGATCGCCTCCATGTCACCCCACATTGATGCAGTAAATCATGCAAAAGGAACCCTGACCAAGTACTGAGTGTGTACATGGGCATAGTTTTCATCAGTCAACATTTGTTAAAAATCCTTTTTTTTTTTTAATTAATTTTATGTAGTAATCTGATTTTTTTTTTTTTAACTGAATTTGAGGTTTTCTTGAGCTGTAAGTCATAACCATCAAAATTAAAAGAAATAAACACTTGAAATATATCACTCTGTGTGTAATGAATCTATATAATATAGGAGTTTCATTTTCTGATTTGAATTACTGAAGTTAATTAACTTTTCAATGACATTCTAATTTATTGAGATACACCTGTATGCATAAAAACTAAAAATGCATGAAAAAGTTGCACATTTAATATAAAAATTATTTATAAGAAAAAAGCAGTGTTGTTCTACAACAAAAATAGCAATTTTATGCAAAAATGATTCAAATTTAGGAGGAATAAATAAAAGTAGAATTAAAAGAGAAGGCACAGACTCATGAGAAAAACCTTATTTGGGCAGCAATCATTGGCTATAAGGCACAGTGACTTTTTTTTTCTGTCATTTCTCTGCAGCTGATTGAGGGTTGCTGGAGACTGGAGCAGTGACCATCGGGGCTGGTGGAGTCTTCACTACTGTGAGCAGTGATATCACAGTAAGGGTTTGTGGGTCAGCTGGAACACTGGCATGATGATGGAACTGTGGTTGATGATGTTTAAATCTGTTAGAGTAAACTGGAACACAGTATTGTGTAGAAATAATTAAATGACTCTTGACACTAAACTAAATTAATTCTAAAGAAGTTTTTGACCTCTGAAATGATGACATGGATGTGTTAGTGTTACAGGACAGGTGGGTGTGACATATTCATTCAGATATTTTGGTTAATTTTTGTGACTCATTCATACCAAAGATATTTTGAGAACAGTACATGTGGTCTGTCATGACATGCAGTTGAGGTTCTGGTACACACGTTATGACCCTGGTTACATGGTCACAAAAAAAAACGATCACTGGGAATAAACTGATAATGGTTTTGTTGTGTTTACATGCACTGATTAAATGGATTATTGGAGGGTTAACGACTTGAGTTAATGACTATAGTTACATGGCCACTTGAATAATCAGATAACTCCAGAAATCCAATCATAACCGGTTTATTCGTGTCCATGTAACCATGGTTACTGTTGGGCTCTTCCTCGTCTTGTGTTTAGGAGAACATCAGTCCTCAATCTGGGTTTGTCAGTTTTGGTTCTTGTGAATTAGTCCCTCTTAGAATTGGCCTGAACATTGATTCAGTTTAATTACCTCATTAATATCATTGTTTTACTTCAACATTAAAAAAAATAACAATTTATGTGCAGTCATAAATGTTTGAGCTTTGAAGATGGAAATGTTTTGTGGAAATAAAGGTACTGCATAAAGTTTTCTGTTGTTGTACTCTTTTATTAGTCATGCTGTTTCTGATAACTTGTCTCAGACATTTTTCCTCCTTTCTGTGTCTGCTGGGAACCCAAACATCTGGATCACGTTCTCAGCTTGATTTGTGCATCTATAAGCTGCACAGAAAGTCATGCCGAGAACCTGATCTGTGAACATTTTAGGATTTCATTGTTTTTGGCATCAAAATGCAGTTTATGGAGTCAAACCCTCCACTATAATTGAAGGAAAATATTCATTTTCCACAATTATGTGATGTTACAATATGAATGAATAAAAAAAAATAGAAAAGGCTTGCTTTTATTTCAATCACTGGTGCTGTTATTATCTATTTAAATTCAATTATGTGACCCCAGTCCCACCTGGAAGAGGAGGCAATGGTGCCAACATGCTGCTCACTGGTATTAGCTGACAATAATTTGTCAGGCAGAAGTTCAGAGTGAAAAATGAGAAAATGAGAGCATGCCTTTACATTTTTCTTGATATTTATTTAAAAAAACAATTTCATGGCATTTGTACTACATTGAATAGTTTCGTATAATAGACTGTTGCACCTTGACTACATTGTGTTAGAAAGGCCTCTTCTTTTATTTAGTATTTTCCACCCTGCTTAGTCACTAGTTTTCAGAGTACAGTGTAATGTTTATGTACTAGTACATCTCAGTAAATAGAATATCATGATTTGCATTTTAATTTCAAAAACTATAAACAAAATTGAATTTAACAAAAGGTTTGACATATTTCCTTGTGCCTGTAATGAATATTGGACATATGAAAGTTTCATTTTTTTGAATTATAAAAAAACAACAACACAATATTCAGATTAACTGAGAGGCATTAATGTGTTAATATTTACATTCAAACACAGAAAATATTTCCTAACTTGAAAGGTTTAGTAATAAAGTGCACAACCCCTAGTAACTTCGTTAAAACACATTAAACTACTGACAGCAGTTTTTTTTTTTTTACTACATATTTTCAATTCAGATAATTCTGCCTAATCTTGCAAAAATAACCCACTCTATTCAAAAGTTGATAATTCGGTAATCAGTCCACTGAAGCCATAATATAAGATAAGGCTGCACAGCTAGGCAGGGATATTTACACTGCAACTTTCATCAGTGTGAATCAGCAGTTCTTCTTCCCTTCAAAACATTCTTTCTTTTTAAAGTTGCTCTTTATATCATAATCCATTTAAATCTGTTCATTGTAAGTTTAAACAATGTACCTACCAATAGATGTTCTGAATATTTACCTAATATGGCTAAAAAATGCTGTTAATACCACAGGTTGTCACAGCTGCCATTCAAACACCATTATAGAAAGACCGTTGTTTGGAACTATTTGGAGCTTCATGAACCGTGTGACCGGGCAGCGGCGAGATCAGAGTGTCACAACTCTCATATTTTATGGCGCTGGTTCCAGGTAACAGCAAAATTAAAGGAGAAACCTGTCAGAGAGAGAGATGTGGACTCCAGAGAAATGAGTTAAGAGTTGGGCAGACTCACACCAGACTCTCCAAGTGTGTTAAATTTAGATTGTTGTATCAAATACTTGGTTTTAATATCCATTCACTGGCTTGCTTATTTATTTTAGAGTAAATTTCAAAATGTGAACATTAAAGATTAATATAGCAGGAAACAGTATTTTTATTTTTTAAGTAGCAGCTAATGGACACAACCTAGCCAATAAATGTCAATAATTGTGAAACTCAGTACCCTATTTACACATGGCCTGTTAGAGGGTTACATATGTAGTCAGCGTTATAAGCAATAACTGCCATTACATGAGAATGATGGTACAGTTCTCAGACATTCTGTGTGGCCACTATAGGCAGCTAAAGAGTGGATGTGATATACCGTAAATTTACGGTATATCACATCAGGCTGTGGTCTATCACAGTCTAAAGGCATCACAGAACAAACAGGGTTATTGGGGTATAGTGAAGGGATCCACAGTTCACTAAAACCTACTGCATCACTTATAGTTCATTCACTAAAAAGATCAATTTCATATTTCAAGATTTGTTCACTGAATCAGTCAGTGCTGTACTGGAGCTCCAACTGCCCACCACTCACTGAACTGAGATTCAGCTGAACAGAGCGGTTGGGGCTCGTTCACTGCCTAAGCGGGTGATTCAGCTGGTTGATCCCTTGCTTCCAGTACAGTTCTGGTAAGCGATTCAGTACAGTATTTTCACCCAGAAGAGCTAGTGCATTCAAATGAATTGCTTGCAAATGTTACAGCACTAGTAGGGTAAAAGTGTAAACCAAGTAATTTTAGTACCTAACCCTCCACAATGAGCCTAACAAAGTTATTACTCCATACCTAAATCCATCCATCCAATATGGACCATTTTAGAGCACAGTCTCAGTTATTGTTGCTCCTTAACAGGATGGCACCTGAGCTTCGTTCTTCAGTGGTGGGAACTACAAAAACCAGCAGCAGCAGTCCTGTTCGTAAATCACCAACTGACAAGGAGCAGCTTTATAAAGAACAGCTGACTGAGCTGAGGTCAGTATTCATAATTCTCACACGAACATGTGAAATGGCAAAGCAGTTCAGTCAGAATTATGATCCTGTTGTGCTTCATCCTTTGATCAAAATTCTGAAGCTTTTGGTTGACTCTAACAGAACTGCTCTGGCAAAAAAAGAGGAAGAACTGAAATCATTCAAAGACAGGTATCGAATGACAGCTTAAACAGCATGATAAATATGTTGGCTATGATATATTAACTGAGCTTCATTTATCCGCTTGTGTCTTTTGTCACAGATTGGCGGCGGAGGTGTGCGTCTCAATAAAAACAGGAAACACTGAGAGCCTGAACAGTCCAGTCAGTAAAAGCAGACTGACAGAGATGTACCAGGAATTTAAACTGCTGCAGTGGCCAAAAGTTAAAGATCTTCTGAAATCCCACAAAATGAGCTCAAAGTTTACCAAAGCCCTCATTCAGGTATTCAGAAGCAGCATGTTCTCCTCAGTGTTTCCATGTGCTCTTCTGTCACATCCTGCCTGTACTTCATCAGTAAACACAGGGTAGTTTGAAAAGTTTGTTTCAGAGGCAATGGGCTCTCAGTTCTCTGAGGGATGTTGTGCTGTTGTGGTCCTTTCTGCTGCCCATATGCCTGGGCTCCAGTGACTCATGCTCCAGGGTGCTTCATTCTGCCTCGGTGAAAACGGAGGCATACAGTAATCACTCAGTGCGTCTGTGTGTGGATGGTTGTGTGTATCCATCTGTCCGCTTGTCTGTTTCAGCGTGCCTGGTCAAAATTAAGTGAAATTAAAGGCTTGTATCATTGTATCACCATATTTTCTCAACTTTTAATTTGCCAGAATTCCGAGATTAGGCTTTGTTTTCAAAATAAACACAATTTTAACTCCCCTTTAACTTCAATGGAGCCAGGAAAAAGGGTATTGTAATAACTATGCCGGGCCACTAGAGCTGGCAGTACAAGTCCGAACATTCCTCACCCACAAATGGTTGCAGTGAACAGTGCATGCGCCCAGAAACTCCCGCCAGGGGAAGTACTGAGCATTCTGGCAATACTGTGTGAACAAATGTCTGTCTTTTTGCCCGTCTGTTTTCTTCCTCTGCCACTAAACAGAAAGAGCTCCTGTTCGTCTTGACTGTCACTGTATTCATGTACCTCCGTCGTTTCTGCCATTTAAAATGTCTGCCACCATGCTCTT
Source organism: Pholidichthys leucotaenia (assembly GCA_020510985.1). Lineage (NCBI taxonomy): Eukaryota > Metazoa > Chordata > Actinopteri > Cichliformes > Pholidichthyidae > Pholidichthys > Pholidichthys leucotaenia. Next base: position 166,342,294 of record CM035843.1, on the reverse strand, counting down.
CTTCTGTGTTTGGATTGCAGCTGTTCAAATCAGTTTGGTTACTCTTGGCTGCCGCCGACAGTACAAGCATGTGAACTGCAGATTATTTTCAATGCACATGCGTGTACTCCAAAACTACTCGATGGATTTGGATGAAATTTTTACCAGAGGTGGTCCTTGGGCTAGAGAGGAACCCATAATATTTTGGTGGTGATCCCAGGATGCATACCTCCACCAAGGCTTTTATTTTCTCACAGTGTGTTAGCAAGAATACTCCAAAACTACTGGATGGATTTGGATGAAATTTTTTACCAGAGGTGGTCCTTGGGCTGGAGAGGAACCTGCAACATTTTGGTGATGATCTGAGAACACATACCTCCGCCAAGGCTCTGGCACTGAGGCATCAACACCTTGGTGCTTTCATTTTTGATGATGACGCGTCTCTGGACACGGCGAGGTTGGTGGACAGTGTTGCTGTCTTGGCTTGCTCTGAGTTTGTTGAGCGGAGAAAGGGGTGGTGTCCGGACTCAGCTGATTTTTACTGAGCACCATTTTAGCTTGACTGTTGCTGGCATTGGTGCCACTGATGGACTATTTTTAGCTTTGTTGTCGTCTGCTAATGCTGCTGTTGCTGGCTGGCGTGTTCTGAGTAGTTTTTGTTTTTACATGCGGTACTCCATGCGGGTCAAGTGTGCCATGTCAAGCTCTTTCTTTCCATCTTTGTTACAAAATCCAAAAAAGAGCTAACTTTTCAGCTTATCCAACTGCTTCTTGACTTGTACACCTGGCTGCAATTCTTGCCAGACAAGCTATGGCTTCACCTGACAATGCACGCTTCTTTGCTCCATCAAGCTGACTCATTTAGTTGATTAATAGATAGATGTACTTTATTGATCCCAAACTGGGAAATTACAGTGTAACATGCAGCATGACAGTTGACAGCCAAACAACAGAAACACACACGACAGACAAAGGGATTACCCATGGAAAGTAAAAAACTAACACGACTATAGAACCTATATACATCACAGCTTAATATATGATGACCCGTATAAACACATGAATCATCCCATTTCACAAAGGACTATCAGGAGCAGAGTTAAAAGTGATGTACCAGGTAGTCTGTAAGATGCAGTGTGGCAGCATAGCTATGACCAGAATACAACATCATAGTGAGTTATTGTACAGTGAAATTGCATGTGGCAGGACGGATTTTCTGTACCTGGCCGTTCGACAACGAAGCTGTAGTAGTCTACTGGAGAAAGTGCTTCGCTGTCTATCTAGTGTGTGGTGAAGGAGGTGATCAGGATGGTCCATGATGGATCGCAGTTTATTTAGTGTTCTCCTCTCCACCACTGTCTCGAAGGTCTCCGGTCTGAGACCAATTACAGAGCCAGCCCTCTTGATAATCTTGTCAAGTCTGTTGGTATCTCTGGCCCTGATACTGCTACCCCAACAGACCGCAGCAAAGAAGATGGCGCTGGCGACAACAGTCTGGTAGAAAAGCTCCAGCATCCTGCTGCACACGTTGAAGGATCTCAGCTTTCTCAGGATGTAGAGTCTGCTCATCCCCTTCTTGTGCGCAGCATCAGTGTTGGATCTCTAGTCCAACCTGCTGCTGATCCTGACACCCAGATATCTGTAGTCCTCAACCACTCCCACATCCTCTCCCCTAATCTGCAGTGGCTGAGAAGGAGCCTTTCTCTTCCTGAAGTCAATCACCATCTCTCTGGTCTTGCTGACATTCAACCTCAGGTGATTCTGCTCCGTCCACTCCACAAATCTGTCTACCAGTGCCCTGTACTCCCCCTCCTCTCCTCCTCTTATACACCCCACAACAGCTGAGTCGTCAGAGAATTTTTGCAGGTGGCATGACTCAGTGTTGTACTGAAAGTCCGTGGTGTATAAAGTAAAAAGAAAAGGAGTTTGTAACATTTACATAAATATATATAATTAATTAAAGATTGGCATGTGCCTTAGGGATTGGTGCATCATCATGAGTGCCAAGTGCAGCAGAATCGATCTTTTGCCCCACCCCTAGCGAAAAGTGTAGCAATAATACCCAGTTAGAGAAAACGTTTGAATTTTTTGATGACTCTCAATAAGGCGATGTTGAGGGAGGAAGGATAACCCAAATGCAGGTGAGATGAGGAGTTATTGAGGAAAGTTCAAGAGTAAAATCACTCAAATGTCTCAAGTCTGTGTTATTTATTTTATTTTTTATTTTATTTTGTATACTCTATTAATCCCAGGGAAATTCAGGACATCCACCTGGATGGATGAGGCAGCCATGAGAAGGCACCAATCCCTTCATCATTCACACCTAGGGCCACTTTAGAGTCTCCATTTAACCTAACTTGCATGTTTTTGGAATGTGGGAGGAAACTGGAGTATCTGGTGTAAACCCATGCAGACACGGGTAGAACATGCAAACTCTACACAGAAGGGTCACTGATGGTCAGGATTGAGCCCACGATGGTCAGCGGTGGAATCAATCTTTCTTACTTACTTACTGTGCTGCAACAGTGCTAACCACTGTGCCACCAAGCTGCCCCCTGCTGTGAATTCCCAGTTAAAGTCTGACCGCCCCCCCCCCCAAAAAAAAAAAATAGGCCAGTTTCGACAGAGCATTTCTGGTTACGTAAGCATTCCTGCTTAGCCTGATTGCTTATAACATTAACAAACGGATTTGCAACCTGCATTTTTCCTGCGGAAGTCTCCTTCTGCTCCCTGGGGCACGTGGTGCAACGGGCAGGGCGAGCTGGCAAGGTCGCGCATACCGTGGTCGTGGTTCCACGGAGGCGGGCAGGCGCAACAGACCACCGGCACCCAGTGAGCGGCTCTGTGGTCCCAGCCAACTCGCTTCGGTGGCAGACAGGGCACCGTGCCAGTCGGCTCACCTCCTTCACTCCCAAGGGGGAGAGATTTTGAGTGAGCTGGGGAGACCTTTGGCCAGTGGGCAACCAAAGACCGGTGGGGAGCCCTCCAGCCTCCACGCGGGGGTGGGCAGTGACTCTCTGCTCCACCGAGAATGATCCTTCAACAGGGTCAACTACAACTTTTACTTCCCAAGTTGGATCGCTTTCTTGAAGCCCAACATCCCCTTACCGCTGCTAGTGAGCGGGAGTATGGGTTGAGCTAATCAAAATATTCATAGGTGGAAGATGAAAAAGCTCTTTCCAAGCAAATCTAAGGCAATGAAAGTATTTTTGTGTATAAAAAGCCACAATATCCTTTTGACCAATACACATTGGTTTTTGAGGTGGTTTTAGAGCCTCTGGAGTGCGTCTTTAACATGTGAAAAAGTGATGAATGTCACAACATCTGAAGGAACATGTTTATTTCATCTATTCCTGTTCTCCACTAAAAATGACTGTTTGTTTCTATGCTAATTTGTCTAAAATGTAAACTGATGATTGCAGAAAATATTCAGTGATGCAAGAGATGAAATGGAGGGAAAGAAGAAGAAGATTGAAGAAGTTTTTGACCTGCAGTTCAGCAGTGAACCACCTCCCCAGAAGGTTTTAAACATTAATTTTGTCTAAACTCATTTATTAAAGTGACTGTACTGCAGTAAAGTTACTGTACTGTACTTCTGTATGTGGGGCTGCACTATATGAGGAAGAATGTGCGACTTCAAGTACAGCCTCACATATTGAGATTTGTGATGTAATTTTGATTATTTATATTTTTTATTGATGGTTTCATGAGTCTATTAACTTTGTTATCAAGAAAAATGCTAACATTTGTAACAGTTAAATTGGAATTGTAGCATTTTGTGTGATTATATAATTAGTGTTGTAGTCAAGACCTGACCAGACCAGAGTGTAGAAAGACCAAGACTTTAAGGGATTGGGACCAAGACCACTGTATTGTATGAAGGTCTTGGAACATTCTGGTCTTGACAAGGTTGTTATGGCCTGACTGCGCCAAGGCCAGAATTGCTCGTTTATCCAGAATCTCTAGTCCAATTTGGCCCTCTGTTGTCAAGGTGGAGGAAGGATTCATAATTGAGGTCTTGACTACATGTAGACACTGACATCTTGATTGCGATTGGATTAATCATACAGCTCCTAACTGTGTTCCAGGTTAAAGAGTTCAGACTGTTAACGGTCAAAAATCTGCAGATGTCCATGTACCACAGTAAAGACCTTCTGAAGGTACATCTTTGAGAATAAACTCAAACTCTGTTGCAGCAATAATGACATCTTCTTCAGTCCATCAGATCTCAGTGTCTCCCCTGCAGAACCTGTTCCCACAGTATGAAGGTGAAGACCCTCGGGATGTGATGGTGACTTTCAGACTTCTGGTCTCTCAGTGCTACTGGCTGGGCAGCTTGTTGGCCTTAAACAGTCCTCCTCTTCAACCAGACTGGCAGAACCACGTTCCTTCGATGGACGCTTGGGACATTTTCCCTGGAGACATCAAAGGTTCCACCGTCAAGTAGAGACAGATAAGTTAATGTAGATCTAGATGTGGAACTGTTTGGTCTGATGTGACCATAACCAGAGGTGGTACAGCAGATTATACTCAAGCAGAAGTAACGTTACCTGATGATGTTAATTACTCAAGTATAAGTAAGAAACGTGACTGAGAGTCAAAAATGAGGTACCATCAAAAAGTTGCTGCAGTAATGGCTTTACTCTTATTGATTTGTGAGGTTTTTCTCTTTAATTTGTAATTTTCTCCTTAGGAATTCACTTCTGTGTTGTTATGAATGTAATTTTTTTCTGATACATTTGCATTTTGTACATAAACTTGAGAAATTGTTACATTCCTCTGATAAAATCTTTGTGATAAATTTCTAACATCTTTAACCCGATGTTTTTGACTTGTTACTAATAAATTTGCAACTTTCTCAAGTTTGCTTTTTTCTTTATACGTGTCATATATAAACCAGTCACAGGTGCCCTCTGATTCAGTCCATATTCATGTATAGAATCCCTATTAAAAAATGGATAAATGAACTTTCTCTGAGCCAGAATAGAAAACATCAACTTTATGATTGGGAGAAAAACTTGAATCAATTTCAGTTCAAATCTGTGAAATCAAAAGAAACTCATAAATACAAGTACATGTACTTCAGTAAAAGTAGAATGTTATTAAATAATAAGTATCCTACAGTAAAACTACTCGTAAAGTACAATTTATTGAAAATGTTACTAGAGTTATCTCGTTACTACCAGCTCTTAATATAACCATCAGATGGTTGTAGACCTGGACAAGGGCTGACATGTTGGATCACATGAGCTCCTATATCACTGACTGGAGATTTAATGTCATTATTGACAGTTTTTCTACATTTTGTCCCTCAGTGCCTCGATGTTTTCTCCCATCCTAATGCTGCAGATCAGTGGTTTCCAACCTGGAATGTTCAGGTTTCCGTGGTAAATTTTGTAATTTCACTTCTTAATTTTTCCAAAAAATTGCAAAAAAAAAAAAAATGCCGTTGTTGTGCGTGGGTGCCTGCAGAACACATAATCAATGTAAGTAACCGTCGAGTGTAGGGAAACAGGTGATCTGTGAAAAATATGATGATTATGTGATAATTCTGATGGATGAGATGAAGGTATTTAAAAACTGGAGTGGACCAGTGGTACAGCATCCACCCCATAGTTGGGAGGTGGTGGGTTCAAGCCCCAGCTGGGTCATACCAAAGACCAGATAAAAATGGTACATCCTGCCTTCTAGCTTGGTGCTCAGCATAATAGAATGGAGAAAGAAAAGTTCATTACCCAGCTACAAGCCAGTGTACTCCCTGTTCCAGTTCTGTGCCCGGGCAAATGGGGAGGGTTGATCCACTGTGGTGACCCACAACAGTTAGCAGCTGGAAGAAGAACTTATTTAAAGGGACTCAAAATTCAGTGCCATAGGTTCTTTATATGTGGACACTACATTTAGGTTCTGGGTTTGAAAAAAATTGACATCTACACCACGGACAGAATGAATTTCTCAAAACAACAGAGTCAACACTTTACAGGGAAGAGCAGAGCAGGCTGCTGCTTCTCAGGAGACTCAGGTCTTTTGAAGTGCAGGGATCACTTCTGAAGACCTTCTGTGACTCTGGTGGCATCAGCCATCATGTATGGAGTGATCTGCTGGGGCAGCAGCATCATGGCAGCTGACGGGAAGAGAGGGAACAGGCTGAGCAAGAAGGCCAGCTCTGTTGTGGGGTGCTGCCTCGACCCAGTGGAGGAGATAGGAAGGAGGATGGTGGCTAAGCTGTCATCTCTGCTGGAGTCTACACACTGAGTGCACTGAGGAGCTTATTTAGCAGCAGGCTGCTCCATCCAAACTGCATGAGGGAGAGGTTTCTCAAGTCCTTCCTACCTGCGGCTGTCAGACTTTATAATCTGCACTGCTCAGGAAAATCACACATAACCCCAATGCTTTACACAAATAAGGAATGTTTGTTCCCAAAACTCTTTTAATATCACTATTATTGTTATTGAAGGTGGCAACAACACTGTACTCATTCAACTGTGAAATACACTGCTGATATACTAATATATACTACTGAATAATGTAACTGCTCACTAGCACTGCAAATACCATTCACTATTTAAACTAACTCTTGCACTGTGTGTATATATATATATATATATATATATATATATAATGTACATATACTGTTTTATTTTAGTCTCTCATTTATTATTGTTCTGAGTGCTGCTATCTGCTATCGGTTCCAAGGTTGTCATAGCCAGGAGTGGCACTAGGGTTAAACTCCCAGTGCTTATAAAATGCTCCTTATGGCGTGCGTCTCGAAAAGCCTCTGACAACTAAGTCCAACTCCTAGCCTGCCCGTGTGGTTTAGTCTCTAAGCCCGGCGGAACTGCTTTTACTAATAGGAGAAGGGGCGAGGGCGAATCTCTGGCGCCTTAAAACCAGATGCTTCGGGTAGATGGTGGCTCGTCAACTTGGGAAGGTAGCCCATCTAGGGGAAGGGAAACCCTGATTTCAAACCTCTGCTGCCTTGCAGCACACCTGGTCACGGGAAAGGCTTTGGGAGTCAACCCTGAGGAAAAATCCGGAGTCGGAGTCCCTAAGGCAGTTCTCTGTTGTGCTCAACATCATTCTGGCTACTCCTGCGACGGCGCTGGTGCCAAACTGTAGCAGCCCTGCTGTTCCTTTGGATTCATCAGTGACGTGGAGAGGGGGGACATGCTGCATGGGCAACATCTTGTCCTCCATATCTTCCTGCCCAGGCTTGAATCCTACCAACGCCCAACGCTGGAAGGTAGAGCACCGGATCACTGGAGAGGACACTCCAGCTTCGCCTTTGGCGTAGACAAAACACGGGGAATGACAGTTACCGGTTATAAGCCACCGCTCAATTGGTGTAGAGCGCGGCGCCAGGGGTTGTTCCCGACGGTGGGAGGGATCATCGGATCTCACTGGACAGTTACCGCCCGCCTCAAGCTGGGCAGCCCCCAGCAAATAAGGTGTTGTCCCGCCACAGCCTGCTTTCCTCATTGGGTGCATGGGGATGAGGAGAAGTCCGAACGGCAGGCTGAGAACTTTCGCACCAGACAAGACGTTCAGCCACAGGCGGTGCTGTTCCAGCAGAGTAGACGTTTAGGATTATCTTCCATGGTCATCATAGACCGACGGAGGCCGACGAGGAGTGCTGCTATCGCTTTACTGCTGCAATCCTACAAATTCCCATGTTGTGGGACTAATAAAAGATTATGTTAGCTTACTTTATCTTAACTTAGAAATGCAATGAAAAATTATTTTAAAAAGAAGATTTGAAAAAGGAAGGCATATTCCTTTTTCATACGCCTTCCTTTTTCAAGGAAGACGCCACTGATACGCCTTCCACAGAAGAAGCAGGGTTTGGGGACGAGGGGGATGACTCGCCTATCACAGGGGCTGAGGTCGCCAAGGTGGTTAAAAATCTCCTTGGTGGCCGGGCCCCGGGGGTGGACGAGATTCGCCCTGAGTACCTCAAGGCCCTGGATGTTGTTGGGCTGTCATGGTTGACACGCCTCTGCAACATTGCGTGGAGGTTGGGGGCAGTGCCTTTGGCATGGCAAACCGGGGTGGTGGTTCCTCTCTTCAAAAAAGGGGACCGGAGGGTGTGCTCCAACTTTAGAGGGACCACACTCCTCAGCCTCCCTGGGAAGGTCTATGCCAAGGTACTGGAGAGGAGAGTCCGGCCGTTGGTCGAACATCGGATTCAGGAGGAGCAATGTGGTTTTTGTCCTGGCTGTGGCACATCGGACCAGCTCTTTATCCTCTTGAGAATTCTTGAGGGTTCGTGGGAGTTTGCCCAACCAGTTTACATGTGTTTTGTGGACTTGGAGAAGGCATTTGACCGTATCCCTCGTGGATTTTTGTGGGGGGTGCTTCGGGAGTATGGGGTATTGGGCTTGTTGTTACGAGCTATTCGGTCTCTGTATGACCGTTGTGAGTTTGGTTCGTATTGCCAACACTCGGTCGGATTCATTCCCAGTGAGAGTTGGACTCCACCAGGGCTGCCCTTTGTCACCGATCCTGTTCATAATTTTTATGGACAGGATTTCTAGGCGCAGCCAGGGAATGGAGGGTGTCATGCTTGGTGACCACATGATCTCATCTCTGTTGTTTGCAGATGATGTTGTCCTGTTGGCTTCATCCAGCAATGACCTACAGCTCTTGCTGGGACGGTTTGCTGCTGAGTGTGAAGCGGCTGGGATGAGAATCAGCACCTCCAAGTTCGAGTCCATGGTCCTCAGCCGGAAAAAGGTGGATTGTCCTCTCTGGGTTGGAGACAGGCTCCTGCCCCAAGTGGAGGAGTTTAAGTATCTTGGGGTCTTGTTCACGTGTGAGGGGAAAATGGAGCGAGAGATCGACAGACAGATTGGAGCAGCATCTGCAGTGATGCTAACGTTGTACCAGTCTGTTGTGGTGAAGAGGGAGCTGAGTTCTAAGGCAAAGCTGTCGATTTACCAGTCAGTCTACGTTGCTACTCTCACCTGTGGTCACGAGCTTTGGGTAATGACCGAAAGAACGAGATCGCGGATACAAGCGGCTGAAATGAGCTTTCTCCGTAGGATTGCTGGACTCACCCTCAGAGATAGGGTGAGGAGCTCAGTCTTCCGGGAGAGGCTCAGAGTAGAACCGCTGTTCCTCCACATTGAAAGGAGTCAGTTGAGGTGGTATGGGCATTTGATTAGGATGCCTCCTGGACGCCTCCCACTTGAGGTGTTTCAGGCACGTCCCACTGGGAGGAGACCCCGGGGCAGACCCAGGACTCGATGGAGAGACTGTGTCTCCCAGCTGGTCTGGGAACGCCTTGGTATCCTCTCTGAAGAGCTGGAGCAGGTGGCTGGGGAGAGGGAAGTCTGGGCTTCTCTGCTTGAACTGCTGCCTCCATGACCCGGACCTCCGGAAAAGTGGTAGAAGATGGATGGATGGATGGATGGATTTTAAAAAGGACATCATTATAAAGCAGTGAGTTTATTTATTTAGTAAATGCAAAGTTTTCAAGCCAAACAATTTCTTCCTGATCTGCGGTATGGAGGACAGCCAGCCCTTTTTTCAGTCTGTGGAGTGGATAGGCTTAAATAATTGTTTGCTTCTCTCCACAAGCACACGGTGGGCTTGGGGTGCTGCCCCATTTGTAAAGACTGGCCAAGCAAGGGACATGTCCAGTTGTGAATCTATTGAGGGTTGACCACAGTCTCCTTGGGAGGTTGTCACCAGGGACCTGTTGGGTGGGGTCTGACACCAGATGTTTATGTGGGATGTCCTTGGTCTCCCACTCCTTCCTTGCTGACTGGGTGGTAAAGCTGGTGGGTGGAAGGTTCTTCCACATTGGTTGTCTGGATGATAGACAGGTAGAGGGAGGGTTTAAAATCTCTGCATAGATTGGTAGATGTGGGTAATCTATGACTTTTTGCAGCATCATTTGTATGATTGCTACACATCAGATGTGTGGGGGAGTTATGTTTGATAGGACAGGGAGCCAGGGGAATAGTGTTGAGTGAATGGTCCCAGTTATGATTTGAATGGTTTTATTAAGCTGGGTGTCCACATGATGTGTGTGGGATGACCTAGCCCAGACAAGGGTGCAGTATTCTGCTGCAGAGTATCCTAAGGCCAGTGCTGAAGTGTGCAGAGAGATGGCTGCTGCCCCCCATTTTGAACCAGCAAGCTTGCAGAGCAAATTGGTTCTAGACTTCACCTTTGCTATCGTACCTTTCAGATGTTCTTTAAAGGATAGTCTCCTATCGAGGGTCACTCCTAGGTAGGTTGAATTGTTTGCCTGCTTCAACTTGACTCCTCTGAGTTAGATATTTAGCTCTGTAGCAGCCTTTGCATTGTTGAGGAGGAATATGCTGGACACTGTTTTGGGTGGACTTGGAATTAGGCGTCAGGTGCTGCAATACTGGTCTAGCTTTGCAACAACTTCTGTGAGCACCTGTTCCAATGATTCAAATCTGGGGCTTTGGTTGCCAGGCAGGTGTGATCTGCATAGATGAATTTGTGGGATTTTGTGGCGGATAAATAGATAGACAGATGTACTTTATTGATCCCAAACTGGGAAATTGCAGTGTAACAGCAGCATGACAGTAGACAAC